>CM076572.1:798844719-799476997 GCA_034641835.2 Pinus albicaulis | reverse complement strand
CGAGTTCATGCAAACAAGGCGAGAAGAGTTAACATATCTAGGAAAAAATAACCCAAAGCTTTTCTGGTAGGAACTTCAACCAAGGAAGAAGCAAATAAAAAATAATATTACATCCAATCAATGGTTTGAATTTGCAAGACAACTCTATAAGAAAGAATCAGAGGTTGAGCCTCCACCCAGGATCAACACAACTACAAAGCTATTCAGGTTAAAGGAGGTGGAGATTGGAATTAAGAAGTTGAAAACAAGAAAGAAAAAGTACTTGGTTGAACTTCAGGCAAAGTATCTAAAATGGGGAATGAACACTCTTGCACCGCACATCATGGAAATATTCAACAACATCATTCAACAAGGATTCCCAAGAGACTGGACAACCAACCTAGCAATACCCCCTTTTAAAAGTGGAGACATTAATAATCCTTCCAATTATAGAACCATTATGATCAATCCTTTGTTTGCAAAGATTTTTGACAACATGATAGAAAATAGAATCAATAAGTAGGCAGAATTAAAAGAAAATACAGTAAAAGGACAAGCGGGTTTTAGGCTAAAACATCCTACAGTGGATCATGGTATCACGTTGAGGCACATTATTAAAAAGGTTTAGGAAAACAAAGAAGAAGTATTATGTTGCTTTGTTGACTTCAAAAAGTCATTTGACATGGTCCCTAGAGATAAGTTGTGGCGTAGAATGGAAGAACATGAAATTCCAAGTTGCATTATAGTGTCGTTCTCCATAGACTTTATGAAGAGGTGAAAGTCAAAGTTAGAACCTCCGAGGGTATTTCAGAAAGATTTAGAAGTGACATTGGAGTCAAGCAAGGTTTCCCTCTATCCCCTACTCTTTTTTGTTTATATATTGATAAATTGTAAGTGTGGCTAAATTTTCAAGGTGGAGATGGTGTTTGGTTGGGGGAGTTTGTGATAAAGCCTATTTTATATGCTGATGATTTTGTATTAATTTCTAAATTGTCCCATGGATTGCAGATGCACCTATATGTCCTTGAGCATTTTTGTAGAGTAATGGGGACACAATTCAATACTATCAAGACCAAAATAATTATTTTATATAATAAAAGGAAACAGAGCCAACATATGTTCTTCTTTGAAGGAAACATTCTTGAAGAAGTAAATGAGTACAATTACCTCAGGATTGATTTCAACAACAAAATTAATTGGGAGGATTGTAGGAGGGTGGAAAGCATTATATTCTCTTCAAAATAGATGTAGAGAGGCAGAGTTATGGGATTGGAAAACGATTAAAGTGATTTTTGGACTCCTAGTTTGTCTAGTGTTGCTATATGGGTGTGAATTGTGGGATAGCAGCACCCCCATCTCAAAATGGAGACAAATTGAGAAAATACAAAAATGCTTGATCATGAGAAAAAAAAAAAAAAAAACGGTGCCTTATGAGATAATGTTGAGTGAAATAGGGGCAATTCCCATTCAAGCAATTGCTATGGTGCGGCTCATAAGATATCTAAAAAGAATTGACAAAATGAGAGTAGGTAGATGGCATAATGTTATCTTCAAAGAAGGCATGAGTGAAAAAAATAAAACATGGATGAGACAAAAATACACATGGATGCAAAAATGGAATATCTACATCAATGCATGTCCCACAAATAATAAGGAGCTAAAGAATTTCGTTATGGAGAAGTTTCGTAAACGGGTATGGGGAAAAGAGTTGGGTATAAAGAAAAAGTACAGCATTTAGGAATTCAACGCTATGTGTGATCTCCAACAAAAAGAGTATATTGGAGCTAGCATTTCAGGGAAGGAAAGGTTCTTATTGCTCAATTAAAGTGAAACAGGACGGTGGAAAAGACCTAAGGAAGCTTGGGAAGAACGAGTGTGTAAATTTTGCACGTATGGGGCAGTGGAATAAAAAAAAATCATTTTGGAATGTGATGTGTTCTAGGACATCAGAGAAAATTATGGGAATATGTTAGCATCGGTTTCTTGGCATTGTCTTTTCAGCGAAGGGATTGTTGAAAGGTTAGGCGAGCTCATCATCAATTTGAATAAGAATGTGATTGAATTTCAAAAAGCGAAAAGCAGAGATGTGATGGTCCCATAGACTATTTTAAGTTTCATGGACGTTAAAATATCATTTCATTTCATTTCAATCCATAATACAATACCCACCAAGAAAATTTATAGTGAGCATATCACTTGATCATTCTTAAATATACTAGAAAACAAATGTATACTAAACTAAATGAAATCTAGAGATCAATACCAGGCACAATGATTTAAAAGTAGAAAGTCCTTAGTTTAAGAATCCCCATGGAAATCCTAAGCATCATGCTTTATTATTTTGATGTTTTTTCCGTGAAGTATAAGTATATATCGATGCAAAACCTAACCTATCTCTTCAACACGGGTGATCATCAACAACTAAGTAGGTCAATACAAAATTATAGTCAACACCAACAAATTTACCTCGAATATTATCTCATTAGCAATTAATAAAATAACTAATAATAGTTGAAATTTTTTTATTTTAATAGAAGGTGTTGTACCTAGTACACCCAAAAATCTGAAGCTTGACAACTATAACTCAAATTTCCCAGAATTTTTTGCCCAATGTTTATCAAAATTCTCTAAATAAGCAAAATTGTGCTCTTTAATTTAAATACATAAAAATACCATACAAATACAAAAGTTATAGAAATACCATATAAATACAAAAGTTTTGTGGTTGACCATGAAAAAGATTCTAGAATATCCGGCCAGCCTGTGCCACCCGAATCCTGGAAAATAGCAATTACACTTGTCAGTACCCACACGATACTCAAGCGGAGCCTTACGTTCTGTTTTTGGAAGACAGCTTGTCTTCTTGATATTTTGACACGTGTCATACACACAGTCGTTCAGCTGCGATGAAAACTGACAGTAAACGACCTAATTTCTCGAAACACTAAGATTCGCGTGCGGCACAAGGAAGACTTTCCGAATATTCCAATACGCTTTTTGGTTACCGCAGGCAGCTTCTCACGTCTATATATATATATATATACTCACCGATGCTCTCTGTAATTGTAAAGTTCAATACCTAGCGATCATTGAATCTCTGCCAAAATGCCTGTCACAGAGTCACGGCGCGCTGAAGATGAAAAGCAAGAGCATACTGGCGGCGGCCTCTGGCGCGTCTGTTCGCTGGAAGATATACGCAAGATGCTGCTGCGATGGGAAAGGAGTCCAACGGCCCTGGAGGCCGAGGCCAAGGCTGCCCTGGAATTGGAAAAGCCCTTTTCAGGGTCCTTAACTGGCGATGAAAATGAGGGTTTTTCTTCAAGAAATGGGGGAGACGGCCCCTGCGTGTTTCAGATGCCCCTTCATTATCCTCGTTATTCCAAGGCTGATTACGAATCGATGCCCGAGTGGAAGCTCGATAATCTTTTTCATGAATACGGCTTGCCGATCAGAGGAGATGCGGCTTTCAAGCGGAGCTACGCCATGGGGACTTTCCTCTGGCCTGACCAGCTTTGAATAAAAGATTCGACGGTATATATATCCTGGGCTTGATTGATTGATTCCGGGCAAAGTTTTAAAATTAATTTGAAAGCTCTGTATGGCTTATATTTTATGGATGCTTTTCTTAGTGTATGAGTTCATTGCCAGAATCTCCTTTCAGTCCAAATTGTATTAAGACGGGGATGTATATTACTGGGTTGGATTTGCCGCTTTTGCATCTGAAGCTATTTTTGGTTTAGGTTTTGCATATGGAATTCTTTATTCAATAGGTGTTGATTACAGGTAATTCTTAATTATTGGAGGTGTAGGGCTCTGTCCCCTCAAAAGTTTTTTTTTATAGAAAAATTCTTTATTCAATAGGTTTAGATTACAGGTGATTCTTCATTTTTGGAGTTGTAGGGTTGTTCCTTCACAATGTTATATATATGACATTAGTAAAGGGAATTTCTTCGATTGGATTTCTTCTTAGTCGATTTTCTTATAGCCTAGTCAAGTTCCCTCCAGCTTGGTCTATTCTATTGCTTGGGTCAATTTGTTGGTCTATTCTATTGCCCTTGTCAAGTTGTTGTACATTGGATGATGCAAATGGAGCTCGGTATATTTGAAACTCTCCATTCAATTGATTATGCAGTTCATATCATCAATATAATTTGGTAAATTAGTAGAAGCCACAAAGCATGTTCATCTGTGCATTCCTACTTTGTGATTAAAAATGAGAAAGCCTAAACTCAAACTCTTGATTATTGATAGTTTACTACTTGTATTCAGGTTACTGTAGGCACAAATTCCTCTGGAGTCTTATAATGTCAACTAACAAACCATCTTTCCGACCAGGATTAGTAAACTTGCACTCAAGTTTTAATCAAGAATATAGGCCTAGTAACCTTTCTAAAGACAGCTTTCAGGCTAAGTAGCCTTTCTAAAGACAGCTTTCTATATAAAAGGGAGATTTCTAAAGACAAAGCTTTCTATATAAAAGGGAGACAAAGATCAAAATTTAAATTTCACAGCCGATGGATATTGGTAAAGTTTGACAAAGATCAAAATTTAAATTTCACAGCCGATGGATATTGGTAAAGTTTGACAAAGATCAAAATTTAAATTTCACAGCCGATGGATATTGGTAAAGTGAGACAAAGATCAAAATTTAAATTTCACAGCTGATGGATATTGGTAAAGTGATTAAATATAAATCTCTATTGGTAAGTGCTTAGATACAAATTCCTATTTTTTTTCTTTTTAGAGGGAAAAAAATGCTGTGTATTAATAATACCAGTTTATTAAACATACATTACATCCTCAACTATGGTTAAGTGAGGATATCATCAATTCCAACGCCACTCTTAAACATATCTTTTTCATAGAAGGAAATAGGGCAGCGTTCATATCGTGGCAAGACAAATTTTGAGTGCAAAGAGCACTCAATACGTATTTCAGGCTGGCTTGGTGGAAAAAACTAAGTACTCTGCATCCTGTAACATACAAAACATTAGCTGGTAAAACAAAAGCGTCTGTTACAGTCAATCATACATGATCATCAGATGCTAGAGCGCTTAAAAATCCTTGATGTGAAAATTGGCTTGCTTGAATAATATGCAGGCTCGCTTGATAAATAAATTCCTAATTTATATAGATCATATTGGTATTAATAAAATCCCTAATTTATATAGATCATATTGGTATTAATAAAATCCCTAATTTATATAGATCATATTGGTATTAATAAAATTGTATCCTTAACCGTAACAAAGTTGCGTTTACTTTAAAAAACATTACATACTCAACATGGGTAAAACAAATAAATAAAGGTGGGAAGACCAAGATGAACCAGGTGCAATTTTAAGAAGAGAACAATGGCTTGAAACATATAAAAATATATAAAGATAGAGTAGATAGAAAATAAACTTAAAACCTTTACTAAAAACTAGTTTAATGGATGCTAAGACCCTCTCACTGTAGTCATGGAAAATCTGTAAATATGGAAAATTGAGACCAGCGCAGAGTTCAACCTGTACACTAAAGAATTTCCAATGAAATGCGTTTCGTCCGCGTGAAACTTGGAGCCACAATCTCTCATGTGCCCCGTGACTGTTATTTTCAAGAAGCAACGTCTGTGGCTGCCTTGTGATTGTGAGTTTCAAAAAAAATAAATCAAAGATTGCCTTCAGCAGCTGGTATGATATTTTCATACATATTGTAGGGAGTTCTCTCTGCTGCGGGCGAGGTAATTAAATTTTTTTTTTTTCAGAACACCGAAAATTGTGTTTGAAATATAAATCGACAAAAAAGTAATATTTCTGGAGTTATAGTTTTATAGTATAGTTTTATTAACGTATTGGTACAATATATATTTATTTTTAGATTTTGTGGAGAGTTTCTCTGTGTCTACTGCTAGGAAGGCAATCTTTTTTTCAATTTTTATTTTTTTGGAATAAGAAAAGTTTGCATAGATGTTTTAAAAAAGAAAACCAATATTTCGGAAACTATGGTTCTATTAATGCCCGCATTAATACAATATATATCAATCTTTAAATTTTGTATTTATCTAAATCAGTATATAGTACCTAGTACATTAATAAATTTATAATTTCAAAAATATTGAGAGACATTGATATATACTATCCAGTACATTAATAAAACTATAATTCCAAAAATACACTAATACAATATATACCAATTCTTAAATTTTGTACTTCCCTAAATCCAAATAAATTAGTATATACTACCCAGTGCATTAATAAATCTATAATTCTAAAATATTGAGAGACATTGATATATACGACCCAGTACATTAATAAAACTATAATTCCAAAAATATTAATAGCCTCTAAAGAATAGAGTGCACAATTTGTACAACCTTAAACCCCCATGAAAAATAAAGCTGAAATAAATAGCGTCTACATAGTCATAGACCGCAAAACTTGTAATTGTAATTGTAATGAATCAAATAAATGAACACACACATCATTTGGACCACATCCACGGGACTAATCATTCTTTCCATTCTCCACTACAAAGGAAATTTGCAATATAAAGGTAAGACCACTAATCTAATCTCATGTATTTTAAAAGTCTCCAAAGGGCTCTACATGTTGTCATGCACATCTCATCTGGTCTAGCTTTATGTCATGTTGCTTTGCTTTGAACCATACTTCTTATGGTAGGATCTTTCATCCTACCATAAGGTTGTAAACTTGTGGAATACATATACTTACTTTTGGCAGCTCTGCATAAACTCATCAAATATTAATTAATTATAAATATGAACTTCTTGTAGACATCAACATCCTTTGTTTACAGATTGAAACATATCCTAAAGATATGTATTGTCGAGGGTCCTCATATTTTCGAGACTTCTATCAGAGTTTACATATCTTCCCAAGGGATTTTCTAGTCGAGTCTTCTTGGCTTCCTTGGATGTTGATTGCTTCTTTCCATGGTTGCACTTCTCACGATCTCTTCCTTTTTGTTTCCCCACACAGTTTTATTTCATTCCAAGGAACTTCCACTATGCAGTTCCTTGATCATGTACAAACAACTCATATTCCATATGAGGACATATTATGTCGATTTCATCTAGTGTATATCATTCCTTTTGGAAACCTATGCATCGGAAAAGTTTCTACTTTCTATTTTGATCATACTTCTAAAGATAGGAGTATACTACCTGCAACCGTATGACATGACTTCACATCATACATACATACATACATACATACATATATATATATATATACCTTTTCCCGTTGAGTCATCCTGCAACAAGTTTCCTTAGAACGAAGAGTTTCATTCCCTTGACTTGCTTCGTCAATATGTCATCGTATCCTAATCCCAAAATTATCAGAATTCGTGATGAAACCTTTTTCTTACTCTCTAATCATTAAGTCCAAATAGGACTTCATTATAAAAATGTCAACACCTTTTTCCATATTGATTATTGAATGATGACCCCTGATCTTGATGACTTCCTTCTGTGAATGTTGTTTTTATTGAGGTTCCCAAGAGCCATTATTTTTCATAGCATGGTAGTCACATCAATGTGCTACAAAAATCCTTCTATGACGAGTGCTCCTTCTTCAATGCTTCCATCATGATGCCAATTCTAAAGTGATTTATCTATATAATATACAATGCTTCATAATATACTACTTTACAACCGACAGATACCTCTTAAAGAGGAAGATGATCTCAATCATAGTAGACATCTTTCACTTCTTCTTTCTTAGGTTTCTTTGAATCAAATTCTTTCATTTCTCTGGTGATATGGGCTTCTTCCTTCTTCATTCTTCCTCTTCTACTTAGATTTGGGAAAATCTTTCTTATAGTGCCCAATTTCAATATATCCATAGCATTGTATCTTATCTATGTTTATTCTTTTCTTCTGAGGACAAAACTTACCAAATCTTCCCTTTCTTCTGTACATGGAAACATAGGCTTGACTTTCTTCATTTGATCTTGTATCAATTTTAGCTTTCAATCTACTCTCTTCTATCTTACATAGAGACCATAGATCCTGGAATGGTGTTGCTTCTTTCTTCCCATAGATACTTGAAGTGAAGTTTCTCCATCCCTCTGGTAGAGCATTCAGTACCATTGTAGTCATTTCTCTATCAGACATTACTTCTCCCAATTCCTGTAGTTGATCTTGTATTTCATAAGTCTTCATAAAACATGAAATGATTCCTTCTTCTCTTGAAAAATTGAACTTGTTTAGTTCTTGTCTCGGAGATATTACTTCCCTGTAGTACTCATCGAGAATATCTCCACCAATTTGTCATATACTTCTTTTGAAGATTCTATTTTTGATACATAGGGGATGAGCGAGTCCTTTATGGTTTCTATAAGAATCCTCTGGGCTCTTATGTCTCCCTTAATGTATTTGACATGTGCTTGAGTATCTTCCTTCGAAGGTATAGTTGTTGACCCTTTGATATAGTCCATGACTTTATTCTCAATAAGATTTAGATATTTCCTTTTCTTCCATGAAAGAAAGTTTGAAACCCCAACCAATTTGTTGCTTTCCTTGCAAAAAGGTATTTTGATAGATTCAAATGAAGTCATAAATATACCTACTTGAATAGATGTTTTCTTCCTTTCCTTGTTGATGATGTAGATAGTATTGGAAGCTTCCTCTTAGATAGACTTCTTCAAGAGTGGTGTAAAGCGGTAGATCACCTTGGATCCTTGATGATGATGATCAAGGATGGCTTGATGATGACTTCAGAAAAATGATGATTTGATGATGTCTCCAATAATGTTGACTTGGATTCAATCACGAGATAGCTTTAGATTCCTTGAAGAAAAATATCACCTTCTTGAGCTTGTTTTCCCTCTTGAGAAGACCTTGATGTATAAGTCCTTTGAGTAAGGTCTTTGATATTCTTGCAGTGGCTTGAGTTTTTTCCTACTTGCAGACTACTCCTTCTTGAATGAATGGAGATATTCTTAGATCTAGAGATCAATTAGATCCTTATTTTAGCCTTGATGTCTTCTTGAGAACCAATCCTTGATGTCTTCTTTGAAACTTGAACCTTGTGCCTTATTTCTAAACTACCCTTTCTTGTCTTCAACACCTTAGCTCTGATTCCATGTTCAGAAATTTGATCTTTTATTACAATTTCTCTTTCATGATAATTACTTGTGATTTCTTTATGCTTTTTTCGCATAGTTATTATCTTTGTTATATTATTACGTTCTTCATCAAGTCAATTATCAAATGCACAAGAGACACAAATATTTAGGCTAGCAAGCCAGGGCCAAAACCTGTCCCTCTTCGAGAGGAAAACCTGAAAGTAATTATTATTATAGAGCTTCAATTGACTAGTACCATGACCATGACCCTTGTCACTGTTCTTCTCGGCTCCTTATGATGACCTTCTTTTTCTACACTGCATTGCACTTGCATTAGGGAAGCTCGGTCCCTAGTCTAGTAGTTCTAAACACTATGCTTCTCCCTTGAATTCCTTCGATCTAGCCTCGATCTCCTAGAGACTCCACCTCAGCCTTATTTTTGCACCCTTGATACCCAAGACCGAGATTTATTT
Organism: Pinus albicaulis; assembly: GCA_034641835.2. Lineage (NCBI taxonomy): Eukaryota > Viridiplantae > Streptophyta > Pinopsida > Pinales > Pinaceae > Pinus > Pinus albicaulis. The sequence goes on along the minus strand of CM076572.1, from coordinate 799,467,473 downwards.
CCTTGTTTTAATAGCCCTCCTTTGTACCACAATCACCTTCATCTCCTTTCTAATTTATGCTAGATACAAGTTGTCCCAAAACATAGGTATATACGACTCTACTTTAGCCCAAGAATGAACTATGGATACACTTGTGGCCCAACCCTCCTTCATGTTGTGTATACCCTCGGTCCCTTTATGAGATATGTGAGATCTAGAAGCAGCCTTAAGACATAACTGTGTAGCTCATATTGCCACACAGACTTGTCTCCTTATTAGCCTCTTCTCCCCACAAATTATCCTCTACTCCTCGCATTGTACTTCATACTTCATTTCAGACTTGATTCGAATTAGGATGATGCTACAATGAGGCCACATCATACTTTATATAGTGATTGTCTTCTAGTTATTAGGCTGACTTGAAGATATGTGTAGGCCAACTTTTTCAAGGGGAATTTACATCATACTTAAGCTAACTTCAAGGAGCATATTTGACAAGGTCTTGGAGTATATACTTTACATCAATAATTTGGCTTTTACAAGTGTAACATCACTTCATATACATGACTCTAAATTACATTTATGATAACACAAAAAACTCCTAAAGACATCACGAAGAAGTCTTTGACCTATAATAAAAAATCCTTGCTCATGAAACTTACGAGGGAAGCATTAAAAAATACATTTTATTATCTTTGTCTTCTTCACTACATAAATTCATAATTACAAGTCATTATGAAGACCGAACCTAGTTACACTTTTCAACATTTTGGAGGGTTAAACCTTTAATAAATGGCGCCATTGTTTTAAATTGTTGTTCTTTGTTTTTCCCTATCCCCCTTATTTTTTGTTCCCTACCCCTTCCCTTGTTTTTCCCATCCCCTCCCCTGTTTGAACACTTCCCCCTCCCTTGTTCCTTTTCTTTCGCTTCCCATTCTCCTTATCCAACTCTCTCCTCCCATGCCCTCATCCTCCATCCCCTCGTTGCCTCCTTGCCCCATGATCACACTTTGGCTCTATCCCATCTAGTTCCTTTTCCCGGGCTCTTCCCCTGTACCTCGTGGCATTTACTCCCCATGCATGTGTTGTTGTGTTCTGTCACGTACCAACTGAGTCTTCCCATGTGATTCACTTTGCATCAGATTGAATTTGCGCAGGGGAGTCGAGGTCATTCAGTTTTAGATGGAGGTGGGATGTTGACACCTTCATAGTTCAGGAATGAAAATCTGAAAGTTTGAGAGGGGAATTTAACATCTTTGTGCAATGCTCATCAGTTCACGTGGGGAAATCCTCATATCAACAAGCTGAAGGTTGAGTCAATGTACAGAAAAATTATGGTAGTTCATGGGGAGGATGGTGGCACAAATTTGTTATAGATCCATGTCATTTATGGCAGATTTTTCGCTCTAGTTATACAACTTTTGTAGTATGGATTCAGTCCAGATTGGGGAAGATATATGTTCATAGGGATGTGTGGATTTCACCTCTGCGACTGACTCTGTCTCGGTCGGGAGTTCTGGGGAAGGTTTTGTATTGTGTACTTTGTTTTGTATCCCAGGAGGTTGGAGTTAGTTTAGGAGGTTTTTGGAAATAACTAGGGCTTGGGGTGGCGAAGGTGAAGGCAATGGCCAAGGGTGGAAAATTAAACAGGGAGGAACCAATGAGGGTGTTGGAGGCTAGTGTGAACGAGTTGGAGGTTAATTCTAGGCATTGGGATTTCGTAGGGAGTCACGGGTGCTATTGTTTCCTAGGGAATTTTTTTCACTGTTGGATTATGTCCAGAAGTTGGGGAGGGTCTTTGCTCATGAGGTGGGGTGGAGTTCGCCTTTAAGCCTGACCCTGTCTTGGTCTAGCGATCAGGGAAAGGTCTCGTGTTGGGTTCGTTGTGTTGTGTCTCAAGAGGTTGGAATCGTGGCGAAGAAGGAAGTTAGAATAGACAGTCTCTAGAACAAATTGTGGCCTGGGGTGGCAAAGGTGAATGAAGCAGCCGAGGGAAGTAATTTGAAATGAGAGAGATCGAAAAGGATGTTGGAGGCTTGTGTGCCAGCACTAGAGGTAAATTTTGGGATTTGGGCGTTTGTTGGGAGCCACAAGTGTTGTTGTTTCTTAGAAAGATTGTTTCGTTGTTTGGGAGTCGAGGCCTGGATAGAAATGTAGATCCATTTGAAGGTTGGTAGATCGGCCTCTGGGTGCTAGGGACATCGTCGACCAAGGTTGGGTTGAATGTCTAGGAGAGGAGTAAAGGATCGGGGAAAGGTGTATGTTACACTACAAGGAAAAGACCCTCTAACGGATGTTTTTAAGGAACCCCTTATAAAAATACCCTAGACATATGTTTCTAGCGGAGGTTCCTAGAGGAGGTTGGCGGGTGGAGGTTTTTGCGGATGTATTTCGTCCGGTGCTCTTATCACCGAAAAACGCACCGATGCATTCAAGACGACATAACACGGTGCGGTTAAAAAATTGGCACAACAGACACCATGCGCTCCGTACACACCCGCCCGGTGTGTTGTAATTCTGTAGAGTACCGGTACTTTACATAATTTCTGCACCGGTGTGGAATCAAGCAAACGCACCGAGGCGTCCATAAAACACGTGCACCTGTAGATGGTTAAATAACAAAAATAAGGGCAAAACAACCGCATAAAACATTGGCACACCGGAAACTGTGCACTCCATACATACCCGCTCGGTGCCTTTTATTAAGGAACAACACCAATGTGTGTAAACTTGTCAGCACCGGTGTCTCATAAAAACTGCGCATAAAAGAAACCGCCTGGGGCGGAATGAGTGAACTGCACTGGGGCCCCATAAATTCCTCGCACCAGAAAAGGGTTAAAAAAACAAAATTACGCCCAAAAAACTGCACAAATCATTGGTTCATTAGATAGCGTTCTTGGTGCGTCTTATCACTGTAGAGCACCGGTGCGTTACTTCTAAGCCGTCCCGGTGTCTCATAAAAAGTGTGCGGAACAGAAACTTCTCGGTGTGGAATGACTGAAATGCACCGGGGCTCCCATAATACTGCACAATGGAAAAGGGTTAAAAAGAAACAAAATTACAGCCAAAAAACTGCAGAAATCATTGGTTCACCGGACAACGTTCCCGGTGCGTCTTATTACTGTAGAGCACCGATGCGTTACTGCTAAGCCGCCCCGATGTCTCATAAAAAGCGCGCAGAACATAAACTGCCCGGTGCGGAATGACCGAAACGCACAGGGGCCCCATTAATGCCGCGCACCGGAAAAGGGTTTAAAAAAACAAAATTACGGCCAAAAACCACACAAATCATTGGTTCACCGGACAACGTGCCCAGTGCATCTTATTATTGTAGAGCACCGATGTGTTACTGCTAGGCCGCCCTGGTGCCTCCTAAATGCACGCGAAAATAGAAACCACCTGGGGTGGCATAGTGCAAACACACCGGTACGCCAATAAAAACCCTGCGCACCGGAACAGGGTTAAATAAAAAAAAATTACAGCCAAAAAACCGCATTTTTCACTTTTTTCAGTGCTACAGAGCTCTCAAGCACCGATGCAAGTTATCCTTGTTTGAGCCGCACTGAAATCCGTGCTCCCATTGCACTTATTGCACGCACTGCTGCTGTGCATTGCCACCAATCTCCAACTTGAATTTTATAAAACAGTGGAAAATTTTTCTTTTGCAAATTGTACAGCCAATATGCCTCCTCGACGGGTAAATGTACAAGTATTTGTCTTGTTTTTCCATAATTAAACCTTTTATCGGATTAGAATTTAAAAAAACCTTAAAATTAACCATTAAAAAAAAAAAAAAACAAATTTGTCCGTGTTGTGCTCGAGCCGTTCAGCTCGCACCGGTTTGCGGTGCTGTCTGTAAATTTATAGGCCACACTGCAATCGATGCTGATGGTATCCACACCGGTTCTGGCGCGGTACCGTGTGGCACATCGTGTTATTTTAAAAAAATTTAAAAAGTGTGGTGTGGTTGGTTACCAGGCCGCACCGTTGACAATGGTGTATCGCGGCAACTCGGTGCGTTGATGGACTTACCAGCCCCGGGGCGGGTAATGTTTTCAGCGCACCGGAACCACAATTCGTAATAACCGAAGTGTCCTCAGACACGTAATCTTATTAATTAGAAAAACAATTACAATTTGAATTATGCAAGAGTTTACACCCGAACAACAAAAACACATTTGCAATGAGCTATTTGTATGCTCAATGTCCTAACTACCACTAATTATGGATCACTTATTAAATAATAAGTGCCCACTTACATTAAATGCTATTCCAAATAACTAGCTAACAAAAAACATAAGATACGACACATTTGGAGAGTCATATCTTGTTACAACAATATGCTAATTCTAAATGTCTCCATAAAATAATTGAATATTCTAGAATAATAATTATTAATTTGATATCTTAAATTAATAATTATTTTATTCCAACTTTATAACCTATGATAATATTTTATTTTTGGATCATCTAACATTCCCCCCTATGATCCAAAGATACATTACAACAGATACCAAGTTCATCCCTAAACTTAGTAAATTTTATTCTGCCAAGAGGTTTTGTGAAAATGTCAGAGGTCTGATCTTCTGAAGGACAATAAATCGGCTTGATGACGTCCTTTGCAATGAGTGATCTGATATGATGATACTTAGTGTTCACATGCTTTGTCTTTGAATGAAAAACTGGATTCTTGGCAAGCTTTATTGCTGACTGATTGTCGATGAATAACGAAGTAGCTTCTGTTGGAGGAAATCCCAAGTCCTGTAGAACTTGACGTAACCAAACAATCTCACATGCTGCTTCCCATGCTGAAATGTACTCTTCTTCTGCTGAAGAAGTGGCCACTGTAGCTTGCTTCTTGCAACTCCAGGAAACTGCAGCTGACCCCATGTTCATTAAGTAACCTGAGGTTGATGCCTTGTTATCAATACTGCCAACAAAGTCGGCATTTGAAAATCCACCAAGTACAAAATTTTTATTCTTTTTGTAAAGAAGACCAAATCCTTTTGTTCCTTAGATATATCAAAGAACTATTTTCGCTGCATTCCAGTGGCTGTCTAGTGGTTCCTGCATAAAACTTGAAAGAATACTGATTGCATAAGATAGATCAGGACGAGTGGTTTTTAAATAAATCAAGATGTCAATCAACTGTATGTAAGTAGTGTTGTCCACCTTTTCCCCCCCTTCAAATTTTGAAAGTTTCAAGTTTTGTTCCATAGGGGTAAGGACAGGCTTGCAATCCTTCATTCCAAATCGCTGAAGAATTTTTGCTGCATATTTACTCTGAGAAATGAAGATCTGATGTGGACGTTGGAATACTTCAACTCCAAGATAGTAGTGAAGTAGTCCCAAATCTGTCATCTTAAAACCTGCATTAACTCCTTTTTCACCTGTTCAATGTGATCAGCATTGTTGCCTGTGATGATCAAATCATCGACATACATAACCAAAATCACCAGATTTTTACCTTGTTGGCGTACATACAAGGTATCATCAGATTCACTGCGATGAAAACCAACTTTGCGAAGGTATTCATTCATTTTGGCATACCAAGCTCGGGGAGCTTGTTTTAACCCATATAAAGCCTTTATCAGTTTGCAGACTTTATGTCCTTGTCCCTCAATTTCAAAACCTAGTAGTTGTGTCATGTATACTTCTTCCTATAAATCTCCATTGAGAAAAGCACTTTTTACATCCATTTGATGAACTTTCCATCCTTGTTGAGCTGCTAAGGCAAGTGTGAGGCGGATGGTGTTCCATTTAGCTGTAGGAGAAAATGTTTCCTCATAATCTATCCCTTCCTGTTGCACAAAACCTTTAGCAACAAGTATTGCTTTATACTTGTCAATATCACCATTTGGCTTGTACTTAATTCGATAAACCCATTTGCATCCAATAGGTTTAACATGCTGAGGACAATCAACAAGTTTCCAAGTGTTGTTGTCTTGAACTACCTGATATTCATCAACCATAGCCTGTTGCCATGCTTTATGTTTTACTGCCTCTTGATAAGAAGAAGGTTCAGTAAAATCATTTGCTATCAAAGAAAAATTGCTTTCATTTTGTTTTGATCCCCTTGTTCTTGTTTTATTTTGTTCATTAGGCCTGACATCTTTCAAAAGTTGAACCGCCCATTTCGGCAATTGATGTTCACTGGTTTGAGCTTGTGAAAAATCACCATCATTAAAAAGAGGGTTGATGTAAACTGATGTCTGTTGATCAACTGCAGGTTCTGGGGGTAGAGAGTCATTGTCAGAAGAACTGCTGCTACTAGGAGAGTTGGATGAACTGCTAGAAGACCTAGATGGCATAGATGAAGAAGATAGACTGGATGAATCATCGTCATATGAAGGAAATTCAAGTTCATACCAACTTGGAAAATGTGGTTGACTTTGTAAATTTCCATTTCTTTTATCAGTTTTTGTTTCTAACTTTTGAAGAAGACTTTCAACTTCTTCAACACTCTTACTCTCATTTTCATCAAAAATCACATCTTTGCTTACAATAAATTTCCCATTCGAAAAAAATCGGTACCCTTTCTTTTCATCAGAAGACCCGATCATTATGCACTTCAAGCTTCGTGCATCAAGCTTAGTTCATTTTTCCTTTGAAACTAAGGCATAACAGACTGATCTGAAAAATCTGAGATGCTCAACTCGAGGTTTGAATCCAAACCATGCTTCATAAGGTGTGATTCCGTCTAAAGAGGCGGTGGGAGATCTGTTACTCAAGTAGACAACAATATGAACTGCTTCAGCCCAATATGAAGGACTTAACTTTTTGAAAGTTAACATAGATCGCGCCATTCTTAACAAGGTACGATTCATTCTTTCTACTCCTCCATTTTTTTGTGGAGTGTAAACATTGGTAAGATGTCATTTTATGCCATTATCCATGCAATACTTTTTGAATTCATTTGAAGTGAATTCTCCACTGTTGTCAGTTCGAAGAGTGCCAATCTTCTCCTTTACTTCATTTTCAATAAGTTGACGAAAAGTTTTGAACTTTTCAAATGCTTCTGAGTTTTGGTTCAAGAAATATACCCAAGTCATCCTGCTAAAATCATCAATAAAGAGTAGGAAATATCTGCAACTTCCAAGTGAAGTTGGGAACGGTCCAAAAATATCACTGTGAACCAACTGCAAATGCATGTTTGCATGCCATGAACCTGTAGGAAAAGTCTCTCAATGTTGTTTTCCAAAAATGCAAGATTCACACTATGCATTTTCCTTTTTGAAGGTTGGAAGTCCTTTAACCATGCTCTGTTTTTGTAACTGAGAGAGACTGTCAAAGTTGAGATGGCCATATCTGACATGCCATAATCTGATTGGTGAAATATTTGTACTTGTTGCGCCTGCAAAGTCAAAATGTCTTGGAATAACTGTCCCTTTCATCCTTAACAGTTTTCCATCTTCATAACCTGTCATTACTGTTTGCATGTTTTGTTTGACTGAGTTGATTTTAACTGAGCCATCTTCCATAATCACTGTATGCCCTGCTTGTCGAATTGTGACTAAGGACAACAAATTTTGCTTGAATGTTGGGACATACCATACATTAGAAATCATTCTTTCTCCAATGCCTGGTAAAAAAAATTTAACGACACCTTTGCCTAAAGGAGTATGTTTGGTTTTGTCAGCAAGATAGATTGAATTCAGATGACATTCTTTGAAACTCTAGAATAAGTCACGTCGAAATGTTATCTGTTGAGTTGCGCCTATATCAAGAATCCATGCATCTTCATAATCACTGCAGAGAAAGCTTGAAACATGTAAAGCTGTTGCTTGTGTTTGTGAAGACATATTCGGAACTATCAGGATCATCTTCATCATTTGCAAACTATGCTGAGTTTGGATGAAACTTAGAAATTTTTTCAATAGAAGTTCTACAATCTGCTGCATAATGACCAACTCTGTTACGTCACCTGCAAAAAATTTGACTCAAATTAGTGCCTCTTCCCCGAGACTGTCCTCTGCCTTGAGACTGTCCTCGGCCTCTGCTTTGTCCTCTGTTTTTAGTTTGTCCTCTCCCTGGAATTTGTCCTGTGCCTTGATGATATCCTCTATTTTGATTGTTGCCTCTACCTTGAAAATTGTTTCTGCCTGAATTGGAGCCTCTGTTGGAATTGTTTCCTCTGTGTTGATTGCAACCACGACCTTGAGCTGATTGATTTGGATTGAAATTACCTCTTCCTCTGTTTCTGGAACTGTCAGTGGAGGAGTTTCTTGAACTGGCTTCAGTGAAGAAGACATCTTCCCCAATCTGCTTCTTCTTCCCGAAATTTTTATCATGTTGTGCTAACATGTCACTCATTTCACCAAATTTGATCTTCGCTAACTTGCTAGTGACTTGCAAAGTTTCCAAAAAATGAGTATATGATGATGGAAATCCGGCAATTAAAATTGTAGTTAAGAAGCTTTCATCAACAACTTGAAAGCCAACATTGATGATTTCTTGCTTAATGTTTTTAAGCCATGAAATGTACTCAAGGACATCACCACCTTCATTTAATTTTTGTTGAAGAAATTTTAATTGAAGATCAACCTTCTTTGATTCAGGTTGTGTATCAAAGAGATCTTTGAATGTATGTAAAGAAGCCCAAGCATCTGAAGAATTTTCAATGTGTATGTACATTTCATTACTAACTGAAGCTTTTATAAGAGCTAATGCCTTGACATATTTTATTTCCCATTTTGCAAGTGAAGCTGGATCTGTTGGTTTATTTGGCTTAACGTTTCCATCACAAATGTCATGCTATAATTCATTAAAAATAAGAGTGCTTTCAATTAGACGTATCCATGTCTTATAAGATTTCACTCCTTCTAGCTTATTAGTTTCAGAGAACAGATTAATTAATTTCGACATTGGAGTGTTGAAGCAGTGCACCAAAAGAATCAAGCACAAAAAATTGAGGAACTTGTCACACGAAACACGCCACGCAAAAATGACACACGACGCAAAAAATGATCTATCGGGGCTTGGCCTTGACCCTCGTATAGTCGTTGAAACAGGAGAAAAATGACTGAGCTTTGCACTTGGCTCTAGTCAATTTCTCAAATATTTACAAGGTAACTTTCAAAATTTGAATTTCACAATGATGCTCTTGCAAAATATGGTAAAAAAAAATGTTACCCCACCTCAAAGTAAAATTACTTTGAGTCGCACTTATCTCTCCAGAAACAAATTACAAAAAAAAATCTCCTTATTACTCCAAAAATTTACAAATAACCTTATTCCTCCACAAATATTACAACATCCTTATTACTCCAATAAAAACATTATATATATATATATATATATATATATATATATATATATATGCACTTTATCTCTCAACTACAAACCAACTCTCAACTCATTCAAAGCCACCTTATTCTGAAAGAACGCCTATCACAACTTGCATTATGATGCAAATCGAAATTTACCAAAAACTTCAGAAATATGCAAATCGCTTCCGGGGGTGAATCCTCTTAATGCAGATCTCCAAATACTCTTTCTTGTATGCTTCTCTTAATGTAGATCTCTGAAATGCGGTGATCGAATCTTGGTACCAGAAAGACCGTGTGGGGTGTCCATTTTCATATTTATAAAGATTTCACAAGTTTAGTGGTGGCACTACCAACAGGAATATCGGACCTGCGTTAATGCCAGACATTATGTTAAAGTGAATGAGTAGGAGTGCTATTATTGTGCACTGCGCATTGGCTGACACCTAAAATCTAATGACCACGTCTTTTCTACTTTTGAATGTAAATGCAGAAGAGGAATACGATGAGAAGATTGGTCAGAATCAACCAATCAAACTCTGTGCTGCTATATCATTTTCTGCAACGCCGGACATAGGGAGGTCCCGCCTTTGAATCCCACTAAATCTTGGATTCGGTCCCTGTAGGCACATTTCTCCAAAAGCTCCTTCAATTATCATTGATTTCACACTTCGAATGCCTCCGAGTGGATGAAACAAGTGAAGTTTGTTAATTAATTTAGCCCGCTAGCAATGGACCACAACCCTTTCGATAGCAGTGAAATGGTACGACTGTATTTGTCTTGGAATTAAGCTTTCTGTACTGGAATAGAGTTTCATAATTGTAATAAAAAACCAAGGCTAAACAGAGGAATTATTTCCAGAAATCTGTATTTCTTGCAAAAAAGTAGAAACAGCGGAGCAATTCAAACATACTCTGCTGGTTAATGTCTTCGAGAGTTTAAGCACGGTGGGTTGGATTGGATTTTTAGTGAAAGGAAGGAATGACAGAAGTCATGGATCCAACACGCGCGAGGATCAGAAATTTTTCAACTTGAAGAATGATGGTAATCAATTGCTCACGGATTGGATAGATTATGCCTATCAATGTCTCACGGATTAACATAATTCAGACAGTTATGCATCGAAAAAAAAATTCTACTCGTTGCAATGTGATTCAAACCGACAAGATTTAATTTTTATAAAAAATGATTTTAGAATTTACAATTCTAAAATTTATAATAAAATTTCTATTCTTTTAAACAAAAAAAACTTGACAAATTCCATACCAATCATTTGCTGATCAATTTAATGAAGTTTTCCAAGAACTGGTAGAGCTGGAATCTCCTCCTCACATCCACTGTAGCATTACCGTAGCTATGATACCACAATAATGGACGAAACACACGGGGAGCGTTGAACCCAATGTCCAACATTGTCAACGGTTCAGGCTAGTAAACCGGTGCTAAGGGAATCCACACCGATTCCGGGGTGGATACCACAGGCGCACCGTGTTATTTAAATTTCTTTAAAAAGAGTGGTGTGGTCGGCTACCTGGCCGCACCATTGACCTAGTTCAATTGTGGTGGAGTGGTGCGTTGACTAAGATAACAACCCCGGGCTAGCTATTTTTGTCAGCGCATGGCTTACCGTATTTGGCCTAGGTCAACGGTGCGACATATTAAAATACCGCACGGACGACTATGTATGGTAGCAGGAGGGCAGTGTGTTGACTTAGTTATAAGCCCCAGGCGGATAGTTAAGTCAGCGCACCGGCCTCCTGACACCGCACGTAGTGAACGGTGCGCTAAAAACATTTTCTGGAGCACCGCTTCCAGTGCGGTTAATATCATGAGGTGCACTATATCCAGTGCGCTCTGTGGGGTGATGCACCAGGACCGGTGCATGACTATGTTTTTGGTGCACCAACTCTTGTTTTATTTATTTTTCAAAAAATAAATATATATACTTATATTTGTAAATACATGTGTCATTTAATAAAAAAAATTTCTTTAATATGTCAATCATTCAAAGACATGAAAGGAGAGAAGAGGGGCAACAACAACAACAACAGGTGGAATAGTATAACATGGTTCACCTGTGGGATGCAAGGGAGAGGGAGAGAGATGCGTACCCTCGCCCTATTACAGTAGCGATGCAGGGGCTCCTTAGGTAGGTAGGCCTCCTCAAGTTCTATGAGGAGGCTACTTCCCTAAAGTCCCATAGTTTGTTTTTGAGACATCTTATCCGAAGGTGGAATGCCCAACAACAGGCTTTCCGGGTTGGTATCAACCAGTGGTACATGCTCACTGAGGAGGATGTATATTTTATTACAGGGCTATCGAGGAGAGGGGTGGATTTTCCCTTGTTCCCCGAGGTTCCAGCTGGCTTCGTGGCAGGGAGTCAGTTAGTTTACTCCTAGAGATACATTGGAGAAAATTTAGTATCTCCTGCAGAGTTTCAGGTCGCTGGAGGGCAGTTACGTATTGGTGCGTTTGGTCATGAGGAGGTCCAGTGTCTCTCACTTATCATATCGACCATTTCACACAACACCAGTGACGGGAAACACATTAGTTTCCAGCTTTTATATTATGTTGATTATTTACTACAACAACCATGACTTGTTAGGTGGTCTGCCATTTTTTTGCGGCAGTTTTGTACAACATTAGATAGATATCATGCTCATGCACAAGGGAGGATCAACTTCCCTTTTGCTTCAGAGCTTTTTTGTTTATTTTTTGAGAGGTTTCCAAAGACGAGGCCTTCTTTTCTTTGGCAACCTCATAGGCCGATTACTGAGGCACGTATGCAAATGTGGGGGTAGATGATTCCCAAGAGGGAGGAGACTCTTTTTCCAGCGAGGATATCAGATGATGCACTGGAGTTGCTAGCTAGTGTTGATGAGCATGCCTTCATTTTGGTCCCCTGTCCTTATGCAGGGTTGAATTGGCAAGGGTGTGCCAACATCCTCTTCATAGCTGATGAGCCACCAGATGATAGAGGTAATATTACTGTTTTATTTAAATTTATTCTAACATGTTCTTTAACTTGTTTTTATTAAATTGTGTAATAAAATCCTCTAATTATCATTGTGTACTTGTAAATATTTTGCAGACATTGGCTATTTTGATGGTGAGGAGATCCTGCCACCACCACCTGATCCAGGTGTGGATCCTCATGTTGAGGATGAGGGCATGCCAAATATTTCTGAGGATCAGGAGGTTGGTCTAGATCATAGACCTGCTCCTGCTGGTGCGCCGGTGCGCGGTCGACGTCTTAGTGATGCTAGATACAGGATGGAGTTGGGCGACCAACTCATTGCATTGATTTTTGAGGCGGGGATCAAGCCTGCTGATTTCAGAGACATAGAGGCCGATGACAGGCTATCACGGATGTGAAGAGGCATGTCGCTTGACATGTACAGCCTAATGCGGCATGTCGTAGGAGTTATGAAAACTTTTACATGACTGAAGAGGAATGTTGCACGTTACGATTGATCTGCAACACATGATGGATAGTCTGCGAGGCGCAGCGTACCATCATCTCATGATCATTCACAGCCTCGCACCATGCCAATTTTGCATGAGCCTCCACTAGCATCTACCAGCAGTCATCATGGAGATGAGGCTGGACCATCGGCCACTTGTACTGATATTGATGTTGTACTACCACTAGCTAATCCATGACATTTATATTACAGTTGTATATGTTTAACATTCACTAGAGAATTTGGCGGAAATTCCGACGGCCAAATCGTCGCTATTCTGACACATTGTCGTCGCAGGAGCGACAGTTAGAGGGCAGGCAAACCGTGGTTTACCATACCGTCGCAGTTCCGACACAACTAAAAAGTGTCACAGTATCGACACTTTTCCGTCGCTTCCAAACAAGCGTCACTCTTCCGACGTCTCCTAATCCGTCGCAGTTCCGACCTCTATAAACTGTCGCACTTCCGACGAAATGTGGTCCGACGTTTTGAATGTCGCTCTTCCGACGTCTGTAAACTGTCACAATTACGCCGAAATGTGGTCCGACGTTTTGGTCGTCGCTCTTCCGATGTCTGTAAACTGTCACAATTACGATGAAATGTGGTCCGACGTTTTGAACGTCGCTCTTCTGACGTCTGTAAACTGTCACAATTACGACGAAATGTGGTCCGACGTTTTGGACGTCGTGCTTCCGACGTCTGTAAACTGTCACAATTCTGACGCTTACAAGACGTCGGAATGGCGACGGAAGGTTCAATTTAAAAAAAAAAAATGAAACTTTAAAAGAGGAAAAACGTTGTTTTGAATATATTATATGTAGTAAAACAGTGCATGAAGTCATTACATTTTCACATCTGAAGATTTGAAGCCAAATATCCATCCAGAAAAGTGGAAGTCCCACCCCAGACAATGATAGAAAAATACCCCATGTCACATACAGGGACATGATATAAAATCCAGTAACGGCCCACATGGAGATTATCGACAATCTGAGAAAGCATCCAAATATGCCCGAGGCATCTATAAGAAAGTGAAATAGCAGTATGTAGAATAGTAAAGCAACAGATAGAGCACCGACGTCCATTGTTCCAAATACAAATTAAAGTACCCAAAATCCTTGAACAGAGAAAAACACTAATCATGTGAGGAGTGTGATATGTCCAAAATATAAAAATACCATGAGACCATATCAATAAACCAGCAACATAGACCAGCATCGCTAGTTTTGAAGGCAGAGTGATAAACATTAATCATTTTTTTTCACGAGAAAAAACGATGTTTTGAATATATTATATGAAGTAAAACAGTCCATGAAGTCATTACATTTTCACATCTGAAGATTGGAACCCAAATATCCATCCAGAAATGTGGAAGTCCCACCCTAGACAGTGATAGAAAAATACCCCATGTCACATACAGGGACTTGATATTAAACCCAGTAACGGTCCACATGGAGATTATCGACAATCCGAGAAAGCATCCAAATATGCCCGAGGTATCTATAAGAAAGTGAAATAGCAGTATGTAGAATAGTAAAGAAACAGATAGAATACCGACGTCCATTGTTCCAAATACAAATTAAAGTACCTAAAATCCATGAACAGAGAAAAACGCTAATCATGTGAGGAAGACCATCAGACCATATCAATAAACCAACAACATAGACCAACATCGTTAGTTTTGAAGGCAGAGTGATAAACATTAATCATTTTTTTTTCACAAGAGAAAAAACGTTGTTTTTAATATATTATATGAAGTAAAATAGTCCATGAAGTCATTACAACAATATAGAGACAGATTGTCTCGTAGATAAGAAAAATTCTTTTAAGAATGTGTTGGAGGCAGGCCCTATATCTTGGCTTGCTGTTGTCCTCTTCAGTAATTCTATGTTGATTATTTCGTTTCACTGATACTCTTTAACTGCTCTGATACTCTTTGACTTTTGTTCATCCTTTTATCCTTTTTATCATGATATCCTGTGGTAAATAGGCAAAAATTTATGTAAGGATAATTTTTTACAAAAGTTCCATCATTTCTTCCCACCATTGAACTTTTGGCACTCTGGTCCTTTGCAAATTTCTTAGTGTTTCATCAGCCTCAGTATATCTGAAGAAATTAGGCTGATTTGGGAACAAATGATTTACTTCATGCTCAAGATAAAATAAATTCTCCAATCTGTCATGAAGGTTTTTCCCTGTAGGCAATGCTGCTGTTGATGAACTGGTTGAAGAACTAGCTTGATTATCAGCATATTTGTCCAATTTTTCAACATAGCTATCAAGGTCCATTAGCTTATCTTCTGCAACTATAGGACTGGGCAATCCTCTATTTAAAAAAATATTCAATCTTTCTCTGAAGGCAATGATTTCTTCTTGCATATCTGAGCACCTTCGTTCTAAATTCTGTACCAGAGTTCTTTTAGTAAAAACTTTCTTTATTTCCAGAATTGTTCCGGTCCTGTCCCGAATACCAATTTCTGCAAGTTGATTCTTAGTTTGAGTATTCAAAAAATGTATAAGTCTATTGGCCTCTTCTGGCATATTTCCCAACTCTTGTCTTGATCTCTCAATCTCATCCAGAGCCAATTTAACTAAGTTATTATGTTCATCCATTATCTGAATTGAGGACCAAACATCCTTTATTGATTGAATGATATTATCCCAAAGAATATCATTTATTTCTTTTAAAGGTTTCTCCAATGTGAGATCCTTTTCCAATGCTTTGACTGTTTTTTTCTAATTTGTTCACTTCTCTTGTTTTATCAGCAACACTCATTTTTGAAAGATCATATTTAAGTTCTAGAGTGGCCAATTGTTCCTTTGTTTTGTGAAGCTCTATGGCCTGAATGTTCATATCTTCCATTGACTTTGTTAATTCATCAGTGTTCAAATTTGCGGTGTTGCTCTGTGACAATTCTGCTGGCTGACCTGTTGTTGCTGTACCTGTCACTACTCCTGCTGTAGATACTAGAATATTTGCCTGCTTATCTTTTAATTCATTCTCAAGCTCTTTTTCAGTTGCAGTAAGTTGCTCATTCAATTTTAAGAGCAAATCCATTAGTTCTTCCTCAGAATTTTGTTTGATGATTTCTGCAGTCTGTGGATGTCTTGAGGCCGGTAACTTTAATTGTTTTCTCAGAGCTACAATAGCATCATCTTTTCTCTTGATCAAAGCTTCAATACCTTTCACATCTTTAGGATTATGACCCAAACCAATGATTATTTCCTCTAAAGTTTTGATTCTATTATCCTTAGCCTGGGAGGAGGATTTTTCAAGCTGCAACTGTGTATTAGTATTATCCAAAGAATCCTGCAAATTATGGGTCATCATTGATTTATCCGTCAGAGTAGAATAAATCATCTCACCTGTTTGCTTGTGTAGCTCAATTTGATCTAAAGGATGGATATCCTTTATTAAGACTTCAAAATTAGTCCTAACGTAATCTGCAGCTGTCTGAGGCTACTGCACCTTGGGCTTCAAATGGCTCATTAACATCTTACCCTATTGGATGTCATAAGCTGACATCAATCTTTCTTGATTTTTCGGAGCCATCTTCAAATATTGGTTGTACACTTGAAGTCTAAGTGGATCGTTCCTGGCCTTTATATTGGTGAATGTTCTTTTGATGTCCCAGGTAGTTTTTACTGGAGGTTTGAAAGAAGATATTTCTGCACTTTGTTGCCTCTGTATTCCCTGTTTTTGAAAATTAGTGGATGTCCCACTACCTATACCTGTTTGCTGACTGTCTTCTCTTCCCTGGCTGTCAGGGATTCCTGAAATGATTCATCTTCTGGAAGGGGAGTTAATTTCTTCCTTTTAACATCTTGATGTTCATAAGAGCCACCAATAGGAGTAGTTGTTTCGACCTCTCTCTTTTTTCCATTTTCTATATTCACAGGAGTTTTTAAAATAGAAATTTTTGGCTCACTTATCTGAGTAGGAGGAATTTTTCCTTGACCTTGTTCTTTAGAAGTCTCTGGTTGCTCTGTCATTATGAATTTTTCAATTATTTGTATATCAGGCTCCTTTTCTTTTCCTTTAGATTCTACTGCTACTGTACTAATCTCCTGAAAATTTTGTTGTAAGGTCTGTTTGAAGAGATATCCCTATTTTTGACCAAAATATTCTAGTTCAAGTATCTTTTCAAGATCTTTCATTACATTTCAACGTGTGCCACTCCTCTCATTTTCAACCAATATTATCTATTAAACTATCATCATATTAATGTATTATTGTTCTATTTCACAGGATTCTTTGATGAATTATGTGGTGACTGCTTTATTTTTCATTCTTCTCTGAATAAAGTTCTTGAGATCATAGGCTTCCCAGGTGAACTCTTGTAATTTAAGGATGGTCTTCTCAGTCTTTACCGACTACCGTCGGCTTCAACAGGACTACAAATGAAGGACCTCGTTGATATGATCCAGTTGAGCCTTTTTCTTTTGTACAAAAAGTGAGTTCAACATCTGATTATTCATCACACGAAATGTTCTAGTACAAAGAGTCTCATTGGGACATACTTAAGAGCGGTTGAATGGGCACTGTGGTCCCTCTACATATTGATCTGCATGGTTTTTATATAGGTACTAGTCACCTATCTTGTAATGCTTTGAGAGCTGAAGGATTTTCTTGATTTCATTGTTAATTCTAGGAGGAGAGACTCCTGTCAACAAGGTAGTTGCAGGATGAACAAAAAGGTTGACAAACTCATTATAGGAATAAGGAGAATCAGAGGATTTGTGAGTAATGGTAGACCAAAAGATGACTGACCTAGGATTCCCTTTGGCATCAAGTTTCTTAACATAAAAAGGGAAATTTTCTGACTGAAAGTAAATCATGAGATGATATATGACAGAAGAATACTTTAATACTCTCTCATTCTCAAATCTCATGAACTGATCATGGATTTTGTCAGCAATATAAGATGCAAAATCGTACTTGACAGCAGGAGGCTGTCCAGGGGTAAAAATGGATAACAATACTAGGGTTAAGTGATCAGCACACTCACTAGTATTGAAGCCCATTATGGAAGATATCATGTCTAAAATAACTCTACCCTCATCAGTAAAGAAAGGATAACCATAAGGGGGAGGGTATTTAGGCTGATGTTCTGGTAACATGAAGGTTTGGCATAGGCGGTTTAACTCTTCATGGGATAACTTAGTAGATTTCTCAAGTAATTCAACCATGGACAGGGGAGTGAGAGCTTGACCAGGTTGGAATTTTAGCATTTCATTTATGGACTGAGCATTTATTGGGAAAAGGACATTTTGACTTGGGGATAAAACTGCTCGTTGGTTGGGATCATAATTTGCGTAGCAATAATGGATTAACTCAGGAAAAATATGGACTGAGGGGAGAAGTTACATATGAAGATTTGATTCCCAAAGTCCAAAGATGTCAGAACCATTCAAATAATTGTCTCTGCAGTGGCAAAATATTCGAAGAGGATTCTCACTGAAACGCAAATACTTAATTTGAAAATCCATATCGACTAAAGGCAAATAATCCAAGTCCTTGTGAGGGGCATTGATGGGCACGACATTCAGAGCTACAGGAACTTCCATTTCTGGTTCTTGTGGATTCAGAAATGGAATTTCGGGGTTTTTGTGGAAAAGGGGCACAATTACAGGTTTGAAGATATAATTCACCAGGTTAAGGGCGAAAGACTAATGACTTCATTTTCCAGACTTCAGTAGAAGTCAAACCTAAAATAGGATTTTTCTAAAGTTTGTGAAGTTAGAATACATCGCCATTCACGAAGTAAACCATTGTTTAGCGGTATTTGGTTATGACATAAGAACCCTGAAATACTCGGCTTCAATTCTCTTCAGCAAGGTAACGGTCAGCAAGCGTTAACAGTTGGTTTTTGAATTTTGTTGCATGGAAGACTGGCTAGCGCACGGAACAATGAAAATGACGCAGACGCAATTTGTTTTATTTAAAAAGTCAAAAGGGTGGCGGGGAACAATGAAAATGACCCGAAAAAGATTAGGGCGAATTTGATAAGAAATTCGCGTCACAACTCTCCCTCCGTACGCCAGCCAACTTCGGACCCGAAAAAGATTAGGGCAGAATTCATTTGGTTTTCACGTCACAAAATTGGCCGACGTCAGCAGGCTATTTTGGAATTCGAATTTGGTTTGAATTACGGTTTATCGCCGTTTGAAGTCCGGCGGGCTCGACTTAAGAGAACCGGGGTCGTGAACACTGTTCAAATATAAAAATCCCGCTTAATAAAGAGACAAGATTGTTGTGCTTTTGGAACCTGACCCGAGGATTGGACATGAGTTAACAAACAAAAGGATAGCGGAACCAGACTTGCACCCGTGGTCAAGCCCTGTACCAAAACCACGAGCGGAATCACAAAAGCGGGTTGCCCATATCACACCGCTTTTGCGGAGTAGGTGGTATTTCCTATTCGCGAGCGATTCCATAGGGAATGCGACACGTGGCGAAGTGACCCCGGAAAACAACCGTTTAACCCACGCCATCGCACGTTAAAGCCCGACGTTGGAAGCCGAGCGAAATTGCCAAGAGTCGTTGATTTGGAGAAGGGCCATCGGACGGTGGTCGCACATTGAACTTGCCCGGAGGTTAACTAAGGTGTGTGGAGGATAGCCAGGTACGATACGAGTGTTTGATTGGTTATTGATATATATAGGTGGGGCTGGAGTATAATGAAATTGTTTAATTAAACGATTGGTGGATAATTAGCATAAGTCTGGAGCGTGATTGTTGTAAGGCTGGGTGGTGAAATATAGAGCCGAAAGTTCATTACAAGTTATTTATTTAAAAAGAAACGTGGAGTATAAAAACAAAGTGTTGAAAGTTAAACATTGGTTATAAGGATTGGAGATAATATAAAGTCGGGAATATAAATTAAAGTCCAACCATTGTGGATAGTATTTATTTATCAAATTCTACGAATTTGATAAATAAACCAGAAGAAAGAAGAAGTCAATTAAGACTCAGGCTGGAGGAAAAGAACGGGGTAAACCAAGGGAAAATGCTGACAGAGCGATTGTAGACACACCAACTCTCCTTAGGGGTCCAATTTCAGTTTTGTTGCGTCACACGATGATCTCTCTTCTCTGGCATTTACCTGTATTGAAGATCACTATTCTAGGAATAAGGAGTTATTTTCTCCAAAAATAACCCTAGCCAAACATTGACAATGCATCAAGGATATCTTTCTATGCTTCATAAATACATATGTTCTACTTCTAAATCATGTCTTGGAAGTGGTTGTTTTGCTGGAAATTATTCACCAGTTGGTTTCATACCAAAGTCTTTTTCACATTTCAGCATCCAATGCATGAAAAAGATAATGGTTTAAAACAACATAAATATTTGAAATTTTGAAAGAATTGTCTGGCACACTTTGAATATGAATTTTGAAGTCAAGTGCATGATGCTGTATAGGATCAAGTGTCATTTTGAATACCAAATGTTTCACAAGAAACTTCTCAACATGCTACCCTGCAGTAAGGATTAAATGACAATATTACATCAACTATTTCCATAATAAAAGTGCACCTCGGCCATAAGACTAAACAACTACAAATGTTGTAGATCTAACAAGACCACACAATCAAATGTATTCCACAAGGCCAATACTGTATGAAAAATGAAAAGAGTTTGCAACCAAAAATACCTTAGGCAACTAATTCAATTAGATACACCAAACCATCAGCAAAAAGGAAAACCAGCCTACTTGGCCTCAATATTTTCAACTGGGTCCTCTAATTCAACCAATAAAAAGGCCAAAACCATAGCATTGAGATACATTTCATTACACTGTCAATAACAATAAAATTTGACTCAACCATAACCCTTTCCTTTTAGACCACTGGGTAACAAATATGTTTCCTTTCACCTTTGAGTTTTCAAATTATGCCTACCAAATCTAAGACATTTAAGAGGGGGAACTAATACAACGTTAAAAAAAAAACCAGAGCACACATCTAAAATAACAACCCTCCATGAAAAATTAAAATAACACATTAAAATTTCATATAAGTGGACAAGGAAAGATCCACCGCAGTGAAGTTTCACGTGCAGGGGACCTTCCTTTAAACATAATTTTTTCTCTGACCTGCAATTTTTTTGTCACTGAGCCATCCTTGTTGAAGTACAACTCCTTTTCCATAGCTCTTGTATTAACTACCTTCTCTCTATCGCGTAATCTCAGAGTCCCTCTTCTGCTTGAGAGATTAAAGGAAATGGGTGAAAAAACTGAAAGAGAAGACAATTGTCTACCATAATTATCAGACATTGCACCCAACTTCTTCCCCTTTCCATTGTTACCCAATGAGGTAGATGTGGCAATTGTTGTCATACTGCCCAAAGCAGAGGCCATCTTCTCTTATGCTAAATATAGAATTACAAGATCTTCATATTAGTATGAACCTTAAAAAACATGACTCCCATTGCTAAAAACCACTTTTAAGTTGTAACAGGCAAACTAAACAACTATCGCAACTTTTGGCAACTTTTGGAGCATTAAGAGAGAAACAACCAAAGAGAAATACAACCACAATCCTCATTTTAATGAGACTGGACTATATATTTGCATTAAGATAATAGAAAGAAATCACGACTATATTAAGGCCACCACAAAACAATCTTTAACCAGTGTCTCTCGCAGCCTTCAGGTTGCCATGCTAGAGGTTTCATATTTTTAATTTAAATTCTAGACCTCTCGTGCCCATCTATGAATGCATCCAATGGGATATCTACATCAAATGCTCCTTTATATCCCCAAAAACAAATTCCCTACTACAAGAGCACCAGTATTGATGGGTCACCCCACACCATCCCACCCACTAGAAACGGTGAAAAAGGAAACCCGAGAAACCTTCTGAAATATCTCAAGATGACTATATGGGTGGTTCTTATGAATCAAACAACCATTCAGAACATGCTCATCAATCCAAACCATGAGTATTATGTGACGATATTCAAGCAGGCACTGAATCGGATTTCTGAAGCTATGTTAGAGAAACCCTAAACTCTCATTGAAAATAGGTGAAATGTGGCACCACTCAGAGATTGACATGTGCCAATTGGTACAAGTGGTAGACAATTGGCATGCTCAAACAACAAGGTGATGCAGGAATGACATGAGGGAGAAAATATCAGAAAAACCCCAAATCTGGAGAACTAAAGCTCATCACCAACCTGAGATTGACAACTTTACATGATGTAACCTATGAAATCGTAAATGGAGAAATCATAGTAACAATAAAGTAACCTATGTAACAATAAAGTCGGATTCATCCTGGGATTGGTAATGGGAGAAATCATAGTGAACAACAGGAAACATGCAGAGTTGCTTACAATCAAATAGATGAAAAAACACATACAAAAAACCTAGATAATAATCATGAACAAGCTTAATATTGAATTATGAGCTGTAAAGGAACTTACAAAATGTGACATTACGAACCTGGTCAAGCACACAAGCAAAAATATCCTGGACATGACCCTGGTTGACAAGTTGTATTTCTCATGATGCAAGAGGATTTGTACCTGCACTGCCAAGTCAATCAAAATCCATCATTATCTATACAATAAATACAAGTAATTGATGTAGTATTTTTACTCTAAGATGAATTCTTATGATAATGTTAGAACATATGTTGAAAATGTCAAAACATACCTGAATAAGCTCCTCTTCATTTCAAGAACAATTTATTGGAGTCGCATGAACTTGGAACAAGCCTCCTACGATCTGAAAGAGTAGCAACTAAGTCAACAGTGACTTTTTTGTTGCTACGCTGGATCAAGGGAGGTTTGCTCCAAGATTAAATCGCTCCAATAAATTATTCTCTACTAAACAGGGCCAACCACGTGAAGGTGGAAGCTCTTATGACCCCTCCCCCCCCCTCACATCACTCTCAATTCCCCAATACCCAATCTATATTTCATTTTTTACTTTCATGAGCATAAAAAAAAATATTCAATAACTAATAAAAAACAATTCAACAAAAAGTACGCAAGGAAACATTGCAATTAATGCTTGACATAAAAATAGTATGATAAATGAGTTTTTTATATAACACAAAAAACGTTCCAAGTATGGTCATTGGTAACGTTTGTCTTATAATAATACAATATTTTACATTATCGAATTTTCTTTTTCTTCTTCCTATTTTTAAAGCTCCTAATTACATCATCAATATCATCATGCTCTTCTCCTGTTTCGTGCCTTTCGACCCGCACTGTTGACCTAGTTGCGTAGTCACGATGTCTGGTCTCATCCAGTGACGGGGCATCGCCTACAAAAACAGATAATATTAAATTTTAATTGTCGGTTTTTAAATATCATTGAAATAGTTCGGTAATATTAATAAAAAAAATTGCAATGAGATTATTTACCTGGTGCACCAGTTGTCGCCGCTGACCTAGTTGCGTAGTCACGATGTCTGGTCTCATCCAGTGACGGGGCATCGCCTACAAAAACAGATAATATTAAATTTTAATTGTCATTTTTTAAATATCATTGAACTAGTTAGGTAATATTAATAAAAAAAATTGCAATGAGATTATTTACCTAGTGCACCAGTTGTCGCCGCTGACCTAGTTGCGTTGTCACGATGTCTGGTCTCATCCAGTGACGGGGCATCGCCTACAAAAACAGATAATATTAAATTTTAATTGTCAGTTTTTAAATATCATTGAACTAGTTGGGTAATATTAATAAAAAAAATTGCAATGAGATTATTTACCTGGTGCACCAGTTGTCGCCGCTGACCTAGTTGCGTTGTCACGATGTCTGGTCTCATCCAGTGACGGGGCATCACCTACAAAAGCAGATAATATTAAATTTTAATTGTCAGTTTTTAAATATCATTGAACTAGTTCGGTAATATTAATAAAAAAAATTGCAATGAGATTATTTACCTGGTGCACCAGTTGTCGCCGCTGACCTATTTGCGTAGTCACGATGTCTGGTCTCATCCAGTGACGGGGCATCGCCTACAAAAACAGATAATATTAAATTTTAATTGTCAGTTTTTAAATATCATTGAACTAGTTCGGTAATATTAATAAAAAAAATTGCAATGAGATTATTTACCTGGTGCACCAGTTGTCGCCGTTGGGACTATTGCCTTGTCTTCCTCTCTGGTGGTAAGATCCTCAAGGGAAACATTCTCTATCATTTAAACAAAAAACGTTATAAGGACAACCATCAAGGTATAATTAGAAAAAATTATAAGTGGAAATTAATTACCGTCACGGCCCTCACTGATAGCAGCATTGTCGGCCTGGTCCCCACTACAATGATCAGGTTGCACGAGAGGATCATCTACATCTGGCTCTAAAGCTGGGTTATTTGCCTCGTCGGTAGTGTTGCTCCCCTGATTTAAACAAAGTTGTTAGACATTAAATTTATGGACGAAAACAAAAATATTGAAAGGTTAATTTTTTACCTTATCAGGCATTCTAGATCTTGGGACCTGCCCCAAGCTTCTGCGACGTTCAACTACAGCTTGATAGCCAAAATGGAAAGCGATATTTTTATCTTCCTCTGTAGTTTCTGTTCCGAAGTCATCACCCTACATTACATATGTTTGTGTATTTTTAATCATATTTGATAGGATTACAAAAACGTTGGAAGGCGATACAATTAATTATAAGATGTTTAGCTACTTAATTACAATTCTTGTGGCCAATTTCAAGTAGCCGCCCTGCCTAGCTTGTGATGGCCCTTTTTTTCAATCCTAGCTTTGGTTGCCTTTGAGGTGTCAGGAAACCTAGCATCAAAAGATTAAAGTCAGATATGACGTAGCACACTTTTATTTTAGACATAGAGAAAATTAAAGCTATTGAATTAAAGTTGTAATTTATCTTGCGGGTCCAGTTGGTATTTTTCCTTCTTTCTTTGCCCTTTTCTCTTTTCCGTCATGGATGAGTGCTCTCCACTCACTCTCTGGAACTGTGAGAGGATGCTCATATCTAGGGTTAAATTTCAATTGCGTCCTATAGGTGTCCCTGGTATATTTCAAATATTTGCCGACTACCCGAGCCACCGCTGTTCTGTCAAATATGGCGACCCCAAAAAGGGTTTCTAGATAATCTAGAAGTTCTTTTTTTCAGGTTGGAACTCTGGGAATTCCACTCTGTGCGTATGGTTGGGCCAAAAATTACCAACGCATGGCTCTCCAGATACCTGTAGAACTCATTGTTTCCTACACAGAAAAAAAGAAAGATATTATCATTAATTTAAAAATAAAAATCGTGATAAATATGTTTTAGAGAAAGTACATGAAATAGTTAAAATATTAAAATTTACCTGGGAGTTGTACATGCTTTATAGGGACACCTTCATCGTTCACCAACAACATGCCATTAATGGTCCCTGTGGAGCTGACACGTGTAGCTCCAGGAAACGCAATAATGTAGTTGGCCATATCAACCTCATCATTGCCAACACGTTCAACGGTTGGCTGGGTGTCTGCTTGGGCAGGGTGTGTTTCTTGCCTGGCACCTAAAGGAGTAGAAGGTGTACAAGAGGGTTGTTGAGCAATCTCTTTCCCTTGTGTTCCACTACCACCAACACCGGATTCAGCAAGTGCCAGAAAACGCTACATACAAAAGAACTTTTTGTTAGTTTAGTCAATGTAAAAATTAAAAATCAAACTATCACAATTCATCTCATGAAGAACAAAAAAAATATCCTTTTGACTTTTTATTATTACCTGATATCTTTCTAGCTGGCTCATAAGTTGTTTTATCTTCTCTTCTGTTTCAGGTGTTTGAGGCGCGTCTATCAAAGTATTAAATTCCGACCTTGCATTTCGTGCCTTTTTTCGCAACAAGAGCACTGGAGATAGGGATGAAGAAAGCTCTTCCTCAAAGAGGGAATCATCAGGCGTACCATGGCTAGGTGTCTGCATATTTAAACAAAATTAATATTATTTCAATTATGTAAATAACTAAAATACCTAAAGATAGAGCAATGCTGGCACTTTACATGTTCTTCCACTGGCCTCTTTCCGCGATCATCCTGTCTCGGGGTTGTTCCTGTACTGCCCTGATCAGTCTGCCACATTGCAATAAAATTATAAATGTAAAAAACTTGAAAACAATATCTAACTTGAAAACACAAAATGAAAACTGAAATAATTTCTAATAAGACACCGGAAGACAGAGTTAGAGTTTCAAATATGCCTTGCATTGAATTCAGTCCTGGAAACATGTCATTGCACATTAAGGCACCCAAACAAGAGAGGAGTTGACAATGAAGACCTTATTGAATATATTGTTGGAGCAACTTCTAGTAAACTTGTTGTGAAGACCTTGAGGACATTTTTGGAGCAACATTGTTGAAGCTGATGGTATAGCATTGTTGGAGGCGATCTTGAAGGGCCTTGAAGTGAAGCTTTTGGAGCAACTATTGAAAAATCCTTAGAGCATTTAAGTAAGGCACTTTCTATCTTCCATCACCTTTTTCCTTTCAATATCCTTTAAGCGATTTTGTTGATATTTAATGTTTGAAATCACGTTATAATTCCTTGATTATATGTGTTTGGGGACTAGAATAATTTCACACTAAACCATGCAAACTTAAAAGTAACTTAACAGGTCCATAAAGTAATAATAATCATAATTCCTAATTTCCTATTGTACGATATGATGCAAATTATTCAAACATGAAGCAATGAAGACATGCAATGTCTGAATTTCAAGATTGATGAACCAATAAAAGAAGTTAGAAACTACAACTTTGATTCAATACTTTGTGTCCTAACTCCAGGAAGGAATCTAGTTTGTAGTACAGAACATGCATCGTGTATTATCAATTCTTAATTGACAACAACTAAAGGTCATCTACATCATCAATTCCTTCCCATTTTGTGTTTTATGTTATATTCCTTATAAAAGTGTCAAATTTCTCTCAAAGTAAGCAACCACTGAATAAAATAAAAAATAGTTGAGATATGATTGAGAAATGGTCATTTATTTCTTAAAAGGATCTTCACAATTTCTTTGGTTGTTTTTCATCTCAAGAAACAAGAAATGACCTAAGAAACTATCGTGATGTAATATAAGAAACAACATGGTGCAATGGCCATTTCCAAAGCCAAATGATGTCCATTGAGGACATGGCCTTTATTTGGTTCCTGTTTCATAGGAGTTTCGGGTAGAAATGGAACTTTGTTGTACCATTTCCAATAGTAAAAAGGGAAAACCTTCTTTTTCCATGGGAAATAATTTACCTTTCCTTTTCAAGATAATCTAAATCACAAAAAATATGAACTATACTGCACACATTCTTGGATAATGTGAAAGTGGAAAAGGAATACCCTACACAAGTGATGCAAACATGTACACTTGAACACTAATATATTTTTGTAGTTGAAATGCAATGCTTTTTTTCATTTAAATGTAGGGTTTTTAAAGCAGGGAGAAATAATGGCTGCCAATTTAATAAGCGTTTCTTTGGGAAAAATTTAAATCTTGTATTAGGTGATGAAGATAATAGAGGGTATTGAATCTTGATTCTTGACATTGTGTTTAACTTGAATAACGCAAATGATTATAAATATCAGTCGATGAGTTCTTTTTTCAAGTATGTCACTCAAAACTCTTATGTCAAAGCATTGTATGATGGCTAGCATTTGCTTGTTTCCCTTTCTTCAATTCAATGTAAAAAGTATATTAATATATTGGAGCACGAATGATAACTACAATTGTTTGCTCTGCAGTATATCCAGCCCCAATATTATGAAAAGTTTTCTCAAGTGGAGCTATTTGGTTAGGCTGTAGGGTCAACCCTCTATAGGAGGAAGGGCCTGCAGTAAGAACTTACCATTTTGCAAGAGCTGAGGGCCAATGCTGTTCTGCAAGAGGAGGGCGAATGCTATTCTGCAGGAGCTCAGGGCGAATGCTGTTCTGCAAGAGCTCAGGGCGAATGCTGAGGGCGAATGCTGTTCTGCAAGAGCGGAGGGCGAATGCGCGCGTGATATCAGACGTTAATGTAGCACACATGTACATTTGAACACTAATAGATTTTTGTAGTTGAAATGCAATGCTTATTTTCATTTAAATGTAGGGTTTTTAAAGCAGGGAGAAATAATGGCTGCCAAATTAATAAGCGTTTCTTTGGGAAAAATTTAAATCTTGTATTGGGTGATGAAGATAATAAAGGGTATTGAATCTTGATTCTTGACATCTAGAGAGAACCCTAAAGCCTAACACAATCCAATGGAATTGACCAAAAAAACCCAAATAGAGTCAACCCTACTATAGGAGGAAGGGCCTGCAGTAAGAACTTACCATTTTGCAAGAGCTGAGGGTGAATGCTGTTCTGCAAGAGCTGAGGGCGAACGCTGAGGGCAAATGCTGAGGGCAAATTCTGTTCTGCAAGAGCTGAGGGCGAATGCTGAGGGCGAATGCTGAGGGAAAATTCTGTTCTGCAAGAGCTGAGGGCGAATGTTGTTCTGCAAGAGCCGAGGGCAGATGCGCGCGTGATATCAGACGTTAATACAGCTATTGCGACGGATACGAAACAATAAAATCATTTTTATGTAGCGTGCATATAAGTTTCATTTTTGTATTTTAGCGCGCATATCAGTGTCATTATACCGACGGCGGAAAAGGCGTCGCTATTGCAACGAAGGCCTCCAAACGTCGCAATTACGACACTTAGACATTGTGTCGCACTTGTAGTCGTCGCAATAGCGACGCGTTGGGCCATAGTGTCGCCAGTGCGACGTCTTCCTCCAAACGTTGCAATGGCGACACTTTTTTAAGTGTCGGTATTGCGACACCTTTCTATAAACGTCGGTATAGCGACGGTTTCGAAGCGGATACTCAGGAAAAAAAATTGGGAAATTTCCGACATTTGGTCAAAAGCGTCGGAACCAAGTGTTATTAATTTCCGATAAATATTGATAGTGATTAACCGGTTATATATATATATATATATATATATATATATATATATATATATATATATATATATATATATTATATGGTCCATGTATTTTATGTTCATGTTGCAATTGTACTTAATTTACATGTTGGTGATTATCATGATGTGTATGTTGTTAGGTCATGTTAGATATGTTCATTTAATGTGCAGCTTGCAGATAGATGTGTATGTGATAGCATGAGATGTATATTTGATGTTTGTGTTGTACTGATGATGTTAATATATAATGTTAATTGTGTTTTGTTAGATGATCATGATCACAATGATGCAGTTAGCATTTTTTAATGTGTTTTTTAGTCAAATATGATGTTTGTATGATGGTTATCATGAACGTGATGTTTTTGAATTAATTTAATACCAAATTATCATGATATTGTAAATTTTTAATATTTGTATTTCTAATTGTATTTAAAATTCTAAAATTGTAATTCTAATTCTAATTATAATTATAATTGTAATTGTATGTAAAATATTTGTAAAATTTTAATTGTATTAATGTGAAATGAATTTATTAAAATTTGTAAATTTGTAAATTTGTAAATTTAAATAATTGTAAAATAATAAATCTAGAATAATATGATTTATTGTAACATAATAAAGTTTAGAAAATAATGCAAATAAATTCCTGTACTTTAGAATTATAATTATTTTATTATGATCTTAGATACAAAAAAAAGAATTAATTTATACAATACACCATTGTTTTCGAGATCAACATAATACCAAATTATCGAATAAATTATTGATTTTAACATTAACACAATGCAAATTACCGATTAATTCAAAATACATATTATATTAATATTTCGAAAAACCCATCTTAAAAAGTATTAATATTGAGGAAATAACACATGTACCATATCACTCTCGGTTCTCATGATCACCCTCATTTTCTTCTAGCTCGCATGGCATGATAACACTATTGTTCTCAAAAATACGTTTTGATCTAGGGTCATGTGTCAATACGAACCACCAATCCCTATCCAACACATCTGGGTAAAAAAACACCTGATTGCAATGTTTAGGGAAAAAATAGGGCTCTTTAGCTTCATCCCACATCATTCTAGAGTTGATACATATCAGCCTGCTATCGTGATCTTCCTTTACATTATTCCGATCAAAGGTGTCCCACCACTTGCACCTAAAAATAACACATTGGAAAGAAGAAAAATCCACTTCAATGGTCTCTTGTGTCTTTCCGACGTAACCTAATGTCCCTCGTATTAGTTGTTGATCACGGTGGCTAGATCGACTAGATTGATCGAACTCGACTTCCACTCCACAGTCTTCTGTGATGTTTCCAGCATTGGCATTTTCTGTGCGAAAATGGTGTCCTAATGCCCATATAGATGGGAACAAATGCACCTATTATAAAAAAGTTAAAAGAATCATAGTGTCATGTGTCTTATAAATAATAATCCAACAGTAGTTAAAATATGAAATGTAGATGTCTTAATATAAGTTTCAAATTTACATATAAATTGAAAACATTATTACCGAGTTGTTGCACCCAATCCCTATGTTTAGCGCATCCTCTTCATCACGCGGGTAACGACCGGTAGCACCGTATTTCTCTCTGACTTGGTCAACAACCCAACTATTGGGGCATATTTTTGGCATATTTTCTTTTAAATGATTGGGATAAAGCACACTTCTACCATTCAACCATCTGAATTCTTTCCTGTCATTATCCCATTTCATCCTGTTTTGTTCGTACAATGCGACCCACGGTTGTGTCGCTTCAGAATTGTAAAGAATGAATTTATTGATTGCTTCAATTTTTGCATTCGCTGATGAAATCAAACCAACATTATATAGTACTTAGAGATCAAAATATACATTATATCGAAGTTCAACATGAATATTAATTACTTTTTGTAAATTTGAAAAATTATAAGTCGCTTACTCTTTATCAAGCGCTTTTTTCCACTTGTTTGGAGCAACTCTCCGTCTCTTTTGTCTTCATCCATTTGATCATCCCAAATCACCGCAGCTGGTATGTTGTCGATCTGCTTGATGTATTCATTGGCATAGTAGAAAGACTCATACGATATGTACCCCTCTGCCATAGACCCCTCGGGTTTTGCCCTTTGTCGAACAAAACCTTTCAATTTCTTCATGTACCTCTCTAAGAAGAACATCCAATGACAAGAAACAACCCCAGCTAATTCAACCTCATCTACCAGGTGGATTAGAAGATGAACCTGTAAGTCCATGAAACTAGTCAGCAGTTCCTTCTTAAACATACAAACAATCTCAACTATCTCTTGACGCCACCGTGGAATGCTAACCACATGAATCTCCTTTGACATGATCCAACGTAAAAATGCAGATAATTTAGATATGGAAAATCCTAGGTCTTGAGGGAATTCATGTTTCACACACCCACACACAAACAAAGGATAATGACACTGCAAAGTTATAAACGCGTGCAATAATATAAAAAATTAGTTATGTTTTATGATCCCCGCATGGGATAATTTTTTTTAATAAAATAAATAATAAAATCATGCTTTTGACATCATACGTACTCTTAGAAGATTCAAATGGTCATGCAATTTCAACCCCGACAAACGGTCATCCATGGTGAAGCAGCGCCGTAGTGAAGACCTGTATGCAGTTTGCACCCTCACATCCATTATAAATTCCTTTGCCAAATATATATCATCTTTTTTTTAAATCCATGGGACATCACCTTCTTTGAAAAACCATGAATTAGAGGGACCAATGCCTGCCTCTGATCCCATACTTTCTAATCGTCTTGGCCAATATTTATTTTTGGTTTTTAAAGTAATAAGATCTTTCCTAACAACCAATGTGTCACTTTGTTTCGATGATATGTGCCTCCATAAAGAAGATGAAACATTTTTAAATATATGCATAGGATCTAATAAGTGGGAAATATTAAGATGCTCCCAATATGGGAGGTCATGAAAGATAGATTTCCTTTTCATCTCAATGGGAAATTTCTCAACATAGGTGTTGAAGAAATCTGGATCATCGAACTTAGGCTCCCCATTTGAATCGAACATTTCTATGAACTCCTTCTCCTTCTCTCTCTCTCATATGCTCTAAGCCATTTAGCTGGTGTCATTATTATAGGCCTTTGGGTTCTCTCTTGTTTACCATTGAAAGCAGATGTTGCTCTTCTATAAGGGTGTTGTTTTGGTAGGAATATCCTGGAGCAATCATACACTGGCTTTCGTAGGTCCTTGGACCATCTAGCTTTCAGAGAAGGTCCACAACATTTACATCCAAAATACCCTTTTGTTACAAGACCTGCGAGATTATATTTGTATACATTAATTAATATGCATGGCACGTTAAATAATATCATGAAGATCAGAAAAAATATTATTACAACGAATTAAATAACTAATATGTGAAAGAATATTGTTACATTATATATAAACAAATCAAATAATTAAACATGTAATTTACCGGGGAAAACTCCTAAGCCTGGATAATCATGTGTCGTGTAAGCACATATGCCATACAACGTAAAACTCCTCTTTGTTGTGATGGGTCTTGATACATCGTATAAATTTATCCCATCCCATAATTCCTTCAATTCATCTACCAATGGTTGTAAGTAGACATCCATATTCTTCACTTGTCTTCTACCAGGGACTATGAGAGCCAACATAAGATGTTCATTCTTCACGGAAAACCATGGGGGGATATTTTTATTGATCACTACTACAGGCCAAATAGAATAGTTGGTGTTATGGAGGGAATACGGGTTGATGCCATCCATGTCTATGCTGAGTCGTAGACTTCGTACTTCATTCTTGAATTTTGAGCCATGTATCCTCTATATGCTTCATGGCTGTTAAATCAGTTGGGATTTGAATAAATCCCAACTCACTTCTGTGTGAGGCATGCCATCCCTGCAACATAGCTATTTCTTTGCAACGAAAGAGCCTTTGAATCCTTGGGATTATAGGCATGTGCCTCAATATCTTAAAAGGAGGACCAGTACGCGATTTACCCTTCTTTTTTGATTTATCATACCTGTCATGCCCACATTTCAGACACATATCTTTGTCTGCATATTATCCTCTATATAAAATACAATCATTTGGACATGCATGATATGATATGTACTCAACACCCAACATTTTCAACAATTTATTTTCCTCTTCGCAGCTACCGGGCAAGACATTATCACTCAGAAGAACCTTATCTTTGAATAACCTGTAGTTGGTGATCATGGAAAAATATATTAATATTAAATGTACATTAATGTCGATATAATTATTAACATTCATAAAATTTAACATTTGTAATGTTCATTGCAGTGTACTGATCATATTTCAAATTTATATAAGGGGAGTACTTTATGGTAACTTACCTCAAAAGTTCCGAGAAACATGCATTCGACAAACCAAAATTTGCTTTCAAGTTGTACAGTAACGTTCTTGTCCCCAACTGGGTAGAATTTGACTGACCGCCAGGTCCAAAGAGAGGGGTGGTGGAAGCAAATTTAAGGCTTTCGAAAAAGGTGTCAGCAATATGAGCATCATCCCCTAGCTGATCATCATTTTGGAATGCATCTAACAACATTGTCTCCATTGCAATCGTATCCCTTAAGTAATCATCCATACCAACCTCTATTTGATTGCCTCCATTGCCAGCTTGTGAAGAACTACTATTGTTGTAGTCATTCCTAATTGGTGAATCTGGACGTAGCAACGGGAATTGAATCGGTGGTTGATTCAACCATTCTTGGTATCGTTCCTCTCCGATTTTTTCTCTTAATTCAGTCTTCTCTTGATTTGAAATTGTCGTGGGGTGCAACAGAAGATGGTAGGTAGGTAGTTCATCATCACTAGAATCCTAATAATTTAAAAAAAATTGAACATGATTAGTACAAAATATATGATATCAATTAGTAACCACGTTGACAATATTTCATGATTATAAATTGGTTTGACGTTGAAATAATTACATATTAATCAATATATATACCAAACAATTATAATTATAATTACCATCATTGTCCCGAGATTGTGTCTAGAAGATGCAATATTGTTACAATTGGTAGGGTGAAGCAGTTATCCATTTTCATCTACCAAATGCGTTTTGCGGTATGCAGCTCCTGATAAGAACTTTCGACGTTTTGGAGCAGTTTGAATATTTTGTGCATCTAAACTCGATGTTGAATCTGCATGAACGTGAAAATTTGTATACATTATAAATTTAATGAGGTTGTGCGTTATTGACTGCATGGATAAAAAACATATATAAATTCAATTAGATAGTGAAAAAATAAAACAAATCTTAAGTAAATATTACGTCTCCACATGGATAGGGAGAACTCTGCAATGGACTTTGAAAAATATTATGGAACGAGCTGGATTTTGAAGAATTGTCCATTCCATATAATATATGATATTTTCTCCCTTCATTTGAGCAAAACAATAATAAATTTTGGTGCACAAACCTCAATGTCATTTTGGTGCGTAAAGTATAGATAACCGCACTGGTGAGTTTTTTATTTTGCGCACTGGTGTCGTTTTATAAAAAGATGCATCGGTGCGGTTAAATTAAAGGACACACCAGTAAACGAATAACCAAAAATAAAAAAAATGCAACCCTATTTTCTTTAAGTGAAAAAAAAAACGGTAAATTAAAAAATGGGCAGAAAAATATTTTCGAAAATCTAATTTCATAAAACCTTTCTTTAAATACTAAACGCTTTTCATTATTTCACTATTTTTGTAAAAAATTTCAGCCAAAGATTTGTCGGATACATACCTGGAGCAAACAGAGCACGAGAGCACTGTGGAGTAGGAAAATACGTTCGAACAGAAGTATTCAAACAATTAGAATTCCAAACCTCTGGTTAGTCAAACCCTGTACCATAGAATTTCAAATGATGTGAGTAAGTTTATTGTTTTTTTGTACTTTTTTCTGCAGTTTCTTTTATGTAGTAAAATAAGAAATCAAAGTCTATTGTTTTTTTTTTTAACTTTTTTCTGTAGTTTTTTTTATGAAGTAAAATAACAAAATCAGAGCTTATTGTTTTTTTTTTTTAATGCAGTTTTCAGAAACAAAAATAAAAAAGAGATCCATTTTTACAAACAAAACCCTAGATTCTTTTTGCTTCTGCCCTTTCTTCTCCCTCTTTCTTTTCAATTTAGATTTATAGGGTTTGTATAGTCATAAGAAATCCAACCCATGGGACAAATTGCATATTCGGATCCCAATCCATGTTGGCCCTTGCGTCAATCTTAAAAAAATATGGTTTTTTTTT
Source organism: Pinus albicaulis (assembly GCA_034641835.2). NCBI lineage: Eukaryota > Viridiplantae > Streptophyta > Pinopsida > Pinales > Pinaceae > Pinus > Pinus albicaulis. The sequence continues at coordinate 799,432,557 of CM076572.1, read as the reverse complement.
TCGTCGGTGTGCCCTACGTAACAGAGCGCACCGGTGCACTCAGTTATAGCAGCGCACCGCAAAAATACAGTGATAAAAAAAATAAAAAAATGTTTTATCAGTGCGCCATATGTAACATATGGCACCGGTGCACTATTGCATTATGGCGCACTGCAAACATGTTGTTTTAAAAAAAAAAAACCATTTTAGAAACAAACCCTACATTCTTTTTGTTTCTTCCCTTTCTTCTCCCACTTTCTGTGATTTCATAATTAGGGCTTTTAAATTTATATTTATAGGATTTGTATTGCTAAATATAAGCCTAAGACATCCAACCAACAGGAGGACCTACATAGTCGGATCCCAATCCATGTCGGCCCTTGCGTCAATCTTAAAAAAATACAGACTTTTTTTTCATCGGTGCATCCTACGTAACATAGCGCACCGGTGCACTCGGTTATAGCAGCGCACCGCGAAAGTATAGTGATAAAAAATAAAAAAAATAAAAAATGTTTTTATCAGTGCGCCATATGTAACATATGGCACCAGTGCGCTATTTCATTATGGTGCACCGCAAATGTGTTGTTTTTCACAAAAAAACCATTTTAGAAACAAACCCTACATTCTTTTTGTTTTTGTCCTTTCTTCTCCCACTTTCTGTGATTTCAGAATTAGGACTTTTCAATTTATATTTATAGGGTGTGTATTGCTAAATATAAACCTAAGACATCCAACCAATGGGAGGATCTGCATAGTCTGATCTCAATCCATGTTGGCCCTTGCATAAGTTAAAAAAAAAAAAAAAAGTTGTCAGTGCGCCCTATGCGGAATACCGCACCGGTGCGCTCAGTTCTCCCAGTGCACCGCGCAAGTACTGTGATAGAAATTTAGAAACACAAAATATTTTTTCAGTGCGCCATCTGTAAAATATGCAGCCAGTGCGCTATTTCGTTATGGCACACCGCGAACGTTCTGTTTCGCAAAAAAAAAAAAAATTCAAAAGATACAAACCTTACATTATTTTTGTTTCTCCCATTTCTTCTTCCTCTTTCTGTGATTTCAAAATTAGGGCTTTTCAATTTAGATTTATAGGGTTTGTATTGCTAAATATAAAACTAAGACATCTAACCGACTGGATGATTAGCATAATCAGATCCCAATCCACGTGGGCCCTGGCATGAATTAAAAAAAAATAGATTTTTTTATCGGTGCGCCTGGAATACGTAGCGCACCGCAGCTCTTTATTTTACAAGCGCACCGCACAATGTAATGTGATAATTTTTTTATTTTTTTATTTTAATCGGTGCGCCATATGTAAAATATGGCACCGATTTTTGCTAAAAAACTAACACTGGACAATTTTTATTATTTTTTCATGGTTAACCGGTGCGGTCATTGACATGTAACACACCGGTGCTCCTTGTTGACATAGAGCACTATACGGTCTATTATACTGTTATGGCAGTGCGTTTGGAAGAGAGACACGCACCGACGTCGGTGCGTAAACCATGAATGACGCACTGGTTTTTTGAGATTTTTTTTTACTTGAAAAGTTGACAATTTATTTATAAATATATTATTGAATGATATGGTACATGTTTGAGATTGATAAAGAAATGAGTGATAAGAGATCAAGTAAGAAAATTACTGATAACACATCAAGAAAAAAAAATGAAAGTTCTTTATAATTTTTTTACAAAAAAATATTTTTGAACTATATGTAAGTTTAACTAATAGGTATTGTTTACTGTGTATCATGCAGAGCTACAAAATGACGAAACTCAATAAGATTATTTCTAATCTAGGACCAGAAGAGCATAAAATCCTGATGGAAAAATTGCAAAAGGATGAATCTGCTGAATGAAAAAATACTATTGATCCAATATGAGTTTCTTTTTTTAGTTTTCATTAATAATATAATTAAAATTATTAGATAACATGTGTGAAAAAGTCTACTAATTCACATCTGTTTAATGTTCTACAGGGACCAACAACTCAGAAAATGAATGTTGTTCTAAGAAAAGAAAAAAAATAGAACATGCAAATGAAAATGAATTGGTCCTTAGCTCATCTGGAGTGGTCACTATAAGGAAAAGACCCTCTAGCGGAGGTTATGAAGGAGGTTTTTAGTGTTATAAAATTGGCCAAAATTGTCAAAAAAACATATGCTACCACATCCGTTTCTGGTAACAGAGGTTTTTGCGGAGCTTTTAACAGAAATTCAACACAAATAAAAAAAATGGGCGGCCAGAGGTTATTACGGATGTTTTTTCATTGGTGCTCTTATTAGATTTTAACGCACCAGTGCGTATCGGTAGACAACGCACCGGAGCAGTCGAAGGAGAATGCACCAAGCCATTAAGGAAAACAACAGCACCGGGACTGGTGTTGGTGATACAACGCACGGGGTTGTTCTAATTGGTCTTGGGATTTGAGCGGTGACCATAGGTCGTATAAGCGCACCGGTGCATGTATATTTATGAGGCACCGATGCTCTGTATCACAGAAAGGAACCGAGATTTATAATTAGTATCGATATTAGTGCGGTGCACATGGCATATACAAATGCACTGGTGCTTATAGATACATAATCGCCCCGGTGCGCAGTATCACACAAATGCACCGATATTTATAACTGGAATCGGTATTAGCGCGATGCCCATAGAATCATAAACGCACCGGTGCGTATAGACACATAAACGCACCGGTTTTCATTTTGTTTTTTTTAGAAACATCCACCTCTGACAGTCCAATTATTGTGATTGTTTTAAATTCATTATTCATCAAAAGTCGACACATATTATAACAATATTCATATTAATTACATTTTTATTAATGCATTTGAATGTGCTGTTTGGATTAATTTGTTATATCATATTAGAATTATTGTGGTTTTTTAAAATTCATTATTCATCAAAATTCGACACATATATATAATCTTATAACAATATTCATATGAATTAAATTTTTATTAGTGCATTTGATAACGACAATGGAGAACGCAATAGCGAAAATGGAGAACGCAATAGAATAAATTAAAACAAATATTATGATTATATATATGAATAAGACAGTCTTTATCATACAAAATGGGACAATTATTCGTATCCCTTTGTCTTTCAATTGGGACACTATGTCCATTACATTAAACAAAATGTCTGATTTCACAGACATATTTCAAAAAATAAAACGCCTTGCTTTGATATCCAAATTACATAGTGATCATCATTCTTCGCTTGAACTGCTGTCACTGCTAGAGCTACTTCCATGACTTGGGTTATTTTCAAGAATGTTGTGTTCATGGCGTTGATTTTTTTCTTCTTCTTCACTTTCCATCTACAAACATAAAAATAAACTGAAATGAGTGTATATACATTAGTGAGAATAATGAAAATTCAAATATTAAATAATATACATCAATGTAAATCGAAAAGAAAAATGACGTACCATAGCAACAATTGACTCATAAACTATACACATTCTTTTAAAACCATGTACCATGCCATCTTTCAAAATTTCATCTGTTGGTGTAGTTCCATACTTTGTTTCCTGAAAGTTTTATACTCCATAACAAATCATATATTTACTATAAAAGATGTTTTTGTTCTATTAATTATAGACGGAGCTAATTAAAACAAGATCGATAGATACTTAGAAATTCCATAATTAAATTCTGATATGCCAACATATACTCACAACCCATATTTAATCCAATTTCAATCAATTCGTGCGATGGTTCTTCTTTGTATGTTAGCACTTGTTTGAAGACATTCAATGATGATTTTTGTAAAACAAATTTAAAAATACAAAAATGAAATCTAGTTAAGTTGTTATAAGAAAGTAACAATTACTCACAAACTTAGAGATCAACTATTTTCTTCCTTGTCGTCCTATTTCATGTGCTGAATGGGTTCCATTTTATTTTCTTTTTTGCAAGAAAATTCTTGTAAATTAATATTTAATGCTAAATTGTTTATTTATTGTACCTAATGATCGAAAAATTCAATGATTACATATTACATTTGAATCACGTTGTTGTATTCGTTCCACTAGATCCCTCAAACTTTTGTAAAAGTTTTTCCCCCTTTTGTTAACTTCCAGCATCACTCCAGATGAGCCAAGGAGCAATTCATTTTCATTTGCATGTTCTATTTTTTTTCTTTTCTTAGAACAACATTCCTTTTCTGAGTTGTTGGTCCCTGTAGAACATTAAATAGATGTGAATTAGTAGACTTTTTGGCACATGTTATCTAATAATTTTAATTATATTATTAATGATAATTAAAAAAAAACTCATATTGGATCGATAGTATTGTTTCATTCACTTGGTTCATCTTTTTGCAATTTTTCCGTTAAACTTTTACGCTCTTTTGGTCATAGATCAGAAATAATCATATCAAGCTTCATCATTTTGTGGCTCTACATGATACATAGTAAACAATACATATTAGTTAAAGTTACATATAGTTCAAAAATAATATTTTTTATAAAGAATTTACAAAGAACTTGCATTTTTTGCTTTTCTTGATGTGTTAACAGTATTTTTGTTACTTGATATCTTGTCAGTCATTTATTTATCAATTTGAAACCTATTGCATATCATTCATTAATATATTTATAAATAAATTCTCAACTTTTCAGGTAGAAATTAAATCTCGAGACACTGGTGCGCCTTTCATGAAATCCGCACCGCCGCCAGTGCGTGGATATATTAACAACACACCGCAAAACAGTATAATACACCGCACGGTGCATTCGGTATTATAAACGCACCGCAAAAATAGTGTAATAGACCTAACGATGTGTGGGGTATTATAAACACACCGCAAAAGCTATGTAATACACCGTATGGTGCTTTCCTAGTTAAAGAGAGCACTGGTGCCCTATTTCAGATTTGGCGCATGGATTTAAAAAATGTTTTCAATTTTTTACGACACAGAACTTGCATGGTGCGCTGTAATAATATAGAGCACTGGTGCGGTGGCATACGTAGGGTGCACCGATAAAGAAAAATCCATTTTTTCAAAAATTCACGCAATGGCCGAATGGATTGGGATCCGAATATGCAAGTCGTACCGTGGGTTGGACATCAATCTAAAATGAAAAACCCTAATTCTGAAATCACAGAAACAAGGAGAAGAAAAGGAAAAAACAAAAAAACAAAGGGTTCGGGGTAAAAATGGATAAAACTACAGGAAAAAATAAAAAACTACAGAAAAAAGTAAAAAAAAAAAGAATTAAATTTAATCACGAAATGGTTTGAAATTCTATGATAAAGGGCTTGAATAACCAGAGTTTTGGTTTTTGATTGTCTGAATACTTCTGTTCGAACGTATTTCGCCATCCACAGTGCCCTCGTTCTCTCTTGCTCCAGGTCTCTCTCCTGCAAAAATTTGACTGAAATTTTTTAGCAAAAATAGTGAAATAATGAAACGTGTTTAGTATTTAAAGAATTATTTTATCAAATTAGATTTTCGAAAATATTTTGCCGCCTATTTTTCAAATTGCCGTTGTTTTTTAACTTAAACAAAATAGAGTTGTATTTTTTTAATTTTCGTTTATTCATTTCCGGTGCGCGTAAATGTGACGCATTGGTGCGTTGTATTAATATGACGCACCCGAGCCTGTTAGGATGATAAGCGCACCAGACTTTTCAAAGTTATTTATTTATTTATTTATGTAAGATCATAATAAAATAATGATAATTATAAAGTACATGAATTTATTTTCATTATTTTATAAGCTTTATATATGTAAGATCATAATAAAATAATGATAATTATAAAGTAAATGAATTTATTTTCATTATTTTCTAAACTTTATGTTACAAAAATTCTTATTATTCTAGATTTGTTATTTTACAATTATTTGCAAATTTACAAATTTAAATATTTTAATAAAATCATTTCACATTAATACAATTAAAATTTTCACATTAATAGAATTAAAATTTTGCAAATTAAAATTTTACATACAATTACACTGATTAAAATTACAATTAGAATTAGAATTAAAATTACAATTACAATTACAAATTTACATTAATTTCACATACATGAATTACGATTAGAATTAGAATTTTAATTTTAATTTTACATACAATTACATTTACAATTTTACATATAATTACATTTACAATTACAATTTTACAAATATTTTACAGACAATTCAATAAAAATTACAGTTACAAATACAATTACATTTACAATTACAATTACAATTTTACAAATATTTTACATCCAATTCAATTACAATTACAATTACAAATACAATTACAATTTGTGAAATTTACATACAATTAGAATTAGAATTAGAATTTTACATTTTTTCATATATACAATTACAATCATTTCAGAATAAATTAAATATTACAATTACACTTAAAATTACAATTAGTACAAATACAAATACAATTTTACAATTTTACATAGAATTAAAATATAAATTACAATTACATTCACGACATAATATTTAATAAATATCATGGTCATTTAATAATATTAAATTAATTAATAATCATCACGATCATGATAACCATCGTACAAACATCATATTCGACTAATAAACACATTCAATTAATATCAAATTAACATTATATATTAACATCATCACAACACAAACATCAATATACATCTCAATATAATGTCAAATAACTCATGTGCCTATCACATATACACATCTATCTGAAAGCTAAACATTAAATGAACATATCTAACATGACTAACAATATGTGCCACATCATGATGATCATCAACATGAAAATTAAGTACAACTGCAACATGAACATAGAATACATGGACCATATATATATATATATATATATATAGTGTTAAAAATATACAACTGTAATATAAATGTCATGGATCAGGCACTAGTGGTAGTATAACAACATCAATAACACTAGTACGAGTGGATGTAGCCTGCTCAGTAAAGCTGGGTGCAGCCTCAACAGTCAATGGTTGACTAGCCTGCTCATGATCATGATGATCACTAGTACTGATGGATGCATCCGCTGGTGGTAGTACAACATGATCAATATGAGGCGCAGTAGTAGTGGAGGCCTGCTTAATCAATAGTAATGCAGCCTCAGCGGTCGATGGTCCAGCCTGCTCATGATGATCGTGACTAGGCTCATGATGGATGTTGTAGGCTGCTAACTGGATGTGGCCGATGGTCCAGCCTCATCTCCATGATGACTAGTGTCAGATGCTACCAATGGAGCCTCATGTTGATCATCAGGTGTGCCGCGAGGTGAACGATCACGAGGTGCATCTGAGTCGCTACTGGCAGACTGTCCATCACGTGTCGCATCTTGACTACGCCTATAGCTACAGACAATCCTCCTCAATCGCGTAACAGCTGTCGTAGCTCCTACGACATGTCGCATCAGGCCGTACATGTCACGCGACATGCCTCTCCACATCCGTAACAGTATATCATCGCCCTGTATCTCTCTGTAATGAGCGGGCCTGATGCTCGCATCCGAAATCAATCCACAGAGTTACCTGCCCAACTCCATCCAGTATCTGGTCTCAGGTCAACCATGCCTAGAAAAAGGCAATACCAATGCACCATGAGGCGCAGGATCAACACGTCTCTCTGCTGCGCCACCGACCTCATCCTCCGGCGCATCAACCATCTCCTGATCGTAATCATCAGGATCGACACCTAGATCATGTGGTGGATCCAACATCTCATCCGCATCAAAAGAGCCAATGTCTGAAAAATATATACAAGTAAACAAAAATAATTAGACAATTTCATTACACAATTTAATAAAAATAAGTTAAAGAACATGTTAGAATAAATATAAATAAAACAGTAATATTACCTCTGTCATCTGGCGGCTCATCAGGAGTGAAGAGGATGTTGGGACACCCTCACCAATCTAGTCCAACATAAGGACATGGGACCATAATGAAGGGATGCAGCCCGCCAACACTGGCTAGTAAGTCCAGCGAATCATGTGATATCCTCGCTGGAAACATAGTGTCTCCCCTCTTGGGCATCATCTGCCCCCACATGCGCATCTGGGCCTCAAACATCGACCTACGAGGCTGTCGAACAAAACTTGGTCTCATCTCTGGAAACCTCTCAAAAAATAAACAAAACAGCTCTGAAGAAAAATGGAAGTTGACCCTCCCTTGTGCATGAGCACGACATCTATCTAAGGCCATACAAAACTGTCTCAAAAAAATGGCAGAACACCTGACAAGTCATGGATGATGTACTAAATAATCAACGTAATATAAAAGCGAACAACTAATGCGTTGCCCGTCACTGGTGTTGTGCGAAATGATCGAAGCGATAATAAAGAGGCACTGCATGTCCTGTCTACCAAAAGCACCTATACGTAACTGACCTCTAGGTACCTAAAACTCTGAAGGAGACAATACATGTGCTCCAATGTATCTCTGGGAGTAAACTAACTAACTCCCTGCTACACAACCAGCTGACACGTCTGGGAATGAGGGAAAATCCACCCCTCTCCTCGATAGTCCTGTAATAAAATAAATGTCTTCCTCAGTGGGTGCGTACCACTGGTCAGGACCAACCTGAAAATACTGTCGGTGGGCATTCCACCTGCCGATAAGATGTCTCAAAAGCACACTATGGGCCTTTAGGCCGGAAATAGCCTCCTCATAGAACTTGAGGAGGCCTACCTGCTTAAGGATATCCCGGATATCTGTAGTAATAGGGCGAGGGCATCCATCTCTCTCCCTCTCTCTCGCCTCCCATTGGCGAATCATGTCATATTTTTCTGCTTGTTGTTGCTGCTGTTGCTCCTGTTCTCTCCGAATCATTGCCATATTAAATAATTTTTTTTATTAAAAGAGAAATGTATTTATAAATATACATATATAATTTTTTTTGAAAAAAAAACAAACATACAAGTCGGTGCTCCTTAAAAACAGTCACGCACCAGTGTTGGTGCGTCCTAATATTTTAGCGCACCATCCCCGGGGCCCCTAATGAAACAAACCGCACCAGATTCGGTGCAGATGTCTATTTTTCAAGCAACGTGGACTGTATATAATTCAGAATAGTGGTGCACTGACTGAAATATACGCCCCGACGCGTATAGTAGTGTCAGCGCACCGACTTCATGACAATGACATAGTTGACGGTGTGGTCTTTTCCCCGGTCGCACTGTTGACCCTCTCGAAATGCAAAATGCGATGCGCTGACATAAATCGGGGCGGCAAATGAAGTCAATGCACTGCACTGTGATTACCGGGGTCAACAGTGTGCCTGGATAAATGAGCGCACCACCTTTTTTCTTTTTTCTTTTCAATTTAAAATTATTCGAGGAGCCTTCCGGCACCGCCCCGAAAATGGTGCGGTTACCATTAGCACCAGTAGCAGTGCTACCTATAAATTTTACAGTTAGCACCGATATCTGGTGCGAGCCGAACAGCTCGAGCGCACCGTGCGGCAATTTTATTTTTTTTCTTTTTAATGGTTATTTTTAAGTTTATTTCAATTTCTAATCCGCTAAAAGGCTTAATTATAGAATAACTAGAAAAATACCTATACATTTCGTGGTCGAGGAGGCATATTGGCTGTAAAATTTGGAAAATAAAATTTTCCCACAGTTTTTCAAAATGCAAGCTGGAGATTGGTGGCCAATGCAGAGCAGCAATGCGTGCAATGGGTGCAATGAGAGCACCGATTTCAGGGCGGCTCAAAAATAAGGAAATAGCACCGGGGCTTGAGAGCTCTAGAGCACTGAGGAAAGTGAATAATGAAGTTTTTTGGTCGTAATTTTTTTTTAATTAACCTTGTTTCGGTGCACAGGGTTTTATAAGTGCACCGGTGCGGTTAAATAAAATTGCACCAGGCGGTATCAATTTTGGCACGTTGTTTATAACGCATCAGGGCGTTTCCCTAACCGCGCACCGAGATGTTTAAGTTTCGACGCGAAAATTTGATGATACACCGGGGCGGCGTAATGGTAAAGCACCGGTGCGTAATAGTCGCAAAGCACCAGTTTTTTGGCCTTAATTTTTTTTTTATATATAACGCTACTCCAGTGCATGCAGTTTCTGGCGCACCGGTGCTCTTAGAGAAGAACACATTGGTTCATTTATGTTTTGGCGCGGTGTTTTATGATGCACTGGCGCGGAAGAGTATTGACGCCCCGGTGCGTTACAGTAATTGGACGCCCCGACGGTGTGTGTACTTTGCGCACACTGTCCAGTGTTACAATGTTTGGTGCACACCGGTGCATTCTATGGTATCGTGCGCACCGGTAATTGATAGCTCAGGAGCATTGGAAAACTAAAAAATCTGGGTTTTTTGTCGTAAATATTTTTTTAATTTAACCCTTTACCGATGCACGTTGTTTATAGGCGCACCAGTACTGTTTGCTACAAACACACCGGTCGGTTTGTGTTTTGGCGCGTTTTTTATGATGCATCGGTGCGGTTTTTGTCTATCGCACTGGGTGGTTTCAGTGTTGGCGTTGTGTTTTATAATGCACCGGCGCAGATGAGTTGTGAGGCACCGGTGCTCTATTATATTATGACGCATTGGGTGGGTGTGTACGGAGTGCACAGTGTCTGGTGTGCCAATGATTTTGTCCGCACCAGTGCTTTCTTTTTTTTAAAGCATTGGGGCGAGTTTTAACGATAAGAGCACCGATAGGAAAACATTCGCAAAACCCTCCACCCACCAGCCTCCTCTAGTAACCTCCACTATAAACGGATGTATGGGGTATTTTTCTTTGCGGTTCCTCAAAAACATCCGCTAGAGGGTCTTTTCCTTGTAGTGGGTGTTGGAGGTTAACGAAAGGGGGAAAAACTTGTACAAAAGTTTGAGGGATCTAGTGGAACGAATGTATAGACGTTCTTTCCACTTACAATACAAAAACCAATCCAATGATTCCAAGAACCAAATTTTATGTAAACTACAGGAAGAGTTTCCAGAGAATTGGTCAATGAGACATGTCAGACTTTTAATAGCAAAAACGTACAACAACAAAAAAGAAGGAATGAAAAAGTAATATTCCTTTAGATGTTTGTCTAGAATTATTTATAAATATCACTTTTGTTATACTTACTTTTCATATATCAATATAAAAATTAAATAGTTTATTGTCATATTACATTTTCAAGAAGATTATGAAAATCTCAAAACATGAATGAGCTGATATCAGAAATATGCCAGTAGGAATGTCCAAAAAGGTGTATAAGGAGATGGTCAAAGAAATGGATAAAATTGCATCGCTGGAGGAGCCATCTCAACAACAACTTGCTTCAAATGTAATATGTAATCATTGATTTTTTCGATCATTAGGTAAAATAAATAAACAATTTAGCATTAAATATTAATTTTCAAGTATTTTCTTGCAGAAAAGAAAAGAAAATGGAACCCATTCAACACATAAAACAGGACGACAAGGAAGAAAATGATTGGTATCTAAGTTTGTGAGTAATTGTTACTTCCTTATAACAACTTAACTAGATTTCATTTTTGTATTTTTTAAGTTGTTTTACAAACATCATCATTGAATGTCTTCAAATAGGTGCTAACATACAAAGAAGAAGCATCATAGGAATTGATTGAAATTGGGTTAAATATGGGTAGTGCGTATATGTTGGCATATTAGAACTTAATTGTGGAATTTGTGAGCATCTATCGATCTTGTTTTACTTAGCTTCATCTATAATTAATAGAAAAAATAAATCTTTTATATTAAATATATGATTTGTTATGGGGTATATAACTTGCAGGAAACAAAGTATGGCACTGCGCCAATAGATCAAATCTTGAAAGATGGTATGTTACATGGTTTTGAAAGAATGTGTATAGTTTATGAGTCAATTGTTGCATTTGTACGTCATCTCTTTTCGATTTACATTGATTTATATTATTTAATATTGCAATTTTCATTATTCTCACCAATGTATATACACTCATTACAGTTTATTTTTATGTTTCTAGATGGAAGGTGAAGAAGAAGAAAACAATAAACACCATGAACAAAACATTTCTGAAAATAGCTCTAGCAGTGACAACAGTTCAAGCAAAGAATGATGATCACTATGTTTGGATATAAAAGCAAGGCGTTGTATTTTTTGAAAAATGTCTGTGAAATCAGACATTTTCTTTAATGTAATGGACATAGTGTCCCAATTGAAAGATAAAGGGATACCAATAACTGTCCCATTTTGTATGACAAAGAATGTCTTATTCATATATATATATATATATATATATATATATATATATATATATATATATATATATATATATATATATATTATATATATATATATATATATATATATATATATATAATGTTTTAATTTATTCTATTGCGTTCTCCATTTTCGTTCCCAAATGCATTAATAAAAATTTAATTCATATGAATATTGTTATAAGATATATATGTGTCGACTTTTGATGAATAATGAATTTTCAAAAACCACAATAATTTTGAAATGATATAAAAAATTAATCCAAACATCACATTCAAATGAATTAATAAAAATTTAATTAATATGAATATTGTTATAAGATGTGTTGACTTTTGATGAATAATGAATTTAAAACAATCACAATAATTGCACTGTCACAGGTCGATGTTTCTAAAAAATACAAAATGAAAATCTGTGAATGTATACTTACACCGGTGCGCTTGTATTCTTAAGCGCCCCGGTGCGTTTTTACGACTTATGGGCACCGCACAAATACCAAAAACGGTTAAAAATATCGAGGCGTTTGTGCGGTACAACTCTCTGGTGCATTTATGTCTATCTACACATCGGTGCCTTTTTACGACCTATTAGCACTGCACAAATACAGATACCAATTATAAATCTCGGTGCGTTTGTGTGATACTATGCACCGAGGCGTTTTTGTGTCTATATGCACTGGTGCATTTAGACGACCTATGGGCACCCCACGAATACCAATACCAATTATAAATCTCCGTGCATTTGTGTGATACTACACACCGGGGTGTTTAAGAGTCTATACGCACCGATGTATTTGTATGACATATTTGCACCGCACGAATACCGATACCAATTATAATGCTCGATGCATTTGTGTGAAAGGACACACCGGTGCGTTTCTATAAGTCTACGCACCGACGTGTTGTTACAACCTATGGACACCGCTCAATTCCCAAGACCAATTATAACTGCCTCGTGCGTTGTATCACCAACACTACGCCCAATGTTGTTTTATACCTTAACGGCCTGGTGCATTCTCCTTAGATTGCCCCGGGGCACCGTCCACAGGTACGCACTAGTGCGTTAAATCCTGATTAGCGCACCGATGAAAAAAACATCTGTAATAACCTCCAGCCGCCCATTTTTTTTGGTTGTGTTGAAGTTCCATTAAAAGCTCCGCCAAAACCTCCGTAACCATAAACATATGTGGTAGCATATGTGTTTTTGATAATTTTGGCCAATTTTATATCACTAAAAACCTCCTTTATAACCTCCATTAGAGGGTATTTTCCTTGCAGTGTTAATTATGCCATTTTCTCTAAGGACCATAAAGAGATTAAAAATGGTCTGACCATCATACAAAGGATCATCCACCGAAAGAAAAAAGAGACTTTGGAGATGCAAGAGCAACAGATTCCATAAACGAAAAAATTCAGCAATTGGAAGACAAGATAGATGCTCTCAGGAGACAAATAGAGGATCTTCAATTCAAGTGGGAGGACCAAAGCATGAAGATGGAAGAAGAAAGCCCCATAATCGACCTCAACATTGAGGCTGCAATGGAGGAATTACCATTTTCTTATGAGATCCTGTTGGTTTTGTTTTTTGATGTTTTAATATGTTAAAATGCAAATGTGTGCTTCTGCTGAAGCAATTTTGTAGAATGTACAACGGTAGAATTTTTATTAGGGATAATTGTGTAATTTTGGGTAAAAAGGATTGGATTATAATATTCAGAAAATATGTTTGGTGCCATTTGTTAGCTTTGAACTCCTACTGTAAAGCTCCTGGTTTTTAGCAACAGTGAACGAGCATGGATTAATATATATCTACTCTTTCTTGTAATATATATATAGTTGCCTCACTTATATGCATATTTCTCAAAACTCACAATGAAATTTCTTAATCAAGTTGATAAAATATAATAGTATATATTATTACTTCCCCTGATGCAGTGTCGTGCACCTGTCTCTGGTAATGGTCTGTCCCTTCCCTAATTTAAGTACAACAATAATGATCGCGATCCAAGTCTACTAGTGAGGTTTTTATAAATTTTATAAATAAAACAAATATTTATGATAGTGAGCGAGGAATAGTGATGAGGGTTTCTATAAATTTTATAAATAATAATTTTTTTTTTTTAATTTGAAAAATCAATTATATACTAGATAAAAATTATCAAGTCAGTCTTAACCACCAATCAAAAATAAGAAATTTCAATTTAATATATATATATATATATATATATATATATATATATATATATATATATATAATTTTCAAAAAATTATTTCAATACAAATTTGTCAGAAAAATTGTAAAAAAATTATAATATTTTTAAGATTTAATATAAATTAAAGTAATTTGACTTCCAACTAATTACAATATAACCTGCTTCAGGCATATATAATAAAACATTGAATCATCTCTTAAAAAATAGCAAATATATAAATTAGTTCTCTCCTAAATGAGTACTAATATAAAGAGTCCTCGCGACTTGTTTTCAAACAATATTTCAATCAAGTCTCAGCCTTTTATTACACATCTCTGGTTCGAAACCAATAAAGTGAAAAAAAGGGTTTTTCTTCATGTTAAGGATATTTATTTATTTGGTGTGTGGCCTCATCTTAAAATGGAAATAAAATCAATAATAAATGTTAAAATGGTAAGGAAATCTCGGGTTTTGTGGAAACAAATCTTTCGGGTCAAGTCAAAATTGCTTCAACAGACAAAATAGGAAAAGTGGATTTGGGTAAATGCAAAGCAATATCGGGGCATTTTTGGGCATAGGCTTGCTCACATTAAATCAGAACAAAGAAGAAGAAAACAATTCTAGAGAAATAAAATAAATAATA
The DNA here is from genome assembly GCA_034641835.2 of Pinus albicaulis. Classification (NCBI taxonomy): domain Eukaryota; kingdom Viridiplantae; phylum Streptophyta; class Pinopsida; order Pinales; family Pinaceae; genus Pinus; species Pinus albicaulis. The sequence continues at coordinate 799,417,541 of CM076572.1, read as the reverse complement.
GCAGCAAAAATAAAGAAGAGAAAAACATTTAAAGTCCCACATCTACACCTCTTACTTGGTCATTAGATCTCTATGTCCAATAAATGATGAAGGCCAATACAAGGTTGGAGATTTTGGAAGCCAAAGAACAGGAAAGGGACCACAAAATTACATAGATCGCATTTTCAAATCAGTGTCTAATGGAAGAGAATAGAATTTTAAAAGAATAGGTAACAATGTCACAAGAGGCTCTAGAGATAGGAAAACAAGAGTGGAAAAGCATGAAGACAACGTGGCAAACCATAAAGGAATCAATAGCAACAAACTAGGATGTGATAATTTCTAAAGAAACTCAGGTAGATACACAAGTATCTCAGCAAAGAGACCTTTTGAAAGAGAAGGAAAAACATAGCAATAGGAAAGATAGTCCAAAAGAAATCAAAGCTAGAGAAAAAGACGCTAATGGTTACATAAGGAAAAAGGAAGAAGAAGATGCAAGTGCTCATAGAGCATAAGAATAGAACATAAAGAAAGAAAGGACATGGAAACAAAATTTATTATCAGGGGAATAAGAGATTATGGGAAGAATGAAAGTACTCTAAATTTGACAAGGACCTTTATGAAAGACAAACTACATTGGAAACGAAAATTTCGCCAAGAAAGGAGGGTGGGGAAGATATGTGAAGAGAGCCCTCGACCCATAGAAATCACCATGGAAAGTGTGCAAGACAAACACCGTCTCTTGAGAAAAAATAAACTCTTGAAAGGCTCACACTTCTTCCTAGATGAAGATTTAACCAACAAAAACCAAGAGGAGAGAAGGGAAGAAGTGGAGAAAATTAGAGAAACAAGAAATGAAGGGAACAGGGCATGGGTTTCCAATGGTAAAGCAGTTATTGCAGTGTTTGGGTCTCAAATAAAAACATATCAGTGAGCTGGCAGTAAAGAAAAAAACAGAGAATTCGATAATAGGGAGGAAAACAACAAGATCAACATGGATGAAATGGGTGAAGACTCAAATTTGAGTCCCATGTGCCAAATTGTGTAGCAGTGAAATCCTAGCTAGGTCTACCTAATTTTAGTTTGTTCGAATTCTAGAGGTTACCCTTGGAGGAGGGGACCTGGGTTAGGGCCTATTGTAAAAGGTAGAGACATAATTTGTCTCACGGAAACTCATGAACTTGATGGTTACAAAACTCTTATGTTTGACGATTATTTGAAGTTAGAAATTTGGAACAAGGTAGCAAAAAATGGGAAAGGGTATGGGGGATACTAGTTTTACTGAAAGAAAAATAAGGTCGTCAAATTAAGTTAATGAAAGAAGATGCAAATAAACAATTTTTATGTTTCAAAATATCAGAGAATGAGAGTCACATAATAATTGCAACATGATATTTTTCCCCTCAAGTCTAAAAAACGTACAAAAATAAGGGGCTAGACAACAAGGATCCATATGCAAATTTAAAGCAAGATATTTCTGCGTACTCTTAGCACAGATAAGTTATTTTAGCGAGACATTTCAATGATAGAACATCAAATCAAGAACTATTATTCTTTGTTTCAAAGAGGATCCCAATCCTCTTTAGCTCACTGAAGAGGAGAATCCCCAATGGATGAGATGTTCAGAAGATGACTAAGTTAGAAATCATTCTGGAGAGGATTTGCTTACATTGTATGGTGCTTTCAACTTAATTATTTTCAATGGTCTAGATATATGGAAAAGGTCTGGGAACTTCACTTGCAACACATACAATGGGGAAAGTTTCGTTAAATATGTGATTTGTTCACAAATCTTGATAGAAAAGATAGACAAAGTTAAGATTGGAGAGCATATTTATGACTTAAAATCAGACCATAACCCAATTTATATAAATTTATCATGGTTAGAAGAAAGGCAGCATAGGAGGAAAACCCAATGCTCTCAACAATCACCATCAAGGGGAAAATTTATTCTAACACAAGAAAATTGTACTATCTTTATGACAATGCTAGAGAGATTAATTCAGAAGGAGAAAACTAGTTTACAAAGCTTCAACAATCATGAGTTAACAAATATAATTCAAAGTGCACTCGAGAATTGCAAAAGAGAAAAAAATAGGAAATCATAATCAAATTGTTTTCCTGTAAATGCTTGGTTTGATGAGGAAAGAAAAATGGCAAGGAGAACCTTCAAAAAGGTAGGCAAGGAGAAGATTAATGTAAAGTTATATAAGCAGATACTAAAAAGGAAAAAAAATACTTCATGCAAACAAGGCGAGAAGAGTTAATATATCTAGGAAAAAATAACCCAAATTTTTTTTGGCAGGAACTTCAACCAAGGAAAAAGAAAATAAAAAATAATATTACATCCCATCAATGGTTTGAATTTTCAAAACAACTCTATAAGAAAGAATCAGAGGTTGAGCCTCCACCCAGGATCAACACAACTACAAAGCTCTTCAGGTTAAAGAAGGTGGATATAAGAATTAAGAAGTTGAAAACAAGAAAGGCAAAGTACTTGCTTGAACTTCAAGCATAGTATCTAAAATGGGGAATGAAAACTCTTGCACCGCACATCATGGAAATATTCAACAAGGATTCCCAAGAGACTGGACAAACAACCTAGCAATACCCCCTTTTAAAAGTGGAGACATTAATAATCTTCCAATTATAGAACCATTATGTTCAATCCTTTGTTTGCAAAGCTTTTCGGCAACATGGTAGAAAATAGAATCAATAAGTGGGCATAATTAAAAGAAAATACAGTGAAAGGACAAGCAGGTTTTAGGCCGAAACATTCTACAATGAATCATGGTATCACGTTGAGGCACATTATTGAAAAGGTTGATGCAAACAAAGAAGAAGTATTATGTTGTTTTGTTGACTTCAAAAAGGCATTTGACACAGTCCCTAGAGATAAGTTGTGGCGTAGAATGGAAGAACATGAAATTCCTTTGCATTATAGTGTCGTTGTCCATAAACTTTATGAAGAGGTGAAAGTCAAATTTAGAACCTCTAAGGGCATTTCAGAAAGATTTAGAAGTGACATTGGAGTCAAGCAAGGTTTCCCTCTATCCCCTACTCTTTTGGTTTATATATTGATAAATTGTAAGAGTGGCTAAATTTGCAAGGTGGAGATGGTGTTTGGTTGGGGGAGTTTGTGATAAAGCTTATTTTATATGATGATGATTTTGTATTAATTTCTAAATTGTCCCATGGATTGCAGATGCACCTATATGCCCTTGAGCATTTTTGTAGAGCAAGGGGATGCAATTCAATACTATCAAGACCAAAATAATTATTTATAATAATAAAAGGAAGCAAAGCCAACATATGTTCTTCTTTGAAGGAAACATTATTGAAGAATTAAATGAGTAGAAGTACCTCGAGATTGATTTCAATAACAAAATTAATTGGGAGGATTGCAGAAAGAAGAAAATTTTAGGAGGGTGGAAAGCATTATATTCTCTTCAAAACAGATGTAGAGAGGCAGAGTTATGAGATTGGAAAATGATTAAAGTGATTTTTGGACTCCTAGTTTGTCTAGTGATGCTATATGGGTGTGAATTGTGGGCTAGCAGCACCCTCGTCTCAAAATGGAGACAAATTGAGAAAATCCAAAAATGCTTGATCATGAGAAAATTCAAAAAAAAAAAAAACGGTGCCTTATGAGATAATGTTGAGTGAAACAGGGGCAATTCCCATTGAAGCAATTGCTATGGTGCGGCTCATAAGATATCTAAAAAGAATTGAGAAAATGAGAGTAGGTAGATGGCATAATGCTATCTTCAAAGAAGGCATGAGTGAAAGAAATAAAACATGGATGAGACAAAACTACAGATGGATGCAAAATTGGAATATCTACATCAATGCATGTCCCACAAATAACAAGGAGCTAAAGAATTTCGTTATGGAGAAGTTTCGTAAACGGGTATGGGGAAAAGAGTTGGGTAGAAAGAAGTACTACATTTAAGAATTCAACCCTATGTGTGATCTCCAACAAAAAGTGTATATTGGAGCTATCATTTCGAGGAAGGAAATGTTCGTATTGCTCAATTAAAGTGAAACGAGACTATAGAAAAGACCTAAAGAAGCTTGGGAAGAGCGAGTGTGTACATTTTGCACGTCTGGGGCAGTGGAATAAAAAAAAAATCATTTTGGAAGTGATGTGTTCAAGGACATCAGAGAACGTTATGGGAATATGTTAGCATCAGTTTCTTGGCATTGTATTTTTAGTGAAGGGATTGTTGGAAGGTTAGGCGAGCTCATCATCAATTTGAATAAGAATGTGATCGAATTTCAAAAGGCGAAAAGCAGGGATCTGATGGTCTCATAGACTATTTTAAGTCTCATAGACGTTAAAATATCATTTCATTTCATTTCCATCCATAATACAATACCCACCAAAAAAATTTATAGTGAACATATCACTTGGTCATTCTTAAATATACTAGAAAACAAATGTATACTAAACTAAATGAAATCTAGAGATCAATGCTAGGCACAATGATTTGAAAGTAGAAATTCCTTAGTTTAAAACTCCCCATGAAAATCCTATTAAGCATCCTGCTTTATTATTTTGATGTTTTTTCCCTGAAGTACGAGTATATATCGACGCAAAACCTAACCCATCTCTTCAACACGGGTGATCATCAACAACTAATTAGGTCAATGAAAAATTATAGTCAACACCTAACAAATTTACCTCGAGTATTATCTCATTGGCAATTAATAAAATACATAATAATAGTTAGAAATTTTATTTTATTTTTCTAATAAAAGGTGGTGTTTACTGAGGTCATAATTTTGTTTGCAAAGTTATTTTTAGGTGAAAGCAAACCATTTTTTCTTTCAAATAATTTAACCATAAAGTGTTTAAAGTATTTTTTTTTTTTAAATGGTGGAAATGGATTCAACACTATTGAAAATCCTTGGGGCACCCAAAAATCTGAATCTTGACAAGTATAACTCAAATTTCCCAAAATTTTTTGTCAAATATTTATCAAATTCTCTAAAATTTCCACTATTTCATGAGCAAAATTGTACTCTTTTATTTAATACATAAAAATACCATACAAATACAAAAGCTATAGAAATACCATATAAATACAAAAGCTTTGTTGTTGACCATGAAAAAGCTTCTAGAATATCCGGCCAGCCTGTGCCACCCGAATCCTGTAAAATAGCAATTACGCTTGTCAGTACCCACACGATACTCAAGCGGAGCCTTTTGGAAGACAGCCTGGCTTCTTGATATTTTGAAACGTGGCATACACACAGTCAGTAGACGACGTAATTTCTCGAAACACTGAGATTCGCGTGCGGAACAAGGAAGACTTTACGAATATTCCAATACGCTATTTGGTTACCGCAAGCATCTTCTCGTGTATATATATATTCACCGATGCTCTCTGTAATTGTAAAGTTGAATACCTAGCGATCATTGAATCTCTGCCAAAATGCCTGCCACAGAGTCACGGCGCGCTGAGAATGAAAAGCAAAAGCAAGAGCATACTGGCGGCGGCCTCTGGCGCGTCTGTTCGCTGGAAGATATACGCAAGATGCTGCTGCGATGGGAAAGGAGTCCAACGGCCCTGGAGGCCGAGGCCAAGGCTGCCCTGGAATTGGAAAAGCCCTTTTCAGGGTCCTTAACTGGCGATGAAAATGAGGGTTTTTTTTCAAGAAATGGAGGGGGAGACGGCCCCTGCGTGTTTCAGATGCCCCTTCATTATCCTCGTTATTCCAAGGCTGATTACGAATCGATGCCCGAGTGGAAGCTCGATAATCTTTTTCATGAATACGGCTTGCCGATCAGAGGAGATGTGGCTTTCAAGCGGAGCTACGCCATGGGGACTTTCCTCTGGCCTGACCAGCTTTGAATAAAAGATTCGACGGTATATATATCCTGGGCTTGATTGATTGATTCTGGGCAAAGTTTTAAAATAAATTTGAAAGCTCTGTATGGCTTATATTTTATGGATGCTTTTCTTAGTATATGAGTTCATTGCCAGAATCTCCTTTCAGTCCAAATTGTGTTAAGACGGGATGTTTATTACTGGGTTGGGTTTGCAGCTTTTGTATCTGAAGCTATTTTTGTTTAGGTTTTGTATATGGAATTCTTTATTCAATAGGTTTTGATTACAGGTAATTCTTCATTATTGGAGGTGTAGGGTTCTGCCCTCACAAAAGTTTTGTTTACAGAAAAATTCTTTATTCAATAGGTTTTGATTACAGGTGATTCTTCATTATTGGAGTTGTAGGGTTGTTCCTTCACACTGTTATATATAACATTAGTAAAGGGAATTTCTTCGATTGGATTTCTTCTTGGTCGATTTTCTTACAGCCTAGTCAACTTCTCTCCAGCTTCGTCTATTCTATTGCTTGGGTCAATTTGTTGTACATTGGATGATGCAAATGCAGCTCTGTATATTTGTAACTCTCCATTCAATTGATTATGCGGTTCATATCATCAATATAATATAATTAGAAGCCACAAAGTATGTTCAATTGTGCATTCTTACTTTGTGATTAACAATGAGGTAGCCTAAACTCAAACTCTTGATTATTGATAGTATTGTATAGGTACAACTCGAATGCCCTGAATCTCGTTCCATTTGAGGTAATATTGCTAATAAAATTTGATCGTTCATGTATGATTTGGTGAGAACAACTCTCCTTCCCTACCACTCTGACTTACCCCCATGGATTGATAGAGAGGTTAACTTGTGGTAAACACTTATGTATGCTCGCTCTCTTCAACAATGGAAATGAAAAAGTGTGGGTTTCAACTTCCTTGCCGGGTATGAAGCTTTATGTCCTTCAGAACCACTATCGCACCTGCAATTGAATCAACACCAACATTATTAGCTTGAAGACAAGACACTTTCTAATTATCTATTCAACTAATCACTGAATGGTTTGAAAAACAGAATTTTGATGATGTGATTTTTTTAAAGTTTTTTATTTTTCAAACTATTTTTTTATATATAGATTCATTTTATGTGATATTTTCTAAGTTTTTTTTATTTTCCAAAATATCATTTTTATATTTCACTTATATACTTACTTGCAGAGATTCATCTCAAGTATGGATCTAATATGAGTTTAGAAGAATCAATTTTTTTTAAATGTAAACTTTACAATGTAAAATATAATGTGCTATTTTTCATTATTTAAATTTAAATTTTTAATGCTAAGTAGAATATATATAGGACCAAATAAACATTTTAACCATGAAAACTTAATTATTCCATGATATATATATAATTTTTAAAAATGATATATAATATATACCTAATTGACATTTTACATGACATGTACATCAAGACATTTTATGACTCAAATTAAAATAGTTTTTCATTTGGAATATGGTTTTTGTGATCCATAATTTGTAAAAAACTGTTTTTGGTAATAATCACACATAATCAAAACTAACATATTTTTAAGTATATGTCAATATTAATTTGTATTAAAATATTTTATCAATAACCAAGTTATAAGATTTAAACATCTTACTCACACCCTTTTGTTTTACTTCTAATTACTTTATAACCTTTTTTTTTTTTCTTAAATTATAGTCAACATCATTTTTCTATTTAAAACATAATTTTTAACCTTTAACATATTTTAACTTTTATTTTTATCCCTCAAAGTGGGATGTAGAATGAGCCTCTCAACTCAATAAGTTAAACTAAAATTAATATTTAAAGCATTGCATTGACATTGAACCTTTTACCTTTTTCCAAAAGTCTACTTTTCAAAATAACCTTCTTATATTTCAATTATATATTTATAAGTTAAGCTAAGATTAATATATGAAGCATTGCATGTAAAAATGGTGTAATCTCATTAAGATATTTGAGGAGAATTGAACCAATGAATCTCCTAACTCCTAAGTATTTTAGGAATGAAACTTCAACCAATTGAACTAACTCTCATGACTAATTAATAGTTAAATTAATAATTATTAATTATTAATTAAAATAGAGGAAAAGACAAGTGAAATAAAGTTTTAAAGAAGAATTGTTATAAATAATGTTAAATCAAATCAATAATATATATTAGTCAAATTAGATTAACAGTAAAGTGATCACAAGTGAGATTTACAACTAGCAATTGCACTAGATGTTGCAAAGGGAAAGCCATAAGGCAGTAGTGTAGGAAAGAGTAGCATTAAATTCTTATTATTTCATGATGACAGTGAAATTGTCACCAGATGTTGCCAAAAGGTCTCCGTGGAATTTTGGATCTTAGTTAAAGAGGGGGGTCTCTAGAATTGCATCATTGACATGATAGGAATATCCTCAGTATCAAGTTCTCTCCTTTTGGTTATTTAGTGTAGTTTCCAAAAAATGCATTGTAGAGATGACAAATATCTCTATCCTTAGTAGTTATTGACCAAAAGACTTTGATTTAGTCTTTTGATTATACATACATATGTATTTGCACTGAAAACACTTATGTTTGAAATATTAACATACTTGAATGGTTGGAATTTATCCACACCCTATTTGTATATGCCAACTTTATTTGGGATTCAATATTTCTTGCAATTGATATAACTCTCTTAGGTTTCATTTAAATCCATTTACATTGTTCCCTTAATTTAAACTATAGCAAACATTAGTATCAATTTTTTTTATTAGTATGTGGACCAAATCATAGTGGCATGCATCAAATGCTTTTGGATAAATTATAAGAAGATCAAGTTTAAGCCAAAATATGAATTTTTGAACTCAAGGATGTTGAAAATCTCAAATTACCATACTCTACCACAAGTATGTTAAATTTGAATAATGAAGATCAACAAATTTGGCCTTTGAATTGTAGAGAGGGCTATGAGCCTAGAGTAGGATACGAAAGTCCTTTCAATTAATGATATCAACAACCCAAAAATAATTATTAAGATTTAATCTTCCAAAAATCATCTATAACCAAAACAATGAATTTGTCACTACATTTTGCAATTGTTATGGAATTGGTTTAAACCAAACAAAGGAAAGTATTTCCTTCCGCTCACATGTTGATGGATCAATTGAGGTAGCAAATTGCACTATGATTCAATCGTTATGTATATTCAATTTGAAACATTCAAATGTAATAAAGTTCCTTGCCCGCATTTAAAGGATTCCTAATCAAATTCAAGAAGCTTAATATAATAAATTTCATTGAATTTACCACCAAAAAATTGAGCTACTCATATCCTCAACTGAGAGTTACATTAAAAATAAATACAATTATGAACCATTATGATGTAATGATTCTCCTTGTGATGTCCTCAAATGATGAATCACTTTTCTAGCCTACTTAGATTATTTATATAATTATGATTATAACACTTATTATTACAATATCATATATTTTTTAAAAGAATTTTTTTCACTTTAAAAACAAAAGCATGAGCATATATTAGGTAATTGGGACATAGGAAAGTTGGTTAGTGAAGATATGTTTCTTAAGTGACAATGGTGATTGCCATAGTAGCTCCTTATGGGGATGTGCCTTATGGATTAGAGATTTTAACATCCAATACATTTGAAGTGTAATAGGCTTGAATCAAGATGAATGCATACCACATGGAGAAATAACTTATGTGTAATAGTTTGACATGTTTAATATGTCTCTTATTGGTCTCGCAGAAAAATTCAATTTCAATGCTTGGAGCAGATTCTTCAATCATACTTATGGCTATGATCTAAGTATAGTGGGGAGAGGAGCATCTTGACGGCTCCTTGGGATGTGTGCACCAAGCCTAAAAATGTTAGTGGACTTAGCTTGATTGATGTTTCCACATACTTTTGCTACCACATTTGGCTTGTGTGATATTATTTCTATGCCTCACTTATTTCAAGTTTCAAGCTCATTCACCTTCCAAAGTATATTGGCAACTTGGAAAGCCATCAATGGTTTGGTTCATTGGTTTTGGCAGGGCAACAAAGCAAGATGGAACTTAGCTTGTCATGTATCCAAGGATTCCATTCAAGGCATGTTTAATCAAAAGTGTGTTTTCAGATGGCCTTTTCCTTCTATTTGGTCAGTTAAACACTGTGAAACATATCTTCTAGGACTCTTGGTTTGCCCAATTACTGGAAATTTTGGTAGAATCTATATTGAAAGCTTTGTCAGGGATACATTCATTGGAGGGTCGTCTTATTTGAATACTATTGATGTCTTTTCCATTATTCCTTTTCAATTATCTAGAATTGCTTGAGGATTTCTTCTTTATCATTGGATGATCCGTTGTAAATCTGTTTTTGAGAATCAACTTAGTTCATCGTCTGACTTCCATCCCTCATGTTGCGATGAGATATGCCATCATTTTTTGCATAAGAGCACTTTTTTTATCAAAGAAAATGAGGCTTTTAAGCCCACAACATACTTTGATTTCATTTATGTTCCAGTTTCTCTATGGAAGAAGATATGATCTTCATTTGTTAAAATTGGACAACTAGGTCCAAACTCCATGTTGTGATGCTCAGATGAAGATACCGATGTTTTTATTGGGTTCCTCTTTCAGAGAGGTGTAAGATCGATATAAAATTGATCTTAATCCGATGAGCAGAACATATATTTTGAATTTATTATTTATAATAAATTATATGTGCAAGTCGGCCTTAAGGTTTTACACCCCCAGCAGATGTGTCACACACCTCAATGATGGATATAAATACAGTCAAATTTGGAGAAAATTTCACTCATCTCATCTCATCACACCTTCTTCTCTTCTGATCTAGTACGAGCTCCTTGGAGGACAATTTCGGTTCACACGTGGGAAAAGAAGGACGAAGAGGTGTTGTTGCCGTTGCTGCCGTTGTTGCCGGTGTTGTTGCCGTTGTTGCCGTTGCTGCTGTTGTTGCCGTTGTTGCCGGTGTTGTTGTCGTTGCTGCCGGTGTTGTTTCCGTTGTTGCCATTGCTACCGGTGTTGTTTCCGTTGCTGCCGTTGTTGCCGTTGTTGCCGGTGTTGTTGTCGTTGCTGCCGGTGTTGTTGCCGTTGCTACTGGTGTTGTTGCCGTTGTTGCCGGTGTTGTTGCCGTTGTTGCCGTTGCTGCCGGTGTTGTTGCCGTTGCTGTCGGTGTTGCTGCCATTGCTGTCGTTGGGGCAACGTTGAATTTTCTGGGGTTGACTTTGAGTTGACCGTGTGGTTGTTTTGAGGGTTGTTGTGACACATGCTGGGTTGGCTGACCAAGGAGACTTTGCTGGTTGAAGCATCTTGTTGACTGCCGTAACGTACCACCACATTTTTTCTGTTTCTGGTTTGTCTTCTATAGATCCACTAGTATGTTCTATCAGCATTTTACTTGATTTTTTATGTGATTGCTGTGGTGAAAAGTAAAGTTGCATCAAGCATAGAACATCTACATAATTTTACATGGTATCAGAGCCGAGGTGAAGACAAGCCCTAACTTATAGCAATCACCATCTAAGAAAAATGGGTTCAACAAGTTATGGCTTCAAGGAGGATGACAAGCTGACTGGAAGAGATGACTTCCATGCTTGGAAGATGATATTAGATCCCAAATTGGAAGACCATGATCTTATGGACCATGTACTGGGTAAGATACAAGAACCTCCATCCAATGCTACTGCTGCTACAAAATCCAAGTATAAGAAGGGAGAGATCAAAGCAAAGCTGATGATCAGGGAATCCATTCATAAAAGCCTGGTGGCCTACATCTCTGAGTTGGGCACATCCAAAGAGATGTATGATAAAGTGATCCTTATGTTCAAGGTAAACAATGCAAACCAAGTGCTATTCTTCAAAAATCAATTGAAGAATCTGAAGAAGGGTCGGGATGAGTCTATCTAAACATACTTTCTGAAATTGACTGAAATCAGGAACAATCTATTGGCTATTGGGGAGACAATACCCGATCATGAGATGGTACTCACCGCACTTGGAGGACTCCCATATGAATGGCAAGTATTCAACACTACCATTCTCAATAATAGTACAATTCCTAACTTTGACGAGCTACTGTCAAGATGCATGCAAGAAGAGACAAGGATGAAGGAATTCGAAAATGACAAAAATGCTACCTATGCTGCTCATTCTAGAAAGAAGAACTCTGGTGGTCCTAAGAACAAAGGAAGAGCAAGGGCCCAAGGAAAGAAGGGCAAGTGCTTCACTTGTCATAGGCCTAGTCACTATGCTAGAGAATGTCCTTTCAAGAAGGATTCTCCTGATGATGATGACAACAACAACAACCGGAGGGATGATAATCAAAGGAACAACAGGTTCCAGGGAAAGAGAAAGGCTCCCTCCCGTGGAAATGATCAACCTTTCAAAAGGTCAAGAAATTCCAGGTATGAGGAATCAAATGTTGTTGATAAAAGAAATGAATATATTCTTGTATCTGCCCTCTCCGTTGCATCTCCACCCGACACTATGGATGTCTGGTTGATAGATAGTGATGCCTCAAGGCACATCACTGGGTTCAAGGAAACACTCTTTGATATGGTTGAGAAGGATACTAATTTGAAAATTATCCTTGGAGATAATGCCACATATCCCATGAAAGGGACAGGGACTGTGACCCTCCACTTGTCTCAAGGTCAAGTCCTCCACTTGCAAGATGTACTCTATGTACCTAATTTGAAGAAGAACCTCGTGTCTATATCAGCCATGGAAGACAAAGGTTTCAATGTGGCATTCACTGATGGAAAGGTGCGCATGTGGAAGAAGAGCTTCAAGGAAGCTATCATGTTTGGGTCTAGAATTGATACACTCTACCAGGGTGGAGGAAGTCCACTGGGAGCAATGACATGAGATGCCATCCGACAGACCGATAATGGCACTGAATATGAGACAAACGAGTTTAAGAACTTTTGCAGAGGAGCTAGCATCAAGAAGGAGACCACAATGTTTGTGGGCTACAGTGAAACTTCGAAGGCCTATAGATTCTATGTGCCTGGTCAAAGGAAAGTGGAGATATGCCACGATGTCACCTTTGTTGAAGATGCTTCCTTGAGGAAAGTAGTCAATCTTCTGAGATCCGAGGAAGATCATGAAGCAATGCCTGGAAATCAAGAGGAACCGAAGGATGAGACGATGCCTGATGTTGAAGGACCAATGGACCCGATTGATCCACCTCCTTCACTGGGAAAGAGACCATCATGGCTCAGGGACACTCTCGAGGATGTTGAGGGACATATGGCCCCAAAGGGGGACATTCCGTGAAAGCAAGAAGCCGAGTAGATACCAAGGGTATCTAGCAGCCATGAGTACTATTGTACAATCCGAGCCTGGATCTTTTTGAGGAAGCCGTAAAGCATCAAGTCTGGAAGGATGCTATGCATGAAGATTATGAGTCCATAATGAAGAATGATGTCTGGGATGTGGTTCCTAGACCAGAGGTCAAAGAAGTTGTCACCTCAAAATGGCTCTACAAGATCAAGCATGGATCTGATGAAAGTGCTGAAAAGTTCAAGGCAAGATTCGTTGCCCGTGGCTCCTCTCAAAAAGAAGGCATAGACTATGATGACATATTTGCACCTGTGACCACCATCCAATCTATCATAGCCCTTGCTGCTACACAAGGATGGAGTCTTCATCAGATGGATGTGAAGACTGCACTTCTGCATAAAGGAAGAGGTGTATGTGGAGCAACCTCTGGGGTTCGAAGTCCAAGATCATGATACCCATGTCTGCAGGTTGAAGAAATCCCTCTATGGGTTGAAGGAAGCACCCAGAGCTTGGTATGAGAGGATAGATAGCTACCTGATGAAGCTGGGCTTCACTCGTAGTAATGTTGATCTGAATCTTTACTTCAAGGTTCATAGAGAGAAGCCTCTCATTCTGGTGTTGTATGTGGACAAACTCTTCCTAACAGGTGCTGACCCTGTCATTCATCAGTGCAAGAGGGAGCTCGCTGCTGAGTTTGAGATGAAAGACCTAGGACTAATGCACTACTTCCTAGGCCTGGAGGTCTGGCAGAGACCTGGCGAGATTTTCCTTTCTCAAGGAAAACACATTGTGAAGCTTCTGGAAAGATTTAGTATGGTGGACTGCAAGTCTGTGTCGACACTGATGGAGCTCAACTTCAAGAAGTTGAGTGGCAGCGCTGCTGGGCCCGTATTGACAAATCCTACTGAGTATCGTCAACTCGTAGGGGCCCCGATGTTCTTAGTGAACACCTGTCTGGACATATGTTGTGCAGTGAACACTTTGAGTCAACACATGGTTGATCATAACATTCACTGGGTTGGTGTCATGAAACTCTTGAGATATCTCTGAGGCACGATAAACCATGGGCTGAGATACACTGCCGGGAGTATGACACTCCATGGATATATTGATGCCGATTGGGCTGGCAGTGTGGTGGATTGCAAGAGCACATCTGGATGCTACATCACACGTAGATCTGCTTCAGGCAGGAAACCGAAGTCGGTAGCCTTGACCACCGCTGAGGCCGAATACATTGTAACATGTATGGCCTGTTGTGAAGTCACTTGGTTGCGAAAGCTCTTCATTGAGCTGTTTGAGCATGTGTTAGATGCCACCGTTATCCTTTGTGATAACTAGAGGGGGATTCGTTTGTCATAGAATCCCGTGTTCCATGATCGATCCAAGCATGTTGATGGATGGTACCACTTTATCCGGGATATGGTACAGCGAGGCGCCGTAAGGCTCGATCATAGGAACTGATGAGCAGGTCACAAATATTCTCACTAAGCCCCTGGAGAAGGTCAAGTTCCTAACCTTCCGTGAGAGTCTTGGTATCGTGGAACGACCCTATGATGTGGGTCCCGTTGGACGATGAGCTCTGAATGGGCTTTGAGGACGGCTTTGAGCTGAACCTTCTGAGGCTGGAATTCAGACCTTGATAGCCTGGACCCCAGGTGATTATTGAGTTGGTTCACTCTCATTATGCCCCGATGTGCATCCTACCTAGTTGAGTTCGGGGGCTCATGGGAAGTACCTCTCATTTGGCCAATGAGGTGGGAAAACAAAGACTAGTAGCAAATGCGATTCTTGCATGGAGGTTGCCGTACTCTCTATCTAGGATGGCACTGTCCAACCACTTGATACGGGATCAAGTATGATGACGAACCCGCCTGACTTTGGGTCGGATGAACCAACTTCGGGTTGGTTGGAGACTCTTTTGTGAGTCTGATAGGGTTTCGGACCTGCAGGCTGGTTGTCGGCCCGAGGGATGATGTCTTTGTGGCTGACCCGCCCATTCCCTGAAATAAAGAAGGAACAATGAAAGCAAATTACGGGTGGGATGGCATACGATGTTTGATTGCACTGGTGGATGGAGTTCTCCCTAGTTAAGAGGGAGTGTTAAATTTGGACAACTAGGTCCAAACTCCATCTTGTGATGCTCAGATGAAGATTCCAATATTTGTATTGGATTCCTCTTTCGGAGAGGTGTAAAATCGATATAAAATTGATTTTAATCTGATGAGCAGAACATTTATTTTGAATTTATTATTTATAATAAATTTAAGTGCAGATCGGCCTTAAGGTTTTACACCCCCAGCAGATGTGTCACACACCTCAATGATGGATATAAATACAGTCAAAGTTGGAGAGCATTTCACTCATATCATCTCCTCACACCTTCTTCTCTTCTGATCTAGTACGAGCTCCTTGGAGGACAATTTCGGTTCACACGTGGGAAAAGAAGGACGAAGAGGTGTTGTTGTCGTTGTTGCCGGTGTTGTTGCCGTTGTTGCCGTTGCTGTCGGTGTTGTTGTCGTTGTTGCCGTCGCTGCCGGTGTTGTTGCCGTTGTTGCCGTTGCTACCGGTGTTGTTGCTGTTGTTGCCGGTGTTGTTGCCGTTGTTTCCATTGCTGCCGGTGTTGTTGCCGTTGCTACCGGTGTTGTTGCCGTTGCTGCCGTTGTTGCCGGTGTTGCTGCCATTGCTGTTGTTGGGGCAACGTTGAATTTTTTGGGGTTGACTTTGAGTTGACCGTGTGGCTATTTTGAGGGTTGTTGTGACACATGTTGGGTTGGCTGACCAAGGAGACTTTGCTGGTTGAAGCATCCTGTTGACTGTCGTAACGCACCACCACATTTTTTCTGTTTCTGGTTTGTCTTCTATAGATCCACTGGTATGTTCTATCAGCATTTTACTTGATTGTTTATGTGATTGCTGTGGTGAAAAGTAAAGTTGCATCAAGCATAGAACATCTACATAATTTTACATCATTGTATATACCCTTCCAATTTTGGTTCTTCCATTTGTTGTAATATCCCTATTTTTACTGCTTTTATTAGATAGTTAAACAGTCCTAAAGGTGGATCCAACGGAAAACAATTACTGTGGACATATTTTATTATTTTAAATTTAATAAAAATGGAAATTGAATTATTGTGCAAAGACTAGAGTATAATTAGATATCAGGAATTCAAGTCCATGAGGATGGATAAGATTCCAAAGACTTTCCCAGATTCTCCAAAAATCCTTGGAGAGAATAAATTAAATTTAAATATTAGACTGGAGATAAAAATCTAAAAAGATACCTTAGTAAAGTGGAAAGTTACTAGGAAGAGGTGGAATAAAATTAGAAAGAGGAAAAAGCTAGTTTTAAAGTACTTTTGTGGAAAAAACAAAAGGAAAGCCTAGGCAAAAAGGAAAACAACATTTTGATTAACTGGATGAAGTTATGGAAACAAGTTGATGGGAAAGTAGGCTTAAATAAGCCATTCCTAGGTAGACAAGAGGTTGTCTATGCCTTGGAGGAATTGGTCTCTGCTCAGGGGGAGCTATGGAGATAAAGCTCAAGGTTGGGTGGAAAATAGTCTTACCTGAAGGGGTATACACAGTTAATTTAATTCTGGATTATGACTCTGTTTTAATGATTAGAATGATAATTTAGAGAAATGATGTTTATGTAGAAAGATAAGTGGGAAGTTATATTTCTGAGTTTATAGTTCCGTTTACTCATAATTGCGAAGAAAATCTTAACCATTTCAACAAATATATTTTCCAATTGAAATGAGAGAAACAAAATCGGAACAACAATAATTCTCTGAGTCAATTTAGACTCTATATGGAATATTATCCAAATTCAGAGTAATCATAATACAATGGTGTAATATGAAATAAAATAGATCTGAGAAATAATCCTCATGGAAACGATACAAATTTCACAAGGAGATTATGCTCCAAACTATGAGAAGCCAAATTGAAAGATTTGGAACATCTCAGTTGGCGTTATCATAAAATGAGAAAATTAAAATATAGAAACCCCAATTACCGGAAATAGAATCCGAAATCGAAAAGTAACAGACAGTAAATTTATAACTACTGTAACTAAAAATCTTTTCAAATTACAAAAGAGGTATAAAATGCATAATTATGGAAAACACAGAGAAGTATTAACAACGATAAATTGTAATAAAGAATTGAAAAACAATGTAGGAAGGAGTGCAACCAATTATATTTTTATAAGATAGGATTCTAATGCAAATACTAGGGTAATCCATGGTTCAAAATGTCAGAAGAGTGGAGATACGTATACCAAACCAGCGAAGGAAATTGGGTTTGTAGTGATGTAATACGAAAAATCTCTTACCTGTAGAATGTGTGAAATAGAAGGACATAGATCCATGTCGACTCCCATTAAACCTGCAAGAATTATCAACCATAACCACGTTAATATCATAGTAAGGTTAAGTAGAAGTAAAATAACAAAACGTAAAATTTAAATGTGTGACAGTCAAAACCATCAACGAAATGGTGCTCGCTAACGTAAAGGCAAAAGAAGCTTTTACTTTACATGAGAGAAAGCCTCATGGAAAAAACGATAACTGCTCTGGCAAAGTGATCATTGTATATCAATCTCCTCTGTGTAAACCTCTGAAAACGTAGTTTTCAACTAAGGTTGCGAGGAGAAAGTTGAATTGCAGAGCTAAACCCATAAATTGAAAAAATGAAAAATGATAGAGCCGAGTTAGGGTTGCATAATCGTAAATCCCTCCAGAGAATATGAATCGATCCACATCTTCCATGTGGATGGCATCAGAATGGAGAAGGTCGAGAAACCATGTGAATGCAATAACATAAACGTACAGGAATTTGGTGAAATCCTAAAGTTTAAATGAAAAGTACCAGTACAGATACGCAATGTAAATATCAAACCCCAAATCCTGTATATGATTCCCTTCCTCATTAGCATATGACAAAGACATCATTAATTTGGAAGTGATAAGGTTTGTGTCACAAACACCAAATTCACACCATGAAACATAACTTGAGTATTTACTAATCTTTGTGGTGGTTAATGCATATAGTTGGTAATAGATAAACGAGGGTTAAAACGTATAAACCAAGATCATAAAGTCATGACTAAGGCCCAATAACATTCAAATTTATTTGCACATGTATTATTTTCATATGATTATAATTAAAACGGTGGTATAAAATACAATTGTATTATGGAATGATAACATTATATCATAATCCCAGATTAGAGGATTAGGAATTCGAATTAATTTCCATTGTATACAATAAGAGTATAATTCATAGATTTCTAAGAGTAGAGTCTATGAATGTAAGGAGAAGAAGTCCTTTACATAGACTAAAATTAACTCTAGAATCAAGAATCCAAAGGTTTTAATAAATAAATACATAAAAACAAATAATAGAAAATGTAAGAGAGAATAGATGTAATAGTGAGCAAATTCTATTACAATAATTATTCACAATTAAGGTTATAAAGAGGATAGGATAGACTTGAATTATATTATAAAAAGGATAATAAAATGTAGTCAAGTAGAAGGGGTTCAACAACCATACGACTTGGTAATTATAAAGTACAAAAAATATAACTAGAGATTCATCTAAACATGACGATAGTATAAAAAGAGATTCGTCTAAAATTGACGAAATATTGACGAAGGAACAAGAATAGAATTCGTCAACTAGTGACAAAGTTATAAATTAGTGAACCTAAAGTATGTAATCATTATATAATTAGAAAGAAAAAAAAAATTGTGGTAAGTGGAGTTGTTACAGATGGTATCAAAGCCCATGTTGAAACATTGGGCCTATATGTGTCCTCATACCAGAAATTAAAAATCCAAGATTGATGTTGTTGTAAATTTTTTTTTTTTATTGAAAAAATTTACACTAATTTCATTTATGTGTACAGTGAATTAGTGAAGAAAAGTACAGTTGAAACTATGAACGAAGGGGATGAGCTATATGTAGGTCTGGGTGGTGCAGAAAATCCACTAGATCAAAATGTTCCATTTTTTTCTATGATGCGGGAAATGCAACAAGAAATTATTTAGCTGAGAACTAGTAATGAAAGATTGTTGCAAGCCAACGAAGAGCAAGAAAGGTTGATCAAAGAATTAACCTCCAAGTCTATTCACGAAGGTGAAGGATCTAGAAAAAATAAAGGGAAGTTGAAACCAACTCAGAAGGATATAAGGAAGGTGAAGCGTCTGGACATCAGTTCAGAAAGAAAAAGGAATTGCAAGGAGAATTCTGAAAAATTAAACTTCCCACTTATGATGGTGAAAAGGAGGAAGATGCAGAAGCATGGCTTCTAAACATGGTGAAATAATTTCAAGTTTATATGGAAGTAACCTGAAAGCAAATACAAGGTAAGGCTACCTTGTGGTGGGAAGAAACCAAAATGGTACATGTACTAGATGAGAAAACTGTCACTTGGGAAGATTTCCAAACAAAATTTAAATCGAGATATCTGAATGAAAGATACTATGATGATAAGGCCAAAGAGTTTCATGAACTGAGATTTGGATAGCTCACAATAGATGAGTTTGTTACCAAATTCACAAACATGCTTTGTTATGTACCCTTATATTAGAGAAGAGAAGGCTAAGGTACAATGATTTTTAAACTTCCTACCTACTATCTACAAGGAAAGGGTAGAATTTGATAATCCCAAAACAATGGATGAAGTTGTGTGCAAAGAAAGACTATGTTATCAGCAGTTTAAAGGTAAAAACAATCAGCTGAAAAATTGGCAGAACAAAGAAAAAGGAAAAGGTGACTCTAGTGGGAAAATAGTAAAACCAACATACTTAAAAAACTTTGGGAAAAATCATCAAAGGAAGAAATTTAACAAAACTGGAGAAAATCAACTAGCCCAATGACAAACGGGATCTAATTAGATGGATGTAAACAACAATAAATATGGAACTGTAAAAATGAAGGAACCATTAAAGTTTTGGGGTTCTGGAGAACCTCATCTTTTACGAAACTGTCCTCGTTGAAAAAATCAAAATATTTAAGTGTTGAGAGATTCAAATACTGTAAATGATGTGGCCAAAAACATTCCAGGAATCAGTGTTGCCTTTGAAGATCGTCAAGCTGAACATCAATCAACAATGGTAGAAATTGAAGGTACGATTGCTGAACAACATGTTTATGTTTTGATAGATCCAGGAGCAAATTTAAGTTATATAAGTCCACAGATGGTGGAAATGTAAAAATTAAGATAAAAAAAAATTGGACAAGCATGGTTAGTTCAGTTAGCTACTAGAACAAAAAGAAAAGTGACCCATAAATTACCAAAGATTGCTATAAATTTAAATGGGTACAAAACTAAATTTAAATATTTTACCTCCAGGTTCCTATGATGTGTTAGTAGGAATGCATTGGTTATAAAAACAAAAAGCAATAGTCAATTTCTTAGATAAAGCAATTCATTGTATAGATAGTGAAGGAAAACCAGTAATAGTGAAAGGAAAACCCAAACCAATATCAATCTGCTAGATTTCAACACTACAGTTAAAAAGGACATCAAGGAAAGGCTTTCAAGTATATGTTGTACAAGTGGAGGAATTTGGAAAATAGACTGAAAAAGAAGCTGTAGAAAATTTACTAATAATCAGAGAATTCAAAGATGTGTTTCCAGATGAAATTCCTCAACTACCCCCTAGAAGAGAAATTGATTTTTCAATTGAATTAATAGCTGGAGATACACCTGTCTCTAGAACACCATACAGAATGAGTACCCCAGAGTTGTTAGAATTAAAATTACAACTACAAGAGTTGCTCGACAAAGGTTATATCCTTCCAAGTGTGTCTCCATGGGGAGCACCTGTACTGTTTGTTAAAAAGAAAAATGACACATTCAGAATGTGTATAGACTATAGACAATTGAATAAATTGACTATAAAGAATAGATATCCTCTACCCAGAATAGATGATTTATTTGATCAAGTGAGAGGAGCCACTATCTTTTCAAAGATTGACTTAAGGACAAGCTATCATCAACTAAGAATTAATGATGAAGACATAAATAAGACTACATTTAGAACTAGATATGGATACTATGAGTTTTTAGTTTTACCTTTTGGGTTAACTAATTCTCTTGCTACCTTTATGTGTTTAATGAACAATGTCTTAAGTAAGCATCTAGACAAGTATGTGCTGGTGTTTATTGATGACATTCTAGTATATTCTAAGAATGAAGCCGAACATAAAGAACATCTCATAATTGTCTTACAAACACTTAGAGAACACAAGTTATATGCCAAACTTAGCAAATGTGAATTTTATAAAGATAAAATTCAGTATTTGGGTCATGTAAATTCAGAAAAAGGATTAGCAGTGGACCCAGAAAAGATACAAGCTATCATGGATTTGCCTGTTCCTACTGATGTTCCAACCATAAGATCATTCAGGGGAATTGCAAGATACTACAGTATATTTGTAGAAGGATTTTCAGCTTTAGCATATCCTATTACCTCGCTACAGAAGAAATGAGTGAAGTTTGAGTGGACAGAAAAATGTCAACATAGTTTTGAACAGTTAAAATCAAACTAACCACTGCTCCTATTTTGAAGATTTTTGATCCAAACAAAGAATTTGTAGTATGTATAAATGCTTGTGCAAAAGGATTAGGAGGAGTATCATTACAAGAAAACTCATCCATAGCATATGAGTTAAGAAAATTAAAGAAACAATAACATAATTACATTGTGTATGACTTAGAGTTAATTGTTGTAATACATGATTTGAAGATGTGGAGACATTATCTGTTAGGAAAGAAGTTTGTGTTGATGACATATCACATACGTTTGAAATATTTTTTCACACAACCTGATTTAAATGCTAGACAAGCTAGGTGGTTGTCTTTCCTTAGTTAGTTTGATATAGAAATAAAACATATTAAATGAAATAAAAATAAGATTGTAGATGATTTGAGTAGGAATGCTCATCAAAATTTGAATAGTGTTGGGAGTAGTGTAAATTTTGACATTGAATGATTGATACAAGAAGTAATGAGTCAAGATTCAAACTATGAAAACTCCAAGAAAAATTGCAGAATACTGAGATATTGGGATATACTCAAAACCAAAAAGGATTGATTTGTTATAAGAATAGATTGTACATCCCAAATGTGAGCTTATTAAAACGTGAAATTTTAGATGAGTATCACAAACAACCCTATGCAGGACATCCTGGGTATCAGAAATTAATTTCAGCCTTGAGAAAGAATATGTTTTGGCTAGGTATGAAAAAATATGTGGCTAATTATTTAGCTAGATGTTTGGAATGTCAACAGGTAAAAGTAGAGCATCAACATCTAGCAAGATTGCTGAATCCTTTACCTATTGGAGAATGGAAGTGGGAAATAGTTTCCATAGATTTTATAGCTGATTTGCCGAGAACTAAATACCAACATGATTCTATAATGGTAGTTGTAGACACATTGACTAAAACTGCACACTTCTTACTAATACAATCTACTTTTGGTATAACTCAAGTAGCTAATGTGTTTATGAAAGATATTGTAAAGTTACAGGTATTTCTAAAATGATTATATCAAATAGAGATGCAAAGTTTACTTCAGCTTTTGGAAAACTCTGTTTGGGGGAATGGATACCAAGCTGAATTTTAGTACCTCGTACCATCCCCAAACAGATGGAAAAACTTAAAGAACAAATTAGATTCTAGAAGACATGTTGAGAATGTATGTTATGGACATACCTACAAGGTGGGAAGACTTTCTGCATCTGGCAGAATTTGCATACAATAATAGTTATCAAACCTCAATAAAGATGAGTCCTTTTGAAGCATTGTATGGCAGAAAGTGCCACACGCCTCTTTGTTGGAGTGAACCAGAGGATAAGTTAATACTTGGACCAGATGCATTGCAAGAAATGGAAAGAATTGTGAAGAAAATTCATCAAAACATTAAGACAGCACAAGACAGACAAAAGAGCTATGTAGACAAAAAGAGAATTCATAGAGAATTCAAAATGGGAGATCATGTTTACTTAAGGATTAAGCCTAAAAAGAGTACTTTGTATACAGGTAACTGTGCTAAGTTAGCACCACGCTACTGTGGACCATTTGAAGTGCTAGAAAGAGTGGGACCAGTAGCATATAAGTTGGCTTTACCTAGTCACATTAAGGTTCACAATGTTTTTCATGTTTCATTACTAAACAAGTATATACATGATCCTACTCATGTAATTGATTGGAATGTGATATAGGTGGAACTTGAAGGAGAATTTATTCTAGATCCACTTCATATCCTAGCACAGGAATAAATTGAGCTCCGGAACAGGACAATAGCTAGGGTGAAAGTGCAGTGGAAGCACTTTTCACCCGAAGAAGCTACTTTGGAGCGAGAAGAGGATATGAAGGAAAAATATCCATCACTGTTTGAAAAGTGAATTCATATTTTGCAACACTAAGGACAATGTTTTGTTTTAGAGGGGGAATATGTAATATCCCTGTTTTTACTGCTTTTATTAGACAGTTGAGCAGTCCTAAAGGTCAAGTGGACCCAAAGGAAAACAATTATTATGGACATATTTTATTGTTTTAAATTTAATAAAAATGGAAATTGAATTATTGTGCAAAGACTAGAGTATAATTAGAGATCAGGAATTCAAGTCCATGAGGATGGATAAGATTCCAAAGACTTTCCCAAATTCTCCAAAAATCCTTAGAGAAAATAAATTAAATTTAAATATTAGTTTGGAGTTAAAAATATAAAAAGATACCTTAGTAAAGTGGAAAGTTACTGGGATAGGTGGAATAAAACTAGAAAGAGGGAAAATCTAGTTTTAAAGTACTTTTGTTGAAAAAATAACAGGAAAGCCTAGGAAAAAAAAAAAAAAACATCCTGATTAACTGGACGCAATTATGGAAATAAGATGATGGGAAAGTAGGCTTAAATAAGCCATTCCTGGGTAGACAAGAGGTTGTCTACGCCTTGGAGGAATTGGTCTCTACTTGGGGGGACCTGTGGAGATAAAGCTCAAGGTTGGGTGGAAAACAATGTTACATGAAGGGGTATGAATAGTTAATTTAATTCTGGATTATGACTCTATTTTTATGATTAGAATGATAATTTAGATAAATGATGTTTATGCAGAAAGATAAGTGGAAAGTTATATTTCTAAGTTAATTAATATAATGAAATTATGTTAGTTTTAAAGTTTATAGCCTGATGTATTTAACAGAACATAACTATAATGAATATAGTTTAGTTCTTTATAGTTACATAGACAAAATAAGTTAGTAAACCAAATGAAAAAATTTCTAAACCCAATTATGAGGGTTTAAATCTGTTGTTAGGTTGTGAGAATTTATAAGTTCAATTCAGAAAATACATCATATGAATTAGAACATATGTTTTTTTTGTCTAAGTAACATTAATTCTATTGATATAATACAAAATAATTACATTCGTCAACTAGCTCACCGGAATTGCTTGTGCTAGCCAATTCAGGTCAAGACAAAGTTCAAAAATTCAAAATATGGACTGCCCTGGGTGGGGAAACCAGTTCAGGAAGTGCTGCCCAACGAGGGGAAAGCAGCATGAGCCATAATTGTCCAGAAATAGAAGAAACTAAGCATAAACAAAGGAGACATAAAAGCAGTAACGTAAAAGCTAACAAAATTAGGAGACCTTGAGATGCAAAAACATCCACCACTAATCATGTTTCAGATGTAACACTGTTACCAATGAAATAGGTGACTGCACTGATACCTAATTTTTGAGGTACCAAGAAAAACACCTGATTTTGAAAAGTGGTGATGCAGAATCAATTTTTTTTTGGAGCATGTTTTTGGCACTTTAATTTTTTTTCATTTTTAAAATTTTTTTTATGTGATGCTTTTTATGTCGATTTTGAATAGTGGTGGTGTATCATCACCAACATTTTTTTAGAGGATTTATTTTTACACTATACATTTTCTAATGTCTTCTTCTTTCATGAGATGTTTATTTTTAAGTGCGTTTATGTACTTGTGTTTTAAAAACAATTTTTTTTTTTTTTTAAATAAAAATTTGTAATGATATCTTCACTTTTTCACATAGATAAAAAATGAAAAAATGGTCAATATTATAAATTTTATATATTCTACATGTTTATGTACTGTTAACTAATATTTCAATGCACATCAAATAATTGTCACTAAAAAACCAATATTTGAACCATATGAAAAAAAAACAAATTTTCAATATATATAGGATGCAAAAAATACACTTTTATAGAATTTTTGTTAAAAAAAACTTGTTAAATAAACTAATCTTTTGGGAAAATATTAATAAAAAACTTAAGAAAATAGTATTTTTATTGAATTTTATGTCAAAAAATAATAGTAATCACATGTTTTCTGCAAAAAATAAGGACTCTTCTCAGAAAATATCGAAGTCTAAACATTACAAGTAAAATTGATTAATAGATATCAAAACTGAGCTTTATTTGCAAGCATAACTTAAAGATCATCAAAAATATCAACTAATACATGTTCAACATCATCTAGAGAATCATTGATGTCTTCTTCCGCAACATTTTCTGCTTCATTTTAGTCATTGTCATCTTCCAATAGATCTTTCATGCCTGCAAATCTTCCAAAATGTCCCTTTCCAATCATTCCATATAATGGTGCTTGAGGTTCTTTTGCTTTTCTTGCCACACGTGATTCATTAAAATCCCCTTTCCCCAAACCAACTTCTTGCTTCACATCTGGAAGGAATTCAAGAGCGTTAATTATTTGTTGAATAAATTTTCATTCCACCAGGTCTTTCTCAATGGCAATGCAATTTCTTTCTTTTGGTAGACAACATGCTAGTGTTGTACCTATCATTAAGCACAAAAGAAATAAATAAGAAAATTAGTAAAAAGACATAAAATGTAAAAAAATAAAATATTTAAATTTAAATTTGTATAATAAAACTTACTTGAACTTGAGAATAAATCCAAAACCCAATCTCCTTCATTTAAACATAGATCTATAAGATAGTTAATCAATGCTTGCAGTTTTTTATAAATGTTAACTATATCTCCTTTTGCATATTTATCCTCATATTTTAGTTTTCTTACAACTGCATCATGAATCAATACTTGACTATGACTCTTCCCATCTACTCGATTCATAAAAATACACTTATAGCTATCCTCTTTTGTCCAACATTCAACATGGATGAACTCACAATCATTTATAATAGGCTGATCTTCGAAAGAAACAATATTTGACTTCTGCCTGTAACATAACATAGTAAAACTTCAATTAAATTGTACATAATAAAAAAAATTAACAGTAATCAAACATACAATTTCAAAGTCTTACCATGTAAGTTACATCCTTGAGTTTGCTTTTCCCTTGAAGCTTGTTAATAACATTACAAACTGTGTGTTTGAATGAAATGTCACAAATCACCAAAGTGGTGATTTTGTCACTTCTTGAAAACTCGTAACCACTTTATTAAAAGCTTGATAATTATATGATTCACTATCATATTCAATGTCTGGGAAATTTAAACCATGAGGAATATCTGCAATAACTAGGGAA
This sequence comes from Pinus albicaulis, assembly GCA_034641835.2. NCBI lineage: Eukaryota > Viridiplantae > Streptophyta > Pinopsida > Pinales > Pinaceae > Pinus > Pinus albicaulis. The sequence goes on along the minus strand of CM076572.1, from coordinate 799,390,840 downwards.
TATTCCCTTTTAGGTATTAGTGATGCAATGTCTTCACAGTCACCTTGTATTATTTGATATTAGATACTATCGAGCCCATTCCAAATGTAATGATTAAGAGTAGGATCAAGTTAAACATTCATAAGGCACTTCTTTCTCATATTTTCCAACTTCATTTTTTCAATAAAATTTTGAAAGTATCTGGTACTCCATTTCCATCCTTCTTCGACATCTTTATTGACATAAAATATATATATGTATAAGTAATAAAATAAAATAGTTTAAATATGAATAAAATGAATGTATAAATCAACATACCTTATTGAATGAAATATAAAAATCTGAAAGTGTTGTTGTAGAACTTGCTTCTGGGTAGTGGTGCACAACATCATTCCAACTGTCTCCATTCAACATTTTAACCATATGTTCTTGTATTTTCATAAAAATCTTCTGACTAAATAAATAAAGTTAAAACTGTTAATATAGTGACATGTATAACAAATTCTACCAACAACATTATGTTTTATTTAAAAGAAAATTACAGTGAAAGGAAAGTAAGAAATAATTCAAGAAACTTACTTTTGAAATTATGCACACATTTCATCCATTGATAATTCACCCGGCTTCACATGAGCTATTACTGATTTGACTAGTTTCTCATCCTTCACACCTTGCATTGTTATCCAAGGTGTGATAGTCACATCCTATGGAAGTTGTTTCATTTCAGGACCTGTCTTACTGTTGATACATATGATGGGTTTACTCTTTTTAACCTTCTGATTTTTTATGGAAATATTCTCACACCACTAAAAAATCTCATCAATCAAATCCCATATTTCCCCAGTTCTAAATGCCAGCTGAAAAATTTTACCCATGCTTCTAATATATTTGAATGCATTTTTCCATCTTTTACTTTGATTTTTTCATCAATTTGATAACTTATTTCCATTAAACATTCCTTCTGAAATGCTAGACTAACTTGTGTCTTATCCCCACCACATTTTTCCATGAATTCATTATGAATAAATCTGACCCTTTGGATGAAACTCATTTTCATTTTGTACTCATTATCAGCATTATGATCCCATGCCAATAACTTTGATTCTATTTCTATTAAGCCAACATAAATGATGCATGTCACTATTTGAAAAAGATAGTTATTGGGATATTCCTCAATCAACTGTCTTTTAGTCTCTACCGAATGGTTCCCTCCAATTACATAATATTTATAATAAAAACATTTTGTCTTGTCAAGTGCCTGTTTGTTTGGAACCTGACGTGGATCAACAAGAACCACATAATCCATCACATGCGCATCAAGGAAAATTTTAGGGATTTTAGCCCAAAGGCGAATTTTAAGGGATTTTAAATTTTGGTAGGGCGAATTTTTTATATAAAACCCATTTTCTATAGTTTTATATAGTTAGCCCTATAATTATTTTAAAAATAATTAATTATTAAGTGTTAGCCCAACAAAATAAATGCACTTAATACTTAAACCATGAAATTCGCCTCCCGATTTTCTGGTTTGGAGCTGATTTCAATGGCATTCGATAGGATTTACTGGGTCAGGGGGAGGGTTTGGAGTGATTTTCCCCATTTTCACTGGTTGGGGCTTGGAAGTTGGAGCCTGGAGGTGCAACAAAAATTTAATGGCATTCACTTGAATTTACTGGGTCGGGGGAGGGATTTGCCCCCATTTCAACTGGTTGGGGTTTGGAAGGGGCTTGAAAGTTCACTATTGGAGGTGCACGGTGCCAGATTATATGCAAATGCCAAGGTCTGGTTCTGTACGCATTGACGACGGCATTAGGGGAACAAGAATCGAGTTCTAGTTCCGGGAAGGTGCACAGTGCCGGATTATATGCAGGATGCCCAGATTTGGTTCTGTACGCATCGACGAGGGCATTAGGGCAACAAGAAGTTCCTTGTTTTAAAGGCGGTTACTGCTCAGTTGATAACAAAGAATTACTTTGGTATTTTGCTTATATTTTCCAAGCAAATATTTGATGCAAAACCTCTTTTGAAATTACCTTAAGAAATAACGCAGACACAAGATTATTGCACGTTGGAATCTAGGAGTTCAAGCCACCAATCTTGTACAAGCAGAACCAATAGCAGGCACAACATTAAGAGGAAGAAGCTACAGGATTGGCCATTAACCTTTGTTTGAAGAGCAACAATTTTGTTCATAATGAATTGAGTTTGGTTTGTTCTCTTTGAGAAATTTTGAGACAATACTAAAGGGGCTGGATTTTTTATCCTAGTGTCAAGTTGGATACGTTACCCTTGTTTTTCATTTTCATATTACCAAGACATCATAATTAGCTTGATTAACATGTTCCTTGTTTTAAAGGCAGTTACTGCTCAGTTGATAACAATGTACATTAATGAATTTGATATTCTTTTGATGAAGATTTCATTCAGAAAATGTTTCTGGAACATCAAGGAATTTCGAGAGCATTTTATTTACTTAATCATGATATTGACCCATTTTAAAAAATTTCAGTGATATGCACAAGGTTTTCCCTTCAATTATGTTTTATGTTGGTAGCTTTGCTGCTATACCTTAAACTACAATTAATAGTGAATTTGTAACCATGTTCTATAAAAATTTAATTTGATCATTCACATGGTTTCCTTACTTGTTAAGGCCTAACCTTAGGTTATGATTCTTGTGATTTGGCCCTTATTTTTATTTTTATTTGAAGATGATAGTTATGATAAATGTTTGGCTTTGATAACGGTAGAAGGGTATGGGCATAGGGCATATCCTGTGAATGTTGCTGTCTGGCTGGAAGGTGATGGAAAAGCTCTATGGGAAGCTTTTCCATCCATCCCATCCCATCCAACGCTCGGTCGCTGTAAGTTGGGGGATTATTCCTAAGTGGAGCCGGTCCTAACCAATAGACAGAGCGGTCACTAGTGACGGATATGCTTTGATGATTGAAGGAACAAAATAGACTATACCCAGGCATTCATGCGCAGTCAGTATCCACTTTAACCTAGACCCTGCTGGTTGACACTTGGGCAGTCACTATTACTTCTCTTCTTTTCATTTCAACATATTTATGGCCGGAAACTCATGCAGTTTGAATAATGCCATTTTATGGTGCTCTGGTTTCTGAAGTTATTGCTCACTGTAACTTGCAACATCTAAGTGTTTATTGTTTTGATTCACATGCCACTTTTTGTTTTGTTTTATTTTAAATTTAATATTTGATTCACAACTAAAATTATATTTATCTACACATTATTCTAGTATAAACTAGTGTCAAACAATTTATACAATACAATTCTACTTTTTTCCTTTGCAAGTCAGGGTGTTTGTATATTCCTGGGCATATGTTCATTCTTTGTGACTCCATAAGGGTATCAAAAGAATATGGCATCTGTGATAGAAAGGTATTACTTTCTTGAGTTCTGTGTGCGAAGTTAAAGGATAACCCTCTATTGATCAACTATTGCTCTGCTGGAGCACGTTGGTAGCACAACTTAATCTAATCAATAATGGAAGTAAGGAATGTTGCACCTGACTTCCACTCATATGATTGAAACAGGCCACAAGCCATGCTGGGTGGTAACATCTAAAGTTCCCTCCCTATGAAGGAACATGGCTCTTGATGAATCAAGGCCCAGCATGATCTTCATTCGTAGTGCATTGTCAGGTCCCACAACTTCATTTCCTTTCTCTCAAGCCCATTCTTCAAACATTTCCCTCTTTTTTCACTGAGGGGAGACTTGGTTGGTGAACTGGGGGGTGTTTTTATTCACCCACCAATGTTCAAATCCTAACAGTGACATTCTACCCCCCTGCTCTTTGTCTATGAAAGGTGCTACTTGCAACTTGAAAACATTCTCTTCTTTTAGTTGATGAGTTAATGTATCGTTCAATTTTGTTCAGTTGTTCAGCTTGAAGTAAAATAACTTGTAAAGAATCTTACTTATTTTGTCCTTCCTTTCAATTTATTTTTCAAAAGAGTGGAGTCTAAATGCCTTGGTAGAAAGAAGGATAATAAGAGATTATCTTGTGGACAGTAGATGTGCTGTTGTTGCTATAGAGGGAAATAAGAGATTATGCTGTGAATAGTGGAAAATGAGTTGTGGATAGTGCATGATGAGTAAGGTAGCACGAGAGTATGTCGTGTACAGCCAATGAAGTGTTTTTGCTCTAGAAGGGCAATGAGGGATTATATTGTGGACTATAGAAGAATTGGGTTTGAATCTTATCAATGCTTAACCTATGACAACCAAATATTTGAAACTTTTGGTTTGTAGCCAGTAGTGTTTTGGTCTTGTGCTTTGGGTGCATGGTGATTTTGGGCCCTGGATATTTGCAAGGTTAATGGCTTTGGTGAAGCAGAAATTTCACAGTTATCTTATGGCAGTGAGTGGGAAAAGCTACTTCAATGATGATTCAATGATTGTATGACTCCATTAAAATAATGGGAAAGTTAAGTGGAATTCTGTTGTATCTTCTGCATTATTACTTACTTGTATATTGGCTGGAGTTTGTGCTTCAATGACCTCTAGCCATATATGAGTCCATTCCTTGTAATATAATATATATTTTTGTGAAATCGAGTTGCATAAAATCTCCGTTTTTCTTTCAATTGATTCTATTTGCAATTTTTTTCAAAATAGTTTAGCAAGTTCTTCTATTCTATTAAATGGTTAAATGTAAAATACATAATTACAATTGAACCAGATATTATAAAATCCTAGCCCAACGAGAAACCAGGTCATGTTACTATTTAGCATAATAGTAAAGAGTTAAGATATGTCCAAAAATGAAACTGTGTGGCATTTCCATCAAAAAATTCTAGCCTAACGTAACTGTGAAGTCAGAAATTAAGTCTAAACAATACATGAAATTATAATATACACAATAAAAACGGGAACTCATGGCTAGAAACCTGCAATTAGGGTCAACTGCACCCTTCAACCATGTCAATGGCAGAATGAAACACAATTGGGGAATCCTTGGAAGAACCCAGGAGCTCTGTTGGGAGGACACCATCATTTATTCAGAGCCAGTAACAAAGAATTATCAAAAAAAAAAAAAAATTGTTCAGAATTTCCAGTTTCTGTCAAATTTCTTGCCTGTCATTTTTCTTGGATAGCACAACATGAACACAAAAGTTTATGTGTGCCTGTAAAGTTCTAATTTTCAAAAAAAGCTTAGTGTGGTTGGAGCCAAGGTGGGGATGAAACCTTGTACCAGCTCACCCACATCCAAATCTTCTTTGTACACCCTCCCTATCTTAACATCCTCCTCTATGGCTCCTCTATGGCCCTAATTCAGTGCTGAATGTGGGGGAAGAGTAACCTGTTGAAAGGAAAAATCCACTGCGGCAACATCTCCTTTTTTTCCAAAACTTGTCCAAAATCACCTCTTAGGTATACATGTCAATTTACCTTGTTGGAGTCTCAATTGAGCTATGCTTATAGAACCAACTGCAGCAAGTATAATGAACAGGGAATTTACAAATCGATTGCAATTTGGCCAAGGTAACCCCCTTCGACTCTCATCTCATTCCATGCGACTTATTTGAGATTCCCCTGGAAAGTCCCAGGCCCAAAGTTGGGGGTTTTAGAAAAGAAAATGTTTGAATAGTAAAGCACACAAACTAGAAGTGTAATTGGAAAACGTCAATGGATTTGGATACGATTCAGGCAGTGATCATCTACAGGCTGCTCCTACTAGTGAATACTGTTAAGTTTCAACACAACCACATGCCTATTTCTTCCATCACGCAAGAAAATTCATCAGTGATATATATCTCCAAATCCCATAGCCTAGTTTCCTTCCACTTACCCCTGCAATGGCTTTCTTTGAAATTTGCAGCAATCTTTACAAAAGTTTGCAGTTGCATGAAAGAGAACACTTCCGTAAGAGACCACAGTCACAGACCTGCTTTCCCTTCCTTAAAAGTTCCCAAGTTAATACATTTTTAGTCAAAATTGTACTTACTAACTGTAAGGGACCTTGGTACAAAGTGGATGGTTTCTCTAGCTTTATGTGTTTCACAACTAAAATTATATTGATCTACGCATTATTCTAGTATAGATTAGTGTCAAACAATTGATACGATACAATTATACTTCTTTCCTTTGCAAGTCAGGGTGCTTGTATATTCCTAGGAAGATGTTCATTCCTTGTGACTCCATAAGGGTATAAAAATAATATGGCATCTGTGATAGAAAGGTATTACTTGCTTGAGTTTTGCGTGCGAAGTTTAAGGATAACCCTCTATTGATTAGTTATTTCTCTACTGGAGCACGTTGGTAGCACAACTTAATCTGATCAATAATGGAAGTAAGTAATGTTGCACCTGACTTCCACTTATATGATTGGAACAGGCCACAAGCCATGCTGGGTGGTAACATCTGAAGTTCCATCCCTATGAAGGAACATGGCTCTTGATGAATCAAGGCCTAGCAGGATCTTGTTCGTAGTGCATGCTTAGGTCCCACAACTTCATTTCCTTTCTCTCAAGCCCATTCCTCAAACATTTCCCTCTTTTGTCACTGAGGGGATACTTGGTTGGTGAACTGGGGGGTGTTGTTATTCACCCGCCAATGTTCAAATTCTAACAGAGACATTCTACCCACCTGCTCTTTGTCTATGAAAGGTGCTACTTGCAAGTTGCAACTTGAAAATATTCTCTTCTTTTAGCTGCTGAGCTAATGTATCGTTCAATTTTGTTCAGTTGTTCAGCTTGAAGTCAAATAACTTGTAAATAATCTTACTTCTTTTGTCCTTCCTTTCAATTGTTTTTTCAAAAGAGTGGAGTCTAAATGCCCTGGTAGCAAGAAGGATAATAAGATATTATCTTGTGGACAGTAGATGTACTACTATTGCTATAGAGGGCAATAAGATATTATACTGTGAATAGTGGAAAATGAGTTGTGGATAGTGCATGATGAGTAAGGTAGCACGAGAGTATGACGTGTACAACCAATGAAGTGTTTTTTCTCTAGAAGGGCAATGAGGGATTATATTGTGGACAGTAGAAGAATTGGGTTTGAATCTTATCAATGCTTAACCTGTGAAAACCAAATATTTGAAACTTTTGGTTTGTAGCCAGTAGTGTTTTGGTGTTGTAGTTTGGGTGCATGGTGATTTTGGGCCCTGGCTATTTGCAAGGTTAATGGTTTTGGTGAAGCAGAGATTTCACAGGTATCTTATGGCGGTGAGTGGGAAAAGCTACTTCAATGATGATTCAATGATTGTATGACTCCATTAAAATAATGGGCAAAGTTAAGTGGAATTCTGCTGTATCTTCTGTATTATTACTCACTTGTATATTGGATGGAGTTTGTGCTTCAATGACCTCTATCCATATATGCGTCCATTCCATGTAATATACTATATCTTTTTGTGAAAACGAGTTGCATAAAATCTTCGTTTTTCTTTCAATTGATTCTATTTGCAATTTTTTTCAAAACAATTTAGCAAGTTCTTCTATTCTATTAAATGGTTAAATGTAAATACATAATTACAATTGAACCAGAGATTATACAATCCCAGCCCAAAGAGAAACCAGGACATGTTACTATTTAGCATAATAGTAAAGAGTTAATATATGTCAAAAAATGAAACTGTGTGGCATTTCCATCAAAAAACTCTAGCCTAACATAACTGTGAAGTCAGAAATTAAGTCTAAACATCACATAAAATTATAATATACACAATAAAAACGGGAACTCATGGCCAGAAACCTACAATTAGGATCAACTGCACCCTTCAACCATGTCAATGGCAGAATGAAACACAATTGGGGAATCCTTGGAAGAACCCAGGAGCTCTGTTGGGAGGACACCATCATTTATTCAGAGCCAGGAATAGAGAGTTATTAAAAAAACTATTTTGTTTGTTCAACATTTCTAGTTTCTGTCAAATTTCTTGCCTGTCATTTTTCTTAGATAGCACAACATAAACACAAAAGTTTTTGTGTGCCTGTAAAGTTCTAATTTTCAAAAAAAACTTAGTGTGGTTGGAGCCAAGGTGGGGATGAAACCTTGTACCAGCTCACCCACATCCAAATCTTCTCTGTACGCCCTCTCTATCTTAACATCCTTCTCTATGGCCCCTCTATGGCCCTAATTCAGTGCTGAATGTGGGGGCAGAGTAACCTGTTGAAAGGCCAAAGCCATTGCGGAATCATCTCCATTTTTTCCAAAACTTGTCCAAAATCACCTCTTAGGTATACATGTCAATTTACCTTGTTGGAATCTCAATTGAGCTATGCTTATAGAACCAACTGCAGTAAGTATAATGAACATGGAATTTACAGATCAATTGCAAATTGGACAAGGTAACCCCCTTCGACTCTTAGCTCATTCCATGCGACTTATTTGAGATTCCCCTGGCAAGTCCCAGGCCTAAAGTTGGGGGTTTTAGAAAAGAAAATGTTTGAATAGTAAAGCACACAAACTAGAAGTGTAATTGGAAAACACCAATGGATTTGGATACGATTCAGGTAGTGATCATCTACTAGCTGCTCCTACCAGTGAATATTGTCAAGTTTCAACACAACCACATGCCTATTTCTTCCATCACACAAGGAAATTCATCTGTGATATATATCTCCAAAGCCCATAGCCTAGTTTCCTTCCACTTACCCCTGCAATGGCTTTCTTTGAAATCTGCAGCAATATTTACAAAAGTTTGCAGTTGCATGAAAGAGAACACTTCTGTAAGAGACCACAGTCACAGACCTGCTTTCCCTTCCTTAAAAGTTCCCAGGTTAATACATTTTTAGTCAAAATTGTACTTACTAATTGTAAGGGACCTTGGTACAAAGTGGATGGTTTCTCTAGCTTTATGTGATTCACAACTAAAATTATATTGATATACACATTATTCTAGTATAGACTAGTGTCAAACAATTGATACAATACAATTATACTTCTTTCCTTTGCAAGTCAGGGTGCTTGTATATTCCTGGGAAAATGTTCATTCCTTGTGACTCCATAAGGGAATCAAAAGAATATGGCATCTGTGATAGAAAGGTATTACTTGCTTGAGTTCTGCGTGCGAAGTTAAAGGATAAACCTCTATTGATCAACTATTTCTCTGTTGGAGCACGTTGGTAGCACAACTTAATCTGATCAATAATAGAAGTAAGGAATGTTGCACCTAACTTCCACTTATATGATTGGAACATGCCACAAGCCATGCTAGGTGGTAACATCTGAAGTTCCCTCCCTATGAAGGAACATGGCTCTTGATGAATCAAGGCCCAGTAGGATCTTCCTTCGTAATGCATGCTTAGGTCCCACAACTTCATTTCCTTTCTCTCAAGCCCATTCTTCAAACATTTCCCTCTTTTTTCGCTGAGGGGAGACTTGGTTGGTGAACTGGGGGGGTGTTGTTATTCACCCACCAATGTTCAAAACCTAATAGAGACATTCTACCCCCCTACTCTTTGTCTATGAAAGGTGCTACTTGCAACTTGAAAACATTCTCTTCTTTTAGTTGCTGAGCTAATGTATCATTCAATTTTGTTCAGTTGTTCAGCTTGAAGTCAAATAACTTGTAAATAATCTTGCTCCTTTTGTCCTTCCTTCAATTGTTTTTTCAAAAGAGTGGAGTCTAAACACTTACCCAAATCAATGTGTGTAGTTTTGCAATTTGGAAACAATGAATAAGTGCGAGTGATGATCATTAATTAGTTGAAGTTCTCCTAGCGATCACTGACAACTAACTTGCATGGAGAACTATAGAATAGATAAAGCATGGTTTCCTTTAGCTTCACCAACTATTCCAATTTCTCATGTTCAATTTGTTAAACATGATCATTGAAAATATTTTCATTCACCTTCTCATTAGTGAAGGAATTGAGATGTCATAAATATGTGTCTACTGAAGTACTGTATTCCTTGGCTTACCATATCTGTAAATCCCTTCTCCATCTATGGGAAAATTTTGTATAAGGGATTCTGGAGAATCACAGATTCTTCATTGATTTCACCATTGTCCTTAGGATTATAAATTACCTACAATCTCCTTTTATGAGTATTGATGGTTTTAGGGGTAGCAAAAAACATTTCAAGAAGGTTTTCAAACGGGGTAGCAGTTTATGAAGTGGAGTTTATATATATATTTTTAAATACAAATTCCTTTAACTATTAAAGGAATGATATACATGTGGCTTTAATATAAGAAAAAATGGATGCAAATGTAGCTTCCACAAGCAAATCTAGTAGTCAAACAAAGATCACCAACTCACGTAATGTTTACATGTCTTGTCCATGAAAGAGACTACAGAAAACTACCTAAGTAAATAAATACTAAGAATTGACCACACTAGTTACACAAGGAGGCTAGTCATGGTAATTCTCTAGGGTAGGGTTCTAAGCCAAGATATGGGGATTGACACTAGGAAGCTAGAGTGGGTCCACCCATCTATAGGAAGTTAAGGAAGCTTGAGACCATATGGCCAAGGGATAACATCATTACCTGCTTGTTTCTTGGTGGACTATGTTGGAATTTGGGTAGCTCAAAGGAAGTTTTGAGAGGTGAAAAACCACCAAAAGGAGCTGGTTGGGAAATTTACCCAAGTAGTTGGAGTTTTGACCCAAATATGTGGGTTTGGACCCAAGACAATTAATTATTTATTCTAATTTAAAAACTGTCATGATCATAAAAAATGTCTTCAAGGGGTATAGTGCCTTTTATTAATGTCACGTGAAGAATTTTAACTGTAGACATCCTTCCTGTCTGGTTATGTGGTGTACATGTCTTAAGATATCAACTGCTTTCATCAAAATTTATTTATAAAGATCTTCAAGAGAGACACTTGCAACTTTTCTTGGCTCACTGAATTGTATCGGTTTGAGTTGTGTATACATATATACCAATCTTGACATTGAATGTCCACATAGAACTTATACTACAAATTGTATCTTCTAAGGTCACTGACAACTGTAGCTAGATGATAAGCCTGGTGAGCCTTCGCTCTCGGTATCCTTTATGCTTAGAAATAATCTGGGGAATATCAGTTCCTATGATTAAATCCTTTTAATATACTTATGCTTAGGAGGTGGTCTTATGGTGACTGATGTCACTTCTTATAGTCTTAAAAATACTATTTTCTATATATATATGCCTATAATATAGCACCAAATTTGATGTGACATACTACTGTAATATTAATGAAACACTTTCTCCAAGATGATGACATGAAGGAGAGTGATGGCTTAGTTTATAATTATTGGCTTTGAGTTTATTTTATGCATAAAATGGGTTTCAGTCCTCTTGAAACAACACATAACATAAATTTATGAAACAACACATAATTCAAATATTTTGGAGTGATTCCAGAGCATGTCAAGTGTGCTCAGAACTTCGATATATAGATTAGACTAGGATCTTCATTGTTCTGCACCAGGTTACCAAATTATCCTTTCAGTCCTCTAGAACAAAAAAAATCTCTACCATTTGTGCTAGTGTATGTGCCCAAAATAATTGAGCCTTAAGCCTATATAATGTTATTTCCCCATCCAAAAAAATCCCATGGAGGTCTCATCTATATGTAAAATAGATAAGTCTAGCAATCTAACCCCTCACAAAAAAAAATTATTTTCTAATTTCCTAAAATTAGTGTGTGTCTAGACTCCAGAACATAGATACCGTGTTTATTACAAGCACAACACTATTTATGATTTGTATCATAACCTATACAATGCATCAGGGATATAATAATGGATCCACCTTTGGATCTTTGAAAATTTTGAGAATTTTGGCACACCAAAAATTGGAATTTCTGATGCATCTCTAGATATTTATTAATATAGGGTGAAATAAGTAATCCAAGATACTTCTTTCTGTTAAGTATATATATATATACTTGTGGTGAAAAACCACAAGTATATATATATATATATACTTGTGGTGAAAAACCACAAGTATATATATATATACTTAACAGAAATAAGTAATCCAAGATACTTCTGCCTAGATATGATCCTGTGATTTGAAATGGAAGCATGACAGGGATGTGCCCTGGATTCCTCTTCTAATGGTTATTTTGATCCTTGATCAGTTTTTGGCACCCTGATCCATGATTTGACACAAATATGATCGACTTTCTTGATGAATCGTGTATTAACCGTGACAATGTCAACATCCCTATAAGCTCTTAAGACATTCGCATTTGAGGAATGAAATCTTCCAATTTCATTAAATATATTAGTTCACACATGAAGTTTGATCAACCTACAGTAGCATGTTTATTGTTTTGATATCCTACCTTGAATGACTATTATGATTGTACTCGAGCATACCTATGATCAGTTTAAGTAATGACCTAAGTGAAGACATGTGTTACTTTCACTTGGCATATTTAAGTTGAAGAAGTGAAAGGGCATCAAATTAAGATCTCATCATTTCCACAGTAGTTGTGTTGTCAAGTAGTCTCATTGAGACTGCATACAATAGCTTTATCTTATTGCAGTAGTAAGCCTCAAGGTTCATCATTGCCCTGCAACAGTTGCTTAAGACTATCATTGCAGTGTTTTGATACAACACCCTTGTGATAATAACCTTTTGTATGATAATAATCCTAAAGTGTTCATGATAGTCCTCCTGTGGGCCTAAGTGAAGTATACCTGCGGTGAGTAAGTTCTGAATATCATAAAGTTTCGCTAAGCATAAAGATCTTCTAGAGTTTGTTGGCATGATATTATAGTCATTAACACTGTCTTGAATGAGTGGATTGCAGAATAAGGCCAACAACCTGAAGGGATCCTAAAAGGCATCAACAAACCTAAACCTTGTGGTATACTATTGATAGCAAGAAGCTTCAGAACAAAAAGGCATCATCACACTTAAGGTATAATTCTCATTGACACATGAAAAACAGAGAATAGTAGGCAGGTTGCTTCATATGCATTTGATCAATGTATGATACTAGCTGATATAACTTGACCAGAGACTTTAAGTTTGTTTGAACAGAGACGTTAGAGGCACCACTAAGAGTGATGATGAAAATAATCAATAAGATAGTAAATACTTACTTGGAAATCCCTTGCCTTCAAAAAATATACATCTGGAAATCTCCAGCACTATCCTATTTCCTCATTCAACCAGCCCATTCTATTCAAGTAAATAAAGTGTAGAATTGCCTTTGCCTTTAAATCCCTTCACTTGTGTAACAATTGTCAAATTCATTTTATGCAAACTCCCTTTCCTTATCTAATTGAAGGACTTTAATTCTCTTCCCTAATTCATTCTCCATTCCTCTCTTAAGTTCTTGAACTCAACAAATGCAACAAACATTATTATTAAGAAAAACATGTACATTTTCCTAAATATGTCAACAACAAGGAGAAAATGCCTTGCACTAGATACTGAAAGTGTCTTCATGGGTCCACAAAGGATCACAACAGACTAATACCAAACTTCACATCACACTCCATACTTTTTCTTCACCAAAGATCTTCCAACACTATTTTCAAGGAAAGCATGTTGCACATGCATCTTTCTCCTCATAAACTGAAAGTAAACCACTAACCATCTTAGGTTTGCTCTAAAGGGAAGTTAAGGTGCTAATAACTTTGATGCCATAAAGAAATGCTATGAATATTAATACTAGATATCTAAGCATGTGATTTTTCCACATCAACATCCACAAGCCTATAAAACCCATTCTATTTTAGCACCGATGCAATCACCTATCCATTACCTTTATCTTTCACAAAACGATTTTCAACACTAAATGAGGCCTCCAAATATGGACTCTATATTGTTATCTCACTAATTGAGAGAATATTTTTATCCATATCTGATCAATGGTATGTAATGCACATTCTCAAAAGTACACTTCTTAACATCTAACAATTTCATTTGAACATCCCCACAATTTTCCACAAAATGCACCCAACCAAACCCAAAGACTATAGTTTCTATTTTGGATTTGGCTTCAACAAAGGTAATAAACCAATCCTTCTTGATGATCATGTGCTTTAAAGCACCAAAATCAAGGAACCAATTACACAAAGGCCTACCTCCCACTTAAGAAGAAATTAAAAATATATATGTACTATATATGTTCTCAGGATCTTGTTGTCGGGCTGTCATAGGCTTCCTAGTTGTGCAGGTGTTTATTACTGTTGTGAATTGTGTGTGGCACTAAACTGGGAATTATTTTAGTACACAGTTCAATGCTTATATTTTTTTATAATCCAGAGCCAATTCATCCCTTTGTCTTGTCCATTCTGGCCACATTTCATGATTGAAAGTAATATTAGGTCAAGGTTCATCCACGGTGAAAATTGTTTCAGTCATAATTGACTTCATCACATCCATGGACAACTTGCCAATAATTGATATCTGTCCAGATTTGTCATGCCTATAGAAGAAGATGGTTCTTTTGGTTATATTTGATTTGGAATTATAAGTTATAACTACCAGATTTGAAAATATGCATATACTGAAAATGTATCTCTCCTTGTACAAATTTAAAACAAGACAACATTTGTACAACAATACTAGGAGAGCATTGGCAAGTTATAGAGTGGACCTCCTCTCCAACCAATGGAGCTATCAGGTAAATATAGGGTGCCACTGCTACTACTTGTGGGATTCTGCTAAAAACAGATTCATGGCATGGCATGGGCATGACATGGGGAATGGAGTTTTTCTAATGGTTCTCTTCATGTTGATGGTTATAATTTTAACAGATTCAGCAGGGTGGCTACAACTGGCACATATTCCTTTCAATATCTAGATTTTGAAAGCACAATAAGGAATAATACTTTAAGAAGTGAAAAGCAGTTCACCTTATTATAGTTACCATGCTAGGTCTTCCTTTAAGAGCTTCACAACATCAAATAATTTCCATAAATATGGTTGTGTAAGAGTCGTGATGGTGTTGTAATGTAAATTATGTTTCCATAGTTGAACATCTGAAGTATTTTGCGATATTGTTATTGTACCATGGCACCTGGATCGGATCCAGTGTTTATCAACACTTTTTTAATAGCATGTTTTCTTTTCTTCCTGCTACTATTCATTTCAACCTTTATACGATGCAAAACAAGTCTTTATGAAATAATAGCAAAGATCGCTAGAAGATGCTTCCAAAGGATTCCTGATTCTTAATGATTTAAGAACTTGGTAACTGCCTTGGTAACTTGGTAACGCTTCAGTTGACCATTTTGAGACAATTTTTTTTGCAGATAAGGATGGTAAAATGTGGGGACAACTAAGACACATGAGTTGGGAAAAGTTAAATTCCTTTCTTCTCTTTATTAATCATATAACTGAAAATTTCTATATTGGACATCATCACATCTAAGATAATGTTATAAGAATAACACCTTATGAAACCCTCCATTGTGCAAAATAACAATAATATCCTTTATTTATGGGAGTTAGACAATAGCAGGGACAATAACACAAATATTCTCATTGGAAAGGATCCTAAGATTGGTAGCAAGTACTCACACATCCTTTCAGAGCATCTCGTTCAGACTCTAAATGATCAAGGGTATTTCTACCTTCACTGGGTCTCAAATAGGGCTGGATTTTTTGGTATGAAAACTTGGAAAGATGCGAATGAACTTCACTTTGGAGATCACCTTGCACAGGAATGGTCTCACTACACAAAGTTGTTAAGACAATGTCTCATTTCTCTGTCCCCTTTTGAGGATACTTTGGTTTGGTCTTGTTGTCCTTGACACCTGTGATGTCCTTTTTCCTCATTAGATCAGCTACTCACAAGTGTATTTGCTGCTCCAAAATACATTGTATACTCAGCCCTAGTAGATCTACTTCTGACAGTGGATTTTCCCATCAAATCATTGTACAATCAGCTCCATATCAAATCAACAACTCACAGTGAATTATTTCTCTAATTAACTATATATCAATCCTTTAACAATCAACTTGCTCACACTCATTAGGTCCACCATCATGACTGTACATTAGCCCTTAAATACACTTTCATAGCTCCTAGATCTTAGCCTTCTTGTCTAGATCTTGATTCCTTATTTCTTTCAGTGATAAGATACATGGTCAGTCCTTCTTGGATCTTTGTCCAAGTCTACCAGACCCATAGAACCATTCATCTAGACCATCGATGCCCCGTTTCCACATCTGATTTGCTACAACACTACGCTCAGACCTTAAGCACTCTATATTTTTCCTTCAACACCCTTGATCTAACCCTTGGAACCTCAAATATGATCCTTGGTTTACCAAAGCTAACCCTCGAGCTTCCAGATCTAAATCTCAACACCTTTTTCTTAGCAACGTTAGCATTTAGGCCATATTAGGCCTTAACCACCTTACGGCCTTCTCTAACCCACACCAGGCTACTAATTTGTGCCTTGACCCTCTAAAATATGGCCTCTATAGACCTGCGGACAACCTAACCATCCTACGGCTCTTCTCTCCCTTCTGTGTATAGTATTGAGGAGTCTCGTTCCCTTTCCAACTGCCTTAGAAGCCTTACGCTCTACCTACAACAAGAAAACTAGGGCTTCAACCCTTCTCCAATACTCAGAACAGAACACGGTTAGGTCTCTAACTTCCACGACCTTGCGTTAGCAAACTTGGGTTGCTCGCACTAGTTTTCCACCTTCATTAGGGTTTGTTGCCTTATGAACAAAACTTGGCCCTCTTATGGCACGCTTAGTACAAGAGGGATACATCTCTCTTGCACACGATGTGTCATGAGCCTCTTCTTAGATTCCTTTTATACTTTCCCTCTGTCTGCAATGAACTCTCGATCATACTATCTCAATGAGCAGCTCTCCATATTCGTATCAAGGCAAACAATTGATAGAGAAGAGGATGATTATCAACATCAATTTTTGAATCCAAACATCATAGCTCCCCCTTAATATTGAGAAAGTAACTCTTCCTATAATGTAACCATCTACAATTTTCTATTAATCCTGGGATTTTATAGCTCCCTTTGAAGCTCTGTTTTGGATGATCATCTAGCATTTAATCATGTGCTATCCATACGAGAGATGAGACTTCCATGAGGCAACTGATCCATGATAGGGAATATTCCTTTGCATTCAGGTGACTATATCTATACGACTATTTCTTATAGGATCTTCTACTTATCATGCTCGACAAGACATAGAATTTGTCATGTACCTTCTTCAGGACACCTTAGATTTCGTGTAGATGAGTGTTTCCCCAAAACAGATTGTTCCATAGTGCCATGCACTTGTTTTCTTAGTTTATCTTTAAAATAGGGGCTCCAGGTGTGTTACATTTATGAAAAGCGATGTATTTTCTTTTACTAGTAGATCCCATGAGATTCTTCATAAATAACATTTAAAAAGATGAACTATCTGACTATTTTGTTCACAACAATACTAAAACACAGTTGGAAATTTACAAGAGGTTCAATATATTATCATGGCTTATGGACTAAAACAATAATGCAGTAAATTATGTTGAGCTAGATATGCCATATATATAAAAGACAGGATATAGCACAAGAGCATATGCTGATATAAACTACCAGAGATATGATACCATTACCATTACATTGATTCTCATGGCATTAGAATGAGTAGACCTGATCATTGGAGGGACATGTGGCCACAAATAAGCAAGAGTGAGGAAGAGTGAGGATTATGTGATGATCATTAGAAAGATGTCATTTCATAATGTGATCTTTTGTGTAATGTGGTGATGTCTCTTCAAATAGAGGTGGCAATGCCAAATGCAATGCTCTGGAAATTATATAATGACATAGATAATAAGTCAGATCCAAGGCTCCAAAGATAGTTAGAGAACCAAGCTACTAGAAACCTGTTACAGGTTTCTTGAAAGCAAGAGCCCATTTCTGAGATTGATTTTCATAGAAATATGTATGTATAGAGCCAATGTTGCTTACAGCTTGAACATATTTGATCAGTATTCAAAAAAATGCTTGGAAAACCTTAGATCAAATTTTCACATGAAGATAATGGAGTGAAATCAATGTTAAGATGATCATGCATTTCCAATTGTTCCACTGTTGCATATGAGGATAGCCGTTGCCAAACATGAATTGATCTCAATCCTTCTTGTTGATAATAGATTTTTCAAAATAGACAATGTTGAAGAATTTCTCCAATCTTGCTAATTGTCAAGTATTCCATATGTAATTAAGTCTTTTTGCTATATTCAATTTGCAAGCGTGGCATTTTTTTGGGCCCTATAAGGGTGAGGATATTATACTCAATTTATCAAATAGACAAATCACCTCTTGATTAGTATTCTCTCTATTTTCAGGTGTTCATCAATGTCCCATGGTATTTTAGTGCACTGTACTACATGTTGAGCCCTTTTTTGACACAATGTACCAAGAGAAAATTTGTAATTGCACGTGAAGAAAAGTCACAGAGACCTTCTACAAGTATGTGAAATTCCTTCTCTGATGTAGTGAAAATATGCTCAACCTCAATTGAAGACTCTAATTATATATGATGGAATGAAGGATATATTCAATGAAAATTTCCTAGAAAATTATTTAATACTTGATTTTACTTGCAGATTTATATCTCCAGAGAATGTGCCTATACAATATGGGGGACTTAGCAGGACCAAAGATGTAGATTTTGGACCTCACAAACCTACAGTAGAGTTCTCCATTAGAGCTGGGGAGAAAATCAATCTTGAGATCAAGGGAGTGGAGGTAATGTACGTAAAAAATTGCTCAAGTTTGCAGATTTTGTGTCAGTTCTTGCATTTAAATTTAGCTCTTCCGCCTCAGTTTTGTTTCCAATATACTTCCAAATTTGATGAGCTTTAGTTTTGGATATAAATTTTATGGGTGTTGGATTTGAGATCAATTTCATCCTCAAGATCTATGCGATTGGGATTTTTTTTTGTTTTTGAATTCTCACATTCAAGTTGTCTGTTGTTTAGGCAGGAGCAAAAATTTTGTGGGACCTCATAGTTTGGAGTATGTGTAATTCATAATGATCTTGTATTCTATTCATTGATGAATTTTCAATGTGTGAGTTTTGACCTAAGCCATTGCATTATCAATGTGTCAAGGCTCAAAACTCGACCTATATGCCAACTACTTATGATATTTCATAGGAACATGAATCCTAATTTTTGTAGGTTTAAAATTTATCACAAGTTTGCTCTATTGTGGTTGAATTTGTGGAGGTTATCTCAAAATTTATTTAAGGTACCATGGATATAAATTTCTTATGAATTTTCAACACTATAACAAACTTTGGTGCAAATTTTTGATCAATTCTCACTTGGTTAGGGTTATAGATGTTAATGAAAATTTTGTGTGCATGCATGAGAGTTGGGTGCAAATGCACAATGTTGTGTAGCATTAGTGTGATAAATATGGGATAGTGCAAAGCATAGTTTTGAAGATTAGTCTAAGTTGAATCATACCTAATCAACTCAGTCAAGTTGATTGTTGGTTGAACGGTTAATTGTTGGTTCAATGGACAGAAGATCTTGCAGGCACAAATACCAAAGCGCAAAATGGAGCCCATCATGGGGTACTCTTTGTAATTCTCAACCACTGCTACCTTCCATGCTTCCTCAAACTCCTCTCCAACCTCAATATCAGTGCTAGTAGTAGCATGAGCAACAACACTACGCTTAGCAGAACTAGAAGAACGTGTTTTCCAAAATATACGAGAACTACTTCCCTCACGAGTCACCACGTGCCATGCTTGGTCTCGGTGGTTCTCTTCCTTCAACTCCTGGTTCAAATACCATATCTTCATTGGAACCAACACCCCGAACTCCACTAGACAACAATTCACCATTTTGGAGGAGTGATTCGCCATTTCTACTGGTGATTCGCCATGATTTTACAAGATAATATAATCTCGTGAGAGATTCTCCAAAAAATTATATATATATTATTAATAAAATCGCCTTCCATTTTCTTATGTATCATGGGGATTCGCCTATTTATTATATATATAAATTTAGGGGGGTTCTTAAAATTTTCCCTGATGTGCATATGGATTGAACCTAAACAATTCTTTTAGATTATGTACATGTAGGTGATGGGCCTTTCTAATTTGATATTGAGATTTTCCTTCATCTGGCCTATAAAATTGGCTGACATTAAGCTCAAATGTTTGGCCACCAAGAATTAATTTAGTCTTTCTCAACTCATATCGAATAGCATTTTGTTTTGTTTTAATAATTCCATCCTCTAACTCAACACCTAGTGTTATGATTTCTCTACTTTCGTTAGAGCTTTCAGTTTGTTCTTCACTGCTGCTCATGACTTTTACAGGTTGACCAATATTTGATTTCCTATTCTTATTGGTTAACATATCAGTTCTTTTATAAACAAACTCTTCATCATCAGGTAAAAGAGAGACATCTTTGGCCATTTTTCTTTTTGGTGTCTGATTTATTTTCTCCTTTTGCACAACAATTCTAATCTCCTCCTCAATAATTCTATCTTAATTTTCAGTTTCATGTTCCAAATCTTCAAAAGCAACATGTTTAGGTTTACTAGATTGACCCACCTTAGTGACTCTTGGTTGATCCCCTTTTTGTACTATTGCAATGTCACGAGCAATTTATCTTTGCTTCAATCTCCTTTCCTCTGCTTTGTCTATGTGGAAAGTGTTGATCACATTCATAACATTTGGCTTCATAAAATAAATACCTTCAAACATGTTTGAAAGACTCGGAACAAAATCGTATGAAACAAAATAAAACATGTCAATGATCAATAATTTATAAAAAATTGGATGATCCTTACAATAATGCATAGCAGAAATATAAATAAGCATACTTACAATGTTATTTGCAATTTTTCTTGAGATTTCTTCAGAAAACTTTGTAGATATTTCATTTGTGTCATACTTGACCTTTGATAGACAATATCTAACCTTGTCACGTTTATTAGTCTTCCTTGCGAGAACATAAATAGTGTTTGTATTCGAGACCATACATATGTCTCGTACTCTGCCCATCACATCATATGGTTCATTTAAGTCAATCATACCACAAACCCAAATATATATGTATATCAACCTCTATTTCATTATCTTCAAGATACCATGAGAAATCAGTTTTATCTATTTCCTCAGTGTTATTCCAATAAAAAATAAGCTTTAATGAACCTTGTGGGCCACTTGCTTGACTTTTATTAGTGTGTGCAAAAATGTCCTTATTGTGTCCAACAGTATCCATAGTGCGTCGAGCTACCACTTTAGATTTGGGAGTTGCTGCCCTAGGTGCAGAAACATTTACAGAAATATTTTTTGATGCCAGTTTCCTGATAAAAAGAAATATATATATTAGTTAATGAGAAAACAGTTAATCAATTTTTTTTTTAAAATTTACCGAAAAATAATGTCTATAAAATAAATTAAAAAAACAAAATTTTATTTGTAAAACTAAATAAATTGAAAATTAACCAATAAAATTAACTATAGAATTTTTTCATTTAAAAACAAAATATTAAAAATCATGTTTAGATATATGTATATATATCTATATAATATTTTTTAAATATATTTTATAAAAAAATTAAAATTTGTTTTAAATCGTATAAAACAATTTACAAAAAAATAAAATTAATTTCAAACTTAAGTTTTTGTTTAATATTTAAAAAAAAAAACACAAAAAAAAATATTTACTATTTAACCAATGTTAAAATAATTTATTTTCTTTCTTTTTTAAGCTAAAGAGTTAATTAAAAAAAAATGAATGTTAATTTTTTGTTTTAATTTTAATTATGTTGTTTTATATAATATACACTTAATAAATTATATTTTAAAATTTTAAATAGAATGAAGGCATATATTTTAAAATTTAAATTTAAATTTAAAACTTATAATGTTTTATTGTGAGAAAATCTTTCGGTAAAAATCACATCAGAATAATTTTGGTCGACGCGTTTCGAACCAGCAAGTGTAGTTCATCATCAGGACAAGATGAAGAATCTGATCAGATAACCTAATTAAATAGATAAGAAAACCTCCAACTAGCCGTTTGTAAGATAACGACTAGTTTGACTAAACCCAGGAAATGAAAACACAAAATATAAAATAATGATTTCTTATTTATTTAATATTAAATGCTTAATGTTTAAAATTGGAATTTTATTTATTTTTATATTCTTAATAAAATAAAAAATTAACCAATATATTCTTTAAAGAATAAATAAAAATATTTTAATTTTAATTTTTAAACAATTATTATTCTAAAAATAAAAATTAAAATATTTTTATTTATTCTTTAAAGAATATATTAGTTAATTTTTTATTTTATTAAGAATATAAAAATAAATAAAATTCCAATTTTAAACATTAAGCATTTAATATTAAATAAATAAGAAATCATTATTTTTTATTTTGTGTTTTCATTTCCTGGGTTTAGTCAAACTAGCTGTTATCTTACAAACGGCTAGTTGGAGGTTTTCTTATCTATTTAATTGGGTTATCAGATCAGATTCTTCATCTTGTCCTGATGATGAACCACACTGGCTGGTTCGAAATGCGTCGACCAAAATTATTCTGATGTGATTTTTACCGAAAGATTTTCTCACAATTTATGGATCACAAAAGCCAAATTCTTAATAATGTTTTTTTATATTTTAAAATTTCATTTTATAATTTTAAAATTCTATTTTGAAATATTGATATATCCACTATTTATTAAATTTTAAAAATTTTAAATATAAAATAATTTTAAATTTTAAAATTATTATATTGTTTTATAATTATAACTATAAAATAAATTTTAAAATTAAAACTTTATATTATACCAATATTAAAATTTTATATTTCAAAAAAAATTAAAACTTTAATATAAAACATTATATATATTTAAAAATTTTAAAAAACTTTATATTAAATATTTCAAAACAAAACGATTATATTTTATATTTACAAAAAAATTATAAATTTTATTTTATATTTAAATTTAAAAATTAAAGAAAAAAAAATGTTTTGTTTTCGCACGCGCCGGGGGCTAGAGGTTGGCCGGACGGCGTCGTGGAGGGTTGCCCAGCTGGCGTCTGTGCCCCGGCTGGGTGGAGGTCAATTCCGAGAATCGACCTCCACCCAGCCGGGTGCTGGAGGACGGTCGAGCGGTGCCGTGGAGGGCTGCCTCGTCGGCTCCAGCCCCTGGCTTCGCCCAGCCAGGGGGCCGGAGGCTGACTGAGCAGCCCTCCATGAATCGACCTCCGCCTAGTTGGAGGCTGGAGGTCGACTGGGCTGTTGTCCACGACGTCGGCCAGCTGGTCTCCAATCGATCGCCGCCCTAGTTGAGGGCTAGAGGCTAGTCAGGCAATACCGTGGAGGGCTGCCCAGCTAGCCTCTAGCCCCCTACGAGTGGCAAAATTAGTTTTTTATTTTTTATTTTTTTATTTTTTAAATACAAAAACTATATAAATTTTATTATTATTATTAAAACTAAAACTATTATAAAAATAAAAATAAAAAATAAAAATTATTGTTTAATATTTAAAAAAACAACTATTCAATGAAAAATTTAAAATATATAAAAAAAAAAACAATAAAAAAAAATAAAAAAATATGTTTTAAAATATAAACAAACAAACATATAAAAAATTTAATTTAATTTAATTTTTATTTTTTTTAAACTAAAAAAATTATAATTTAAAATCTAAAAAAAACAATAAAAAAAAATAAAATTAATGTTTTACAATATAAACAAACAAATAACAATGGTTGTTTAATACAAAATATGGTACTATACAATTTAAAATTAAAATTAAAAAAGAAAAGAATATATATATGTTAAAATATAAACAAAAACAAATTAAAATTAAAATTAAAAATTAAAATTAAAATTAAAAAAAAAATTAATTTAAATATTGAAACCACCCATACATTTATAATAAAGAAAAACAAATAGATTTAATATAAAATAAAACTATCTATTCTACTTTAAATTATATATATATATATATATATATATATATATATATATATATTTCTAAAAACAAATTTTCATGTTTTAAAATAAAAATAAAAAAATAAATTTCTCTTTTCAATTTTTCGAGTTGCACTTTGAAGGAAAATAAAAATAGAATAAATATAACTGTTTTTTTTATGTGCATGGTCGTTTTTTGTTTTTTTCTGTCTAGATGAACCTATAAACCCTAAAAAAGAAAAAAAATTATAAATTTTTGTCCTAAAAACCCTAAAAAATTAAGTTTTTTTTCCATTTTCTTTACTAAAAAAATGTAAAAAAAATTATGGTTTTCGAACCTAAAAACCTTAAAAAAATAGTTTTTGAACACAAAAACCATAGAAAAAACATAATTTCTCCAAAATCGTCTTTAAATGGACAGAATAGAAGGAAAACTAACCTTTGAAATGCTAAAAACTCCTGTCACCAATGCGAACGCAACGCCTCCACAAAATTACCAATATCAACACAACGCCTCCAATACGAATGCAATGCCTCCACAAAGTTACCAATGCCAACGCAACACCTCCAGATAATTTCTCCAACAAAAACCAGAAGACTTGATGTGATGTGATGAATAGAAACATTATTCTTATTATATAGCGAATATTGTGTGATTGGTTCACTGTTTAACGAATGTAGGAAAATTTAAAATTTAAAATATTTACATGTAGTTAATTATAGTTAATATTATAGTTAAAATAGCTAATATTTGCATGTAGTTATTATAGTTAATATTTACATGTACTCACTGTTAAATCATTCAAATATAATCTGGAATTAAAATATAAAATATTTACATGTAGTTAATTATAGTTAATATTATAGTTAAAATAGTTAATATTTGCATGTAGTTATCAGAGTTAATATTTTAGTTAATATTTACATGTACTCAATGTTAAATCATTCAAATATAATCTGGGATTAAAATTTAAAATTTAAAATATTTACATGTAGTTAAATATAGTTAATATTATAATTAAAATAGTTAATATTTGCATGTAGTTATTATAGTAAATATTTACATGTAGTCAATCTTAAATCATTCAAATAAGAAAATTATTTTAGTTTGGAAAGCATGCATGAAAGTAATCTTTTGTGGATATTTTGAATAGAAAGTATGGTGAAATATTTCAAGACCAACAGTTTATTAAGAAATTTTGAAATATATTTTAGACGAATATAATGTAGTTTTAAAATTTAAAATTTAAAATATTTATATGTAGTTAATTAAAGTTAAAATAGTTAATATTTGCATGTAGTTATTATAACAATATTATAGTTAATATTTACATGTAGTCAATGTTAAATCATTAAAATAACAACATTTTAGTTTGGAAGGCATGCATGATAGGAACATTTTGTGGATATTTTGAATAGAAATATCGGTAAAATATTTCAACACAAATAGTTTATTAAAATGTTTTTAAATACATTTTTGACGAATATTTTGTACGAAATATTTGAAATGAAAATTTTGGAGGGAAAGTTTTTTGCGAAAATTTTTGTGGGGGAAATTTGGAGGGAAATTTTCAGTCTTGAAGCTATATATTGTAATTGGGAGAGGCATTTGTATCATTCAACATATTCTTGTTAAAAACCATGGGTTCTTCTAATAGCGAAGTTTTTCTTTCTACAACATCAACATCTTCGTCAAGCAACAACTCTATTCATATAGATGAATATAACAGGAGTTCGTTCACCATGAATAGAGAGTCAAAAAATCAACTTGGTCGTAATCTTAAGGATGATGAGAACATAATTGATAAGGCGCAGTAGAAGGAAATTCCTGTAAATCGAGAGTCAGTTATTCCACTTACTCTTAATCCTAGGGATTATGAAAGCAACAGTGATAAAGGGCATGATGAAGAATTTCTAGAGTCAAAAATTTCACTTCATCATAATCCTGAGGATTATGAGGGCACCACTGATGAAGGGGGAGATGAAGAATGTCCACTTCGTCCTAATCCTAAGGATTATGCGAGCACCACAGATGAAGAGGGGAATGAAGAATTTGCAGAGTCAAAATATCCACTTCATCTTAATCCTAAGGATTATGCCAGCACCACTAATGAAGAGGGGAATGAAGAATTTCTAGAGTCAAAATTTCCACTTCGTCCTAATCCTAAGGATTATGCTAGCACCACTGATGAAGAGGGGAATGAAGAATTTACAGCGTCAAAGTATCCACCCTGTCCTAATCTTAAAGATTATGCCAGCACCACTGATGAAGAGGGGGATGAAAAAATTCCAGAGTCAAAATATCCACTTCGTCCTAATCATAAGGATTATGCCAGCACCACTGATGAAGAGGGGAATGATAAAATTCCAGAGTCAAAACATCCACTTCGTCCTAATCCTAAGGATTATGCCAACACCACTGATGAAGAGGGAAATGAAAAATTTTCAGTGTCAAATTATCCACTTCGCCCTAATCCTAAGGATTATGCGAGCACCATTGATGGAGAGGGGGATGAAAAAAATTCCAGAGTCAAAATATCCACTTCGTCCTAATCCTGAGGATTATGTGAGCACCACAGATGAAGAGGGGAATGGAGAATTTGCAAAGTCAAAATATGCACTTCGTCCTAATCCTAAGGATTATGCCAGCACCACTGATGAAGAGGGGAATGAAGAATTTGTAGCGTCAAAATATCCACTTCGTCCTAATCCTAAGGATTATGGCAGCACCATTGATGAAGAGGGGGATGAATTTCAAAATTTTCACTTCATCCTAATCGTAACGATTATAAGAGCACCACTGATGAAGGGGGGATGAAGAATTTCCAATAAATATAGATTCAAGGCATCCACTTATTCCTAATCCTAAGGATTATGAGAGCACCCATGAGGAAGGGGAGAGGCAGAAATGGGGAGTAATGGAAATATTTAATTATTATTATTATATTATAATAATATGATAATATTATTGATATTATCAATAATATAATAAATATCGATATTATTAACCAAAGATACTATTAATATTATAAACCTAAGGCATTATAAACCCCAGGAAATAGTTTTAAACATAAAGGATTAATATTATAAACCCAATGAACTATTATTATAAATTCAATGGATTAATATTATAAACCCAAGGGATTAATATTAAGAACCCAAGACATTAATATTGTAAACCCTTGGGATTAATATTATAAACATAAACAATTATTAATATCATAAAGACAAATAATTTATATTATAATCCCAATGGATTATATACCCAAGGGATTAGATTAAAACCTAGCATTAATATTATAAACCATATCAATAATATTATACCCTAGGAATTGAACCCTTAGATTAATAAACCCAAGGGATTGATATTATAAACCCAAGGCACTAATATACCAAGGGATTAATATTAAAAACTCAAGGAAATAATATTAAACCCAAGGCATACAAAACCCTAAGATAAATATTATAAACCCTAAAACAAACACGGTTGACCATGATTATTTTTCATATTGAGAAAATCTTTGTCACAATGTGACATTAGACCATGGTTGACCATGATTGATTTTCATATTGAGAGAATCATTGAAACAATGTGACGTTGGACCATAGTTGACCATGATTGATTTTCATATTGAGATAATATGTCACAATGTGGCGTTGGACCATGGATGACCTTGGTTGTGACAATGTGACATTGAACCATGAGACAATCTTTGTCACAATGTGACCTTGGTTATTGACAGTGGTTGACCATGATTTACCATGACTGATTTTCGTATTGAGACAATATTTGTAACAATGTGACGTTGGACCATGGTTAACCATGGTTGATGGTTGACCATCGTTGATTTTCATATTGGGACAACCTTTGTCACAATGTGACATTGGACCATGGTTGATTTTCATATTGATCATGGTTGACCATGATTGATTTTCATATTGAGACAAACTTTGTCACAATGCGACGTTGGACCATAGTTGACTATGGTTGACCATGATTGAACATGGTTGACCATAATTGATTTTCATATTGAGACAATATTTGTCACAATGTGACATTGGACCATGGTTGACCATAACTCACCATGGTTGACGATGGTTGATGATGGTTGAACATGGTTGATTTTCATATTGAGATAACATTTGTCACAATGTGATGTTGGGCCATGGTTGACCATGATTATAAACCCAAGGGATTAATAAAGCCAAGGGAATAATATTAAACCCAAGGGATTATAAAACCAAGGGAATATTATTAAACCCAATGTATTAATATTCTAAAATTAAGGTATATAAACGCTTAGATAAATATTACAAACCCCAAAATAAATATGGTTGACCATGGTTGTCATAATGTGATGTTGAACTAAGAGACAATCTTTGTCACAATGTGACCATGATTATTGACCATGGTGGACGATGTTTGAACATGGTTGATTTTCATATTAAGACAATCTTTGTCACAATGTGACATCAGACCATGGTTGACCATGATTATGAACCCAAGGGAATTATATTAAACCATAGGATTAAATTTATAAACCCTGTGAATAATATTATACCCTATGAATACGAACCCTTATATTAATAAACCCAAGAGATTGATATTATAAACCCAATGAGTTAATATTATAAACCTAAGTTATATATAAACCCTAAGATAAATATTATAAACCCTAAAATGAACATAGTTGATGATGGTTGAAAAAGCTTGAGCATGGATTATTTTCATATTGAGACAATCTCTATCCCAATGTGGCGTTGGACCATGGTTGACCATGATTATAAACCCAATGGATTTATATCAAACCCCAAGACTAATATTATAAAACCTATAAATAGTATTATACCCTAGGAATATGAACCATTAATTAATAAACCCGAAGGGATTGATATTATAAACCCAAGGGATTAATACTAAAACCCTAAGGATTATAAACCCAAGGGAATAACATTAATCCCAAGGGATTAATACTATTAACCCAAGGTATATAAAACCCTAAGATAAATATTATAAATGCTAAAATAAACATGGTTGACCACGATTGATTTTCATATTGAGACAATCATTGTCACAATGCGACGTTGGACCATGGTTGAAAATGGTTGACCATGATTGATTTTAATACCGAAACAATATTTGTCACAATGCGATGTTGGACCATGGTTAACCTTATTGAAAATTGCAATAAGAAAAGATTCTAATTTAATTCTCCCTTGATTAAATTAGAATAAAATTATAATTCCACATAACATGACAACTTATACGAGTTAAATAGGTTATGATGACTTAGTTGATTCAATTAATTCAAGTTGAGGGTAAAAATAAAGTCATGTAGAGCATCTCCTACATTATAGGAGCCCTGGTTGAGTTTATTTTGAGTTGTAATTAACCAATTCAATTTATCTGAGTTAAAATCAATTTAACTAGTTCTAACTTATGGAGGAATTAGTGAGAGGTCAAAGTTTGGAACTTGAACTTGAACCACATGCAGTGATCAATTAGATAACTGATAATTCACTCATAAATAACTCGTGCATGTTAGTTATGAGAAAGACCTAGTTGAGATTGGAATTCAAGGGCAGTGTACTATCAGTTGTGTAATGATCCAAATTGTACAGGTCATGCATGTAGTCAGAGGAAGGCACCTAATGGATTGCACTGTATGGATTGGTAACTTCCCTAATTAATAAGGCCTAATTACCCAAGGAAATAGTGCAAGGAAATGGGTATCCCGGGGGGCATAAAATTGGTTAAGTATTGAACCAAGCTTGTCTAGGAACCAGTAAGACAATTATAGATAGTGCAGAGGTTTCTTAGCTTAGAGAAAAACATTGTAATCTTCTCATATTTTCTGACTTATGCAATATACAGATAATAATATTTTTAGGTGAGGCATTCCCCAAGAAATACTTGTGTATTGTGGATTAAAATGATTTCTCTTTCATGTTTTATTATTTCACGATCTAAATTGGTTTCTGCACTTGGTAGTGTAGATTCAAGTATATTGTATGGAATAAAGACCGAAATAAGCACTAAACCAACATAGTGCTAGGAATAAAAAACCCACCAAATCCAATGATGTCGATAATACAATCCCCTCAAAGAAAAACACTAGTGTAAGAGACTTGGAAGAGACTACTCCCCGCGAGACAACTATAGACCATAAACCATCTAACCTCCACAAGTTACTGTTAGATTGACCACATAAAATGGAGGAATGAAAATAGTATAAAAATATGAACAAAACTCACCCACTAAGCAGGCCACCAAGGGAAAACGTCCAATAACTATTTTTCTAAGGACCAAAAATATTCGAGTTATAAAATGTTGCAAAGGCAATAAGGCCCCCTGATTCAAAGGATACGTAACAACAACAGTCTCTTGCACATACCTTTTAATGAAACCTAGACCGTGCTAAGAAAAAATAGAATACAAGGGAATTAGTACACTGACACATGAGAAATATTTTACCCATTTATAACGAAGAAGAACCAAGGCCGAGCAAATCAGAGGGCCATAGACTAAATTTTTCCCTGCGCACCTTAGCCATCCACCCAAAGAATCGTCACCATTTACATCTTCTACCTTGTTGTCTCCAACATCTGCTATCTAATATCCACCTTCCACAAACTCCCAGAGAACCAAGGAACTATTGCCACAATGAATCACAATCATAGCAGAACCTTCAACATGTCAATTTAAATCTAAAAACTCCCACTTCTCATTCCATTTCATTAACAAGTCGTGAAAGAAAATTAGAATTGTCAAAATCCAAAGGGGGAAGGAAACTTCTACCTATGATAGGGGGATTACACACACAAGGCACAAAATCCCACCTCTTTGCATAAAAAGAACATAGGAATGCTCCATAACATGGATAGCCATAATAGACAAAATAACCCTTCACACACTTTGTGTATGGGGGAGGAAAGCCATGCCACTCCCCTCTTAATTACATTGAGATTCAGTGGCGTGGGTGGCACCCTCTCAATCTCATTTTCCAAGTGTTTGGACATCCCCATTAGGGAGTGCCCTTTTTTCCCTTTTAATTAAATTCATTAGTTAAAAAAATCTTATTTGAAAATTGTCATATAAAACCAACCTAGATTCATCTTAAATTTGGATCCACCATGCACTGAGAGGGATCAAATCTCTTTTCACTGTAAAAGGGATTTTCACCTCAAGAAATTTAATCCCTCTCGATGCCTCATAGATTCGGATTTAAGATGGATCTAAAATGACAGAATATATATATATATATATATATATATATATATATATATATACGAAATAACATTTTTCACCGGAATCCAATAATATAATTTCAAGCAAGATTATGATTTTATGTTGTTTAAATGACATTTTTGAATGCATAAATGGATTCAACACCTTGACCCCTAGAGCACTCGAATTCTATAAATTAAACAACTTGAACTCAAGTTTCTAAAAACCTCTACCGAATTTTGGTTAAAATTAATTAGAAAAAAATGTTTTGAAAAAGGTAATTTCGTCTATAAGTTAGAATATATATATATATATAATTTAAAAAAAATTCTTTTTTAGATTTTATTGATTAATATTTTATTTTAAAAAATCAAATTGTGCTATATTTTTATATTTTATTTTAAAATATAAAATAATTTAAATTTAAAATAACAAAATAATAAATTTTCTTATTTTATAAATAGAGGTTCACCATAAACAACCATATTCATGATGTCAATCTCAAGCTTCTAATTTACTTATTTATTGGTTATTATTTCATTGTTTTCTGTTTTGGAGTTTTTTGGGTATATTTTAGGTCAATTTTGTTAGAAATTTTAAATGCATTTTAAATAACAAAAAATAAAAAATAAAATGAAAATTTATTTCACAAAATTCCTAAAGAAAAAATTTAAAACTTAAAAAAAAAATTGGAAAAAAAAACGTTTTTACCATTCAAAATAAAAAAATATACATTTAATAAACAAAATATTGCAAGCAAGGAAAATTTTAAAATCTAAACTATAGTTTTTTTTGTGGTTTCAAAGTGTTTTCTAGGTTGTTTTGAAGGGTTTTTTTGATGGTTTTCTAGGTTGGCTTTGAGTTTTTCTTAGTTGTTTTGAAGTTTTTTTTCTATGGTTTTCTTGGTTGATTTTGTGATTTTCTAAGTTCTTTTGAAGGGTTTTTTCGTAGGTTTCATGGTTTTTGTAAGGTTATTTTTTTTTAATTAATTTATTTTCATGGTTTTAATACATGGTTGTTTTTTTTTCTAATTAATTGGTTTGATTTTACAAAAAATAAAAAATAAGAAAGACAAAAAAGATAGAATAGGTACCTTCATTTGTGCCTCTAGGTCGTTGGCAAGATTTATTTGAACTCTCCATTCTTCAATTGCTCGATCGAGCTACCATCACACTATCGGTCGAGCTCTGAAATTACCCATGGTCTGTGCAAATGGCACGCACAGACTGTAGGAGCGGTATTTAATAATAAAAAAAGTGTTCAATCAAGCACTAATGAACCCTTAGATTAATAAACCTAAGTGATTGATATTATAAATGCAAGGCACTAATAAACTCAAGGGATTGATATTAAAAACTCAAGGGAATAATATTAAACCCAAGGGATTAATATCGTAAACCCAAGATATACAAACCCTAAGATAAATATTATGAACCCTAAAACAAACACGGTTGACCATGGTTGCTTTTCATATTGAGATTATCTTTGTCACAATGCGACATTAGACCATGGTTGACCATGATTGATTTTCATATTGAGAGAATCATTGTCACAATGTGACGTTGGACCATGGTTGACCATAATTGATTTGCATATTGAAATAATTTTTCACAATGTGACGTTGGACCATGGATGACCATGGTGGTGCCAATGTGACGTTGAACCATGGATGACCATGGTTTTGACAATATGATGTTGGACCATGGTTGACCATGATTGAACATGGTTGATGATGGTTGATGATGGTTGAACATGGTTGATTTTCATATGGAGACAATTTGACATTGGGTCATGGTTGACCATGATTATAAACCCAAGGGGTTATAAAATCAAGGGAATATTATTAAACCTACGGGAGTAACATTATAAAATCAAGGTATGTAAGCCCTTAGATAAATATTATAAACCCTAAAATAAATACGGTTGACCATGGTTGTCACAATTCGATGTTCAACTAAGAGACAATCTTTGTCACAATGTGACCATGATTATTCACCATGGTTGACAATGGTTGA
This sequence comes from Pinus albicaulis, assembly GCA_034641835.2. Classification (NCBI taxonomy): domain Eukaryota; kingdom Viridiplantae; phylum Streptophyta; class Pinopsida; order Pinales; family Pinaceae; genus Pinus; species Pinus albicaulis. The sequence continues at coordinate 799,357,749 of CM076572.1, read as the reverse complement.
CGATGGTTGAACATGTTTGATTTTCATATTGAGACAATCCTTGTCACAATGTGACATTGAACCATGGTTGACCATGATTATAAACCCAAGAGATTTATATTAAACCCTATGATTAATTTTATAAACCCCGTGAATAATATTATACCCTAGGAATATGAACCCTTAGATTAATAAACCCAAGGGATTGATATTATAAACTAAAGGAATTAATATTATATACCCAAGGTATATAAACCCTAAGATAAATATTATAAACCCTAAAACAAACATGGTTGATGATGGTTGTCGATGGTTGAGCATTGATGATTTTCATATTGAGACAATATATGTCCTAATGTAGCGTTGGACCATCGTTGATCATGATTATAAACCCAAGGGATTTATATTAAACCCCAATGTTAATATTATAAACTCTATAAATAATATTTCACCCTAATAATATGAACCCTTAGATTAAACCCAAGGAAATAATAAACCCAAGGATTAATACTAAAACCCAAAGGGATTATAAACCCAAGACAATAATATTAAACCCAAAGTATTGATATTATAAACCAAAGGAAATAATAAATCCAAGGGATTAATACTATTAACCTGAGGTATATAAACCCTAAGATAAATATTATAAATGCTAAAATAAACATGGTTGACGAGGGTTTGTTTTCATATTGAGACAATCATTGTCATAATACAACGTTGGACCATGGTTGAAAATGGTTGACCATGATTTATTTTCACAACGAGACAATATTTGTCACAATGCGACGTTGGACCATGGTTGACCTTGTTGAAAATGGAAACATGAAAATATTATAATTTTATTTTCCCTTGACTAAATTAGAATAAAATTGTAATTCCACATCACATGGCAACTTGTACGAGTTAACTAAGTTAGGATGACTTAGTTGGTTCAGTTAATTCGAGTTGAGGGTTAGACTAGAGGCATGTAGAGCATATCCTACATTATAGGAGCCCTGCTTGAGTTTATTTTGAGTTGTAATTAATTAACTCAATTTATCTAAGTTGAAATCAATTTAACTAGTTCTAATTGATGGAAGAACTAGTGAGAGGTCAAAGTGTGGAACTCGAACTTGAACCACATGTAGTGATCAATTAGATAACTGATGATTCAATCATAAACAACTCATGCATGTCAGTTCTGAGAAAGCCCCAATTAAGATTGGAGTTCAAGGGCAGTGTGCTATTATTTGTATAATCATCCAAATTGTACAGGTCGTGCATCCAGTCAGAGGAAGGACCTTAATGGATTACACAGTATGGATTGAAAATTTCCCTAATTCATAGGGCCTAATTACCCAAGGAAATAATGCAAGGAAATGAGAATCATGGATGGAAGAAAATTGCTTAAGTATTGAACCAAGCTTGTCTAGGAATCATTGAGAAAATAGAGATAGTGTAGAGGTTTCTTAGCTTGGAGAAAATCATTGTAATCTTCTCATATTTTCTGACTTATGCAATACACAGATATCCATGTTTTTAGTTGAGGGTTTCCCCAGGAAATACTTGCGTATTGTGCAATTGAAATTCTTTCTCTTTCATGTTTTGTGATTTCGCGATTTGAATTGGTTTTCGTAATTGGTAGAGGGATAAAATTTGGATCTACCAAGCATCGAGAAGGATCAAATCCCTTTTTACTCTAAAAGAGTTTTTCACCTCAAGAAATTTGATCCCTTTCGATGCTTGGTAGATTCAGATTTAAGACGGATCTAAACCGGTAGAATATATATATACGAAATAACGTTTTTCACGAGAATCCAATAATACAATTTCAAACAAGATTTCGATTTTTTGTGGTTTAAATGACATTTTTGAATACATAAATGGATTCAACACCTTGAAAATCCCCGAGGGAACTAAAATTCTACATATTAAACAACTTAAACTCAAGTTTCTAAAAATCTCTACCGAATTTTGGTTAAAATTGACTGTAAAAATGTTTTGAAAAAGATCATTTCATCTATAAGTTAGAATATATATATAATTTAAGAAAAGTTTCTCTTTTTACTTTTTTAACTTTAAAGATTAATATTTTATTTTTAAAACTAGAATCATACTATATTTATTATTAAAAGAATATGTAAAATATAAATTAATTTAAATTTAAAATAATAAAATAAAATAAATTTTCTTATTTTATACATAGAGGTTCACCATGAGCAACCATATTCATGATGTCAATCTCAAACTTCTAATTTACTTATCTATTGGTTATAGTTTCGTTATTTTCTCTTTTGGAGTTTTTTGGGATATATTTTAGGTCAAATTTGTTAGAAATTTAAAATGCATTTTAAATAACAAAATATTAAAAAAAATTGAGACATAATTCCTAAAGAAAAACTTTAAAACTTAAAATAATTAGAAAAAAATGTTTTTACCATTCAAAATCAGAAAATATGCATTTAATAAACAAAACATTGCAAGTGAGAAAAGAAATTTAAATCTAAATTATAGTTTTTTTAGTGGTTTTAAAGTGTTTTCTAGGTTGTTTTGAAGGTTTTTTTTAATGGTTTTTTGTGGTTTTCTTGGTTGGTTTTGTGATTTTCTAAGTTCTTTTGAAGAGGTTTTTTTGTAGTTTTCATGGTTTTTTTTTTTTTTTTTTTAATTAATTTGTTTTCATGGTTTTAGTACATTGTTGTTTTTTTCTAATTAATTGGTTTAATTTTGCAAAAAAAATAATAAGAAAGACAAAAAAAGATAGAATACGTCCCATTGTTTGAGCCTCTGGGATATTGACAGAGTCGTTGGCAAGGTTGATTTGAATGCTCCATGCTTCAATTGCTCGATTGAGCTACCATCACACTATCGGTCAAGCTCTAAAATTACCTGCGGTCTGTGAAAATGGCATGTATAGATTGTGGTAGCAGTATTTAATTAAAAAAATTGTTCAATCAAGCATTATAGCTCAATCAAGGGTTTGTTTTTAACCCTCGATCAAGCTAATTTTTTAGCTCTCAAGGAGCTCGATTGAGCGCTTAAAAAAAGCTCGATCGAGCCATCGTTTTTTCCACCCAAACACACCCTTTCTTGTCAAAAAATGAACCCAACTCCATGCTTTCAACTTGGATAACGCTAACAAGGATGGACCCACCAAGTTAGATAAGGTCCATGGTGTAATACTCAAAAGAAAGTTTTGTAATAAGCATATCACTCTATTAAACCTAAGCATGCTTGAAAACATCGAGTGGTTATGTTAAATAGTCTCAAATAAGCTTTAGTAAGATATCTCATATCCAATTTGACTTCTCACTTTATTGTGGCCTCAAATTAAATTATTACAATCAATCAAAACCATATCTTAGGTGCATAGTTAAATACTTGTTAAAATGTCATAATAAAAATATTACTCAATTATCCTAAATATATAATAAAACGTTGAACATTGAATCATCTCTTAAAAGAAAGTAAAAGGGTAAATTAGTTCTCTCCTAAATGACTCCTAATATAAATACAATCCATTATACAATATTCACCAAGAAAATTTATAATGAACATATCACTTAGTCATTTATATATTGAAAACAAATGTCTACTAGGCACAATAATTTGAAATTAGTAAGTCCATAGTTTAAGACTCCCCTAGAAATCCTATTAAGCACATGCTTTATTATTTTATGTTTGTTACATAAAATAGGAAGTAGATATCCATGCAAAACCTAACCCATCTCTTCACCCTGAGATGATTATCAACAACTAACTACATCGATGGAAAATTATAGTTTAACACCAGCAAATTTACCTTGAGTATTATTTTATTAGCAATTAACGAAATGCATAATAATAGTTAAATAAATAAATTTCTTTATAATTGTATTAAAGGTTTTGTCTATTAAAACCATAATTTTGCTTGTTTCAAAAAATAAATCCAACTATAAATACAAAAGCTATGTTGTTGACCATGAAAGAGCTTCTAGAATGTCCGGCCAGCCTGTACCACCCGAATCCTGTAAAATAGCAATTACACTTGTCACTACCCACACCATACTCAAGCGGAGCCTTACGTTTTGTTTTTGGGAGACAGCTTGGCTTCTTGATATTGTTCCACGTGGCATACACACAGTCGGTCATCTGCGACGAAGACTGACAGTAGACGACCTAATTTGTCGAACCACTGGGATTCCCGTGCGGCACAAGTAAGACGTTCCGAATATTCCAATCACCGCAAGCATCTTCTGTGTCTATATATATATATATATATATTCACCGATTCTCTCTGCAATTGTAAAGTTGAATCCCTAGCGATCATTCAATCTCTGCCAAAATGCCTGCCACAGAGTCACGGCGCGCTGAGAATGAAAAGCAAAAGCAAGAGAATACTGGCGGCGGCCTCTGGCGCGTCTGTTCGCTGGAAGATATACGCAAGATGCTGCTGCGATGGGAAAGGAGTCCAACTGCCCTGGAGGCCGAGGCCAAGGCTGCCCTGGAATTGGAAAAGCCCTTTTCAGGGTCCTTAAATGGCGATGAAATTGAGGGTTTTTCTTCCAGAAATGGAGGGGGAGACGGCCCCTGCGCGTTTCAGATGCCCCTTCATTATCCTCGGTATTCGAAGGCCGATTACGAATCGATGGCGGAGTGGAAGCTCGATAATCTTTTTCGCGAATACGGTTTGCCGATCAGAGGAGATTTAGCGTTCAAGCGGAGTTACGCCATGGGGACTTTCCTCTGGCCTGACCAGCTTTGAATAAAAGATTCGACGGTATATATATCCTGGGCTTGATTGATTGATTCTGGGCAAAGTTTTAAAATTAATTTGAAAGCTCTGTATGGCATCTGTTGAGTCATGGATGCCTTATGAGTATATGAGTTCACTGCCAGAATCTCCTTTCAGTCCAAATTGTGTTAAAAAGGGATGTATGTTATTGGGTAGGGTTTGCAGCTTTTACATCCGAGGCTATTTTCGGTTCAGGTTTTGTTTACAGAATTCTTTATTCAATAGGTTTTAATTACAGGTAATTCTTTATTATTGGAGGTGTAGGGCTCTGCCTTCACAAAAGTTTTGTTTACAGAAAATTCGTTATTCAATAGGTTTTTATTACAGGTGATTCTTCTTTATTGGAGATGTAGGGATGTGCCTTCACAATGTTATAGACGACATTAGTAAAGGGAATTTCTTCTATTGTATTTCTTCTGGTCGATTTTGTCATAGCCTAGTTAAGTTCCCTCAGCTTTGCTTGGGTTAATTTGTTGTACATTGGATGATGTAAATGCAGCTCTGTATATTTGTAATCCTCCATTCAATTGATTATGTGGTTCATATCATCAATATAACTTTGTAAATCAATAGAAGCCACAAAGCTTTGTGCATTTCTACTTTGTGATTAATAATGAAAGAGCCTAAACTCAAACTCTTGATTTTTGATAGTTGCCTGCTCGTATTACAAAATCAGGTTACACTGACACAAAATCCTCTTAGCCTTATAAGTCAACCAACAAACCATCCTTCCAACAAGGATCACAAAATCCTCTTGAGCGTTATGAAGTCAACCAACAAACCATCTTTCCAACACGAAAGAGTGAAGTCGAGCTCAAATTTTCGTCAAGAATAATATAAGCTCAGTAGCCTTTCTAAAGACAGTTTTTTATATAAAAAGAAGACAAAGGTCAAAAGTTCAATTTCACATCATTTCGATATTGGTAAAGTGATTGATATAACTCCCTCATTTATGATCATATTGTATTAGTGAAATTGTATCTTTGATGGTAACAAAGTTGCTACTACTTTGAAGAAAATGGGCATCTTTATATTGATGGCTGGATTTCTTGAAATTTCTTTGAATATATTGATCATATTGTATTAGTGAAATTGTATCTTTGATGGTAACAAAGTTGCTACTACTTTGAAGAAAATGGGCATCTTTATATTGATGGCTGGATTTCTTGAAATTTCTTTGAATATTATTTTTTTATTAAATGAATATGGGTGAAGTCAATTATTTAATTACATGAGTGAGGTCCATTATTTGATTACCTCATATCTGTCCAATTATAAAATATTAAGAAAATCAGCAATCCACATAAGTTCATGTCTGTCAAATTGCGGGATATTAAAAAAATCAACAATTTATGTAAATTCATTGCGAAATATTAGAAAAATCTACAATCCACATAAATTCAGAAAAAGAAAACCTTGCATACTCAATATGGATAAAACAAATAGATAAAAGTGGAAAGACAAAGACCAACCATGCTCATATTTCAGAAGCGAACAATAGCCTGAAACAAGTAGAGATTTATAAGGATGGAATAAAGGGAAAATAAACTTAAAACCTCTACTTAAAAAATAGGTTAATGGATGCCAAGACTCTCTCACTGTAATCATAGAAAATCTGTAGGCATGGAAAATGGTGAAGAAAATTAAAACCTCTGCTAAAAAAAAAATAGTTTAATGGATGCCGAGACTCTCTGGAAAATCTGTAGACATGGAAAATTGAGACCTGTACACTTGGGGTAATATTGCTAATTAAATTTGATCGTTCAGGCATGATTTGGTGAGAAGAACTCCCCTTCCTTAACACTCTGACTTACGCCCATGGATTGATAGAGAGCTTAACTTGTGGTAAACACTTATGTATGCTTGCTCTTCAACAATGGTTTTTTAGGAATCAAATTAAAATGGTTTTTTATTACTAACATATTTTTAAATATATGTCAATATTATTAGTATTAAAATATTTTACCAATAACCAAATTATAAGATTTAAACATCTTACTCACACATTTTTTTACTTCTAATTATTTTACAACCCATTTATTTTTTTATTATAATTGACATTACTTTTCTATTTAAAACATAATCTTTAATCTTTAATATATATTTTTTATTTTTAGCTTTTTTTATTTTATTTTAAAGCGCTGGAGAATGAGCCTTTGGACTCAATAAGTTAAGCTAAAATTAATATGTAAAGTTTAGTTTTCAAAATAACCTTCTTATATTTCACTTATATATTTATAAGTTAAGCTAAGATTAATATATGAAGCATTCCATTCAAAAATAATGGAATCTCATTAGGACATTTGAGGAGAATTGAACCCATGAACCTTATAAGGCTAAGTATTTTGAGAAAGGGATTTCAACCAATTGAACTAATCCTCATGACAAATTAATACTTAAATTATTAATTATTAATTATTAATTTAAAATAGCAGAAAATACAAGTAAAATAAAGTTTTAAAGAAAAATTATTATAAATAATGTTAAATCAAATCAATAATATATATTAGTTAAATTAAATTAACAATAGTCAAGCCACGCTAGCACAACTAGTTGAGGATGGGCCTGTCAGCAAGGCTACTCAGGATCAAACCTCATGGGGGGTGGTTGCTAGTGAGAGGAGACATGCTAAAAAATCTAGTTAGCTAAGGGTTGGTGTAGCCCAGGCCGGGTACAATCCTCGGGTGACTTTTAACAGATTAGATGCCCTTGGGTCGCGGCTCGATAACAGAGAATTTGGAAAACAAAAAAATAAAAATAAATTAACAATAAAGTGATTACAAATGAGATTTTACAATAAAAAAATAGATTTTTTTATTAATATAGGAATTCAACAGGAGGAATTAGATATAATACTCTTTATAATTAAAATAAGATTTAAAATAAAATCCAATAAGCTAAGGTTTGGTGCGGCTCAGACCGTGTGCGATCCTTAGGTGACTTTAACGGATTAGATGCCTCTGGGTCACAACTCCTCAAGCCACGAGTCACGCCTAGAAAATCACAGACAACTTACAAACAAACAAACAAAAAATTAACAATAAAGTGATTACAAGTGAGAGTTTACAATACAAAAATTAGATTTTTTTATTAATATAATAATTCAACCAGAGGAATTAGATATAATCTTCTTTATCATTCAAATAAGATTTAAAATAAAAAATAGAAAGAAATAAAAGAAAATAATTAAATATTAAAATAGAATGAAAATGTATGATTAATATTGATAAACAAAGAGAATGGATTAAGAAAGGAATAAGGTAAATATTTTTATAAATAATATTAGATTAGATTAAAAATAATGTTAATAATATCTTAAGAATTTAAATTAACTAGAAAAAAGGAATTTAAATTAAAAACTAGATTCATTTTAATTTTGGATCTACTAAGTGTTGAGATTTTGGGTAGCATCGAATGTGCTCTAGCTTCGAAACTTTGTGGAGGGTTAGAACAAATGAGATCTCTCCAAGTTCCAGAAATCGTTTGGAGAAATTCCACTCGAAACCTAAGTTATTCAAAATATTAATTATTTTAATGGAGACCCTAAGTCTAACTTAGGGAAATTAAATAATTAAAGTGAATTAATTTAGACATGTGGCTGAGAATGTTCTAAGTGACATGGATAAAGTCTTTTCTAATTTTAGCCATCGATTAGAGATTAGATCACGACCGTTGAATTTTCAAAGAGAAAAGTGTTAAAGGAAGGCTTGGGGTCAGTTAGAGAACACACATAGAGTGGCAACACTTGAGCTAAGTCGAAATTTTGGGGTGCAGTTTGTTGAGAATTTTCGAGTGAGCTTGCAGTGTAGTGAGAGGCAGATCGACGGTGGGATTTCAGATCTGAGGCCGAGAATACATTGGCAGAGAGGCAGATTTGTACCAGATCAGCGCAGAGACCTAGCAGGGGTGACACATGCTCAGCCAAAGTAACGAACAGGCAACGTACGCCCAGCAGGGGTGACGCAGGCCCAACCAGAGCTGTGCAGAGGCTCACGCAGGGCCATAGGGCTAACACAGAGCTGTGCAGAGGCTCACGCAGGGCCATAGGGCTGACATAGAGCTGGGAAAGGCAGCGTGAACACACATAGAGTGGCAACACTTGAGCTAAGTTGAAATTTTGGGGCGCAGTTTGCTGAGAATTTTCGAGTGAGCTTGCAGTGTAGTGAGAGGCAGATCGACAGTGGGATTTCAGATCTGAGGTCGAGAATACATTGGCAGAGAGGCAGATTTGTACCAGATCAGTGCCGAGACCCAACAGGGGTGACACATGCCCAACCAGAGTAACGAACAGGCAGTGTACGCCCAGCAGGGGTGATGCAGGCCCAACCAGAGCTGTGCAAAGGCTCACGCAGGGCCATAGGGCTGACACAGAGCTGTGTAGAGGCTCACGCAAGGCCATAGGGCTGACATAGAGCTGGGAAAGGCAGCGTTGGGGTTCTAGTGGGCCAGAAAGGGATCATTTTTAGTAGATCCAGAAGGTGTGAAGAAACCACACTAAAGGGTGATGCAGTGACTGCATAGGCACCTGTGGGGTTCTTCATCCTCAACTGAATCAACCATATTTTCTATCTCCGAGAGATAGAGGTACATCTGCCATGATTTTCTTTGTTTGGGCAAACCATGTCTAATGTCCTTGAGTGTATTCAAAATTCTGCATAATAATAAAACCCTCTAAGAGTTGTTGCACCAGTTTTCCCGCATTGGGTTTTTTTGGAGACATTTGTCTGAAAAATATTGTGTTTCCTTTGTCATGTGGGCTTTATTCTTCAGTACTTGATCTGTATGTATGTGTAGGCTATGGTAGTGTCTACTTTGATGTTTTACTGAATGTTAAATATATATATGTTAATTAAATCAAACAAGTAAGAGAAGTAAATCAAAGTACTGCAGTAGGGTTTCTATAATAAGGATTCAAAAATTTTCACATGGTATTAGATCTATTGCAGATCAGGGGGAGTTGAAGCCATCAACAAAGGGACAAAGTTTTTTGTTATAGGAAGGCAACAGAAACTGCACAGATCCAGAAAGAGGCAGCACAACACCTAAAGGACAGTGCAAACCCAACAGGGGTGACGCAGAGCCTATCTAGCTCACGTAGCGCTGACACAAAGGCTGACACTGGCTTAGAAGGGTGACGCAGAGCCTGTCTAGCGCACGCAGAGGTTTACGTAAGCCCAAGTGGGTGATGCAGTGTGAGAGGGAGTGATGCTGTAGTAGTTGTCATGGCTGGAGGTGCAGTTTTGTTCTTCGAAGTTGTTGGTGGGGCATTGTTTCTACCAATGCAGAACAATGTCTAGCATGGTTGAAAAAGTAAGGGGAAACAATTCATCAAAAGATTTTCTAGCTAAGAAGTTTGAAATCCGATCAGTGGAGTGATTGGAGAGGGGTGATTCGACAGAATTGGTGGAGGATTTCCGAGAAGGAAATCACTGGTCATAGGGAGCGTATTCTTTAGAGGGTTTCTATCGCGAAGAAATCCAGATCCGATCTCTTGCTAAGAGCAGCAGTAGAAGAAGGGAGAAGAGAATCCATTTTGACATCATTGAGCAGGGATGGCCTCTCATGGATTGAGGGATCAAGCCACGTTAGATGGAGCATCTAACTTCGTCATTTGGAAGGTCAAAATATTGTGAGTCCTTGACGAATATTGCATCAAATATTATGCCGAGAAGGTTGTGGTCTTTTCGGTCGATGCTGATCTATTGAAGAAGTATGAGGAAGCATAAGCAAGGCCAAAACGCTTGATAATGGACGGGGTAAAGGATCATGTGGTCCCACACATTGCTGAGAAGAATATGGAAAATGATATGTGGATGACCTTATCCACATTGTATCAAGGTACTTTTTTCCAGAGGAATATGCTCTTGGAGAATCAACTGTGACTATTTCAAATGCAAAAGGGAGAGGAAATCGATCCCTTCCTCATTCGATTGAAGGTAATTTGAGATCAGTTGGTTGCTATGGGGGCAACTCTTGACGATGGTCTCATGGTGAGGACTACCCTGAATGCAATCACCGATGATTGGGAGACCTTTGTCCAAATTATTTTGAGCAAAGCACAACTTCCAAATTGGGAGGACATGTGGGTGACTCTTCATCAAGAGGAGATGAGGAGGATGTCCAAGATGGGTAACAGTAGCGGAGGAGCCAAGATCAAGAAGGAGGAGGAGGAAGATGTGGCTCTCGCATCTAAGGGACAACGGCAACAACAAGGGAAGAAGAAGAAGGACCTCTTAAAGGTCTAGTGCTTCAGATGTGGCGAATTAGGACATTTCGCCAAACTTATCCTCAAAAGAAGAAGGGCAAGGAAGATTCAGATTCCAAGGATGCAACAGCCAAGGGGGATGATGGTATTAATGATGATGTAGCCAAGAGTTATCATGTACCTCGAGAGAAGAGGTAGGGAGACATAGATTTGTAGTTCTCTCGAACTACAGATGAAAGGGGCGGGATCCTTGAGGTTCCCAAACTCTTGGATCACACACGAGCTACAGGAGCTCTTAAAGACAGTAGCAGGATGACTAGAGTCAGTTGGTGCAAAGGATTATGGAGGCACAATGGTAGTGAGGACGCTGAAGGCTGGAGTAACGTAGAGGCTGATGGGACTTCAGCAGCACAGAAGGGCAATGCTTACGCAGTGCAGAGTAGCAGACATCACAAAGCTTCAGAGGGTGCTCAGTATCGAGATGCAACCAAACTGACTTGTCTGTCAATTTTTTAGGTGATTTCCTTCAATTGCTTACTTCTCAGCGAATGAGTTGCAATGTAGCAATTAGCAGTGGCAGTGATATGGGTAGCATGATGAAACATTTGAGAGGGAGTTGTAGTACAGATGAGGCAGTGATTGTGGCAGATTCATGGGTAGCAGTACATAAGGCAGCAGCGCAGTGGATGAGAGGCAGCAGTACCTAAGGCAGTAGCGCAGTGGATGAGAGGCATCAGGTCGAGCATCAGCAGCGCAGGGGACCGCTGCCATGGATCAGAGTAACCCTTCTGGAGTGAAGTATTGCTAGAGCACATTCCTCGCTAAGAGGGAGTGTTGAGATTTTGGGTAGCATCATATTTGCTTTAGCTTCGAAACTTTGTGGAGGGGCTATAACACATGAGATCTCCAAGACCCAAAAATCGTTTGGGGAAATTCCACACAGAAACTAAGTTATTCAAAATATTAATTATTTTAATGGAGACCCTAATTCTACCCTAGGGAAATTAAATAATTGAAGTGAATTAATTTAGACATGTGGGTGAGAATGTTCTAAGTGACATGGATCAAGTCTTTTCTAATCTTAGCCATCGATTAGAGATTAGATCATGACCTTTGAATGTTCAATGATAAAAGTATTAAAGTAAGGCTTGGGGTCAGTTGGAGAACACACACACAGTGGCAACACTTGAACTAAGTCGAAATTCTGGGCATGGTTTGCTGAGAATTTTCGTGTGAGCTTGCAGTGCAGTGAGGGGTAGATTGGCAGTGGGATTTCAGATTCGAGTCCGAGAATACATTGGCAGAGAGGCAAATCTGTACCAGAGCAGCGCAGAGACCCAGCAGGGGTGACACATGCCAAACTAGAGCAACGCAGAGGTAGCGTAGACCCAGCAGGGGTGACGCAGGCCCAACCAGAGCTGCACAGAGGCCCACGTAGGGCTGTAGGGCTAACACAAAGCTGGGAAAGGCAGTGTTGGGGTTTCAGTGGGACAGAAAGGGCTCGTTTTCAGCAGATCTAGAAGGTTTGAAGTAGCCACACTGAATGGTGACGCAGTGACTGCGTAGGCACCTATGGGGTTCTTCATCCTCAGTTAAATCAACCATATTTTTTTGTCTCTGAGAGATAGAGGTACATCTGCCTTGATTTTCTCTATTTGGTAAAACCATGTATGGTGCCCTTGAATGTATTTAGAATTCTGCATAATAATAAAACCCTCTAAGAGTTACTGCACCGGTTTTCTCGCATTAGGTTTTTCTAGGGACATTTGTCCGAAAATTATTGTGTCCTTTGTCATGTGGGCTTTATTCTTCAGTACTCGATCTCTATGTATGTGTAGGCTGAAGTAGTTTTTACTTTGACGTTTACTGAATATTTCAGAAAAAAATAACTTATTAATTAAATCAAACAACTAGGAGAAGTAAATCAGAATACTGCAATAGGGATTTTGTATTAAGGATTCAGAAAATTTCACACCAAGGTGAGATTATCCAGATTTATGCAAGAACACAATGAAATACATAAATAAACATAAGAGCAGAGATGCAGTAGAAATAAAACTTCATTTCTTTAATAAAAAATCACTGAAATATGCTTATAGACAAAATGGAAATAAACTAGCTAGGGCACTAGTAGCTTATCTCTGAGAAGAGATGTGGTGGCTACAGGCCTCTGAATTGTGTTACAATGAGGCTAGAGGGCCTATTTATTATTGAGAAACAATGGATAACCCTAATCATCCAAAACCCTAACCCTAGGAGATGAAGCGCCAAAACTATGGGCCCCGTTTCGGTAAATTGGTACATCAATCTTCTTGGGGAAGTAACTTTGGCATACGATCTCTGTTTGACACGGAAAATGCCTTGTTAGAAAGATCTATCCAAGGACTACAACTTTTGATGTGAGAAACATCAAAGAAACTTCTATTCTTCTCCCTTTTTTTCAAAAAACATCATTTAGGATCTAAAAATGGCTCTGGAAGTTCAGGAGCCAAAAAACTACTAAAAATAGTAAATTGTGCTACAATTAAGGAAATTGAAAAATTGAAAGAGACAATGGTGGGGCCCCAAGTGGAATAGGCAAGTGACCACCAATATCCACCTGGATCATTCCTCCCCCCTTGGGAAGCAATTGTCTCCATTGTGTTGAGTTCCTCCATGAGATGAGGAAACTTTTGTTGAATTTGGTCCTTAGTAAACCATTTGCCTTGGTGCAGGAGTTGGCCAAATTTTACAACCCGATACAGTTGGATCTTCTTCTGGTGAGTGTTCTTGATTTTCATGTCCATGATATGATTTGTGGTGGCTCGTTCCATGCATTCTGGGTTTAACTCTGTTGATGTGAGTTGTTTTGCAATGTCAAAGGTGTCCAGTGGAGGTGGGAAGTACGGACAAAGGCGGTCCACATTGAACATTGGGTGCAGACCAAGGAATGGTGGAATACCAAGCTCGAAGGCATTGGCCCCTACAACCTTGGTGATGGTGTACAACCCATATTAGAGCGGGCGAAGCGTGCGGTGGGGTCCAGCGAGGCGCTCCTTCTGCAAATGTAGCCACACTTTGTCGTCCACCTGGAAGTTGTGTGGCACCCATTGTTGATCATGTCGTTGCTTGTACTTAGTATTGGCTCTATCCAATATGTCATGAACCTGCTGGAGGATGTGTTGAATGCGCTTAATGAAGTTGTTCACCTTGTCAGCTTCAGACTGGACATGTGCCGAACCAACCTGAGTAGCTACAAATGGCATGGCTACGTCAATGGGACATAATGGTTGGAATCCCAACCCTACCTGAAAGGGGATGTGGACGGTTGAGCTGTGGAGAGCCTGGTTATAACTGTGTTATACATAGGGAAGGCACTCATCCCACGTGCATGGATGCTTTTAATTGTACATGCGCAGAATGTGTACGATCATCCTGTTGATGACCTTTGTTTGGCCATCAGTTTGGGGATGGAAAGTTGTGGACTTTGTGAGCTTGGTGTCCAACATTGACCAGAGGCTGGACCAAAATATTTTGAGGAACCTGTTGTCCTGATCTGAGATGATAGAATGTGGGATACCAAAGTGTACCCACACTCATTCAAAGAAGAGTTTTGCAGTGGCTTCTGCTGTTATATTCTTCTTGCAGGCCGCCATAATGACCATCTTCGAGAATCTATCGGCGACCATGAAAACACAGTCGTTTCCATGCTTAGTAGAAGGAAGGCCCGACATGTATTCCATGGAGATGGATTCCCAAGGTCGACTAGGGGTAGGTAGCGAAGTATAAAGGCATTGCTTCTTTATGGTCAGTTTGGAAATAATGCAAGCAGTGCAGGATCTAATGTACTTCTCAACATCTTGTTGAAGGTTCAGCTAATAGAAATAATTTTGCAGTACTGCCACTATTTTCTTGACCCCAAAATGCACAGCGACCCGATTGTAGTGCTCTTCCCAAATAATCTTGGCACGCTCACTTGAAGGAACACAAAGATGTCCCAGGTGACATAACAATGTATCATGGTGGTGAAAAATTGGAACTTGCGTACCCTCTGTTTTCAACCCTAGAGATAGCACCAGTGCCTAGGACATCTTATACAACAAGGAGCATATGATATAACATAGGGAGTTATCAGAAGAAGGCTCTCAGGCTATCTCTTGTAAACAGGAAGGTTAATTTGAATGGGACAAAACCTTCAAAAACTTGACATAGGGAAGGCAATACTGCAGAGGCAAGATGTGAAACTCTAACACGAATGTATCAGACAATTCAAAGGCAGCTTACTGCAAAGAGGGCTAGATTCTTAATACTTCACAGAGATGAGTAATCAGAAAGTATGTACTGCGTATGAAGAGTAGAGAGAATACTAACTTTTATTGAGACAATATCCAGAAACAAATATCAGCATGCGATGGGCTTACAAAATTAAGAATCCACACATGACAATAGCATTTGAAAATAACATCTCATAGCAGCTAGTATAGCAGAAGTATGGGTGAAGTGAAAATGGAACAATATATCATGCCTGAGCCATATTTAAAGTGCTAGACAGGCTATGGCATAAGTATCGACTAGGATAAATTCATACCGAAACCAGTGGGCTACTCGCATTCCAGAACATGATACAAGACAAATGGATGTAAATGAAATGAACAGCTAAACTATAACATATAGGGGAGAGTTACAAACTGTAAAGCACCAAGACCAGAATCCTCATAAAAGATAGAACTCCTTATCACTAAAACCCAACGGGCTCTTTGCATTCATATTAAAGCTTCAACAAAATGCATACAAAAACTCTTTCACAGTCTGTTCTTCTGAAAATCTGGAACCTTTTCTTAGTGTTTTCTTCCTGCTTTTATAACCACTGATTCCTATGCGTGAGAAGATATTTTGGGAAAATATCTTCTCCGCGTCCTAGTATGCTGTTGCAGGTCTCAATCAAAACAGAAATGATGATGAGAAAAAACTGCCTCTCATCATCTTACAATGTAGGCCTAAAGTCGTTTCTAACTGAAATGTAACAATTGACTGAACTGAAAGTAAATCTGCGGGAGTAAATCTGAATATTTCACTCGAAATGAAAAAGTGGAGGGAATATACGGTAAAAATACCACACAGGCCCTGTCATGACTTATTATTTTTGTTTGATGAAGTGGAACCACTGCTGCTGCTGGCTAAAGAGATACCGTTAGTCATGAGAAGAGTTGGCCTTCCGTGTTGGAGCATGCGGTACTGCCAGTAGTGGGAAAAACTGGCCTTCTGTGCTGGAGGGTCCCATAGAACGGCCAATGGTCATGATCCATTATCTTGGACGTGGAATACCTCTCTGCATCTTTTTCTCTGCTTCTTAGGCATGGAGGATCGTCATCCTCGGCCTCGAGCCACTATGATTGGCTAGGTGATGGCCTCTGATGTTTCTTTGGAGTCCTATCTGGTTGTAAAGCTCTCTGTTCTACCAATGTCAAAACATAGATATGACTCGTCGGTGTGCTTTGGCCTTCAAACTGCGCCTTCTTCCTTTGGACGCGGAATTAAGCATTAATTATTCAATAATAGGCTTTAATTCTTCTAACCCGTCTCTGCTGCTACTCTGACTACTGCTACAATAACCTCTCTTCGTTCCGAATCACAATTACTGTGATTGCAGAGACACAGTGAATTAACCACTCTGTAACAACCCTGCACAATGCAATAAACTCATTATAAAATCCGGGGAGTGACCGAAGGAATGTTGTTGGGGCCCGGAGAAATGGTGGTGCAACAGTAAAACTGCGAAAGAATGGCGGAAAATGGAGTTGATGAAGTCTTGGTGTAAAGATGAGTCGTGAGCCGTCTAATCGGATATGGAGATGGCGAATCAACAGCCAGGATTAATGACAAAGGTGTCAATAGTAAGTTGGGCGAAAGAAATAACATTTAGTGCAAAACCCAAAGTTTAACGCTTGGGGGATTTACAAAGGGAAATGATGAAAAATGAGCAAAAGCGGGGCCTTTGGATGATGGGACCCAGCGTGGGCGGAGGGCGATTAACTGAGAGCTGTTGGATCTGGGTTGAATTAACGGCTACGATTGGATCAACGAATTGCAATCGGGGGAGGCAGCGGGGTGACACATTGAAGAACTTGCGATTGTGATTGGAGCAGGGAAGCGAGGGTCGTCGGATTAAAAGGGAAATCGACGGCGGGAATTATAATCGAAGGATCGCAATCGCAAAGGACGGAGGGGGGCACCGTTGATGATTTACGATTAGCGATCGGGCGACTGTGCGGTGACCGTCGGATCAGAATGGGAATCAACGGTGGATATTACCATCGGCGGTTCACAAAGGGCTATTGTGGGGCGCGCGAGAGGTTTTGCGCGGGCCGTCAAATCTTAATAAGATTGACAGTGGAGATCACTCCCGAGATTCATAGAACAAACGTCATCGCATCAGAGTTTTTCTTTGTTTAACACAAGAATGCGCTTCCGTCCGTCTCTCCGATTGCGATAAGCGCCTTACAGGCCAGCGCTTGGTCTTAGCACTGGGGTTATGTGGGGAAGTGGTTAAGGGGTCTGGCCGAAAGGGGCTTAGCCTGTATATGTAAAATGAATGGTTTTTTTTTTTTTGGCCTATTTTTAATGCATTTTAAGGCCAAAAAGGGGTAACGGTAGAGAGGAAAAGGGGGTTATTAAGCCAAACAAAGGGTATTTGTGAGGTTTAAAGGGGAAATAGGATGATTTTGAAGGGTAAAAAGGGAATTAGAAGGGGAGACAATGGGATGAAAATAGAGGTTTAAAAGGTGTGAAATAGGGGGAAAAGAGGCTTTTTGGGCATTCTTCTTCGCAAACGGAGAGGCTTCAAAAACTAGGAACAACAGTGAATGTTAACCATATGATCAACATTGGCTCCACCTGGGGACGACACGTTCATCCTTGGGCTCATCGAGAACTTCGCAGACCACCTGTTAATATTCTGTGTGGACACCACTCTTCAGCACTTCTTATTTTTCTTTTCATGATTCTTCACGACACACATCATTAAAACAGAATGAAAGTAGAAAACTACTATACAATATAATACATCAGGCCTTCTCAGCCTGGATCAGAATTGGAAGTAAGGTTTAAGGAACTGACCATTTACAGGGGCATCAAGCAAGTCTCCCTATAAATTTTCCAACCTGAATGTGTTTTTTCCCCCTTGCTCCACAATTTTAAAAGGGCCGAACCATAGTGGGTCAAATTTACCATGTTTCCCCTTATCGGCTCTTCGAATATCCCATCTGAGCACTAAATCCCTAACATGCAACTTCCTGTCTTTGACATGCTGATCAAAAAGGTCCTTCATCTTCTCTTGATATTCAGTTAGCCTCTGACTTACCTGGTTCCGTGTTTCTTCTAACTCTACCAGCTGATTGACTCTCCTGGTCACATCATCGGGTTCTTCTTGACTTTCTTGCATGAATCAGGCTACTGGTAAGGCTAACTGTACAAGGAATACTGCTGCCCTACCATATACTAATTCATATGGGGACTTCCCGGTTTCTCTCTTGCTAGTAATCCTGTTGGCCCACAGAGCGAATTTCAACTGGGAATCCCAATTTTTCTGATTTTCGTTGATAGCCTTCTTCAATGCCCTCACCAAGGTTTTATTTCAAGACTCTGCCAGGCCATTTCCTTGTGGGTAGTAGGCCATAGAGTGACCTAGTGCAATGTTATACTGCTAGCAGAAACTGACAAAGACTTATATGCCTGTGCATTGTCAGTCACTATCTTGGCAGGGCAGCCAAATCTGGATATGATATTTTCTTCCATAAATTTCATTACCACAACATCTGTTGCATTCCTTGCAGGTATAGCTTCCACCCACTTCGTGAAATAATCTATGGCAGTTAATATCCACTTATGTTGACCACTTGATGGAGGATGTATTTCACCGATAAAGTCAATTCCCCATTGCTGGAATGGTTCATCCACATGAACAGGGATCATGGGCAGAGGTGCCAACTTCTGTCTTTCAGCAAATCTTTGGAATTTCTCACAAATTCTTACCCAGGCAAACACATCTCCAAAGAGTTTGGGCCAGAAGAAATCAGCCTTCAGGATTTTGTGAGCAGTGGCCCTCCAACTATAATGACCACCACAGATTCCTTCATGAAATTCAGCCATTATGTTTTCTACCTCGTCCTTTGTAAGACACAGTAGCAGGATGCCTGAGGGATCTCGCCAATATAGCCTGCCATTGGCAACAACGTACTTCTATGATCTCAACCTTAGTGTCCTGTATTTGGCTTTGTCACAGCTAGGAGGGTAGCTAAGTGTTAAAACATACTCCACAATCTCATTGTACCACGGGCTGATGAGGTCCTTCATATGTGTCTTCTGAGTAGCTATCTCTACTCCCTGTTGCTCTTCTTTCTTCTCAGACTCCTCATTTGCTATCATGGACAGATTTATACCCAGAGCCTGACAGTTTGATTCGGACAAGATTTTGGCCAACCCTTGTCCCTTGATCAGTTTGGTAGGACGGATGTCTAGCTCATACTCTTGTATTTTGGCAATCCATTTCCCTCTTTTCCCTTCGCTATCTCCTTGGATAAGAATATCTTTTACAGCTGTTGTAGGCACAAACACAGTGATATGGGACTGTAATACATACATGTGAAATGCTTTAAGAGACTTCACCAGAGCATATATCTGCTTTTCTAATATGTTATATTTCAGTTTAGCATCACGGAGCACCTGATTGAAGAAAGCAATGGGCTGCTCGTACCCTTCTTCGTTTTTCTGTAATAAAACTCCTGCCACTGTATGAGGTGATGCAAATGAAAAGATCATGAAAGGTTTGGCATAGTCTGGTCCTGCTAGCATAGGGGCTTCTGCAAAGGCGTTTTTGATTCTGGAAAAGGCCTCTTGTGATTCCTGGGACCATTTCACCTCATTATTCTTCTTAAGCATGTTTGTTATATGTCTAACTATCTCTACATGATTAGGGATAAACCTCCTTAGAAAAATAATACGCCCAAGGAACAGCTACACCTCCTTTTTATTTCTGGGAAGAGAAATACCATTTATGACTTCAACTCTTTTTGGATCAATTTTTACCCCATATTTGGTTACAATATGTCCCAAAAACTTACCTTCTTCTAATGCAAATAAAGACTTTTGTGGATTGAGAGAGAGACCGTACCTTCTGCATTTCTCAAAAGTTCTATGCAAATGTTCAATGTGCTCGGCATCATCCTTTGAAAACACAGTGATATCATCGAGATAGACCACCACAAACTTATCTTTCTCCCCAACGAAACCAATGTCCATGGCCCTTTGGAAAGTGGCCCCTGCATTCATCAACCCGAAAGGCATCCTGGCATACATAAATGTACCCCATGGTGTGGTGAAAGCAGTCTTCTTCTGATCTTCTGGAAGTACAAACACCTGATTGTAACCAGAGAAACCATCCATCATTGACATCCGAGAAGCTCCCACCACTTTCTGCAGAATATGATCCATCTTGGGCAGTGGGTAATTATCCTTTAAGGATGTTCGATTCAGATTCCGGAAGTCAACACACAACCTTATTTCTCCATTCTTTTTCCGGACAGGGACTAAGTTTGCCACCCACTCGGAGTACCTCAATGGCACAATTATTTTGGCCTTCAATAACTTCTTAATCTCTTTCTCTATGGAGGGGAGCAACAGAGGGTTAATCTGTCTAAGCTTCTGCTTGTGTGGCTTCACATCTCCTTTCAGAGGAATTTTGTGCTGCATGATGTTGATATCAAAAGTTTTCAAGTCCTGATAAGACCATGCAAACACATCTTTGTAGGACTAAAATAATTTCTGGTAGAGCTCTTTATATTCTCCTGGGACTTTCCTGGACAACTTCACAATTTTGGGGTCAGCATCAGTACCAAGATTCAGGTCTTCTACGTGATTTTCTTCTACCACTTTTTTTGGTTGCAGTGGGATGTCGTTCTTGTCAAACAATATTTCTAGAGGCACCAACCCTCTAGGTATAACGTTTCCCTTCAATTGCAACACTTTATGACCTGCCACCTTTTCCTCCCATTTGTTTTCTGAAAGGTATTCAGCTTCTTCTTCTTTACAAATATCTATCTACATGTTTGAGAGTTCTCCGATTGTTTCCATAAATCTTTTTACTTTCTCTTCATCCTCAAACACCTGCCAGTGCTTGATGTTGTCTGGGATTGATGGCTAATAACACACCTCAATTTCATATCTTAAGAGAGGGTTCTGAGGTGGACGGAATGTACTAGAAGCTACTGCAAGGGAATCAGCCATCCTGTTCTGCTCTCTAGGCATAAATTGAATGTTAAATGCCAAGAAAAAATTTTCCACCAGGTCCCACACTTCGTTCCTATAAGCCCTCAGCCTAGGATGTTTGGTTTGACACTGATTCTTCACTTGTCTAACTACCATTTCTGAATCTCCCAGAACCTTTAAACTCTGTATATTCATGCTTCTGGTTGTCTGTAACCCTAATAGAAGTGCTTCATATTCGGCCACATTATTAGTGACTTCATATTCTAGATTGAAAGACAATGGGACCCATCACCCTGTAGGAGAAATCAATAATACTCCAGCCCCATTACCTTCTCTGGAATTTGCTCTGTCAAAATGAAGTGTCCAGATTCCTGCTTCATGGCTCTCTAAGGACTGCTTGGTCTTGATCTGGCAGAATGATGGTTCATGAGCATAATCTTGATCTTCTTCCAGCATCAAACATGAGAAATATCCCTCTTTACTATAGACTGGAGAATTGACTGAGTTGTCAGCTTTGGTAATTGTCTTGACAAATCTAGTTTCCCTGTACAACCTCCTCTCCTGGCCACTGAAAACTAGGATAGTAGCATATGTCAAGTCCAACTTGATTGAACCACCGATTTTTGTCCCCCAGGACCTTGACAACAACATGTCGAAGCGAGCTGGGATGTCAACCACCACAATGTCCATCACTACACTTTTGGCCGGGACCTGGGCCAAATTGACCACCAAATTCTTGATCATACCTAGGCATTTAACTCTTTTGGAATCAAATGAATATAGATCCTTGTAAGGATGGGTGATTTGTAATCCTAGTTGTTCCATGAATGATAGGGGCAATAGATTATGGGAAGCTCCCGAATCTAACATACAGTTATGTATTAATAGGTCATGATTCACTAGAGACACATAAAAGGGGGGAGTAGAGGCATCTAATTCCTCAACGTAGGGGCCAAACACAACCATGGGTCTTTCTTCTTGAAGGTTCAGACTATCTGGGATATGTGTTGCTTCTAGAGGAAGCATGAAGGAGGTGACCTAGGACTGATATGTAGGCTAATTCAACAATTCAGTCAAGGGAACTGGGATTTTGACCTTCTCAAGCTCCTTTTGTAAACTAAAGGCAGAAGAGGACTTTTCTATTGCAACCTCCTTTGACTCTTTATTTTCAGCCAAGGGTTTGACTTCTTTTGACACATACTTGGTATTAGGGGGAGTGACTACTTTTGAAGAGGAAGGAATTTTCTCATTAGACTACAAAGATTCGTTTAGAGGCCTCTTACCTTTGTTTGTGACCTTTTGCACTATTGTATCCTTCTGAGCAGAAAATTCCTTCTGAGGTGGCTCTTCTTCTTGATCTTGAGTACGAGTCCTCTTCCTGGAAGATCTGAGGTCATATCTTCTATTGAACTGTGCTCGCATGAAATCAACAAACTGCTTACAATAGTCATCAATCTCCGGGTCTTCTGTGCCTCTAGCCTTCTCTTATTCTTGTAATGAGATCTCGGTTTCATTACTTCCTTGCAAGGGACATTCTACCTCATCACTATTCAAAAAAGCAAGATATGCATCTTCTTGTTCATAGGCAGTGTCTTCAGTAGGACCATATACCTGACCTTCCAAATACAGCGGGTGTGGTACCTGATCTTGTTGCTCTTTCCGTTCCCTTTGCAGTGTTTGCAGAGGTGGTTTCCTATACTGAGGATTATAACCCCTGTTTGGAGCATTCTGGAAATTCTTGGAGGATGTATTCTTGGCCTCTAGTTCAAGTTTGATCAACTTACTTGAAAGGTTCTTAATCATTTTGTTCATTTCTTCAATTCTATTATCAGCTAAGTCTCTATCTTGGCTAGAAGTAGACACCTCTTCTTTGCCATTTCTTCTAGCATCTTGGTCTGATTTTCCCTTTTTTTTCCTAGTGGAGGCAAAATTCGCCTCCAACTCTAGTGCATCTGTTTGAGCATCATCCAGGGTGGCATGCTTTCCTTCTCTCAAAGAGAAATCGAATTCTGAGTCAAAAGTTGCTACGAAAACAACTTTTGCAGCAATTTGATGAGGTTTCATATCAGCAGGGAGGCTCAAATACAATTTATTAAACCTCTTGATGAACTCTGACACTCCTTCGTTATGTCTTTTCTTGAGTGTGTTAAACTCAGTAAGACAATGTCCATGATCTTTCTTCTCCCCCCATTTTCTAAGAAAAGTATCCTCCATTCCTTCCCAAGTTGTGATAGAACGGTCTCCCAATGTCTTAAACCATTTTCGGGCTTCACCATCAAGATATTGAACAAACAATCTTAAGACTACATCCAGGTGTTCCACATTAAAGTTCTCTGCAAAAGAGCAGAAGACTTCAAGATGCTTTTGAGCTTCGATCTCATTTTCCCCATTGAATCGGGGCAAGATCTTCAGATAGTCCTGTGGCATATCATTCAATACTTGAGGTAATGCCAGGGGGGCATAATTATTCAACAAGAAACCAAGAAAATTGGCCATTGGAGGAGGTGGAGGTGGTGCAAGAGTTTGATGCGTAAATGGAGGAGGGGGAGGTGAAAATGAAGTATGAATGAGAATAGGAATGTATTGGACAATAGCTTGGGATGATGATGGGAAAGACAGAATATTAATAGTAGATACTTCAGTGACTTCTTTGACCTCTTCAGCCTCTGAAGTGGGATGGAATGTGTAACGAGTAGTATCTATCGATTCGGCTTCATCTTTGATTTGGATGTTTCCCAGAGGTGGACTGCCCGAGTAATAACCGGTCTCTCCCACAGTGTAGTCAGGACCTTGTACTTGGGCTACTTGAGAAGAGGAGGATGGAAAGTCTTCTAAAGAAAATTCAGGGATATTAGTGTGGATGGATTGTCTTTCCCTCCAACTTCTCCTATGTAGGATCTTCTCTGGGTCAGACACAGAGGGTGTCTTTGGCTGAGACGTATCTAACCTCAGGTGTGGCTTCCGAGGAGCCAGGATTGAAAGTAAGTTTATATGATAAATGACTGTGGAGTCGCCAAGGTGAGGGATCTACAACTCTCAACTCTTCATGCTCACCTTTCTGAAGAGTGAATAATTTTTTTGTCGAGGCCCAGGGATATAACTTTTCTCAACTTCGATTCCCCGGAAACGGCACCAAAAAGATGTTGTCAACCCTAGAGACAGCCTTGAGTTGTCAAAGACTAGTGCCTAGGAAATCTTATACAGCAAGAAGCATATGATATAACATAGGAAGTTATCAGAAAAATGCTCTCATGCTATCTCTTGTAAACAGGAAGGTTAATTTGAATGGGACCAAAACCTTCAGAAACTTGACATAGGGAAGGCAATACTGCAGAGGAAAGATGTGAAACTCTAACACAAATGTATCAGACAATTCAAAGGCAGCTTATTGCAAAGAGGGTTGGATTCTAAATACTTCACAGAGATGAATAATCATAAAGTATTTATTGCATATGAAGAGTAGAGAGAATACTAACTGTTATTGAGACAATATCCAGAAACAAATATCAGCATGCGATGGGCTTACAAAATTAAGAATCCACACATGACAATAGCATTTGAAAATAACATCTCATAGCAGCTAGTATAACAGAAGTACGGGTGAAGTGAAAATGGAACAATATATCATGCCTGAGCCATATTTAAAGTGCCAGAAAGGTTATGGCATAAGTATCGACTAGGATAAATTCATACTGAAACCAGTGGGCTACTTGCATTCCAGAACATGATACAAGACAAATGGATGTAAATGAAATGAACAACTAAATATAACATCTAGGGGAGAGTTACAAACTGTAAAGCACCAAGACTAGAATCCTCATAAAAGATAGAACTCCTCATCACTAAAACCCAACGGGCTCTTTGCATTCATATTAAAGCTTCAACAAATGAATACAAAAACTCTTTCACAATCTATTCTTCTAAAAATCTGGAACCTTTTCTTAGTGTTTTCTTCCTGCTTTTATAACCACTGATTCCTATGCGTGAGAAGATATTTTGGGAAAATATCTTCTCTGCGTGCTGGTATGCTGCTGCAGGTCTCAATCAAAACATAAATGATGATGAGAAAAAATTGCCTCTCATCATCTTACAATGCAGGCCTAAAGCCGTTTCTAACTGAAATGTAACAATTGACTGAACTAAAAGTAAATTTGCGGGAGTAAATTTGAAGATTTCACTCGAAATGACAAAGTGGAGGGAATATACAGTAAAAAGACCACACAGGCCCTGTCATGACTTATTATTGCTGTTTGATGAAGTGGAACCACTGCTGCTGCTGGCTAAAGAGATACCATTATTCATGGGAAGAGCTGGCCTTCCGTGTTGGAGCATGCGGTACTGCCAGTAGTGGGAAAAACTGGCCTTTTGTGCTGGAGGGTCCCATAGAACGGCCAATGGTCATGATCCATTATCTTGGATGTGGAATACCTCTCTGCATATTTTTCTCTGATTCCTGGGCGTGGAGGATCATCATCCTCGGCCTCGAGCCACTGTGATTGGCTAGGTGATGGCCTTTGATGTTTCTTTGGAGTCCTATCTGGCTGTAAAGCTCTCTGTTCTGCCAATGTCAAAACATAGATATGACTCGTTGGTGTGCTTTGGCCTTCAAACTGCGCCTTGTTCCTTTGGACGCGGGATTAAGCGTTAATTATTCAATAATAGGCTTTAATTATTCTAACCCGTCTCTGCTGCTACTCTGACTGCTACTACAATAACCTCTCTGCGTTCCGAATCACAATGACTGTGATTGCAGAGACACAGTGAATTAACCACTCTGTAACAACCCCGCACAATGAAATAAACTCATTATAAAATCTGGGGAGTGGTCGAAGGAATGCTGTTGGGGCCCGGAGAAATGGTGGCGCAACAGTAAAACTGCGAAAGAATGGCGAAAAATGGAGCTGATTAAGTCTTGGTGTAAAGATGAGTCGTGAGCCGTCCGATCAGATATGGAGATGGCAAATCAACGGCCAGGATTAATGACAGAGGTGTCAATAGTAAGCTGGGCGAAAGAAATAACATTTAGTGCAAAACCCAAATTTTAACGCTCGGGGGATTTACAAAGGGAAATGATGAAAAATGAGCGAAAGCGAGGCCTTTGGATGATGGGACCTGGCGTGGGTGGAGGGCGATTAACTGAGAGCCGTTGGATATGGGTTGAATGAACGGATATGATTGGATTGGCGGATCGCAATCGGGGGAGGTAGCAGGGTGACACATTGAAGAACTTGTGATTGCGATTGGAGCGGGGAAGCGAGGGCTGTCGGATTAAAAGGGAAATCGACGGCGGGAATTATAATCGGAGGATCGCAATCGCAAAGGGTGGAGGGGGGCACCGTTGATGATTTGCGATTAGCGATCAGGCGACGGTGCGGTGACCATCGAATCGGAATGGGAATCAACGGTGGATATTACCATCAGCGGTTCATAAAGGGCTGCTGTGGGGCGCGCGAGAGGTATTGCACAGGCCGTCAGATCTTAATAAGATCGATGGTGGAGATCACTCCCGAGATTCATAGAACAAACATCATCGCATTGGAGTTTTTCTTCGTTTAACACAGGAATGCACTTTCGTCCGTCTCTCCGATTGCGATAAGCGCCTTACGGGCTAGCACTTGGTCTTAGCACTGGGGTTATGTGGGGAAGTGGTTAAGGGGACTGGCCGAAAGGGGCTTAGACTATATATGTAAAATGAATGTTTTTTTTTTTTTTTGGCCTATTTTCAATGCATTTTAAGGCCAAAAAGGGGTAACGGTAGAGGGGAAAAGGGGGTTATTAAGCCAAACAAAGGGTATTTGTGAGTTTTAAAGGGGAAATAAGATGATTTTGAAGGGTAATAAGGGAATTAGAAGGGGAGACAAGGGGATGAAAAAATATGTTTTAAAAGGTGTGAAATAGGGGGAAAAGAGGCTTTTTGGGCATTCTTCTTCACAAACAGAGAGGCTTCAAAAACTGGGAACAACAGTGAATGTTAACCATATGATCAACACCCTCCAAGAGTGTCTTGTATGTGTGGCTGAATTCCGGATCACTCTTGTAGTGAAGCATCCAATCAGAAGTCTTGTGCCCACAAGAGTTGATAATGGCAGCTAACACCACGATCGGTGGTCGGATGAGGCAGTCTGCAACATTATTGGTGCTGCCCTTCTTATACTTGCTGTTGAAATGAAACTATTGCAGATATGTGGACCACTTCTGATGGCGATCGTTCTGCAACTTCCCTTGTGTCTGTATGAACTACATGGGTTGGTGGTCTGTGTGGATGACTGTTTCCTTCCCCAAAATGTAATGCTTTCATTATCGGCAAACCTGCACAATGGAATACATTTCTTTGTCATAAGTGGGATACTTGTGGACTATGTCAGACAGTGCCTCACTGTGATATGTCACTGGATTCCCTTGTTGAGTAAGAACTGCCCCAATAACATAGTCATAGGAATTTGTCTCGATCTCAAATGGTTGTTTCAAGTATGGTAATGTGAGCACTGGAGCAGAGTAGAGTCGATGTTTCAATTCTACGAATGCCTTCTGTTGAGATTCCGACCAAAATAATTTTTCTTTCGCTCCTCCCATGGTGACATAACTCAAGGGCCAAGTGATATGAGAGAATCCCAACACGAATCTGCAGTAGAAATTAGCAAGTCCCAGAAAGCTGCGAAGCTCTGTTAGAGTGGTTGGAGCTGGCCAATCCCGAATGACTTGGATGTTGGTTGGATCCACATGTACCCCCACTCATTAATAATGTATCCCAGACACTCAACCTCGGTTATGCCAAAAGTGCACTTCTCCAAATTGGCACACAAATTATGTTGTTGTAGTGTTTGGAGGACCTGTTGGATGTGGTGGAGGTGCTCTTCCCAAGTATGGCTGAAGATCAGGATTTCATCCAAGTACAATACTACAAATGAGTTGGTGAATTGCCACAAGATGTCGTCCATCATCCTCATGAAGGTTGCAGGAGAATTAGTCAACCCGAAAGGCATGACCAACCATTCAAAAAGGCTCTCCTTAGCTTTAAAGGTAGTCTTACACACATTAGAGGGTTCGATTGGTACCTGGTGATACGCAAACTTCAAGTTGATATTTCTGAAATATTTCTCCCCTTTGAGTTGGTCCAGAAGGTCATCAATCCATGGGATTGGGTACCTATTCCAGAAATTGATCTTTTTTTGTGCTCGATAGTCAATACAGAGTCTCCAAGTCCCATCCTTATTTTGCACCAACACGATCGGGCTCCCATAGACCGATGAACTCGACCGTATGTGACCTTTCTGCAGCAGCTCCTGAATCTGCCTCTTGATTTTATCATTCTCCATAACATAGCATTGATATATCGGTCCATTGGGCAACGATGTACCTGGGGTCAAATCGATGGGGTGCTTGACCTGACAATGCAGAGGATCCCCTTCGGGTGAGGTGAAGATGTCCCCGTACTCCTCCACGACCTTGTTCATTTGTCGTTGTCATGTGGAGGAGCCCTGTCTAGAGGTCGCCGCAGTCTTCTTCTTTCCTTGTCGACGGATCATCAAGAAAACAAATTTCCTAGTTTTGGAAATAAGCTTACTTCATTGTTTTGTAGTAATCAAAGAGATAGCGGCATGCGGTGGTGCCTCTGGTATCCTGTACAATTTATTTACCAAAGTAACAATAATAGTGTGAGGCCGAACTCATACATATCATGTCACTTCCATAAGTATGGTTGGCATAATAATAAATCACAAACATCAAGAGGAGCAATGTCACATAGTACCTCATCTGTGAAGAGCTTGATGTTGTAGGGAAGGCGACACTGCTAGCTGACACAGAGATCTCATCCTTGGTGAAGCCACCCAATGGTGTATGGTTGTGGGTGTTTTGTGGTCAGCAAGCCCAACTGCTTCACGACCTCTATTTAAATGAGGTTCTTTTGTCTCTCACTGTCGACAATAAACTGTAGTAGGGAACCCTTTACCCACATCTTGGAGTGGAAGAGATGCTCCTCCTCCTCTGGATCTTCTGGTTCCTCCTTCTGGATCTTATTGGTGGAAACGGTGGCGTTGGGCTCTGCATTGATAATCTGCTTCCCTTTATCATTCCCCTTGTCGGGTTATGATTCAGAGTCGGAGCATGCATCTGATTCAGGAGCCTTCACCTCGGCCACCAGTGACTGCATGGCCCGACACTCACTTGTGTTGTGAGTGGAGCTCTTATGTAACTCGCAACACTTTCCCGTGTCCGGTTTCACGAGGTTTTTCTTTGCTTGCAGCTTTGGCAGGTTGCCTTGGGACACCATGCCTTGGATTTTTCCTTTGTTCTCAGTTCGGGGGCACCTTTCCCTTACTTTTGATTTGCAGATCCAAAGTCTCGCTTCTTCTATTAAAATTTATGCTCAATCTTGGTAGCGTACCGACATGTCGTACCAAGAGAGGATATGTCGAGGAACTCCATTTCCTCCTGAATGTATCTATGAAAACAACTGTGGTACTTTAGCACCAAATTTTTCTTCGAATCTTTGATAACCAACTTTTTGCGTAGGGTATGGAACAGATTCATCAACTCATGAACATCTTGATCCATTTAATGCCGCACCGTAGTCCATTATATGTACTTGTCCTCATAACTCCCCACAAAGTAATATTTTTCCTTGATGGCTTCTTGGAAAGAATTCCAAGTGGGTATGACCGAGAACAAAGAGGGCCCCCCCTCGTCCTTTTTATCACAATAGGTTTCCCACCAGTCCTTGACATGGGGGACGATTTGAGGAGTGCAAAAATAATATTCTCCCGATCAGAAAAGTCATGAATCGAGAAATATCCTTCTAATAGATTCAACCATTTATCTACGACATCTACATCTATTTGGCCCTCAAATATGGGAATGACAAAGTTTACTTGTACCTTAAAAGAAGTGGCGCCTCCAGAGTGACTGCTGGATGTAGATGCGCTGCCGGTGGGAAACCGTTGAAGGATTAGGGCAAAGTTATGCAACATCGCGTTCCTTTGTTTCTCGAGGGCCTCTTTGTACAATATTTTGATAGGATATCCTGCTCCCTCATCTTTCTTTTCTTCCCCCATGGGCGACCATTGGGGTTTGTGAGGTTGATCTTGCAAAGGTTCAACCAGATTGAGCCCTAACTCCTTATACCACGACCTCATTGAGGACATGCAAAGAAGGATCGAGAAAGAGAAGAACGCTCTGATAGCACTAATCTGGATTTATGCAGGAACATAATGAAATACAGAAATACACATAAAAGCAGAGATGCAACAGAAATAAAACTTCATTTCATTAATAAAAAATAACTGAAATATGCTTACATACATAATGGAAATAAACTAGCTAGGGTGTTGGTAGCTTATCTCTGAGAAGAGATGTGGTGGCTACAGACCTCTGAACTGTGTTACAATGAAGCTTGAGGGCCTATTTATTATTGAGAAACAATGGATAACCCTAAACATCCAAAAAACTAACCCTAGGAGATGAAGCGCCAAAACTATGGGCCTTGTTTGGGTAAATTGGTACATCAATCTTCTCGGAGACGTAACTTTTGAATATGATCTCTGTTTGATGTGCACAATACCTCATTAGAAATATGTATCCGGGGACTACAAATTTTGATTTGAGAAACATCAAAGGAACTTCCATGTTTCTCTTGATTTTTCCAAAAAACACCGTTTAGGGCCTCAAAATGGCTCTAGAAGTTCAGGACCTGAAAAAATACTAAAAATAGTAAATTGTACTACAATTAGGGAAACTGAAAAACTGAAAGAGACAATGGTGGGGCCCCGAGTGGAATAGGTGGGTGGCCACCAATATCCACATGGATCATGAGAGGGATCAAATCTCTCTCTTGAGGTGCAAACCTCTTTTCCAGTGAGAAGAGATTTGATCCCTCTCAGAGCTTGGTAGATCCTGAGTTAAGATGTATCTAGGTCGGTTTAATTATTAGCATTTAAATAAGCTACATTAGATAAGAATACCACGGGAAAAACCATGGGTTGAAGAATTTTATGTTTTTATTTGATTTGATTTTTTAATTTTATTTATTTATTTATTTTTATGGAGCCAAAATGTTGAACATTATAACATCTCCCCCCCATACTTGCAAGGAATTAGATAATACCTCGTTCCCCTTTCTCCATTCCCTACATTTTTTGGTTGTTTCATCCTTAATTTTATCTAATTCCTTCCTTTACTTGAGTTAATTTAAATTTAGTTTTTCTTGTTAGTTTAAATCCTTAAAAAAAATTCATTGATAAGATTAGATTATTTTTTAGCATGAATATTTTCATAGTCAATAGTTTGATATTCATGAAAATTTATGGTACTTGAAAAGTTGGGCATATCAGCAAACACAACACATTAACTAACTAATTAACTAGATTTTTTTTTTAACTAGAATTAAAGAAGGAAATAGATAGTACCCCTTCCCCTTTCTATGTTCCATGTATCTTCTAATTGTTTCATCCTTAATTCTATCTAATTTCTTTACTCTAGTTAATCCAAATATTATTTTTTTTCTAATTAGTTTAAATCCTTAAAATATTATTAATTATATTCTTAAGAATAAAATTAATGATATTTTAATAAGAATAGAATTAATATTTTAATGATTTAAATATTATTAATTCTATTTTTGAGAACAGAATTAATAATATTTTAACGATATATGTCTTTTGGATTAATCACATAATTCGAAAGACATCTATCTAAACTATAGATCACAAAAGTCTTAGATCTAACAATATTTTAACGATTTAAATTAACTAGAAAAAATAATTTAAATTAACTAGAATAAAGGAAGAAACTAGATAGTACCCCTTCCTCTTTCTTAGTTTCCTATATCTTCCAATTGTTTCATCTTGTTAATCCATTTCTTTTTCTAATTAGTTTAACTCAAATGGTTATTAATTCAATTTTTAAGAATAGAATTAATAATATTTTAATGTTTGATTGAGATTATCTTTTTGATTAATCACATAGAATAATTTTCCGGTCGACTCTTCGAACCTACTAATAAGGTTCATCTTCAGGACCAACTATTAATGAGGTTCATCTTAGTAGGTTCATCTTTAAGACCAATGTGAAAAAACAGGCCAATCAATGTGATTAAATAGCGATGAGATGCATTAGGTTCCAAAACTAACCATTAAGACTGTAATATTATTTAATAAAACTAACCTTAACGACTAGTTTTTATTTATTAAATTGTCACTACTAAAATAAATGGTAAAAAATTATTAGGTAAATTATATTAATTATTAAATTATTAATGTTAACTCATATTTAATTTAAATTAACATTAGCAGTTAGATTTTGAAAAATTAATTTAGTGATAAGAATTTTCAAATATATTTTTATTATTATAATGGAAAAAACAATGAATAAATAAACAAACAAACAAACAAAAAAATATAAAATAAGAAATAGAAATTAAAAATGAACAATAAAAATAAAATAAAATAAGAAATAAAAATCACAAAAAAAGAGTAGGGACCCAACTTTTACTTAATTTCCAACCATTGTCCCTATTGAGATTTTTGGCCTGCTTCTCAATTTCAATGACCTCTCTCATCTTCCTACGGTGGAAATGACCAATCTTTGCAATGGCCTTCGAATCTTCAATGCAGACATGGTGCTTAGTTTTCTCCGCATGTTCAACAATAACTGAGGAGCATGAACAATTGTGCCTGATATTCTAAAATTCTCATATTAATGGAGCCACATGTTTCTCCAATGTAGAGAATCCCAAATAAATAAGGGATTGAATAAACCCCTTTCATATCTTTAAGGTTTACAAGATCTTTAATAGTTCTAAAAAAGCTCTTAATAATATTAAGGAACTTGAAAATAGAAGTGACATAAACTAACTAGAAAAAAGGAATTTAATAAAAAAAAAAGTAATTAGAATTTGTTTAACTAGTTTAAATCCTTAAAATATTATTAATTATATTTTAAATCTAACATAATCTAATCTTATTAATAAAAATATCTACTATATTCCTCTCCTAACCCCTTCCCTTTGTTTATCAATATTAACCATACATTTCTATTATACTTTAATAATTAATAGTAATATTTGATTCTTTTCTCTTATTTCTTTCAATTATTTTCTTTTAAATCTTATTTTAATTATAATAAATATTATATCTAATTCCTCTTATTGAATTCTTATATTAATACTAATTCTATTTTCTTTATTGTAAAATTTGACTTGTAATCACTCTATCCATGCTAATATTTATTATTAACTTGAATTAATATTATATTTATTTTATTTTTTTAAAAGAATGGGTAGGGTTTTTTATATTAAAATAAATAATTGGAGTCAGTCCAAAACCCATACAAAATGTAATTAGTTCTAGGTCTTAATAGACCAGACATGTCAAAAAATAAAATTTCTTACATTTGTATAAACTTTTAACTTCATTTCTAATAATACTTATGCTATAAACCCTATAAAAATATTGCTAAAAAAGCACATATCTACAATACATTGAAAAAATGAAAGAGGTGGAGCCACTTAGTCAGGGAGTTGAAGCTCCATCGTCCATTATAGCTTTCCAAGCCTTGACTTTGTCCTCATCTACTTGCCTTCCCAGCTCCAATGTGCATTGTGCTCGCTTCATCGAGTGTCCTACGTGGAGTTCCAAATTGGCCTGAGATATCACGTCCTCCTTCCATTTCTCATTTTCCAACTTTTTAAGGCGCGTTTCCATCTCAGCCATATCGCTTTAAAAAATGAGCTTCATATTTTCAAACTCCAGTTGCAGGAGATCATATTTCTTTTCTAGTGTCACCATGCGATCTTGTGCTTCTAGTTCCTTTAACATGTTCCTTTAGTCCCGATGCATTCATTGTGTCCAACATTTTCTCCATGGAAACCACCAACTTTCCATTAGATCATGCAAGCTTGAGCCTCCTCATCAAATTGAGGTTGAAAAACACTCCCCGCCATCACAAAATCCCAAGGATATAAGTTATGAATAGAGCTCCAGACTACAAGCTGAATTCTCTCCAAAATGTTTAGTGTTTTCCTGTCGCCTTCCATGCCATTTTCCTTCAACTTATAACTGCATAGAAATAACCTCTTCCACTGCTTTTGAGGCCATGAGACTTGGGAATTAATTCTCTTCTCCTCCAAATCCATGTTGTTGTCTTGGTTGATCCTCTTTAAATAATCACACAATCATATCCAAAAACAGAGAAGGATGTCAAAGGAATTATCTCTACTTCTTAAGAGAAACCTTCATTGGGATTTAATTGTCCTTCCTTCCAACTCCCACATGGATTTCTCTATTGGGTCCTCATGTCACAACTTGAAACCCGAGGTCTTATCATTCCTAATATTTTTATGCTCCTCGACTTGCCAGAAGTGCATCATTGGAATTATTTGTCATCAACAAGTTGATCCAAACTGCCACCATCCTTACACAAAGGTGATGTCCACAAAAAACTCTAATGCTTATATTCATGGAAACTAGAAATGAATAATATATTCATTCCTTATTTCCAAAATTCCGTGTTCTAACAAATCTCTTT
Source organism: Pinus albicaulis (assembly GCA_034641835.2). Taxonomy (NCBI): domain Eukaryota; kingdom Viridiplantae; phylum Streptophyta; class Pinopsida; order Pinales; family Pinaceae; genus Pinus; species Pinus albicaulis. The sequence continues at coordinate 799,323,052 of CM076572.1, read as the reverse complement.
GATTTTCCTACACATCGGACAAATAGTTCAGATGTCGATATACATGAAAGAAGTCAATCACCTCAATCTATTGAATCTGAAGAGTGATACATTGGAGAATTGGTGAGAGGTTCATGGAGATGGACTCCCTACCTTTTATCCCTGCTTGACCACTAAAATTGAGTTTCAAATGACTATGATCTTTCGGATTTGTCGCGATATGGCTAGCTTGAGACCTTGCCAAAGTGACAAATATTCTATGTGATTGTTCATCGTGATGCCTGCATAGGTTTAATCAAGACTATAGAAATTTTTTGGGTCCCAAGTTCTTTAACCAAAAACCATTGCATATGACCTTCACTTGGTCCTCTATGCACTATAGCCCTAAGGGCTTAACCACCGATCACAACGCATGTGCACCCATGGCTTTTACATCTGCACAGAACCAAGTTCTAGCCCAAACTTTAGGCCCTGGCTCTTATTCCATGTGCGCCTTTGGGTTGATCCTCCGAGGTTGTGTGTCCCGTGAGGACCCACTTGCCACATGTGCCCTCATTATTGGTCTTTCACTCCAACCACCTGCAATCAACCTTGTCCCGCAACCTAGCCAACCTAGAGCAACCTACATTGTCACTCTCTATGATACCTCTAGGGTCCCTTCTTCGGGGTTACCTGTCCCTATGGGACCATGCCACGAACACACATACTAATCAATTTATTGTCAGGGTGAGATGTCTTGCCACCTGACATCCTCTGTGTGCTGAAATTGTTTCTCATACACCTGGTCCAATCACTGAACAACTAGGATGACCTATCTTCGCCATTGCGTCTTCCAGTTTTTTGCCACCTATGCAAGGGTGCCATGTGTCACTCGCTGAGTGGTGGCATGTGTCACTCATTTCGGCCCACTTAGGTACCTAAAAATTCCAAATATGCATGCCATGTGTCACCCTCTTATTAGTGCCACATAATGTTGACATCAACATGCTAGTGTGTCTCCACATCATCTTTGAAATTCAATAAAAAGTATCATGTGTCTTCATTCAATTCATCCATGTGTCCAAGGGTATGGAGGAAGAGGGGGGCCCGAGAATTGGTTTTTCAATGAACTTATTTAACAAAATTTTAAGGGTCCTAGGCCAAGTCATTTTCTACATCCTCCATTATGTTCTCCTAATTTCCTGCCATGACAACTCCCTCAATATTCCACTACATATTTCTCTTCCAAAGTTAAACCCTCCTAGATGAGTTGTTCAGTGGGGCATCCTGGTGCAAACGTGCACCAATCACACATTTTTCGGCTGCTACATTATCTATCACGCACTCTCGATGCTTCATCGTCTCACGTCTTAACTTACACCTGTGTTCGTATTCGCTGGGGTTATCTATCCCTCCTGAGATTTTATTGACCCACGCAGTCCACATGTGCACCAATACCATCCTGCTAGTTGTGCGCCAATGTGGTTGGCATTTCCACCTATACGTCGAGTATGCTAAGGAGCATTGAACTTTGAATTTTACCATCAGAACTTTGACCATCAATAACTATCAATAAAAGAGGTCTTTTTCAGACTTCAATATATCATTGGAAATATATTTCGGAGCTCTCTTCATCTAGGCCAGCTTCAAGAGCCAATTATCACATCTTCTTTACTAGAAATGGATCAAAATATTAGTGACCTTAGCAAGCTTTATCAATTCCTTTGACATGCTTGTCAAATTTCCTATGACACCAATGATTATGGTGACTCAATGAGAACTGTTTCAACGTCTTCTAGTGACAACACCTTTTTCAATACTTGTCTTACATTATCCCAATGGAAAAAACACCTTTAACATTAATGACAACATATTTTAACACTCTAAAGTTTTTTTTTCTCACAAGATCTAGTGTTGAACCTTTAGTTTGTCAACTCTGTAACAAAAATGTAATTATATTCCCAACGGTCTAGTATTTTAACCTTTAGCTCGGCTACCACTTTGTAACTCTCCCATCAACCACCCAACATACATTAGCTCATTGTAAGGTGTCACTTTTTCCTAACCAAGGCTCCATAGTTCAGTCATGGGAGTGGGGTCTCCTTCAACTTCTTCGACTATAACCAAACCTTACCATCGCATCGGTCCCATTGAGACCTTCCAAATGATATAAATTTCACCCAAACCGACTTACGAATCGACCTATATCACCATTTCATGTTAGCCTTGTTACCCACCACTTTGTGGGTGATATCCCTAGGAGAAAATTTTCTCCATGATGGATCTCAACTGAGAGCCAACAGCCCCTTGCAGCTTTCAACTAGCTCATTGTGTCATTTCTCTTCCACTTGAGCCAACCATGTGGTCCCTCACCCATCTGTATTGATTGTATGTTTGAAGGTGGGCCTCCCGAATCTAAAGGTATGCATTTTCATTTGGTAATTGAGTATTGGGTTTACCTATCATGGACACTTCTGGGCATGGATTGATGGGGGTATTTGGTAGAAAGAGTGGGATTAGTTTGTGCTCCCAACCCCTTGATCTCTTTTGGATGTTACCCTTGGATCTTAGTCCCGTGGGATCTCATTTATTGACCATTTGTTTCTAAGGTGGTAGTAATTGGGAAATCCCAACCTTTTGGTGCGTGGTCCCACTCCTTTATCCGCATATATTACTCCATTTCCATTCACTATACCCCCACTCATCATTTCTCCCGCCTGGGTCCACATTGCCTTTTTGGGTCCACACAGTGTTAACCTCCCTATCCCCTTTCCCCCACCTTGGGTTAGGCCGGGAATGATGCCTTGAGGTTGAAGCAACTAAAATAAAAATTAAAAGCATAAATGGCCACATTCAACAGTGAATTGTACCACAAAATGAAAAAGATGGCAGAGAAAAAAATATATAACACGTGGGAAAAATCCAATACATGAGAACTGTCCCATTCCCATGGCCATCACCTTGGTTCCATAGGCGCTAGATGAGCCTCCTTTATCATTCAGGAACCCATGACTGTCCCAACCCCTGGAGATCAATGGACCTCCCTAAAAAATCTCAGGTATTTACTATTATATCAGACACATCATGCTCTTTCCCTTTAAGCCCCAAGCAGTTTATTAAATAAAAATCATAAAAGGAAAAAGGAACATAAATAAGGGTGTAAAAACTAAGGTCATTGCACCTCATGTACCACGATTTCTCCCTCCTACACATTATATACCCAAGTTTGGGCTTCCCATCATCTAGCTGCCCCTATGCCCCATTATGTGGCCCAAGATTTCCCCTCTCATTCCCTATTCCATTTCATTTCTTTATCGCTTTCCACCCCCATTTTAGGGATGTACCTTGGACATCCCCTATAAGGGTAGAAACCACCTAAAAAGGTACCTAGCTAACCCTCTTTGAAGCTTGGAGACATAAACATATGCCAAAGCCCACTACAGAAGGAAATGCCATTATGAATTGCCCACTTTGTTGTCTATGGTTTGTAAGCTCTTTTATGCGATTACTCTAATGACTTGTTCTACTGGAAAGCTAAGGGATTCATTGGATCTTATACAGGATTGTAGATGATGTCGATTTGAGTTTGGCCTCCCTATATGGGGTCCTAACCCCTAGAGGGCTACATTGGCACTTATAGGGTGTGTATAGAGAGCCACGGGCCTCCAAAATGACATACATCACTCCACAGATCCCCACTGATGTTCAGAGACTACTAGAGATCCACTTTTGGGATGATGATGATATGCTTGGTGCAATATGCCAAACAAGCCCCACGGAATCACGACACTCTTGGAAGGTGTCCCAAGACTTGTATTATGTCATAGCAACGCTCATTCCATCATTTGACCCCTTGTAGAGGATCTACAGGCATATTCGACTCATATGAAGACCCATGGGGTCATTGGTGTGCCCACACACCCATTGGGAGCACCATACGTCTAATACTTGGATAACATGGGGCCACCCCCTTGTCCATCATATTTTAAGGAGTGTATTCATCATTATGGCACTTATAGGTATTATTAGGCCTTTGGAGGGCCCTGCGACATGCACATATTATTATTTGACCTTCTGAGAGGCTTATTATTCCATGTATGAGCTAGTTTGGTGGGCTTGTCATCAAAAGTTAGGGTTACATGCACATTGTTTTATGTTTAGGGGCTAATGTAGGCCCATAGGCTAATTCGAACTCCTAAAAGGTGTATAAATAGGAGTTAGCTACATTCATTTGTATCATCACTTGACTTGGGATCTCTCTATCTTTAGAGAACTTCACATTTTTCATTGGAGGACTATTTTGGATAATGGATGAATTTTGATGTATGGATTTGGGCCATTTTTATCTTGGAGCTTCATTTTTGCAAATGTGATGTTGCTTGGATATACTCTCTAACATTGTAGGTGCAAATTTTAACGTTATTTTCTTGTTTCTACATATTGTTGAACTTCACTATAGTTAGGGTTAATTGCTCCATGATTGAAATGTGGAATTAAGTGTCTATTTAGCTCATCTAATGTATGGGTCATTGTTAGATGAATGAGATGTCCTAGAGATTTTTTTTTCTTGATAATATTGCACCATTTATATGAAGTATAAATGCTTGAAGGTCAATTTTCTTCTCTTTCTTTTAACATTGGACGAAGTTTACTTTCTGAGCCTCCTTAATCAAGAAACCAAATTATTAATCATTATCATCCTTGACCCCATATCCTTAAGTGAATCAAGAAATAGTCCCTCAAAAGGGTGATAACTTTCCCCTTATTTTTCACATTTTTCCCCTTTTTTCCTAGGTCTATCCCTAATAAGTCACCTAGGGCATAAATTTCTTGGGAATCTGCCCATATGAGAACTTCGATCTCCTAGATGCTACTGCGTTGATGGGTGCCCTCACTCTCCTCAAAATTTAAGTCAATTCTAACAGTGGAATCTTCGGGAATCTCAAGCCCTATCTCTAAGACCAATTTTTTCCTATGTATCCCCAAAGCTAGAACCTAGTAGGATCAATTTGACCTATTTAAGTAACGATTTTTTTTTTTTTTCCTTTCCCCCCACCTTGTCTAGGATAGGAGCATCATTGATTGCTATATTCCATCCTTAAACCTGGGTTTGGTCCACTTGGCCCTGTGTGGTCTCACTTATCATCAAAGACTATTTATTAAGGACCATTTGGAAATCCAAGTTCCCCCAAGGATTTTAGATATTGAGAGACTCATCTATAAGCCTTATCCTCTACCTCAACCATCCAATCCTCCTCCCTTATCCCTTGAATATCAAGTCCCTTTCTTAAAAGGTAAGCAAGCTCCATTCTTCACCTCTTCCTTGGAAAAGGGTTTAAGGGGTCACTTCTCATATATCCATTGATATATCCTTTATAAGTGGTTTCCAAAAGCATCGAGACTCCTCCCATTGGTGAAATTTCGTAAAGCGCAGGGAGCCTTAGCTTTGGTGACAGTGAGCTAAGCCTCCACCGTTGCCCTTAACCTAGCAGTTGCCCTCTTAGGAACCCCCTTTAGGTCCCCTGCTGGTTTGAGTGGTAACAAGGCCTTTTAAGATTTTACTATGTCAATAGTGGCTAACACAGTGGCCTCGACGTGTATCCATTAGGCATAACACTAGCTTTAAGCCCCGATATTAACCTTGGGGACTTGTTAATAAGACTGGCTAGGCTACTAATCCATCCTACTTCTAGGTCAATTGATTTGACCACAACTAGTAGACTCTTTTCAACTATGTTAGCGCTCCTTAGTTTCCCAAGGCTAGGAAAGGAAACCAAAGAGGTAACCACAGACCAAATTTTGACTTGGTATGTAGCCCTAACAAATCAGAGAGGGCTCTCTCAAAATCAACCTCACAGCCAATGAAAGTGACTGGAGAGTATTAGGGTTTTAGGCTAGTTATTAGTTTAGTAGGGTTTTTTATTTAGGTTTTGTTGGATAAGAAGCACCAGGTTTAGGAACTAGGCCAAGTATTCCAAAGGATCAACTTCAGTCATAGAATAAGGTAAGATAAATGTAACTAGTGACACAATTTGAATTTTTCATTGTAGTTTGGTGAGGAAGAAATCATGTAGAAGGAGTAAAATGAGCATACATGTATGAATTCATTTACTTAGAAGATAAAAACACTTATATGAAAATATAAGATAAAACAGAGCATATGAGACAATGTATCATGTTTAAAACTTATGAGATTAACACAAGAATAACATAGATGGCTGCTTGAACAACTTGATCATCAGATGCATAAGAAAAAAGGAGAAAAACACTGCCACTAACCACGTCACAAGAATCCCATAAAAATAGCTGCAACTGCCTGTAAATTACTTCTGCAAGGAGTCAAGTACACCAATTCCAAAATAGTGTGAACTTCAAATATCCAACCTTCTCTTTGACTTGATTCTGAGTACATATAGAAAACAAACAAGATTCTACCTATAGGAGTCGAATCTTGATCCATAGTGACTAATTAATGAACCTAATGACTCATTGCCTAATCCTAGGGAAGTTAGGAACAAATTTCCCCTTTTTTAGCTAAGTAATTGAGCTTATCTCTCAAGGCATTAATCATAAGATTATTTATAAATATGACTATTAATAAGCCTGTTAGTCATAGGATGACTCATGAGCCAGCTATTACATCGACCAAGTCTTACCTTTGACCTCCACGTGTAATGCAGAACCTTCAAACCCAGAAACACAACAAATTTTCCCAAAAACGCAACAAAATTTTTAGCAGAAATGCAACAACTTGGGATTGATTTTTAGATGACTTAGAAAAGGTTTTGAATGATCTTGAAGGTTGGTGAAGAAATATTGGGATGTCTATTATTCCCTCAAACCCTTAATTCATCGAAAATCATCATTTTAGCCCCCTCAAAATTTATTTTAAGAGAAAGTCTCCGGAAACACAGAGAATTTCTGAAAAGGTGGCAGAAAGGTGTAAAAAGGGTAGTATTTGACCATTTTATTCAAAATTATGACTTTACAAGCATCCAAAAGTGTTTTTTCTGACATCCTTAGGTCATTAGCTATCCAACTGTTGTGGCTCATTTGCATTTACTCTTGAAATATTTCTCAAAAAACCCAAAAAAAAACATATATGTTAGAAAATGTAAATTTTTTTGTACACCGAAAAATAATTTTTGATTTATATGTTGGTGTATTAACATTATGTGCAGAGATGTGAAGGCAGGTCGAGTCATGCTTATTCGCGTGAAGAACAGTTCAAGGATTAGGACGATTGATGTGTTCAGAACATTACATGTCAGGGTTGAGTTGAATATCCCCACCTCCACTTGCCACGTCATCCTACCTTTATCTCACATCGCACATCGCAAGCTCAGGAGGAATGGCACTCGTGAATATGTTATGAATGTCGAAATGCGAAGTGCGACAAGGGATGGATGCGATGCAGCTCAGAACTATGATTTAATATATTCAAACTTCACATCGCACATCGCAAGCTCAAGAGGAATGGTGCTCATGAATATGTTATGAATGCTGAAATGCGAAATGCGACAAGGTTTTATATCACCGATTGCAATATGCGATCGGCCCCACCTCCACTTGCCACATCATCCCTACCTTTATCACACATCGCACATTGCAAGCTCAGGAGGAATGGTGCTCATGAATATGTTATGAATGCCGAAATGTGAAGTGCGACAAGGGTCAGACATAATGCAACTCAAAACTATGATTTAATTATTCCAATCGCACATCGCACATCGCAAGCTCAGGGGGAATGGCACTCATGGATATTTTATGAATGCCAAAATGTGAAATGCGACAAGATTTTATATCGTCGATTGCGATTTGCGGTCAGTCCCACCTCCACTTGCCACGTCATCCCTACCTTTATCACACATCGCATATCACAAGCTCAGGAGGAATGGCGCTCATGAATATGTTATGAATACCGAAATCTAAAATGCAATAAAGGGATGGACGTGATAGTTTTCAAAGGAAAATTTGAATTTATTTAAAGTCTGGGATTATGTGCAGTTACGTTGTTTTATGAAGAACTGTGAACGCAGGGAGTGGACTCGGGTAAGTGACCCAACGCAGAGAAAAGGAGAAGAGAAGACGAAACACTACGAGCAGGAGCAGAAGATGCAGATTTGGGCAGAAGGATACATGATAACATTGTTTGTAAACGTAGAGGCATAGGCTGAGTTGGGAAAAGGGAGCACATGGTGGCAACGTTGGGAATGAAACAACTGGGTCAAGTTGGGCAAAGATGCATTATTGCAGAACTGTTCGAATACCACATCAGAAACAAAAAATGCATGACAGCAAGAAGAAAAGATAAATATTGAACTCTGGAAGAAATGTAGGGCAAGGATGTCCGATCTGTCAGGGAGACACATTAGCACTTCAGGGAGACGCATCAACAACAAATTAGATTCAACAAATAGAATAATATTTCGAGTTTTAATTTGTTTTCTTTATTTGTTAAGATTGAAGCTATAGTGATGTCCTTAATTGCAATGTAACAAGTAGTTTTAACAGTTTAGGTAGTCGAAGTAGTTTCAAAAAGTTCTAGTAGTTACAAATTTTTTTTGATGTATTTAAGCAAGATATAAAGAAAGAAGAAAGGTTTCGAATTTCAGTCCTCTGGAAGACTAAAAATTTGGTACTTAATTTTATGGGGAATTAATGAAAGAAGCATCAATTTTCCTGCAACTGTTGATGTTGATTCGATTTTCCTGTGCCATTTTGTGTTCCTTCTTCCTGGAATGAAGTGAAGTAAAGTAGCTGTCGGACTATTAATTACATCTGTGAGTAACTTGAGTTAAATAACCTTAATTTGTGCTCCTTCACTCCAACTCATCTCCCTTCACAAATTCTCTCTGGAACTTAAAAGCAATAGATTCTGTGTTTACAACATATTATTTTGAGTTTCCTCTCTCTCCATAAACTCATTCTGAAATTTAAAGTGATAGATTATGTGTTACAACATATCAATTTGAGTTTCTTCTACAGTTCTTCTTTTCCATTTTGATATCAGTAGTTAATGGCATTGGAGAGTCTTTCATTATACCAGATTATTAAGGGTTTTAAAGAATTAGTTTTCAAAGGCATTGAATGAAGACCACCTAATATAATTACTTCTGTGACACATTTTAAAAAAATGTATTAAGCATCGATTCCTTTCCACAACCAAGGAATTGTCTCTTAAGATACAACATTTTATGGTGCTGTTGCCGGGGACGAAGAGACGAAGTTTATTTTCCATAGTTTTTTCACATTATTTCCTTTGGTTTTTCAGTGAGGTGGAAATATTTGGCCGTGTTTGTTATTCTCAAAATTCTGGCTCACAAAAATCCTCACACAAGATCAGATACCTCACAGCAGAAGGTCCCTGCTTTGTCAGACCTTGAAATATTGGTTTCTAAAAGGGTTCAGAAACCCAAAACCTCCTCAACACCTAGTCCTACAACGTTTTCTCATGGCAGTAGTTCTCGTAATCCTTTGTTTGAATATATTTCTAAAGTACTTCGTTTCTTGGAACAAGGTTCACCTTTCACACCATTTATTTTCAAGAACCTAAGTTGGAAGAACACTCCTTTGAGTCTCTTTCTTTTAATTTTAATCAAGCTCAAAAAGCTCCAGTTACTGGTCCCTCTGCCATTGTCCATCAACCCACTCCCATATCAGTTTTACCTCCACCTCCATTCATTTTCACAGTAGGTTCATCGACTGCATCTAACCAAGGAACAGTCAATTAATGTGCAAACATGGCAGCACCAACCTTTTTGTTGAACATATATGCTCCTCTTAACCTTCCACAACCAATTAATGTGATGCCTCAAGAGTATCTTAAATTTCTCCCACGTTTCACTGGAGAAGATGAAACAACTGCAGAAAAACACTTGCTTGTGTTTTTTAATTTTGCTAAAATATGAACGTAGAACATCTTGATGTTTTAATAAGTCTTTTTTTTCAGACTCTAGATGGAGAGGCCATAAATTGGTTTAAGGGATTTCCAAATAATTCTATTAATACATTGGAAGAACTGAAAAATCAATTAACTTAGAGATGGGGTGAAAAAAGTGATCATGGATATTCACTAACATAATTCAATGCAATCAAAATAAAACCAGATGAGAATATATAAGATTTTATCAAAAGATTCAATAAATTGTATAAAATTTTGCCTGTAGAAATGAAGCCCCCTCCTTTTGGAGAAAAGGTGGTTTTTGTTGGGGCTTTGGAAGCCGATTTTAGTTTCACACTTAGAGAAAGGAGATCCCCTACTCTAGAGAAGATATAGACAGACGCTTTAGAAATTGAAGCTAATATGATTGCAGCTGGGAAGGCGAAAGGGAAACAGCCAATCCAAGAGAAGGGGAAAGAAAAAGAAGAATCATCACAAAATCAAAGAATTAAAGATATGACAAAGGTGATAAAACATTTGTCAAATAAGCTAGTTAATATGTAGTTGGAAAGTAAAAAATCCCAAATATAAGTACAACAAAACCGAGGAGGATTTAACCCTCAATTCAGAAGATAACCCCTGCAAATTTTACAGAGGGAAAGAAAACATCAAGACCAAGTTCAAGCACCATTGTATATAGAAGCAACACCCGGAGAGTCAACAGAAGATGACCAAAAGAAGGCTGAAGATAAAATATATGCTATGTATACAATATAAGAGGATGAAGAGGAAGATTGTGAAGGAGAATATACTAAATCTGAAGTATCTTTTGCTGAAGATGAGGTGAATGAATACTGTAAACAATTTGTGGATTTTATGCAGGCTGGGTTGTACAAGAAGTATTATTTGAGATCAAGGAAAACATTAGGGGTACAAGACAGTGAGGGTGAACAATAAGACTCTGACCCTCTGCCAATGGCGACTCCACAACAAAAGGACCTTGTAAAAAAAGTCAGTAATGGGAAGCAACCTATAAATTCAGTTTATAGAACAGATGTGCAGCAGGGTGAACCTTCCCAGAGAAAATCAGTTGATACTAATATTTTGGAGAGAGTTGTTCCTGTACTCGAACAAGTGGAAAATTATAGAAAGAGTGAAGAAGAAACTGAAAATAATGTTAAACAAGCTCATGTTTTCAGTTTGAAAAAAGAGTTGGAGAAGGTAAAAATTCAGGTACCTCTTCTAGAATTAGCTAAAATACCAGTCTACAAGAAAGAAATTTCTGGATTTATTAATCTCACATAAATTGAAGATATAAGTGACACTGTGAACTTACAAGAAGAGAAGCCAGTGGTCACCTTTGATCCTCATATATAAGAAGTAGATCCTTTTGTTCCACCATTCTATATTTCTCTCTTGCTTCATGATTTTACTCTCCATAATTGTATGCTGGACTCAGGAACATCCCATAATCTCATGCCATTGTCTGTTATGAAGTAACTAAACTTTCAGATTACAAAAATTTACAGAGATTTGTATTCATTTGATTCCAAAAGGATGAAATGTATTGGGTTAATTAAAGATGTAGCAGTTTTTGTGGCACAAATTCTAGCAAAGAGTATATTCATGGATGTAGTGGTTGCTGACATTCCAGCCAGGTTTGGAATGCTCCTGTCAAGATCTTGGGGAGAAAATTTGGGAGCTGTTCTAAAATTTCATTTCACTTATGCTATCATTCGTGTTTTCAATGGTGAAGAAAGGAGATTGTATAGGGAAATAAGGTTTGTGAAGACCACTACCAAGAAAGATGCATGAAATTCCCCTATTTATAGTTAAGAAACAAAATATCTTTCATGTTTCATGTTGCATGAAGTTGCATCATTTTCTAAAGACAAAGGGAAGAAACTCTCTTCAATAGTTGTAAATAATGAGCTGCATTCAAAGAAGATTTGGAAATGGTATTTTTATGGTGCCTACTCCAAGGATGGCACAGGAGATGGATTCTTGTTGATATCACCAAAATGTAACCTCATGCCTTTTTCTTTTAAATTAGAATTTGATTCAACAAACAACGTGGCTGAGTATGAGGCCTTAATTTTAAGCCTTTAAGTTGCTAAACAGATGGGGGTTCAATGTACTTCAATTTTCGGTGACTCTGAATTGATAATAAGACAAATTAAAAATCATTGTTAGAGCAAGCATCCGAGATTAAGATCATACAAAAATGAAGTTTGGGATCTGATAGAGAACTATGTTGAAGCCTTCAATCTTCAGTTCATTCTCATCTAGGGGAATAGGTTGGTAGATTTGTTAGCAGTTGTAGCTAGTACCTTTAAGCCTCCAATGAATCCAAGGTTAAGGTATGAGATTTAAATTAGACATAGACCCTCTATTCCTGACAATGTGAAACAATGACAGGTGTTTGAAGTTTATGAGTAGATAAATAATTTCTTGACAATGATTGGAAACTTTGAAGATGTTGAGATAGATCAAGAAGAAGAACAAACAGAGCAGAAATGAGAGATAAGAAACCTTAAGCAGTCAATAGGCGAGCAGAAGATTATCTAATTGAAATACAATATCCTCCCTAAAGGACTGGTTCCCCTTGAAAGACTATTTGATTCTAATGATGTTGTTGTTAATTAAAATAAAATACATCAAGAGGAAGAGATGGAAGATTGTAATTTGGGAACTCAGCATGAGCCAAAAATGGTGAAATTATTCAAGGGTGTTCCCAAAAATTATAAAGAAAGATACATTGATCTTTTCAAGAAGTATATGGATGTGTTTTCTTGGTCATATGAAGACTTGAAAATGTATGATAAAATCATAATAAAACATAAGATCCCATTGAAAGAAGGAAGCAAACCACACAGAAAAAATCTCAGATAGATTAATCCATTACTGTTAGCTCCAATTGAAAAGGAAGTGAAGAAATTGTTGCAAGAAAAAATCATAGTCCCTCTCAGATATTCGGATTGGGTTTTTAATCTGGTTCCTGTGAGGAAGAAAAATGGAGAGATAAGATTGTGTGTAGACTTCAGGAATTTTAATATAGCATCTCTAAAGGATAATTATCCTTAACCTAAGATGGATTATATATTACAAAAAGTGACAGGATCTTACAGGATGCCCATGATTGACGGATTCTCTAGGTATAATCAGGTGGTAGTGGATATGGAAGATTAGAAAAAGACAACTTTCACAACCCCCCGGGGTACTTTTATGTATGCAAGAATGCCATTTGGTCTTATAAATGTAGGTGCGACTTTTCAGAGGACCATGGACATGAAGTTTGTAGGTGAAAAATATATGGTTATATATCTGGATGATGTAACAGTTTTCTTAGGGTCAGATGATGAACACTTGGAACATCTGCAAAAAACTTTTGAAAAATGCAAGAAGTTTGGTCTGTCACTAAACCCCAAGAAATCTTTGTTTGCCTTAGAAGAAGGTAAATTATTGGGCCACATAGTTTCAAAACAAGGAGTAAAGATTGATCTAGCAAGGGTGTAAGCAATTCAAACAATTCCCTTACCTAGAAGCAAGAAATATATTTAGATATTTTTGGGAAAAATAAACTTTCTGAGAAGATTTGTACCAAGCTATGCTGAGATTGTGAGAAATATAATTGACATGTTGAAGAAAAATGCAGAAGTGAGATGGGATAAAGAAGCAAGAGAAGCATTTTCTAGAATAAAAGAAGCACTCCAGGAAGCTCCTGTTCTAATAAGTCCTGATTATCAAAATGTATTTCAAATATTTTCATTCACTTCTCCCACTACTATTGTTGTTGTGTTATTGCAGAAAAATGAGGATAATAAGGAGCAACCAATGGCATTCCTCACCAAAGTTCTCAGATAAGTTGAGCTCAAATATAAAATTTTGGAGAAACAAGTGTATACATTGGTCAAAGCACTCAAAGCCTTCAGGACTTATGTGTTACAACCCCAAATAACTGCTTATGTACCTAATAATATTGTTAAGGACATGTTGGTTCAAAGTGATGTTGAAGGAAAAAGAGGAAAATGGATAATCTAGATCAAATAATACTTTCATCCTAGAAGATTTAGATGGAGAATCTCTGCAGTTGCCTGTGAATGGGTAGTATTTGAAGCATTATTTTGAACATTAAAATTCAACATTCCACCATTGTAAATACCAGATTACTCATTGTTCATATGTCACCAAGCAATATTTGACTCCATGCCCAATGGATAAGGCACTAATCTGCAGTTCTTAGCGCTTTCATGGAAAAAAGCACTATCCCCGGGTGGAGCCAGATGTTGTGGATAATTTTCATTTACTTTTGAAATATTCTCAGAACACCAAAAAAAGCATATATGTTAGAAAATGTAAAATAATTTTTGCATACCAAAAAAGAATTTTTGATTTATGTGTTGGTGTATTAACATTATGTGCGGAGATGTGAAGGTGGGTTGAGTCGTGCTTATTAGCGTGCAGAACATTTCAAGGGTCGATCCGATTGATGTGTTCAGAAAATTACTTGCCAGGGTTTAATCAAATGACCCCACCTCCACTTGCCACATCATCCTACCTTTATCGCACATCGCACATCACAAGCTCAGGGGGAATGGTGAGCATGAATATGTTATGAATTTTGAAATGTGAAGTGTGACAAGGGCCGAACGCGATGTAGCTCAGAACTATGATTTAATATATTTCAATCGCACATCACACATTGCAAGCTCAGGAGGAATGGTGCTCATGAATATTTTATGAATGTCGAAATGCGAAATGCGACAAGGTTTTATATCACTTATTGTGATTTGCGATCGACCCCACCTCCAATTGCCACGTCATCCATACCTTTATCGCACATCACACATCGCAAGCTCAGGAGGAATGGTGCTCAAGAATATGTTATGAATGCCGAAATGCGAAATGCGATGAAGGGGCAGACGCGATAATTTTCAAAGGAAAAATTGAATTTATTTAAAGTCCAGGATTACGTGCAGTTGCATTGTTTTATGAAGAAATGTGAACGTGGGCAGTGGAATCAGGTAAGTGACCCAATGCAGAGCAAAGGAGAAGAGAAGACAGAATGCTACGGGCACGAGCAGAAGAGGTAGAGTCGGGCATAAGGAGACATGATAACATTGTTTGAAACGTAGAGGTATAGGCAGATTCAGGCAAAGGGATCACATGGTGGCACTGTTGGAATCACAATAGCTGGTTCAAGTCGGGCAAAGATGCGTTATTTCAGAACTATTATAATACCACATCAGAAACAGAAAAGACATGACAACAAGCAGAAAATACAAATATTGAGCTTTGGAAGAAATGCAGGGCAAGGATGTCTGATATGTCAGGGAGAAACATCAACACTTCAAGGAGACGCATCAACAACAAATCAGATTCAACAAAAGAATAATATTTCAAGTTTAGTTTTTTTTCTTTGTTTTTTAAGATCGAAGCTATAGTGATTTCCTCAATTGCAATGTAATAAGTAGTTTTAACAGTTTAGGTAGTCGAAGTAGTTTCAAGAAGTTCTAGCAGTTACGAACTGTTTTTGATGTATTTAAGAAAGATAGAAAGAAATAAGAAAGGTTCCGAGTTTTGGACCTCTGGAAGACTAAAACTTTGGTACTTACTTTTCTGAGGAATTAATGAAAGAAGCATCAAGTTTCCTGCAACTATTGATGGTGATTCGTTTTTCCTGTGCCATTTTGTGTTCCTTCTTCCTAGAATGAAGTGAAGTAAATTAGTTGCCGGTCTCTTAATTACATCTGTGAGTAAGAGTTAAATAGCCTTAATTTGCACTCCTTCACTCCAACTCCTCCCCCTTCACAAATTCTCTTTGGAACTTAGAAGCAATAGATTTTGTGTTTAGAACATATTATTTTGAGTTTCCTCTCTCTTCATAAATTCATTCTGAAATTTAAAGTGATAGATTCTGTGTTACAACATATCATTTTTAGTTTCTTCTATAGTTCTTCTTTTCCATTCAGATATCATTAGTTAATGCCATTGTAGAGTCTTTAATTATACTAGATTATTAAGGGTTTTAAAGAATTAGTTTCTAAAGGGATTGAACGAAGACCACCTGATATAATTACTTATTTGACACATTTTTAAAAAAATTCTTAAGCACTGAATCCTTCCCACAGCCAAGGAATTGTCTCTTAAGATACAAAACCAACCATACTTGAATTTTTGGATTTGGACCCTCTGAGAAAAAATGCAGCAACTAGTTGTTGTGTTTCTGTAGAATGCTTTCTCCCGTTTGCACAAAAACTTCAAAATTTCAAAATTTTGCCACTTTTTCTTTCAATTCTGATTTTCTTTCATACCACCAATGATGTATCAGCCAATAGGTCTAGGATTTTCTTCATTTTGAGTTTCCTTTAGGTTCTTTTGAATTTCTTCTTCATGTTTTTCACCCTAACCTTGCAAATCATGTTCCTAGCATAGTAGTGCCTTGCGATATTTCTTTGCATGGTAGTATCCCTGTTTGATTTTTCCAGTAGCTTCTCCAAGTGTAGATTCACTCTGTCAAGCCAATACTTCTTGTTTTTCTCAATCTAAGTACTTATGGAGTCAAATATAGTATCTTGAGCTTGAGCAATAGCTATGGTGTCTTTAGTTTGAGGAGGAGATGGATCTTCTAAATTTTGTTCCTTCCTAGCCATTTCTCTTATCTTAGGTCTCCTAGGCTATGTTTGAATGTTCTTTTCTTCCAGCTGCTCAATATCAATAATGGCCTTACCTTTGTCCTTTGCTTCCAAAATACTTGTTTTAATTGTTGATGGAGGGTCCTCTTGTGGCTTGATCTGCTGCATTAGAGCATGTCTAAACTCTCTATTCTCTTATTGTAGGAAAGCCACCATGACATTGGATTTGGATAGGTCATATTTCAACTCTTTAATATGTGCTTCCTTCTCCTTGATGATATCTTCTACTGCCTTATCTCCATGTTGTTCTCCTAGGTCAACCATCTCAACTTCTGGAGGTACCTCTTCTTCATTATGCAATGGAGAATCAGGTATACTAAGAGGTGGTTCCTCTCTCATAGCTTCCAATTGAACTAGGTATCCTTTTTTCTTGAGATCTATTTTTAGGCCTATACCTAAGCATCTCCCCTTCTGCTTCAGGAAAAAATGCCAGCTTCTTACCTTTCTTATATGTCCTTGAAATATCTATTATAGGCTGAGTTTTTTTCATTGATGGCATGCTTGATGTTTTAGCTCCCTGTGGTCCTGATGGTGATGAAGGAGATATTTGACTCTTTGATTGTTTGGAGATAGGTAAGAGAGGAGCCACCTCCAAGAAAGCTTCCCATGACATGTTGATCTATGTCAGCGGGTGAAGGACTATTACCTTAACTAAAGCATAATGAAAGAGGCTTGCTTGAGGATCTTTTATTTTAGACTGCACCTTCTCTGTCATCTTCACCAAACTTCTAAACATATAGTTAGGTAAGTTTAGGGCCTTTTCAAAAGTGAAATGCATCAATAATATGATATGATACTGGTATAGCCTACTAAACCTGCCCTCACAAGTGAAATATTTCATAATAATATTCATCAAAGGCTTGTACTTCTCCAATAATTTATTGCTAGGAAAAACATGAGTAGGAGACTCCTTACACTGTGGTTTCAAGAACATCTTGTAGTGCTCTAGGTCTAAATCCATTCCCTTTAACCAAATTTCACCTTGATTAAGGATAGTAGTTGCTGAAGCAATGACCTCTTCTGAAAATGGAAAACTTATCCCTGCTATAGTTACCTAGTCCTTCTTGAAATTTATGGAAAAGAGGCTTGTTAAATCATGATGATATCCTACATCTTGGACTTTTAGAAAAAACCCTAAGAAACCTACCTGCTCAAATGATCTTTTGATAAACTCTGATGCATTCACATCTTGCATATGAGTTGGATCATATCTTGAGATCTCTCCTCCCTTATACCTCCTCTTTTCACTGGTCTTCACCATGTTTTTGGTTTCACTTTGATAGGAAACCCTAGTTTCAAACAAGAGAGGGCAAGGGATTTTGAGCTGCAAAACAAGGCTAAAAACATAGTAACTTGAGGGAAGGGAATGGAGGGGATGGGGGGTAGGAAAAAATATGAAAAAAATTATGGGAGATAGGGATATGTGTTAGGGACACAGTGAAAGTGAAATTTCTCAAAATGAGTGAGAAATGAGGAGATAAAAAGGGAAAACACAGACGTGTGCGAGAAGCATAGCAATACGTTGGGTTTTATAAGGGAAATGATGAAATGAAGGAATTTTAGTGAGGGGAAGAGTGGAGAATTTTTAATAAGGATGGTGAAGGATGTATGGACCCAAAAAAAAGAAGTTTCCTCTCAAAAGAGGCAAGAGACCACTAAGAGAGAAAACACAACAATCCCCGGGGATAGAATTTGACCAATTTTCTGAAGAAAATGACTACATAGAGGATTTTCAAGGTAAGAATTACTTGTTTAAAGAAATATTGAAGCATTGAGATGATGATAGGACCCTTTCTTCCTCCATTTGGCCTCCAAATCAAAAGTGCAGCAACACCCTCCAAAAACACATCAAACTGATGGAAGAGCAGTAGTGGAAAAAATTTGAAGATTTGGTGGCTACGACAGCTCTTCAAATTGAAGGAGAGGACCTCTTAAAACTTGTGGAAGGATGGAATGAAGTTTTGAAATGCTTTTATATCCCTTTATAACTCAAAAACTAGATTTTGTCTTGTTAGTGGAGTGACATCATGTACTTTAACCAAATGACTTTATGATGTGATTTATTCACTAAGTGCTAACTCTCATGACACTTTACTAGTTTTGGATGAGGATGACATGACTCCAAATGGAAATATGATGACACTCATGACACTCTCATGATCAACCTTATGACACCATGACTCTTCCTTTCCAAATTTATAAATAATGACACTTAACAAAGGAAAAATGACCTATGGCGACTAAATGACTCATGAAACTGATTATGATTTGACCTTGATGACCATGACATGAGAGTAACAATTACACTTAGAAAATTACTTGACCATTTGACAACCAAGAGAGGTGTCAAATTTTATTTGAAAATATAACAATTTGACCATAAGACTCTAACTATAGTGAAAATAGTCAATTTTGATCACTGTCACTATTGGACACTAACAGACTAGTTGACATGTCCAACTCACTTTCACTCCCAAATTGCTTGATCTAGCTAACTATCCTGACGCCCAATCTGGTAGGTCCCCATAGGCATCTCTCAACCTATATTACTGGTGTTCCTTGACTTAGGGAATTTCCCCAACTTCTTATTTGGATTTTGCATGACCCAACTATATGCAACCGATCTACGTGTGAAATCCTTCCAACATGCATTGGCCATGGAAACTGACCTTGAACAGTGGACCCCACCTGACTAATTGACTCACTTCGTCTAGAAAAATTAGTCGAATCCCAACCAATCGACTTACCTTGAATAGGAAATGCCATAGCCTAGGTTGACAACCTTAATGTTGACAACCAATTAATTTCTTCATCTAGGTTGACAACAAGGAATGTATCCAAATATATTTAGTGATTTCTGCTTGATGCATGCAAATTGATGTGCATGACGACAATCATGCCACTACCTAATCAGTCGGTGATTCTCAAATGAATTAGGTAACCAAAAATCTAGGTCCTCTCTCTAGGATCCCACACTAATAGTTGAGCCCTCACTATGGAAATTTGACACCTTTCTATCACACAAGTCTCAACCCACTTACCTGAATCAAGCTTTAAATGATTGTTGAATATCGAGTCACCTCTAGTTGACTCAGGGTGAAGCCACACTACCTCTATCCACCATTGACGAGGATACATGTAACCAGCTAATGGAATTCTCACTTTGTAACATCATAGTTGACTACATCTTACAGTCATTCGAGACCATGCGAAGAGCTCTTCACATCATGAAAGTATTAGCTAATCACACAAGGCTTATATTCCATTCATAATCATAAGAGTTAAACATATGCATACAAAATCTGATCATAGACAAACAAGAACAACATATTCCTAAAGTAACAATGCTAATACATGTATGAATCATCATAACAACATTATTCATATTCTTAATATGGAAAGTAAACAAGTAAGTAACTTAAGTTTTTATGTTCAAGTGGTTGGCAACTGAGAGTGGGACTTCAAATCTCCACCAAACCTTAGATTAGCCCGCACTAAAGTCTTTCCTGTATCCAATCACCCCCAAGCTAGATTCTAGAGTTTGAGAAGGATTGCTCAAAAGATTCAATCGATGCTCCTAGCTAAAACATGGACTCCAGAGGCCCAACACCTCCACCCACTAGCTACTCAGTGTAACCAAACACTATTCAATGCAACTGGCTAGAACAAGGAATCCATAGGTAATCCACCTCCATCCACTAGTTTCTCTTTCCACAAGCTGAAACAATGAATCCATAGACCTCCCAGTCTCCATCTACCAACCAAAAAAGGGAATCCAAAGGTTGACCCCTGCACCCTTAACAACATTAGTTTACATAGTGGTTCCACCCAAGCATGGGAATCCAAAACACACTACAAGAACCATGAAACAAGCAAGGAAGCTTTAGAACTCTCCTGATCAAGAATCCAAGAGACAAGTCTCCACCCAAACTGTCAAGGGAATCTATAGATCATCCATCTCCACCTTCCAGCTATCCAGGGAATCCAAACGCTACTACCCTCACCTGAGAGATGTTCTTCCACTATTCCAATGCTCAATTGAATGACTTATTGCTTCTCTGCTCTTGTAGTGATGCTAAGCTTTCATTCCTCTTGTGGTTCTCCTTTTTCCACACACCTCCATGACTGAGTGTTTTTGTATTTTTTCTTCCCTATATCATGATGTTCCTTTGATACTCTATATAAACATTTTTAATCCTCCTTCCCCCTCTTCCCAACTATTGTCACTAATTTTTTATTGATCATGGGGATTTATTGTGTTAGCTTCCCAACCATGTTCTTGTTGGTTAAATTGGCTTATCAGAACTTTCATCGTGACCCATCCTCTTATTTAATTTTTGTCATGTTCTGCCTTGCAAACTCATATAAGGAAATATGGACTCTCTGTCATCTTCCCTATCTCATTGATTTTTATAATTAGTCTCATTAATGCCACCTCTGCCAACATTCCCTAGTTGTAAGAAAACAATCAATTTATCCTTAAATACCAATCATTCTTCTTTCTAAAGCTCTAGAATCTGTGTCCCACTACTGAGACCTATTTTTCATCAAGATTACATAACTAAAAGGTTTACAATGAGGGGTACCTAGGGGATACCATGCCGAGAATTATAATTCAAAAATATATCGAGAGATCTAGAATAATGACAATTCCAATGAATACGAGCATTCTTTTCCCATTCCTCAAACTCTTCTCCTCTTTATTATTTTTTCTTTTCAACTAATTCTCTTTTTTTCTCTCTCTCCGGCCTTATTCAATTTTACAATATGATTTTTCTGAGTTGTTTGTATAACATTTTTTAATTATTGAATTAGATTGTAGGAGCTAACTTTTATAATCATTCTATGATTCAAATCCATTTATGATCACGCCTCCCTACTGAAAGATATTTTGGTCTCCAAAATATTGAAGGAAACCAATCTAGATAAACCTAAGTTTGCTTCTCCAGAATATGCTTATACTTTGGCTCCTAGTTACAACTTTAACTCTAGATCTAGCTTTGGATGACTTTACGAACTCTAGTACTAGCTATGGCTCTAGATTTTTCCACTCACTCACTTATTCCCACATTGTAAAAGTCCACTCACTAAATTATTATCTCTAAGAAATTTCCAAATTTGAACTCTATAATCAACATTCATTCCTCTCTCTTAGACTTGGAGAATATCCATCTTACTAGTCAATGAATCCTAGTCAAATATTGGTCTTCTTTTTCAATGTGTACCCAACATGCTTTGCCATCACATAACACTTCTATAAGGGAAATGTGGTCTACATTTTTTTGCTAGGATTAGTTGCTTTTGAGCATGGAAACAAATTACTAGTCTCTTCACATGCTTACAAGCATGCCATTGAGTTCTCAAGAACTCCCCCAAGTTCATTGAACTCCATGGATAAACCTTTGATGCATCTTCAAGAATGAGTTATATTAATCTAATACTAAAAACACAAATTGGATTGTGGATTCCCTTGGCATCAAATTCTTGTCCATCTTGTTGGTGTCACTTATATCCTATGCTATTGTAGCTTCTTGTAAATCTAATACTCTTTAGGCTAGAGATACATGCAACTCTTCATCTTCTTCAATAATCACTCTCCACACTCTTATATTGGCTATGTAGTTTATGTGGTGAAGTTTTTGATGAAGTTTCCAACACTCTTCTTGCTAATGCTCACTCAAATTGAAACAATGGAAAAATTTGTTATTATTGCTACATGGAATCATTGCCATACTGCTCTTGCCCATGTTCCCTTTGAGTTAAATGTTGAATTAGTAAAGTCTTCCTGTCATTCCTCCTTTGAAAGAAATATGGTTTGTGGTGCATGGCTTGATTTTCCCTACAATATTCCACTTGTTGGCCTTTCTTCCCACATAATGACCATCCTTCCAAGTAACCACAACTAATAGTGTTATTTCCTTTTTTCTTACAACAATGAAAAATAAGGGATGCCCTATTCGATGTAGGCCTCTTGGTCTTTTATCCTTCTTTCCCCCACTGATTGGCTTGTTTCTTCTTCTGAGTAATGGTGTAGGCTCAATATTTGAGCTCTTCCCATCATCACTCTTCTTCAAACTACAATAAGATAAGGTGGTATTGGGATTCCACCTTTGTTTACTAGATATATTTCCTTTGATGAGCATTCCAACTCTGCCATGTATTTTTCTTCAGAAAAATTGGCTCGTTGTCATTGTCCTTTTCCTTTACACCATTGAAACCTAGGCTCTCATGCTTGAATCTTAGTGCAACTATAATGGGGCTTAGGATGCCTTGTTTTATCTTAGTCTAGTCCTTATCCATTCTAGTCCATCTTCGTTAATAGTTTTAATCCAATTCTTTTGGTATGATTTTCAAATTCACCAAGATTCTATTGAGAAACTTCCTAATGAAGGTGAGATTCTGAGAGTTATCTCAATCATGGTGTTGGTTTTGATAATGGTAATGGAAGGTGCCCTTGCTCCCTAGTGCTCTTAGAAAACTACCTGGATATTTTCTAAGGCCTTCTCCTCCTCTTCCAGCTCTTTTCATATTTGATACGTCATTTGACTGAGATTATCTTCTTGTCAACTATCCAATTAAAGTACCTTCTCTCCTAAGTGTAGAGGCTAAACTATGTGCTTGTCCCAATTTTCCATAACTGCAGTGAGAATCTTGACATTCATCAAACTGTATTTTTAACAATCATGGCAACTTGGTAGAGTTATCAAGGTTCTTCTCCATCTCTTCCATCCTTTGGTCATACATCTCCACCTTCTATTTCAAGCAATTTTTCTCTTCTTGAAGATGATCATTGTTTCCCTTTAAGTATTCCTACCTTTATATTCTTATTTTATCGACGTTGAGTATGATATGTTCTCTTCAAAGTACTAGTAACTTCGTTATGGTCAAGGATTCAACTGCACTAATACCAATATGATCTATAAACGAGGGACTTATAACCCACTCACTTCAGTAACATAGATACTCTATGGAATTTAACATTTGATATTTATTTCAATTTTGTATAGAAAGTTTTGTCTTTAGAAAGACTACTAGGCCCCTATTCGTAAGGAATATCTAATTGCAACTTCACTACTTGTTCTTCAATGGCATGTAAGGATGGGTTTGTTGGTTAACTTTCACATGACGCTTTTGTGCTTAGTGTAAGTTGGATACAAATTCCAACTGTCAATAATCAAGATTTTGAGTTTAGGCTCCTCTATTGTTAATCCCCAAGTAGGTATACACCAAATGGCCATGCTTCTTGGCTTATACTCACTTGAGATTCTTCTGAATCAAATGAAATAAGGACTTGTGGCTATTGTGAAACTTCAAAATCAACACTTATCTTTCAAGACACTTATCTTTGAGTGCTTGCTAGTTTAAATATTTATTGAGTTATATATAATATTGAATTTGTCAAGGGTGCATACACATCAAAAGACAAACTCAATTATGCAAATCCAACTACCATAGTTTCTCCTGCATACAATACTCAAACACCTAAAAATCCAAATCACTCTTTAGTTTCTATAAAAATAGTTTACTAAAATCGTGAGTAATTGATTTGCGTTATCTTAAATTATTTCAAGTTAACATAATAATAATACTAATAAAATTAAAAAAAAATATATCATTCACTTGTATTGCCCAAAATTTTCTCTCCTTCCATGGTGTGAAGGAAAATCATGCATTCTTAAGCACATATATAAATAAAATATTTAAGTAAAGACCCACCTACTATAACTAGAATCTCCCATCAAAAAAATGTTTGCACCTCCTTGTAGTTTCTTATGAATCTATAACAATTATTAACTAAACTAAACCATCCATCCATCCATTCATCAAATAACAATGAAGCACTCTTCTTTTGTTCTATTATTCCACTTAATTTAATAACACTCATGATATAAGGATATGGATTTGATTAGCCTAATTCCCTAGGTATGGGGCCTCAAAATATATCGATGGTATGGAAAACATAACCAATTAAATGGAAAGTTGATGAAATTCAAGATTTTATTAAGAAAAAGGGAATCTCACTTTATTTTCACGAAATAAAACAAGTTAATAAGAAATGAAACTAGCACAAACACATTAATAAATGTGACTGATATACACCGATAGACATATATCGATCACATGCACAACCACATTATTAAATGTGGTTGATATATGCTGATAGTCATCAATGGATATGAATTTAATATTAATATTATTATTATTATTATTATCAATAAATATATAAATATAATAATAATACAATAATAATAATTATATTATAAAATAGTTTTATCATTATATTATAAATACGATAATAATTATAACAATTATAATGGAAATATATAATAATTATTATTATATAATAATAATATGATAATATTATTGATATTATCAATAATATAATAAATATTGTTATTATTAACCAAATGGACTATTAATACTATAAACCTAAGGCATTATAAGCACTGAGAAATAATATTAAACACAAAGGATTAATATTATAGACCCAATGGATTATTATTATTTTTTCTCCGTAAAACTAATTCTATTAAGAGAACGTATGGTACAATATGAAGTTACAACCAAGAGAAGCAAGAAAAAGGGCAGCCAGAAAGGATAAACTATCCACCTCAGCCCCTAAGAGAAACCAGGAAGAGATCATTGCAATAAGCAAAAAGGAACAAGAAAAAAAAAGAATTAAGAGCTGATCAAGGGATTCTACCCAACGTGGATAGAATCAACCAATCGACATTTTTTCCCTTTCTTTTTACCAACTTTGACCCAGCTCACATGATGCGGCTGCGCTGAAACGATTTGCAGACTGAGCTGGGCTGTCGGAGAGGCCTCCTTGTCTGAATCTGAGGGAGAGGACTCATGAGTCCTTTTCTGTGAGTGTGGTGGAACATTAGATTCCTCAGGGCTTGCTGAAGGCAGATCCTGTGACGGCTTTGCATCCACTCCTTCTGCTTCCCATTCCTCTTCATCCGAGCTGAAATCAAAATCATCCATGGGGGGAGGAACATGAGGTTTAGAACTTTTGGATTTCGGCTTATCATTGGCTTTCTTCTTTTGGGCAAGCATCGAGGGATAGGAGCTCTGAAGGTGCCCTGTTTGATGGCAATGCCGACAGCGAAAGGCTGTGTTCTCATAATCCAGGGTCTGAGTCCAATGGAAGTCTCCAATTTTGAGATTAATCTGATCAGGTAGACCTTTGCTCATGTATATTTCTACACAGATTCTGGCGAAGGTGTATATGCCCTTTTCCCCCCTCGAGGTGTCTGTGGCAAGAAAGCAGCCTAGAGTATTTCTAATCCCTTGGAATACAGCAAAGTGCCATAGATGCACCGGGAGATTAGGAAGTCTGACCCAAATGGGGAGCTTGGTGATGACTGCTATAGATGGATCGAAGGGGGTGAGGAATAAACCTGCTGAGCCCCAGAACCATGGGCCTTCTATAAATGATTTTTGGTAGTCCTCACTGAAAGCAAACACTACAATGAAGAAGCCCTTTGAGTAGAATAGAACCTTGCAATTGTTGGTCCAGTTAGAGTGAATCCATTGGTAGAGGTATGTCGTGCGTGGCCATAGTCCATTAAATCTGCAAATAATGGCATGCTCTGCATACTTTTGGATTTGATCATCCAGCGTTGGATGCATTATTTCAATGGAGGGGTTTTCCTCCAGTTTGTCCACCAAAAAAGGTTTGGGAGCCTGAGCTGGTGGAGCTGTTTTCTTGGGAATCTGAGCATGGACAACATATTTGTATGAAAAATCCAGAGCTGTAGATGACTGTCCAACAACTCCCCCTCTCAAACGAAGGGTGAAAATGATGGATGCATTTCTTTTAATATCATAAAAAGAGAGGGGATAAAGATCCTCAAGATGTTTACCTTCGTGGAGGAGTCTCTGTGATGCATAAGGAATCCTCAGCCTATATTCAAGGATTTGCTTGAGGTCCTGCACAAGATCCGAAGAGCTCACCCATTGCAGCATAGTTTTTCCAGAAAGGAGCAAGATCTAGATCTGAAACGAGGTAGAGTGATAAGACTTTTTCTTGCCTCTACATATCTGAGAAGAGAGGAAACTGGTACTCTGGTAATCCACCTTTTCCAGAACTTGCTGCTGGGGCTTGTGAGAAGTTGTGGGGTGAGTCCAAAAGTCATAGAGATGGGTATTTTTTTCTGCCCATAAGAACTCCCAAGTGCGCCCTCTAGTGAAATCTGGATAGCTCAAATTTTTCTGAATCTGAAAAATAGAGGATTGACGATTCTAGGAAGGCAGATGTTGTTTGAAAGGGGTAGAGCGGCCTTTCTGCGCACAGTCGTTCTTCCCTAGAGCCGCATCCTGAGGAGAAGGCATAGTATTTTTTGCAGTGTCGTTCTTAATCCGTGCATCTTCTGCCTGAAGGGGGCGGCTGTTACAAATCGCAGCTGCAGAGGGCCGAGTTCTAGCTTCGCCGTTTTACAGAGAAAAGCGGTGTAGGGGGAGGTGAGCACCCAGAGGTGCATGGAATACTCGAGGTTCAGCATCGGCATAAGAATCTGGCATTCCATATCTGCATGAACGAGCAGGGCTAAGCGAGGACAGGGCGGTGGCCTGGAAGCTTAGTTCAGAGGAAACCCTTGGTGCCATCGCGCGTTTCAGTCTCCCCTACCAATTCGACGCCGAGGATTTTTGTCCCTTATTGTTACCCAATGTATTATTATTATAAACCCAATGGATTAATATTAAAAACCCAAGGGATTAATATTGAGAACCCAAGAGCTTTATATTATAAACCCTTGGGATTAATATTACAAACATAAGCAATCATTAATATTATAAACCCAAGGAATTTATATTATAATCCCAATGGATTATAAACCCAAAGGATTTATATTAAACCCTAGGATTAATATTATAAATTCTATCAATAATATTATGCCATAGGAATATGAACCCTTAGATTAATAAACCCAAGGGATCATTATTAAAAACTCAAGGGAATAATTTTAAACCCAAGGGTTTAATATTGTAAACCCAAGATATACAAAACCTAAGATAAATATTATAAACCCTAAAAGAAACATGATTGACCATGGTTGTTTTTCATATTGAGACAATCTTTGTCACAATGTGACATTAGACCATGGTTGACCATGATTGATTTTCATATTGAGAGAATCATTGTCACAATGTGACATTTGACCATGGTTTACCATGATTGATTTTCATATTGAGATAATTTGTCACAATGTGATGTTGGACCATGGATAACCATGGTTGTGACAATGTGATGTTGAACCATGGATGACCACGGTTGTGATAATGAGACATTGGACAATGGGACAATCTTTGTCACAATGTGACCTTGGTTATTGAAAATGATTGACCATGATTGATTTTCGTATTGAGACAATCTTTGTAATAATGAGGTGTTGGACCATGGTTAACCATGGTTGATGATGGTTGACCATGGTTGATTTTCATATTGGGACAATCTTTGCCACAATGTGACATTGGACCATGGTTGACCATGATTGACCATGGTTGATTTTCATATAACCATGACTGATCATGGTTGCCCATGATTGATTTTCATATTGAGACAAATCTTGTCACAATGTGATGTTGGACCATGGTAGACCATGATTGAAAATGGTTGACCATGGTTGACCATGATTCAACATGGTTGACCATAGTTGATTTTCATATTGAGACAATATTTGTCACAATGTGACGTTGGACCATGGTTGACGATGGTTGGTGATGGTTGAACATCGTTGATTTGCATATTAAGGCAATATTTGTCACAATGTGACGTTGTGCCATGGTTTACCATGATTATAAACCAAAGGGATTAATAAATGCAAGGGAATAATATTAAACCCAAGGGATTATAAAACCAAGGGAGTAATATTAAAATCAAGGGATTAATATTATAAATTCAAGGTATATAAACCATTAGATAAATATTATAAACCCTAAAATAAATATGGTTGATCATGATTGTCATAATGTGATGTTGAACCAAGATACAATCTTTGCCACAATGTGACCATGATTATTGACGATGGTTGAACATGGTTGATTTTCATATTGAGACAATATTTGTCATAATGTGACATTGGACCATGGTTTACCATAATTATAAACCCAAGAGAATTATATTAAACCCTAGGATTAATTTTATAAACCTTGTGAATAATATTATACCCTAGGAATATGAACCCTTGGACTAATAAACCAAAGAGATTGATATTATAAACCCCATAAATTAATATTATAAACCCAAGGTATATAAACCCTAAGACAAATATTAAAAACCCTAAAACAAACATGGTTGATGATGGTTAAAGATGGTTGACAATAGTTGAGCATGGATGCTTTTCATATTGAGACAACCTATGTCCCAATGTGGCATTGGACCATGGTTGACCATGATTATAAACCCAAGGGAGTTATATTAAACCCCAAGATTAATATTATAAACCATATAAATAATATTATACCCAAGGAATATGAAACCTTAGATTAATAAACCCAAGAGATTGATATTATAAACCCAAGGGATTAATACTAAAACCCCAAGGGATTATAAACCCACATGAATAATATTAAACCCATGGAATTAATAATATTAACCCAAGGTTTATAAACCCTAAGATAAATATTATAAATGCTAAAATAAACATGGTTGACCATGGTTGATTTTCATTTTGAGACAATCCTTGTCACAATGCGACATTGGACCATGGTTGACAATGGTTAACCATGATTGATTTTCATATAGAGACAATATTTGTCACAATGTGGCATTGGACCACAGTCGACCTTGTTGAAAATGGCAAGAAGAAAATATTATAATTTAATTTTCCCTTGATTAAATTAGAATAAAATTTTAATTCCACATCACATGACAACTTGTACGAGTTAACTAAGTTAGGATGACTTAGTTGGTTCAGTTAATTTGAGTTGAGAGTCAAACTAGAGGCATGTAGAGCATCTCCTACATTATAGGAGCCCTAGTTGAGTTTATATTGAGTTGTAATTAATTAACTCAATTTATCTGAGTTAAAATGAATTTATCTAGTTCTAACTAATGGAGGAACTAGTGAGAGGTCAAAGTGTGGAACTTGAACTTGAACCACACACAGTGATTAATTAGATAACTGATAATTCACTCATAAATAACTCATGCATGTCAGTTCTGAGAAAAACCCAGTTGAGATTGGAGTTCAATGGAAGTGTACTATCAGTTGTATAATCATCCAAACTGTACAAGTGGTGCATGCAGTCAGAGGAAGGCCCCTAAATGGATTGCGCAGTATGGATTGGGAATTTGCCTAATTAATAGGGCCTAATTAACCAAGGAAACAACACAAGGAAATGGTGATCCTAAAGGGTAGAAAATTGGTTAAGTATTGAATCAAGTTTGTCTAGGAATTAGTGAGACAGATAGAGATAGTGCAAAGATTTCTTGGCTTGGAGAAAAGAATTGTAATCTTATCATATTTTCTGACTTATGCAATATACATATAGTGGGGTTTTTAGCTAAGGCTTTCGCCAGGAAATTCTTGTGTATTGTGCGATTGTAATTATTTCTCTTTCATGTTTTGTGATTCACAATCTAAATTGGTAGAGTATATTTAAGTATGAAAATAATTGTAATCTTATCATATTTTCTGACTCATGCAATATACATATAGTGGATTTTTTAGCTGAGGCTTTCCCCAAGAAATACTTATGTATTGTGCGATTGGAATTCTTTCTCTTTCATGTTTTGTGATTTCACAATCTAAATTGGTTTCTGCAATTGGTAGAGTAGATTTAAGTATATCTTATGGAATAAGGATCGAAATAAGCACTAAAACAACACAATGCTAGGAATAAAGAACCCACCAACTCCAAATATGTCATTAGACAATGACCCCTCACAGACAAAAAATAGTGCAAGAGACTTGGAAGAGACTACTTCCCACGAGACAACTATAGAGCATAAACCATCTAACTTCCACAATCTACAGTTAGATTGAACACATAAAATCAAGGAATGACAATAATATGGAAACATGAAAAAATCTCTCCCACCAAGGAAGCCACCAAGAGAAAACGTCCAATAAATATTTTTATAAGGACACTACTACATTTGGCGGAAATTCCGACACTTGGTTCCGACGCTTTTGACCAAATGTCGGAAATTTCCCCAAATTTTTCCATCCCACTCGAAACCGTCGCTATACCGACGTTTATAGAAAAGTGTCGCAATACTGACACTTAGACAAAGTGTCGCAATTGCGACGTTTGGAGGAAGACGTCGTAGTTGCGACACTATGCCCCAAAGCGTCGCTATTGCGACAGCTGCCTCCAAACGTCGCAAGTGCGACACAATGTCTAAGTGTCACAATTGCGACGTTTGGAGGCATCCGTCGCAATAGCGATGCTTTGTCCACCGTCGGTATAACGACACCTATATGTGCGCTACATAAAAATACTAAACTTATATGCGCGCTACATAAAAATGATTTTATTGTTTCGTATCCGTCGCAATAGCTACATTAACGTCTGATATCACGCGCGCATTTGCCCTCCACTCTTGCAGAACAGAATTCGCCCTCAGCTCTTGCAGAACAACATTTACCCTCAGCATTCGCCCTCAGCGTTCGCCCTCAGCTCTTGCAGAACAGCATTCGCCCTCAGCTCTTGCAGAATAGCATTCGCCCTTAGCTCTTGAAAAATGGTAAGTTCTTACTACAGGCCCTTCCTCCTATAGTAGGGTTGAGTCTATTTGGGTTTTTTTGGTCAATTCCATTGGATTGTGTTAGGCTGTAGGGTTCTCTCTAGATGTCAAGAATCAAGATTCAATACCCTCTATTATCTTCATCACCCAATACAAGATTTAAATTTTTCCCAAAGAAACGCTTATTAATTTGGCAGCCATTATTTCTCCCTGCTTTAAAAAACCCTACATTTAAATGAAAACAAGCATTGCATTTCAACTACAAAAATCTATTAGTGTTCAAATGTACATGTGTGCATCACTTGTGTAGGGTATTCCTTTTCCACTTTCTCATTATCCAAGAATGTGTGCAGTATAGTTCATATTTTTTGTGATTTAGATTATCTTGAAAAAGGAAAGGTAAATTATTTCCCATGGAAAAAGAAGGTTTTCCCTTTTTACTATTGGAAATGGTACAAAAAAGTTCCATTTCTACCTGAAACTCCTATGAAACAGGAACCAAATAAAGGCCATGTCCTCAATGGACATCATTTGGCTTTGAAAATGGCCATTGCACCGTGTTGTTTCTTATATTACATCACGATATTTTCTTAGGTCATTTCTTGTTTCTTGAGATGAAAAACAACCAAAGAAATTGTGAAGATCCTTTGGAGAAATAAATGACCATTTCTCAATCATATCTCATATTTTTTATTTTATTCAGTGGTTGCTTACTTTGAGAGAAATTTGACACTTTTATAAGGAATATAACATAAAACACAAAATGGGAAGGAATTGATGATGTAGATGACCTTTAGTTGTTGTCAATTAAGAATTGATAATACACGATGCATGTTCTGTACTACAAACTAGATTCCTTCCTGGAGTTAGGACACAAAATATTGAATCAAAGTTGTAGTTTCTAACTTCTTGTATTGGTTCATCAATCTTGAAATTCAGACATTGCATGTCTTCATTGCTTCATGTTTGAATAATTTGCATCATATCGTACAATAGTAAATTAGGAATTATGATTATTATTACTTTATGGATCTGTTAAGTTACTTTTAAGTTTGCATGGTTTAGTGTGAAATTATTCTAGTGTGCCCCTAGGCCCAGGTGAAGGAATGCCAAGGACTGAGAACCCTAGTTTTTAAATGGTATTGTTTCTTATACCCAAAACCCCCTCAACATCACTTCTTATTAGTTCTTAACAATAGTGTTGTAAAAAATTTGAGAATTGATATAGCAAAATCTCGCACTTCTCAAGATAAAGTCCTAAAGCTAAAGTGTGATACCATGTGTAATTAAATAGCCCCATTGTCACCTCACCAACCTCTTTTCACTTCGGGATAGCTCTCCTCCAACTCAAGGGGGGTTCTCCCTAGTAGATGTTAGGGATCTAATGGCCCAACCAAACCAAGTCAAGAGCCCCCTAACTCTCTATGTTTACTACTATCAATCAAAATATTGAACAATAGGGTCAGACATGCATCCTGAAGATAAAATTGCCAGGGTATTTTTTGGTAATTTTAAAGGGAAAGTCTCCAAACACATATAATCAAGGAATTATAACGTGATTTCAAACATTAAATATCAACAAAATCGTTTAAAGGATATTGAAAGGAAAAAGGTGATGGAAGATAGAAAGTGCCTTACTTAAATGCTCTAAGGATTTTTCAAGAGTTGCTCCAAAAGCTTCACTTCAAGGCCCTTCAAGATCGTCTCCAACAATGCTATACCATCAACTTCAACAATGTTGCTCCAAAAATGTCCTCAAGGTCTTCAAAACAAGTTTACTAGAAGTTGCTCCAACAATATATTCAATAAGGTCTTCATTGTCAACTCGTCTCTTGTTTGGGTGCCTTAATGTGCAATGACATGTTTCCAGAACTAAATTCAATGCAAGGCATATTTGAAACTCTAGCTCTGTCTTCCGGTGTCTTATTAGAAATTATTTCAGTTTTCATTTTGTGTTTTCAAGTTAGATATTGTTTTAAGTTTTTACATTTATAATTTTATTGCAATGTGGCAGACTAATCAGGGCAGTACAGGAACAACCCCGAGACGGGATGATCGCGGAAAGAGGCCAGCGGAAGAACATGTAAAGTGCTAGCATTTCTCTATCTTCAGGTATTTTAGTTATTCACATAATTGAAATAATATTAATTTTGTTCAAATATGCAGACACCTAGCCATGGTACGCCTGATGATTCTCTCTTTGAGAAGAGTTTCTTCTCTATCCCTATCTCCAAGAGCCCTTGTTGGCAAAAGGCACTGAGATGTATGGTCTAATTTATTACTTTGATAGACGCGCTCAAACACCTGAAATGTATGAGAGGATAAACAACTTTTACAGGAGCGAAGAAACATGACTGCAGAATGAAAAAGTCAAAAGGACATTTTTTTGTTCTGCATGAGATGAATTGTGATAGTTTGATTTTTAATTTTTACATTGACTAAACTAACAAAAAGTTCTTTTGTATGTAGCGTTTTCTGGCACTTGTTGAACCCGGTGTTGGTGGTAGTGGGACACAAGGGCAAGAGATTTCCCAACAACCCTCTCATACACCTTCTACTCCTTTAGGTGCCAGCCAAGAAACACACCCTGCCCAAGCAGACACCTAGCCAACCGCTGAACGTGTTGGCAATGATGAGGCTGATATGGCCAACTACATTATTGCGTTTCCTGGAGCTACACGTGTCAGCTCCATAGGGACCATTAATGGCACGTTGTTGGTGAACAATGAAGGTGTCCCTATAAAGCATGTACAACTCCCAGGTAAATTTTAATATTTTAACTATTTCATGTACTTTATCTAAAACATATTTATCACGATTTTTATTTTTAAATTAATGATAATATCTTCTTTTTTTTTTTCTTTTTTTTTAATCTGTGTAGGAAACAATGAGTTCTATAGGTATCTGGAGAGCCATGCGTTGGTAATTTTTGGCCCAACCATACGCACAGGGTGGAATTCCCAGAATTCCAACCTGAAAAAAGAACTTCTAGATTATCTAGAAGCCCTTTTTTGGGTCGGCACATTTGACAGAAAAGCGGTGGCTCAGGTAGCCGGCAAATATTTGAAATATACCAGGGACACCTATAGGACGCAATTGCAATTTAACCCTAGATATGAGCGTCCTCTCGCAGTTTCAGAGAGTGAGTGGAGAGCACTCATCCATGACGGAAAAGAGAAAAGGGCAAAGAAAGAAGGGAAAATGCCAACTGGACCCGCAAGGTAAATTACAACTTTAATTCAATAGCTTTAATTTTCTCTATGTCTAAAATAAAAGTGTGCTACGTCATATCTGACTTCAATCTTTTGATGCTAGGTTGCCTGACACCTCAAAGGCAACCAAAGCTAGGATTGAAAAAAAGGGCCATCACAAGCTAGGTCAGGGCGGCTACTTGAAATTAGCTGCAAGAATTGTAATTAAGTAGCTAAACATCTTATAATTAATTGTATCGTCTTCCAACGTTTTTGTAATCCTATCAAGTATGATTAAAAATACAAAATCATATTTAATGTAGGGTGATGACTTCGGAACAAAAACTAGAGAGGAAGATAAAAATATCGCTTTCCATTTCGGCTATCAAGCCGTAGTTGAACGTCACAGAAGCTTGGGGCAGGTCCCAAGATCCAGAATGCCTGATAAGGTAAAACATTAACCTTTCAATATGTTTGTTTTCATCCATAAATTTAATGTCTAACAAATTTGTTTAAATAAGGAGAGCAGCACTACCGATGAGGCAAATAACCCAGTTTTAGAGCTAGATGTAGATGTTCCTCACGTGCAACCTGATCATTGTAGTGGGGACCAGGCCGACAATGCTACTATTAGTGAGGGTCGTGACAGTAATTAATTTCCACTTATAATTTTTTCTAATTATACCTTGATGGTTGTCCTTATAACGTTTTTTGTTTAAATGACAGAGAATGTTTCCCTTGAGGATCTTACCACCAGAGAGGAAGACAGGGCAACAATCCCAATGGCGACAACTGGTGCACCAGGTAAATAATCTCATTGCAATTTTTTTTATTAATATTACCGAACTAGTTCAATGATATTTAAAAACTAACAATTAAAATTTAATATTATCTGTTTTTGTAGGCGATGCCCCGTCACTGGATGAGACCAGACATCGTGACAACGCAACTAGGTCAGCGGCGACAACTCGTGCACCAGGTAAATAATCTCATTGCAATTTTTTTTATTAATATTACCGAACTAGTTCAATGATATTTAAAAACTGACAATTAAAATTTAATATTATCTGTTTTTGTAGGCGATGCCCCGTCACTGGATGAGACCAGACATCGTGACTACGCAACTAGGTTAGCAGTGACAACTGGTGCACCAGGTAAATAATCTCATTGCAATTTTTTTTATTAATATTACCGAACTAGTTCAATGATATTTAAAAACTGACAATTAAAATTTAATATTATCTATTTTTGTAGGCGATGCCCCGTCACTGGATGAGACCAGACATCGTGACTACGCAACTAGGTCAGTGGCGACAACTGGTGCACCAGGTAAATAATATCATTGCAATTTTTTTTATTAATATTACCGAACTAGTTCAATGATATTTAAAAACTGACAATTAAAATTTAATATTATCTGTTTTTGTAGGCGATGCCCCGTCACTGGATGAGAACAGACATCGTGACTACGCAACTAGGTCAACAGTGCGGGTCGAAAGGCACGAAACAAGAGCAGAGCACGATGATATTGATGATGTAATTAGGAGCTTTAGAAATAGGAAGAAGAAAAATAAAATTTGATAATGTAAAATATTGTATTATTATAAGACAAACGTTACCATACTTGGAACGTTTTTTGCGTTATATAAAAAAACTCATTTATCATACTATTTTTATGTCAAGCATTAATTGCAATGTTTCCTTGCGTACTTTTTGCTGAATTGTTTTTTTATTAGTTATTGAATATTTTTTTTTATGCTCATGAAAGTAAAAAATGAAATATAGATTGGGTATTGGGGAATTGAGAGTGATGTGAGGGGGAGGGGAGGGGCCATAAGAGCTTCCACCTTCATGTGGTTGGCCCTGTTTATTAGAGAATAATTTATTGGAGCGATTTAATCTTGGAGAAAACCTCCCTCGATCCAGTGTAGCAACAAAAAAGTCATTGTTGACTTAGTTGCTACTCTTTCAGATCGTGGGAGGCTTGTTCCAAGTTCACGTGACTCCAATAAATTGTTCTTGAAATGAAGAGGAGCCTATTCAGGTATGTTTTGACATTTTCAACATATGCTCTAACATTATCATAAGAATGCATCTTAGAGTAAAAAAATACTACATAAATTACTTGTATTTATTGTATAGATAATGATGGATTTTGATTGACTTGGCAGTGCAGGTACAAATCCTCTTGCATCATGAGCAATACAACTTGTCAACCAGGGTCATGTCTAGGATATTTTTGCTTGTGCGCTTGACCAGGTTCGTAATGTCACATTTTGTAAGTTCCTTTACAGCTCATAATTCAATATTAAGCTTGTTCATGATTATTATCTAGGTTTTTTGTATGTGTTTTTTCATCTATTTGATTGTAAGCAACTCTGCATGTTTCCTGTTGTTCACTATGATTTCTCCCATTACCACTCCCAGGATGAATCTAAATTTATTGTTACATAGGTTACTTTATTGTTACTATGATTTCTCCATTTACAATTTCATAGGTTACATCATGTAAAGTTGTCAATCTCAGGTTGGTGATGAGCTTTAGTTCTCCAGATTTGGGGCTTTTCTGATATTTTCTCCCTCATGTCATTCCCGCATCACCTCTTTGTTTGAGCATGCCAATTTTCTACCACTTGTACCAATTGGCACATGTCAATCTCTGAGTGGTGCCACATTTCACCTATTTTCAGTGAGAGTTTAGGGTTTCTCTAACATAGCTTCAGAAATCCGATTCAGTGCCTGCTTGAATATCGTCACATAATACCCATGGTTTGGATTGATGAGCATGTTCTGAATGGTTGGTTGATTCATAAGAACCACCCATATAGTCATCTTGAGATATTTCAGAAGTTTTCTCGGGTTTCCTTTTTCACCGTTTCTAGTGGGTGGGATGGTGTGGGGTGATCCATCAATACCGGTGCTCTTGTAGTAGGGAATTTTTTTTTGGGGATATAAAGGAGCATTTGATGTAGATATCCCATTGGATGCATTCATAGATGGGCACGAGAGGTCAAGAATTTAAATTAAAAATATGCAACCTCTAGCATGGCAACCCGAAGGCCGCGAGAGACACTGGTTAAAGATTGTTTTGTGCTGGCCTTAATATAGTCGTGATTTATTTCTATTATCTTAATGAAAATATATAGTCCGGTCTCATTAAAATGAGGATTGTGGTTGTATTTCTCTTTGGTTTTTTCTCTCTTAATGCTCCAGAAGTTGCCAAAAGTTGCGATAGTTGTTTAGTTTGCCTGTTACAACTTAAAAGTGGTTTTTAGCAATGGGAGTCATGTTTTTTAAGGTTCATACTCATATGAAGATCTTGTAATTCTATATTCAGCATAAGAGAAGATGGCCTCTGCTTTGGGCAGTATGACAACAATTGCCACATCTACCTCATTGGGTAACAATGGAAAAGGGAAGAAGTTGGGTGCAATGTTTGATAATTATGGCAGACAATTGTCTTCTCTTTCAGTTTTTTCACCCATTTCCTTTAATCGCTCAAGCAGAAGAGGGACTCTGAGATTACACGACAGAGAGAAGGTAGTTAATACAAGAGCTATGGAAAAGGAGTTGTACTTCAACAAGGATGGCTTAGTGACAAAAAAATTGTAGGTCAGAGAAAAAATTATGTTTAAAGGAAGGTCACCCGCACGTGAAACTTCACTGCGGTGGATCTTTCCTTGTCCACTTATATTCGATTTTAATGTGTTATTTTAATTTTTCATGGAGGGTTGTTTTGGCATATGGTCTGGCATTCAATTGCACACTTACTGAAAGCATTGTCAATTTGTCTTGCAGGCGGTGTGAACAAACTTGTCGATCTTGTTGGAGTCACCCTTGGGGCGAAGGGCAAAATGTTGTCTTGGAGAGCAAGCATGGTTCTCCGAAAATAGTTAATGATGGTGTGACAGTAGCTAAGGAGGTAATTTGTAGATGTGTGCTCTGGTTTTCTTTTTAATGTTGTATTAGTTCCCCCTCTTAAATGTCTTCCTTTGCACTTTGTGATGAAAGTAAATATTAACACATTTAGAGTCATTGTCCATCACATGCAATTCTGCAACATCATCTACCTACCCTACCTACTTTACTCTACCATTTTTTTTTCTTTATTAGGGTGCACTTAGACTGGAAAACCCTTATCACACTTTATTTTCTTTTACATGTAGAAATCTATCTAAGTATAACCTTATTACATCCAAGGGCTCAGATTAAGCTATTGAGCTCCTTTTATTTACTCTACCTATCTACTTATCTGCCAAGATTAAACAGTTTGGTCATATTTTATTCTCTATCTCTAAAACATGAAATTGAAAGATGAAATAGCCAAGCTTAAACTGTTTGACTATTCATAAATTGTGGCATAGGATACAAGTTGCACATAATTTTATTTATTACATAAGAGCAAAAAGTAGTGGCATTTAGACTTGCACACTTTCCTTGGCCTTTCTTTTGGTGGGGTTCATTTTCTTTTAATTTTTTGGCCATTTTTATTCTTTTTACCCTTTGATTTTTCTTTTAGGGTATACCCTCTTTACATTTTTTAAATTTTTTTGATTTTTTGATAATATAGAAAAGCTTTGCAACAAGAAAAGGTATGAACATATTACATAGCCCATCAAGTCAATCATGAAATATGACACCTATTGGTATAGGAGTCTAACACTAACTATGTTATCACTCATATTTTCCTTGAAGTTGTAGAGAAGAGGAAAGGGGTCTGAGGTAACCACAAACCAATATTTTAGGTACAGAATCTAGCCAATCTATACCCAGAGAGGGATCTCTCTTTAAAATCTAGCTTTGTTTTGAAAGATATTAGGCTAGTTATAAAGTTCAAGGGTTTTGATTGAATTTAGGTGGTGGAATTCGATAGCTGAGGGCAAGATTGAAGTAATTCAGGCCATTGGGCTATGGAGTCAAAAAGATGGCTTCACTGGATTAAGTTTCTAAACAAAAGATGGTTTTATAGGGCAAGATAATCAAACAGAGAACAATTTTAGATCTTTAAAGCGAATGAGATGGAATTAAAATGGATGAAAGGAAATTAAGAATCTTTCAACACATTCAAAGAGGGAAATTGAGTGATTATCAATAAAGAGCATTCAAGTATTCTTTACTAAATATTCAAAATGCTTAAAGTAGTAAAACAGGAGCAATTAAGAATTCACTCTTTAAAACCAGTTTAGAAGAAAACATTTAGAATAACGATGATTAAAATCAGATTACACTTAAGCACTTTCTGATTTACTCTTTTTCATTAGCTATTCAGAAATGAAAACACAGTGATATGATAAACATATATAAAGACTTTAAAACACAAGAGAAAGATGACTTATTGATCCGTAGTTTGACACATGAATCTTGTAAAAAGTCTTTCGCATCAATTCAACATCCAGCAAGCCACAAAAAATTTCTCCAACAGCTCTTTATTCCGAAAAAGTCAATATTACAGCAAAGTATAAGAATCCACCCTCAATACTCTAATTGAGGGAGTATTTATACAAAAAATTATAAAAAATATCTCATAACAAATTGAGATATAATCTAGGGTGACTCATGAATAAGTTACAATAAAAATAGAGACAAATGGTCTCGTAGATAAGATAAAAAGTAACTGATGTTGTGCTGTTTCCTTCTTTTGAGAATGTGCTAGAGGCAGGCCCTATGTTTTGGCCCGTTGCTGTCATCCTCAGTAATTCTGTTCTGACTGCCTTGCTTTACTGATACTCTTTGTTTTCACTGATACACTTTGACCTCTGTTTATCCTTTTTATCATGGTATACTGTAGTAAATAGGAAAATTTTCATATAAGGATAAATTTTACAAAAGTTCCAACAGTTCTTCCCACCATTTATCTTCTGGTATTCTGGTCCGTTGAAGTTTTCTCAATGTTTCATCAGCCTCAGTATATCTGAAAAAGGTAGGCTGAATTGGAAACAAATGCTTTACTTCATTCTCAAGATAAAATAAATTTTCCAATCTGTCATGAAGATTTTTTCCTGTTGGCAATGCTGCTTCTGATGTACTGGTTGAAGAATTGGCCTGATTGTCAGCATACTTGTCCAATTTTTCAACATAGATTTCAAGGTCCATTAGTTTATCCTCTGAAACTATAGGACTGAGCAATCCTTTTTTCAAAAAAATATCAAATCTTTCTCTGAAGGAAATGATTTCTTCTTGCATATCTGAGCACCTTCGTTCTAGATTCTGCATAAGGGTTCTCTTAGTAAAAACTCTTTTTATTTCCAAAATTGTTCCGGTCCTGTCCTGAATACCAAGTTCTGCAAGTTGGTGTCTGGTTTGAGTGTTTAGAAACTGTATGATTTGATTGGCTTCCTCAGGCCTATTTCCCAATTCTTCTCTTGTACTTTGAACTTCTTCTACAGCCAATTTGACTAAATCATTATGTTCATACATAATCTGAATTGAAGACCAGACATCCTTTATTGATTGGATAATGTTGTCCCAAATAATTTCATTTATTTCATTTAAAGGTTTCTCCAATGTGAGATCCTTTTCCAATGCTTTAACCAATTTTTCTAATCTTTTGACCTCTCTTGTTTTATCAGCAACACTCATTTTTGAGAGATCATATATTTGTTCTAAATTAGTAAGCTGTAACTTTGTGTGCTGGAGTTCTGTTACTTGAAGTTTCAATTCATTCATTGACTTTATTAATTCTTCAGAACTCAAATTGGAAGTATTTACCTGTGATAGCTCTGTTGGCTGACCTGTTGTGGATGTACCTGTACTTGTAATTGCCTCTGTTGTTGATGCTAGAATAGTAGACTTCTTGTTCTTTAATGCCTGTTCAAGCTCTTTTTCTGTTTCATTTAGTTGCTCATTCAGTTTCAAAAGCAAGTCCATCATTTCTTCTTCAGAATTTTTCTTTATCATCTCTTCAGTTTGTGGATGTCTTGAAGCTGGAAATTTCAACTGCTTTCTCAAAGCTGCAATATCATCATCTTTTTTCTTGATTAGGGCCTCTATACCTTTGACATCTTTAGGATTGTGACCCAATCCAATGATTATTTCCTCCAATGTTTTTATCCTGTTGTCTTTGGCCTGAGAAGAGGCTTTTTCAAGCTGCAATTGTGCATTAGTGTTCTCCAAAGAATCCTGCAACTTCTGAGTTGCCATTGCTTTATCGGTCAGAGTAGAATAGATCATTTCACCAATCTGCTTATGTAACTCAATCTGATCTAAAGGATGAATATCCTTTGCTAAGACTTCAAAATTTGTTCTAATATAATCTGCAGCTGTTTGAGGCTGCTGCACTTTTGGTTTGAAGTGACTCATTATCATTTTTCCTTGTTGAATGTCATAAGTTGACATCAATCTTTCTTGATTCTTAGGAGCCATCTTCAAATACTGATTGTAAACCTGGAGTCTTAGTGGATCATTCCTGGCTTTTATATTGATAAATGTTTTCTTTATATCTCCTGCATCTTTAACTGGTGGTTTGAAAGAAGATATTTCAACACTCTGTTGCTTTTGCAGCTCTTTTCTTTGTAAAGTAGTGGATGCCCCACTGACTGTACCTGTTTTTTGACTATCCAAATATTCTCTCTGGCTATCAGGAATTTCCTGAAAAAATCTACTTCTGGAAGAGGATTTAATTTTTGTCTTTTAGCATGAGGCTGTTCTGAAGATCCACCAACAGGGGTAGCAACTTCAGCATCTCTCTTCTTTCCTTTTTCTATATTGATAGGAGTTTGTAAAATTGAAATTTCTAGCTCATTGATCTGAATAGGAGGAATTTGTACTTGACCCTGTTCTTTAGAAGTCTCAGGTTTCTCTGTCATTGTGAATTTTTCAAATACTTGCATTTCAGGCTCCTTTTCTTTTCCTTTAGATTGTATTGTGGCCAATGCACTGATCTCCTGTAAATTTTTCTAAGAAGTCCCTGCAGAAGAAGGACCAATACCTGGTATCTGCACCTTTCCAAAAGAGTCTAGGTCAAGTATTTTCTCAAGGTATTTCATTACATTTTCAACATTGACCCGCTCACTATCCTGTTCTACCAATGTTCCTTCCATCCATTCATCCATATTGGCATATTGTTCAATTTATGGAATTTTGTGATGAATGTATGGTGATAGTTTATTTTTCATTCTTCTATCATAGATAAAGCTATTTGGGTCATAAGGCACCCAGTAAAATTTTTTTTGTAATCTGAGATATTCTTCTAAGATTCTTTCTGCTTCCTTTCCAGCATCTCTAGAGTTACAAACAAAGGGACCTAATTGACTTTTGATCCTGAGTTGAGCCTTTTTCTTTGCATTGCAGAAATGAACTATATATGAGTTAATCATCTGCCTGAAATACTCTAGTGCAAAGAGTCTCATGGGGACATATTTGGGCAACTTGAATGGGCACAATTCACATCCATATATTCTGATCTCAATGTGATTTTGATACAAGTACCAGTCACCAACCCTATATTGTTTTGAGAGCTATAGAATTTTCTTGATTTCATTATTGACTCTAGGAGGGGAAACTCCTGTTAACAAAGTGGTTGCAGGGTGTACAAATAGGTAAATAAACTCATTATAGGAGTAAGGAGAATCAGAGGAATTATGGGTGATGGCAGACCAAAATATCACAGACCTAGGATTTCCTTTGGCATCAAGTTTCTGAACATGGAAAGGGAAACTTTCTGATTGGTAATAAATCATGAGATGATATATAACAGAATAATATTTGAACACTTTTTCATTCTCAAATCTCATGAACTGATCATGGATTTTATCAACAATGTAGGATGCAAAATCATACTTGACAATAGGGGACTGTCCAGGGGTAAATATAGACAACAATACTAGGGTTAATTGATCAACATATTCACTAGTATTGAAACCCATGATAAAAGATATCATATTCAGAATAAGCCTGCCCACATCAGTGAAAAAATTATAACCATAGGGGGGAGGGCCTTTGGGCTGATGCTCTGGTAACATGAAGGTTTGACAAATGCGATTTAACTCTAAATGGGACAAATTGGCAGACTTTTCAAGTAATTCTCCCATGGACAGGGGAGTGAGGGCTTGACCAGGTTGAAATTGCAGCATTTCATTTATCGACTGAGTATTGATTGGGAAAAGGATGTTCTGACTCAGGGACAAAACTGCTCTTTGATTGGGGTCATAGTTTGCATGGCAGTAATGAATTAACTCAGGAAAAATATGGAATGAGGGGAGAAGATACATGGGGATATTGGATTCCCATAATCCAATAATATCAGAACCGTTTATAAAGTTATCTCTGCAACGAAAAAAGGTTCGAAGAGGATTATCACTAAGAACGAGGTCTTTAATTTGAAAATCTCTATCTGTTAGGGGCAGATAGTCTAAATCTCTGTGAGGGGCATTCAAAGGTGCGACGTTCAGAGCCACTGGAACCTCCATTTCTGTTTCTTGTGGATTCAAAAATGAATTTCAGGTTTTTGTGAAGAAAAAACACAATTACAAGTTTTGGGAATGCAATTTACAATTCTGGGGATTGAACAAGACCAAATTGAACTCTGTTTCTGTCTTTCGTGCGGAATTTAAAACAAAAGTTAGGATTTCATAGAGTTTTAACGGGAATTGGGGTAAATACCTGTTTTTTGGGAGATGAACAATGATTAAACAGGTACAGGCTATGGCGTACGAACCCTGGATTACTGGTACGCAATTGTCTTTAGAAAAATACAGTTGATGGCGCTTGACAGTTTATTTTTTAAATTCTCTGCATGAGACTTTGGTCATTCACAGAATAATGAAAATGACTCGGGAAAAATTGTTTTATTCACAAAGTCCAAAGGGTGACGGGGTTTTATTTATTTATTTAATGGATGACGTCAGTAGGTACGGAGGATGAGTCACGGGAGGCAAGTGGTAAGTGGTTTCCATCGCACCGCTTTTGGGGAAAAGTGGTTTTGGGCAGAGGGCGAGCGATTCCATAGAATGATTGACGCGTGGCATGGCACTATTTGAAAACCACCGGGCCATCGCGCGTTATTGTTCGGATGCAGATGGCTAGCGATATCATTAATAACCGTTGATCTCAGATGGGTTGATCAAA
This sequence comes from Pinus albicaulis, assembly GCA_034641835.2. Classification (NCBI taxonomy): domain Eukaryota; kingdom Viridiplantae; phylum Streptophyta; class Pinopsida; order Pinales; family Pinaceae; genus Pinus; species Pinus albicaulis. The sequence continues at coordinate 799,278,559 of CM076572.1, read as the reverse complement.
CGGTGATGGGGACGTGGAAGTGACAGGGATTTAATATGGAGGGCCCGACGCAATTAAACGTTAATTAATCTCATCAGGGGGAATCTGATTGGCGAAGTTAATTAATCATGAGGATTAATCAATTTGTTTATAAAAATGCAGGAAAGTGATCGGGAAATGATTTAACCAAGGTTAGCGGTTAAGGGAGGTATTGGGGATTTTACAAAGGGTTTATAGTTTTAACCTTGGGAAAGGGAGTCGGGGGATTAAAATACACAGGGGAAGAATTATTTTTGTATTAAAACACGTAATAAAACATGTTTTAATTATTTTTTCAATATACTTTCATTATATGATAATTAAATCAGATTAATCTAATTTTTTTTTTCTAAGTAAGCTTAAGTCTATTAATGTAACATATGGTACAGCGAGTTCAAGGCTTTAGAACGCCATACAGTCAGCAAGATATCAAAAATTGAGCCGCCCACGAGGGGAAATTGGCCCGAGAATCGTTTGAGAGCTGCCTCGCAAGAGGAAACTAGCCTTGACTTAACAAAACTGAGCCAAAAAACTGAGCCGCCCACAAGGGGAAACCGACCCATACATTGTTTTAGGACGAATTTAACATTAAAAACCAGTTTGTACAAGCTAAGATTTGTTGCAAACCGAACCAGCAAAATGCTCAAAAGACTAGACATGATAGCTAGAGAAGAAAACGGGAGCGCTAGAGTCCATAGTCACCCGAGGGCGATTCCTCTTCAATTAGGCACTAGCACCCTTTCTCGTCATCAGGAACCAGATCAATTTGAGTAGCGACATCCCCTGCTTCACGCACTCCAGCTTGCATCCTGATGTCCTGGAGGAGGCTTGAACTTCTGTCACCCGCCTTACGAGAGGGAACTTTGTCCACAGGCAGAGAGGCTGGTAGAGCGAAGGGAGAGGCCGATGAATTGATAGGAAGCGCTGAAGGCGGGGGAGCAGGAGTGGCTTCAGGGATCTCTTTGAAAGAGACTGACACCGTCGCAATGACCAAAGGGTGGGAGGAGCTGCACTGGTAATGGAAGACGGCGGTGGTCAGATTTCGAATTGAGGCAGAGGCAGTAGGCCGAGGTTCAAGAGGTTGCTAAGAGGCGAAGGCATCACGCCGCGGGGAGGGAGGCAAGTGACGTACACGACCACTACGACGAAGACTGCGGGGAGGGCTTTCACTAGGACAGCGAGAGGAGGACGAAGGAGAGGATGGGGATGTTGGAAATATTGTCATTGATGGCAAAGGAGGCAACACTCAGGCAAAGGAGGCAGCGCTGAAGCAGAGGAAGGAAAAAGAAGCACAATGAAAGCAATAGAGGCAGTAAGAAGAATTTCAAAATGTAACAGTCATAGAAGCACAGTGAAGAACCGTTATCAGAAGATAGAGACAGAGGCAGAGCGACAGACGCAGCAGAGGCAGAGACAGAGGCAGAGAGCTGTTATAAAATTCCGGGAATCGCACTCTCCAACCGGCATTATACATATAACTTATACAAACATTATTCCGGGAATCGCTTCACTCCAGCGGAAAAATATATATATAAACATATATATTAGTTATATACAAGCGGAGCACATATAACATATACGAACATAATTCCGGGAATCGCTTCACTCCAGCGGAAAAATATATATATAAACATATATATCAGTTATATACAAGCGGAGCGCTTTATATCTATATAATCAAAGGTTCTATCAAAACGAAATGGCTTATAAGGTGGGACCCCTCACCCAATCGCAATCGGAGAAAAGGTTCAATCGGCAGAGTTTTGTAATATGCTCCGATCAAGTGGCGGACCCGATGGCGATTATACGATGGAGTTAATCGGTTCAATCGCGTCCGGGATCTTAATCACAATCGAAACTTTCCGATTGATCGCACGACTTTTGTAATATGCTGCGATTGAAGTGGCGGACCCGATCCTGTTATATGCGGGAGTTAATATGTGCAAATCGCATCCGTGTTCTGATCGTAATCAGAACTTTTCTATTATGCGCCCCGATTGCATTTGTTCAAAGTTCGGACCCGATTGCGCTATGAGACATGTTTTATGTGGTCATCGCGTCCATTTGATCAATCACAATCGCAAGTTTTCGTTTGACACCACCGATCCGCCGACAGAGATGTGGGGCCCGACCCTTTCATATATTAGTGGTTATGATTCGACTTATTGGATTGTAATATAAGACCAAAGGCTTAAGGTGGAGGGCGATTGTTTATATATAAAAGGATTGTTGTTAGATATATAAAACACGGTTGCAGTTGTATTAAAATATGCCACATGGGCTGTGAACCCTCGGGCCTCGACTTAATGGGAGGGCGATTATTAATATACAACGACTGTGATCTATGTTTGTTCCGCTTGCGGAACTTCCACATCAACAAGACACTCGTGGCATGTTTTGTTCCGCTGCATACGTCTAACTTCAGCAATTGCATTTCATTTATTTAAAAGGCAGAGTTAGACGTATGCAGCTGTTACACCCCCACAGAGGACAGAAAAGCAAATAGAGCTGAGAGGAGATAAAACACAGTCACAAAAAGGACAAAGACAGCCAAAGAAAAGACAAATGCACATCGATTCAAAAGACTGAATGAGTGAGCTGGAATTCACTTTGTAATTCGAATGTAAATATTTTAATTGTTTTTATTGTTTGTGATGCATTGGCAAGTCTCCGGAAGAGAGAAAATATCCCACTGTAATATTAAAATAAGTACCTACAGTTACATTTTTCTGAGTGAGCTGAAAAGAGATGAGAAGGAAGAAGGCAAAGAGACATGGCTGTCCATTTCGAATTCCCAGTGGAATACAAACAGCCATGAAGCTATTTTTGTATAAAACTGGGTAATATCCAAGGGGAGTGTGTTGACGAAAAAGGAGTGAGAGAAGAAGAGAGTATGCAGCAGAATTAAAGAGAGTTGAAGAGAATAAGCAAGCTGCACAAAGAATGTGAATAAGAAGGAGCTGAGCAAAGAAGAAGAAGGGGCTGAGCAGAGATGATGCAGGTCTGATATAAGAGTTGATGAACAACAGAGAAGAAGGTACAGAACAGAGCTGATATCCAAGGTAAATCAGCAAGTGTTTTTCTTTTGAAATAGTAAGGAAGTTGGAGCTTCCCTATCAAGTTGTAGCTTGATAGATGTCAGTTGTAGCTGACTGAGGTAGGAGCCTCCTGTAGGTTGGTGCCTGCAGAAAATTGATGGGAGTTGGAGCTTCCTTGCAAGTTGTAGCTTGCATAATTGAGGTTGGAGCCTCCTGTAGGTTGGTGCCTACAGAAAATCAGTGGTGAGAGGGAGTTGGAGCTTGCCTTTGCATCACAACAATAATAAGATGTGGTTTTCTCCCTTTATGGGTTTCCATGTATATCTGGTGTCTATGTGCATGATGTCTATGTGTTGATATGATATATCTATTTTGCTAATACTTGCTGCTAACATATTAAGACTGTTGGTACATTATCTAATCTGCTTATTAATTGCTGCTCATAAATAAAGATTGCTCACACATTATGTTGATCATGAAATGAAGGTGTTAATAAAGTAAAATAAGTTTTAAAGGAAAAGTTTTAAAAGTCCATGAATGTGTTAAACTGATTCACCCCCCCCCCCCCCTCCTCTCAGTTTAACTAAGAGTTCAACAATTGGTATCAGAGCCAAGTTCCTTTGTACAAGTCTAACAACTGAAAGGAGATCCTAGGTTCCCAAGATGGCTAGTAAAGAAGGATGCTCAACCAATAAAGCCCCTTTCTTCACTGGTGAAAATTATGCTTTCTAGAAAATCAGAATGAAGACATACATAATGTCTCTAGGAGTAGAAGTCTGGGCTGCTGTGCAATTAGGATATGCCCCGAAGTCAACTGATACAGAGAAAGAAGCTAAAGAAAGCTTTGTAGCTAATGCAAAAGCCATGAATGCCATCCTGAATGGATTATGTGAAGCAGAGTTTATTAAAGTAATGCACAAAGACACCGCCAAGAAAATATGGGATACTCTTGAAGACATACATGAGGGAGACCAGAAAGTAAAAACTGCCAAACTTCAAGTATATAGAGCCCAGTTTGAAAACTTAAAAATGAATGATGATGAAGATGTTGGTAGCTTCTTCTTAAAAGTTGCAGAAATTGTTAACAATATGAAAGCTCTTGGAGAAACCATACCAGAAAGTATAGTTGTGCAAAAGATTCTAAGATCACTCCCATCCAGATTTAATCCGAAGGTGTCTGCAATAGAAGAGACAGTGGATTGGGAGACTTTGACCATGAACCAGCTACTTGGAAATCTAACAGCCTATGAAATGAGGCTCCCACAGAAGAAACCAAGTTCGAGGGAAGCAACCTTTAAAACAGAAAAGAAGAAAGAAGAAGAGGAAGAAATATGCTCTTGCTCTGATGAAGAAGAGGCTAAATTTGTCAAGAAATTGGATAGAGGATCAGGTAGATACAAAGGTAAACTTCCTTTTAAATGCTTTAACTGTGGAAGAGTTGGACATTATGCTGCTAAATGTCCTCACAAGAAAGTAAGAAATCAAGCTCAAGAATCAGAGAAAGACACATCAAAGAATTGGCAGAAAGGAAAGAAATTCCGCAGAAAATCCTTCTACGCTCAGCAAGACAGCAGTGCATCTGAAGACTCAGATGAACCCTCAGGAGAAGAGGGAACCTCTGAATTTTTACTAGTGGCCATAGAAGATCTTGAAGGACTCTTGCTAGAAGAAGAAGAAGAAGGGGAAGTCGATCTTGAGGGGGATCTAAGAAGTGCTCTGGAGGAGATTGACAGACTCAAACTAAAATGCAGAAAACAAAAAGAGATTCTCCTCAAATGTGTGAAAGAAGAACAAAATTCAGAAGTCCTCATGCAGCTGAAGGTAAAGCTTGAAGAAGCCAAGAAGATAGAAGATATATTACTTCAGCAAATCAAAGATAAAACTCGAGAACAAGAGAAGCTGGAAGAAGAAATTTTGTGTCTAAGAAGGAAATTAGAAAGTGCTCAACAGAAAGTTTCTATATACCCTTCTCAAATGACAAGCTCTGGTAAGTTGAATGAAATTTTGGATGCTCAAAGATCTCCTCTAATGAAAACTGGGATAGGCTATGAAGGAGAATCAAGTAAAGGCAAAGAAAAGGAAAACAAAAATATAATTTTTGTGAAAGCAAAGAAGGCTGATGAAGCAGCTCAAATAATTCCTACAAAGGAAGAAACATGTAATGAGAAAGACAGAGACCACAAGAAACCTCTAATAACAAAGATTGTAACAAATACTAAGACAACAGAGAAAGGATCATATATTCCTGATTATATCAAATTTGGAAGCCATCAAAGGAGATTCTTGCCTCCTATGAAGAATGCCACCTGTTATGTCTGCCACAAGCCGGGACACATTGCTGCATATTGTCATGCAAGGAGGAATGATTCAAACCAACAAAAGATGCAAGCATGGAAGAGACAACCTTACATCAGGTATGCAAGTAATTTCTATGGTTATTGCTTTTATTGTAAGGATTTTGGCCATAGAATTATTGAATGTAGAAAGTATGGACAAAGACTGATGTTCAATACCTCAAGGAGGTTTATGAGTCAAAGAAATTTTGTTCATGCTCACAATTCCGCAAAAACTATAATCAAATGTTGTATATGCAATCAAGTTGGACATATATCTTCCAAGTGTTCTCTAAAGGGATATAATTCATCACCTCACAAAAGATACCAAACAAAAGGGGGCCTCCAGTGGATAAAGAAGGTGAATAAATGTGACTTGGCTTTAACTACTCAAGATTTGAAGAGTCAATGGTATTTGGATAGTGGCTGCTCTAAACACATGACAGGAGATAAAAACAAGTTTTTAACTCTTGACGAAAATAAATCGGGCAATGTCACTTTTGGAAATGACAAATCAGGAAAGATCAAGGGAAAAGGATCAGTCAGCATAGACAATGGCAGAGGAAAGGCCCAAGATGTATTATATGTAGATGGGATGAAAGCAAATTTACTGAGTGTCAGTCAGATGTGTGATAAAGGCTGTGAAGTTCTCTTTAGAGCACAAGATTGTGTAGTCAGATCAAGCACAACAGGAAAAACTCTACTCAAAGGTGTTCGAACAGAGAGTAATGTGTACATAGTGAAAGAGGAGGATGAAGCCTACCATCTTAGCAAACTCGAGGAGTCATGGTTATGGCATAGGAGATTGGGACATCTCAGCTTTGACCATATCATTAGACTGAGCAAGAAGAAAGCTGTCAGAGATATGCCATAAATAAAAAGGCCCTCAAACAAAATATGCAAATCTTGTCAGTTGGGGAAACAAACTCGCACATCCTTTAAATCTAAAGAAGAGTTATCAACAAGAAGACCACTGCAACTTGTGCACATGGATCTGTGTGGACCTGCAAGAACTAAAACACCAAGTGGAGAGTCCTACTTTATGCTGATAATAGATGATTTCTCCAAAATGACATGGGTTGCTTTTCTTAAGAATAAATCGGAATCTCTGGACAAATTCAAAACATTTAAAGCATTAGCAGAAAATCAGACAGGATGCAAGCTGAAATGCATCAGATCAGACAGAGGAGGTGAATTCATTGATTATGACTTTGCAGACCTATGCAATGAACATGGCATAAAACAACAATTTACTATTGCAGGGACACCTCAGCAGAATGGAGTAGCAGAGAGACAAAATAGATCTGTTCAACAAATTGCCAGAGCCATGATGCAAGAGAATAATATTGCTCAAACCTTCTGGGCAGAAGCAGTGCACACAGCAGTACATATCCTTAATAAAGCTCACTTTAGGCCAAGCAGTGACAAGACTCCCTATGAACTATGGCATGGAAAGCCAGCCTCAATCAAACATTTCAGAATCTTTGGAAGCAAGTGTTACATAAAGAATAATGATGAAAACCTTGGGAAATTTGATGCAAGAGCAGATGAAGGGATTTTTCTAGGATATGCTTCCAAAAGTAAAGGGTATAGGTGCTACAATAAGACTCTTCGGAAAATATGAACTCAAAAACCCCCTCAAGATACACTCAAAAGAACCATCCAGAAGATCAAATCATAGGAGACAAGAATGTAGGAGTGCAAACAAGAAGGCAGCTAACTGAACAGACAGAAGAAGTATACATAGCCATGTTGTCACAAATAGAACCAAAGAAATTTGAAGAAGCCAGCAAGGAAAAGTCTTGGGTAAATGCAATGAATGAAGAATTGGACCAAATTGAGAAAAACAATACCTGGGAACTAGTTCCTAGACCTGCTGAGAAAAATTTCATAGGCTCAAAATGGGTATTCAAAAATAAAATGAATGAGGAAGGACAGGTAATCAGGAATAAATCCAGACTTGTCTGCAAAGGATATTCACAAATTGAAGGACTGGATTACGATGAAACATTTGCTCCTGTAGCCAGAATGGAAGCTATCAGAATGTTTCTGGCATTTGCATGCTACCAAAACTTCAAAGTATATCAAATGGATGTAAAATCTGCCTTTCTTAATGGAGATCTAGAAGAAGAAGTATACATGGAACAACCATAAGGCTTCTCATTGACAGACAAAGAAGACTATGTATGCAGACTAAAGAAGGCCCTATATGGACTAAAACAGGCCCCTCGTGCTTGGTATTCAAGACTAGATAAATATTTGCAAAAACAGGGTTTTAAAAGAGGTGGAGTAGACAGCAATCTATACATAAAAGCCCATGAAAATGAACTCCTGATTGTTGTTATATATGTTGATGACATTATGTTTGGAAGCAACACAGATGAATTAGCAAAAAGGTTTGCTGATGAGATGAAAACAGAGTTTGAAATGTCCATGATTGGAGAGCTAAGTTTCTATTTAGGACTTCAAATTCAGCAAAGGAGCACAGGTACATTCATCTCACAAGAAAAATACTTAAAGGAAATGCTGAAGAAGTTCAAAATGGAAGAATGCAAATCGTTATCAACTCCCATGACCACAAGTTGCAAGCTGTGTGCTGATGATGGATCTGCTGATGTAGATCAAAAAATCTACAGATCCATGATTGGAAGTCTATTATATCTGACTACATCAAGACCAGACATCATGCTAGCAGTAGGACTAGTGGCTAGATATCAAGCAGCACCTAAACAAAACCATCTTCTGGCAATAAAAAGAATACTCAGATATCTACAAGGAACAACACAATATGGGCTTTGGTATCCTAAAAGAAAAAAATTCACCTTAACAGCATACACAGATGCAGATTGGGCCAGCTGTGTGGATGATAGGAAGAGTACAAGTGGAGGTGCATTCTATCTAGGAGAAAGTCTGGTGGCATGGCTAAGCAAGAAACAAACATCCATCTCTCTATCTACAGCTGAAGCAGAATATATAGCAGCAGCAGCATGTTGCACACAAGTCATGTGGATGAAGCAGACTCTTCAAGACATGAAGGTAAGCATTAATGAACCTATCTCAATCAAATGTGATAATACAAGTGCTATAAGTATATCTAAAAATCTTGTGCTTCATTCAAAAACTAAACATATACCAATCAAGTATCATTTTCTCCGAGAACAAGTGGCTCAGAAGATCGTTAAACTGGACTATGTACCAACAAAAGAACAGAGAGCAGATATATTTACTAAACCACTTGCCAGAGAACCATTTGAATACTTGAGAGACAAACTAGGGGTAGTATCTGTAGATACTATTCTCTAATATGAAGAGAAAGTACAGTCTCAGGGGGAGAACAAAACGAAGATAACATTCCAAGGGGAGAACAGCCAGCAAGATAAGCATAAAACAAGACCACAGGATCAACATTATCAATATTATCAGCATTCAGAAGCAACAAGAACCTTTCAATCGTAAAATGCATCATCTCTGTTTGCAATCTAGCACATATTACAGGGACTACAAATGAATCACGGCTTTAAAACATACATCGGCTCATACATCACTCTGGAGCAGCACAGTACAATTTCACCAGAAGAGGACCTAAACGTAACTCAGAGAAAGGAAATGCAACGACAGAGCCCATACGGAGAGATGAGACGTCGTCCTTTGCCATTGATGTCAAAGGGGGAGGAAGAACAAACAACAGGAGGAAGAGCAGGAAAACAGGAAGAGCAAGCAACAAGAGAAAGAGAAGGCAAACAGAGAAAGTGGATTGCCATCAATGCCAAAGGGGGAGATTGTTGGAAATATTGTCATTGATGGCAAAGGAGGCAGCACTCAGGCAAAGGAGGCAGTGCTGAAGCAGAGGAAGGCAAAAGAAGCACAGTGAAAGCAATAGAGGCAGCAAGAAGAATGTCAAAATGTAACAGTCATAGAAGCACAGTGAAGAACCGTTATCGGAAGATAGAGACAGAGGCAGAGCGACAGACGCAGCAGAGGCAGAGACAGAGGCAGAGAGCTGTTATAAAATTCTGGGAATCGCACTCTCCAACCGGCATTATACATATAACTTATACAAACATTATTCCGGGAATCGCTTCACTCCAGCGGCAAAATATATATATAAACATATATATCAGTTATATACAAGCAGAGCACATATAACATATACAAACATAATTCCGGGAATCGCTTCACTCCAGCGGCAAAATATATATATAAACATATATATCAGTTATATACAAGCGGAGCACTTTATATCTATATAATCAAAGGTTCTATCAAAACGAAATGGCTTATAAGGTGGGACCCCTCACCCAATCGCAATCGGAGAAAAGGTTCAATCGCAAGTCTTTTGTAATATGCTCCGATCAAGTGGCGGACCCGATGGCGTTATACGATGGAGTTAATCAGTTCAATCGCGTCCGGGATCTTAATCGCAATCGAAACTTTCCGATTGATCGCAAGTCTTTTGTAAAATGCTGCGATTGAAGTGGCGGACCCGATCCTGTTATATGCGGGAGTTAATATGTGCAAATCGCATCCGTGTTCTGATCGCAATCGGAACTTTTCTATTATGTGCCCCGATTGCATTTGTTCAAAGTTCGGACCCGATTGCGCTATGAGACATGTTTTATGTGGTCATCGCGTCCATTTGATCAATCACAATCGCAAGTTTTCGTTTGACACCACCGATCCGCCGACAGAGATGTGGGGCCCGACCCTTTCATATATTAGTGGTTATGATTCGACTTATTGGATTGTAATATAAGACCAAAGGCTTAAGGTGGAGGGCGATTGTTTATATATAAAAGGATTGTTGTTAGATATATAAAACACAGTTGCAGTTGTATTAAAATATGCCACATGGGCTGTGAACCCTCGGGCCTCGACTTAATGGGAGGGCGATTATTAATATACAACGACTGTGATCTATGTTTGTTCCGCTTGCGGAACTTCCACATCAACAAGACACTCATGGCATGAAAAGGGTTGGAATTGCCCTGATTTAAAAAAATCAGCAATTGCATTTCATTTATTTAAAAGGCAGAGTTACACGTATGCAGCTGTTACACCCCCACATAGGACAGAAAAGCAAATAGAGCCGAGAGGAGATAAAACACAGTCACAAAAAGGACAAAGACAGCCAAAGAAAAGACAAATGCGCATCGATTCAAAAGACTGAATGAGTGAGCTGGAATTCACGTTGTAATTCGAATGTAAATATTTTAATTGTTTTTATTGTTTGTGATGCATTGGCAAGTCTCCGGAAGAGAGCAAATATCCCACTGTAATATTAAAATAAGTACCTACAGTTACATTTTTCTGAGTGAGCTGAAAAGAGATGAGAAGGTAGAAGGCAAAGAGACATGGCTGTCCATTTCGAATTCCCAGTGGAATACAAACAACCATGAAGCTATTTTTGTATAAAACAGGGTAATATCCAAGGGGAGAGATGTTGACGAAAAAGGAGTGAGAGAAGAAGAGAGTATGCAGCAGAATTAAAGAGAGTTGAAGAAAATAAGCAAGCTGCAAGAAGAATGTGAATAAGGAGGAGTTGAGCAAAGAAGAAGAAGGGGTTGAGCAGAGATGATGCAGGTCTGATATAAGAGTTGATGAACAGCAGAGAAGAAGGTACAAAACAGAGCTGATATCCAAGGTAAATCAGCAAGTGTTTTTCTTTTGAAAGAGTAAGGAAGTTGGAGCTTCCTATCAAGTTGTAGCTTGATAGATGTCAGTTGTAGCTGACTGAGGTAGGAGCCTCCTGTAGGTTGGTGCCTGCAGAAAATAGATGGGAGTTGGAGCTTCCTTGCAAGTTGTAGCTTGCAGAATTGAGGTTGGAGCCTCTTGTAGGTTGGTGCCTGCAAAAAATCAGTGTTGAGAGGGAGTTGGAGCTTGCCTTTGCATCACAAAAATAATAAGATGTGGTTTTCTCCCTTTATGGGTTTCCATGTATATCTGGTGATTATGTGCATGATGCCTATGTGTTGATATGATATATCTATTCTGCTAATACTTGCTGCTAACATATTAAGACTGCTGGTACATTATCTAATCTGCTTATTAATTGCTGCTCATAAATAAAGATTGCTCACACATTATGTTGATCATGAAATGAAGGTGTTAATGAAGTAAAATAAGTTTTAAAGGAAAAGTTTTAAGAGTCCATGAATGTGTTAAATTGATTCACCCCCCCTCCCCTCTCAGTTTAACTAAGAGTTCAACAGGGAAGGAGCAACGATGCCCGGAGCTACCCTCACAGATCTTGCACGATGTCTCAACATGGACCAGTAAAGACAGACCCTGAGAGAAGGCGGAGTCGGACAGAGGGCCCCGTGAGGGGGAGGGGAAGGGCAAAAGCCTGGGGAAGAGAAGCGAGGTGCGAGAGCACATAACGACTATGCGAGTAATGAAAGCTGTGGACAAAGCTAACACAAATAGTTGCAGGACAACGCCCCACAAGCAGGTCGTGACTGCTCCGGAGAGCAAACGGAACCCACCCCGAAGGAGCTGCAGTGACATGGATACCTGCAAACCACAGCAAATCCAAACCAAAACATTTGAAACCACACCAGAAGACAGGGTTGAAGGATTTGGAGGCTTCATTTTGAAGCGCTTGATGTCTCGGCTTCCCCACCGGCATAAATGCCGCGTAGGGTGACGGCCCATCAAATTTATTATTCCAAGGGTGATTAAATGCATTCCGCAGGTATCCTAGTGGGCATGGCATGCGCCCGCCTGTCGGATCATCACTATCAAACCGTCAATGACCACCCGCATCCGGGGAAATCAGATTAATCTAATTACCATAGGGGGCGGAATTTAATATTACGATATATTTAGCCAAAGGGGGCATAAAGTGGGTTTTTTATTTAAACATGTGGGAATAAATAACTTTGGCTAAAATTTATTAATGGGTTTTTGGGGATATTATATAAAAATGAGTTATATATAATAGGAGAAGGTTATTTTTGTAAGGATTTAATACATAAAATCAATGTTAATATGACAAGGGGACAATGTAAACTCAAAATACATTAATATAGCTAAGAAATTGAATATTTAAATGCAAATTGCATTATAATCACTTCATCACTTAGACTTAGAATAAAATGTGATTTTGAGGGTTTTTTATGAAATAATGCATAATTTTCCTAAGTAAAATGGGATTTTACTTAGAAAAAAATGTTTAGAAATGAGTGAATGTTATGAAGAATGACTTCAAGTACTTAGGCTTTTCCAATTATTGGTCCGAGGGTCTGGTCCCTCCAAAAGTCAAGGAAATGCCTTGAGCCCCTCTAATGTTCAAATACCTTAGTACTTAGGGGAAATTAGTGAAATCTTTAGGGGAAGATGAGAAGGGAAGTTAATAAATTTGACTTTGCTTTGCTTTGAATTTCTTCTAGTATAGTGTCTGCCTTTGCAATTTGTGATGAAAGTAAATATTAACACATTTAGAGTCATTGTCCATCACATGCAATTCTGCAACATCATCTACCTACCCTACCTACTTTACTCTACCATTTTTTCTTCTTTATTAGGGTGCACTTAGACTGGAAAACCCTTATCACACTTTCTTTTCTTTTACATGTAGAAATCTATCTAAGTCTAACCGTATTACATCCAAGGGCTCAGATTAAGCTATTGAGCTCATTTTATTTACTCTACCTATCTACTTATCTTCCAAGATTAAACAGTTTGGTCAGATTTTATTCTCTATCTCTAAACATGAAATTGAAAGATGAAATAGCCAAGCTTAAACTGTTTGACTATTCATAAATTGTGGCATAGGATACAAGTTTCACACAATTTTATTTATTACATAAGAGAAAAAAGTAGTGGAATTTAGACTTGCACACTTTCCTTGGCCTTTCCTTTGGTGGGGTTCATTTTCTTTTACTTTTTTGGTCAGTTTTATTCTTTTTACCCTTTGATTTTTCTTTTAGGGTATACCCTCTTTACATTTTTTAAATTTTTTTGATTTTTTGATAATATGGAAAACCTTTGCAACAAGAAAAGGTATGAACATATTACATAGCCCATCAAGTCAATCATGAAATATGACACCTATTGGTATAGGAGTCTAACATTGGCTCCACTTGGGGATGGTTTTTCCTGGTGAAAAGTCAAGAACAACAGGTCAGTTGTCCTCATCCATTGACCTTGGTGAACCTGTAAATGTAGAAATTTGAATAATAGCTGAATTATTCACCGAGATTATCCTGATTACACACTATTTAAGCTTCATGCATAATACATAACCTCTTCTACAATTGATCATCAATATGCGGAAATAGAAGCAGTCGCATGCGCACATTAAAACATAATCAAGCACACATATAACACAATATGTAATGGGGAAAGCATACAGCTGAAAACCCCCAACTATCTGTATATTATAATGATAGAGAACATGTAACAATACATAGTACAATACTCCTCACAAGTACTCAGTACTATCTCCAATAGTTACACACAAACTAGCTCAGATCTGAACAAGTCACAGGTTCAAATCTCCTCCACTGTTTGCCTGCCTCTACTGCGCAATCCAATATGGAAAAGAATGAGATCCAAGTTTGAATCCCCTTGGCTTATACTGCGCAATCCTCATTGGCAATATCAATCAATGTGTGTGCAAATCTCATGCACAGCTATAGTCACAACTGATAGTAGACTCACCCTTTCACCCACCTCTAACACTAGTCTCCACTGAACTGTCCATGCATTGCAGTTAACTGATGTGTTCTTTAGTTCATTTATGAGTTAATAATTAGTGAATTAATTAATAATTAATTCACACCACTCATCACTAGTGTATTTGTCAGTTAGACTAAATACAACTAGTTCAACTAGTTTAAACCGAACACAACTCCACCAACTGTCTCATCAACTCCACCAAACTCTGCCACATGAGTTCTAACTGAAGTCAACCATGCAATAGCTCAACTAACCCATAGGAAAAGTGTATTTCCTTCTGTCAGCTGCATGTGCCACATCCAAGCATCAAATTGAAGTGCTCCAAGAGGATAAGATAATGTTTATAGTCTAAATATTATTAAGGGTTAATAATATTTGACTGTTCTATTTTTAGCCCGGCAGTCTAAAAATAGAAACCGCTCAATGTCTAAAAATAGAGGTCCATCTATTTTTACCAACTCGACCAATCATCCATAAATAGCATCCTGCAACTCATAGACCATGATCCCTATGTCTAAAAATAGACATAGTCTAAAAATAGACTTTGCGCCAAAAATAGCCTGCGGGCCCACTTAGTGAAGGCGACTTCATTTCACTAAGCTCCATCCTCTTGTTGCATTTTCAACACTCCCTCTCAACAATATATGGATTATCTGCAACCCCTATCCTGCCTCTGTGGTATTCTAATTTGCTCTTGGTGAGCGCCTTCGTCAAGATATCAGCATCCTGATCCTCTGTGGGAATATATGAAAGTAACATGATTCTCCGCTGCACACAATCTCTGATATGATGGTACCTGATGTCGATGTGTTTGGATCTATCATAAAATACTAGATTAGCCGAGAGTTTAATGCAACTATGGTTATCACAATAAATCACAGTAGGCTCCAAGTGTGACCCGAACAACCCGACCAGAATCTTCCTCATCCATATGGCCTTGCATGCAGCCAAGCTTGTTGCCATATACTCAGCCTCTGCTGAACTGAGTGCCATGGATCTCTGCTTCCTGCTGTACCAAGAAACTGCTGTCGACCCGATACTGAAGATCCCTCCAGATGTGCTCTTTCTGTCCGTTGGGCTCCCTGCCCAATCTGCATCCGTGAAGCCACAAAGCTTCACCTCATCCTCCTGTCTGTACCACAAACCATATCCCGATGTGCCTCTAAGATAATGCAATACATGCTTGCATGCCTTCCAGAAGAGCTTGGTAGGCTTAACCATAGCTTGCGAAAGCTGGTTAACAGCATAGCATATATCGGGTCGTGTATTTACCAGATACATAAGCGACCCCACCAACTGTCGATAAACAGTGGCATCCACTACCTTCGCCGAAGTAGCATCCTCCTTCCTCCAACCACTAGAAAGAGGAGTATCAACAGGCTTGCAGCCATGCATGTTGAACTTCTCCAGTATCTCACGGGCATACTTTCCCTGAGAAACAAACAGTCCATCACTGCGCTACCAGATTTCCAATCCCAGGAAATAATGAAGGAGGCCCAAGTCCTTCATCTCAAACTCTCTAGCAAGATCCTCCTTGCATGAAAGTATCAACAACTCATCACCCGTCAAAATCAGATCATCTACATACAGTACAATGATCAGCAACTTCCCCTCAAACAAAATCTGGTATAGGTTAGGATCCGCCTTACTCTTGGAGAATCCAAGTCCGGTGAAATAACTGTCTATCCGTGTGTACCAAGCACGAGGTGCTTGTTTCAACCCATACAGTGCTCTCTTGAGTCTGCACACATGCGACTCACTACTGAAGATCTCAAAACCTTCGGGCTGCTCTATGTACACCTCCTCCTCAATGACTCCATTGAGGAACTCGATTCACATCCATACGATGGATGTACATAGATGATCTATTTGAGGAGAGCTAGGATAGTTTATGGAAGGTACCTTTAAAAGCGGGTGCAAAATTCTCCTCATAATCGATCCCTACTATCTGTGAAGAAGCCTGGGCAGCAAATCTTGCCTTGTACTTCTCCACCTCCCCGTCAGGCCTTTGTTCACTTTGTAGATCCATCTCGAACCCACCACTGATTTCCCTTCCAGCCTTGGGACAATCTCCCATGCACTGTTTCTGACAATCGAATCATACTCTTCCACCATGGCATCTACCCATGCGGGGTCCTCCACGGCTTCCTCGAAAGAGGATGGCTCTGTCACGACACATTTGCTCACAAGAGCCATGTATCCAGTGTACCAGTCCGGTGACTGTCTCTGTCTGCGCTGTGCTGTAGGTGGTCCTACAACCTTCTTTGCATCTTGAGCCAGTCGCTCAGCTTCTGTAGTGCGCTTCCGCCCTCTGATGGTTGGCGCTGCATGAGTGGTCTCTTCCACTCCATGAACTTCCTCTTGTGGCTGATCCACATCTTGAAGCTCATCCTTAGGAACTAATAGCTCCTCATCTGCATGCAAGTGTGGCTCCCTCTCAAGCGAACACTTCATGGCTTTCTCCTCCTAAAATTTGATATCCCGTCGCACAACAGTATTGCGACTGTCTGGAAAATACACACGATAGTTGTGGGGCGTATCAGTGTACCCCACAAATATCCCAACCTCTGCGGTCGGCTCCAGCTTCTTCCTGGCATCCTTCGTCACATGCATGTAGACAGGTGAACCAAAAATCCTCAAATGGAAAATATCAGGCCTCTTACCAGAAAACGCCTCCTCCGGTGTACTCATGCCAAGTATCTTGTGAGGACAACGGTTCTGCACATATACTGCAGTATTGCATGCCTCCGCCCACAAGTGAAGGGGTAGGCCCTGATCATGCAACATCGCCCGTGCAACACCCACGATCGTTCTGTTCTTCTGCTCAGCAACCCCATTCTGCTGTGGGTTATGAGGTGCAATGAGCTCTCTCCGAATCCCTTCTGCGCTGCAAAATTCCTTGAATTCAGCAGAGATGAATTCACCACCATTGTCGCTCCTAAGAGCCTTCACATGCTTCCCTGATTCCTTCTCAACCAGCGCCTTGAACTCACAGAACTTTGAGTATGTCTCGCTCTTCTTCTGCATGAAGAAGATCCAACACTTCCGAGAAAAATCATCAACAAAGATCACATAGTACCTGTGCTTTGCTGTCGAAGCTACTGAGAAAGGTCCACACACGTCTGTGTGAATTCTCTCAAGGATCGTCGTGGCGTGACTATCCTTCTCATGAAAGGTGGCTTTCACAAATTTTCCCCAAGGTACACCCCTTGCACTGATATGACTGCGCAAGAGTGCCCTTAGGAAGCCCAGTAGAAATCTGCTGCAGTATCTTCAAAGCTCCATGGTGAAGGTGGCCCAATCTCCGGTGCCACAGCTCGCCATCATCCCGGCTCACCACTCCTTCTGCCTTGCATGCCATTGCTGTGCAACCATCTACTTACAACTGATAAAGGTTCTTGACTCGAACCCACCCCAGCAGGGTCTCTCCCTGGTTGTCTTCTGCCTTGTAGGAAATATTTTCCTCGGCAGGGAACAACATCATATCCCTTGTCTTCTAATATCGCCATAGAGATCAGATTCTTCTTCAATCCTGGAACATGCATCACTTCCTTCAATACGAAGGGTTTACCAGACTCCCTCTCAAAACAAATGGTACCAATACCAGTCGCACTATATCTACCATCATCGCCCATCTCGATGTGCACTCCAAGATCTTTCTCATCCAAATCAGTAAACAAATCTCGATCTCTTGTCATGTGAAAAAATGCACCACTGTCAAGAAACCACACTGAACCCATCACACTTGAGACCAAGCATGTTATCAGCAAAAAATCTAGCTCAAAATGCGAGGCTAAGGCCTCTCCAGCTACAGATCTAGCTACTTGCTTATTTTTCTTCTTCTGTGGACAATTAGTGGCGTAATGTCCGTGTTGGTGACAGTGAAAGCACTTCACCTTGGAAATGTCTTGCTTCTTGCCTTTCACAACGGAATGAGAAGCTTTCTTGCTCTTCCCCTTCTTTGCTTTGGCAGCCAAAGCGCAATTTTCTTCATCAGATGCCTTTGATGAAGATCCGTCTCTGGTATTCCGCCTTATCTCCTCTTGCACAAGATCTGACCAAAGTCGCTCCCATCCTAGCAATTTCTCCCGACCATTGATAGAATCCTGATAGGCATGCCAACTATTCGGAAGACCAAGGAGAGCCAAGCTCACCAATTCCTCATCATCGACAGTCACCCCCACACTTCCCAGCTCATCCCTGCATTGGATGAACTTCGTGAGGTACTTGGGCATACTATTGCCTTTCTCCATCTTTATGTGTCTGAGTTTATCCTTGAGCGCCAACTTCCTCTGGTCGCTCTTGCTCTGGAATAAATCTGTCAACGCTTTCCACATCAAGTATGGAGAAGATTTTCCATGCATGCTGGATACAATGTGATCCTTCACGCCCTCCAATAGAATTCTTCGACATTTCGCCATCTTCTTTTTCCAAGCCTTAACTTGAGCAACATCAGTAGGCTTTGGGATCTCAGCTTCTATGAAATCCTTTAGCACGTTATCATCTAATACCACCTCCATTCGGTCCTTCCATGCAACATAATTTGAACTACCCTCAAGGGCATATTCCAGTCGCAATCCGTTGAAAGACATTTCAACTTTGGCACAAAGAAAACTACTGCAAATTCGAATTCCAAATTCTGCTGCAAATTCGAATTCCAAGCTCAAAACTCAGCTACTTCTGGATCTGTGAGAACAAATTATTTCTAGCATAGAGATTGACTGTAAGGGAATTTACTGGATATATCACCTTTCAAAGAAAGGATGGATCCAGAGACTACCTGGCCCGTTACAGACTCTGTCTACCGAAAATAATTGTAATCACTGTAATAGATCTGATGATCAATTCTGCTCTGATACCATGTAGAAATTTGAATAATTTGCTGAGTTATTCACCGAGATTATCCTGATTATACACTATTTAAGCTTCATGCATAATACATAACCTCTTCTACAATTGATCATCAATATGCGGAATTAGAAAGCAGTCGCATGCGCTCATTAAAACATAATCAAGTTATTACATAACATAGTATATAATGGGGAAAGAAATAGATGGAAAAAACCCCCAAACTATCCGTATAGTATAATGATAGAGAACATGTAACAATACATAGTACTACTCCTCACAAGTACTCGCACTATCTCCAATAATTACACACAAACCAGTCGCATCCGAACAAGTCACAGTTCAAATCTCCTCCACCGTTTGGCTCGCCCCCATCAAGCAAAATCCAAGATGAGAATGAATGAGATCCAAGTTCAAATCCCACTAGCTTATACTGTGCAATCCTCATTGGAAATCTCAATCAATGTGTGTGCAAATCTCATGCACAGTTATAGTCACAACTGATAGTAGACTCACCCTTTCACTCACCTCTAACACTGGTCTCCACTGAACTGTCCATGCATTGTTGTTAACTGATGTATTCTTTAGTTGATTTATGAGTTACTAATTAGTGAATTAATTAATAATTAATTCACACCACTCATCACTAGTGTATTTGTTAGTTAGACTAAATACAACTAATTCAACTAAGTTAAACCGAACACAACTCCACCAACTGTCTCATCAACTCCACCAAACTCTGCCACATGAGTTCTAACTGAAGTCAACCATGCAATAGCTCCACTAAACCCTAGGAATAGCATAATTCCTTCTGTCAGCTGCATGTGCCACATCCAGGCATCAAACTCAAGTGCTCCAAGAGGATAATGTTTAGAGTCCAAATATTATTAAGGGTAAATAATATTTGACTTCCCTATTTTTAGGATAGGCAGTCTAAAAATAGACTTCGACCTATAGGTCCAAAAATAGAGGTCCATTTATTTTTACCAACATGACCAATACTCCAAGAATAACATACTGCAACCCCTGGACCATGCTCCATATGTCTAAAAATAGACATAGTCTAAAAATAGACTTTTGCGCCAGAATTTGCCTGCGGGCCCACTTAGTGAAGGCGACTTCATTTCACTAAGCTCCATCATCTTGCTGAATTTTCAACAAGAATGTCTTCGTCTTCTCAGAACTGAAATCCGATTTGAAACTAAAACAATCAAATGCCAAACCAACTTAATGAAAAACTAGCTGAAAATTGAAAACTAAAAAAGAAAAATGCTCAAAATCCTGAGCTTATTAGCACTCATCTGCCTACTCTAATCTACTAAAAATATTATTGAATCAGGTAATACAAAAATGCCAATGAAGCCAATCAAGTAGTTGTAAAAATAAACGAATAACTTGATTGCTTGTGATCAACATTGGAAGTATATTAAGATCATGTGCCTTTATAATCAACGATAAGATGTGAAATGGCAATTGCTGATATATTTGATCCTCATAGATAAAACATGTTTGCAGATTTCGGCTAAAAATATTCTCCATATAATCTAATATAGGATCAATAAAAGCATGATGTGTGTTATTTACTTCTAGGCCTTCAATGACTAATTGTTCAGCTGTATTCTAAATATTAAGTCTTGAAACTATTTCTTTTGTCTTGTGTTTGAAAGAATAATCATCCTCAATATGCAAGTCAAAAGATAGTAAAATTTCCTCTTGCTTAGGAGAAGGAAGATTTTCAAAGAATTCTTTAGGATTTCGGAAATTGTATGACTGAATTTGAGAAAGAAAAAGTTTAATTTCATTTTCATAATTTTCAGAAATTATCTCAAGAACCCATATTTTCAGTTTGGGAGAATATTTTCTTGATTTCAAAAGAAGAAATAAAGCTCTTTAAAAATCCTCATCAAGTTGAAGTTCTAATATCTCATCCCTCAAAATAACTAGTGATTGTTTTGTGAAATTATCATAATTATCATCATACTGATCATGTAAGTCTAAAAAATCTTCTAAGAACCTTGATTTTCTTAGGAATAGGTCATTTTGAAAATACTTAATAGCTTTATCCCCTAACTTCACTTCCTTCCTTTAAAAATAATATGAACCAAATATCGAATCATGAGTTTTCCTAAAAGCATTTATATTTTTATAAAAACATTTTTTCAATAGTACCCAGGAGACCTTTTCATGTTTAGTGTGGTATTCCCATGATTTATTATAAACATGTGTATTACAGAAAGAAAATCCAAAACAATGGTCAAGATGGGATCAACAAATTGTTCTTAAGGCCGAGCTCCGTCGAACTTCAAACGTGTATAACCAAGGGTTCAGTCCAAATTGCAGACCTAAAATAGTTCGTCGACGGCCACCACCAGGACGCGAAAGTCCAAATAATTCTGTCTCATTTTTTTCTGTCCGGTTGGCTGGTGTGCAGAGGGAGAGTTGTGACGCGAATTTCTTATCAAATTCGCCCTAATATTTTTCGGGTCCAGATTTCCATTGCGCGAGTGGCCCAAACAAAGATCTGCTCCAATCAATTTCTGCCATGTGTCCTCAATTAAAACTTGCCCTGCTCTCGGTTGCGGGTGCATTCAATGGCGTTTAAGGTGATGGGACATGGATGTGGCGATTTCATATGAATCGCATTAAGATTTAACGCTGTTCAATTAAGTTCCAAGGTTTTCACATCAAATCGCATTAAGTTTTAACACTTTTCAAGATCGGACCTCCACTCCTGTTAGCGATTCTGCATGCTCCAATATGATTCGGCCTTCGGCTCTCATTAATGATCAGAGATTAATTATGACGAGCGTCCTTCGATTGCATTGCATTGATAAAATGGCATTTCGCTATGGTTTTTCAGACGAGCCGGTTGCTGGGTTACACTGCCTTCTCACTGTGACGAGAAGGAGAAGTGGCCAGCTGAAATGCTACGTAGACCTTGCTGCATATCTTCATTTCTCTCGATCTGGTCCTTGTCTGTATTCCTCTGTTTCTTGGAATTCTGCTTCTCCGTCTCCTCTTGTGCCCACTGCTAGTGAGACTGCACCTATGCCTCGTGTGCGTCAAAGGATGCGTTGCCGCAGGGGGAGCACTACAGGTCAACTCCTGCACTCTCCCTCTAGCCCCTCAACCGAGTTGTCTTCCAGCCAGTCTAGTGATTATGCAGGTCGCTATCCAAATACTAGGAGTGGGCGGGGTAGGGTTGTAGGATCTGGCCACCATATGGATTCCCCTGCTCCTCGTTTCCCCACCGCTAGTTCACCTTCTCCCACGACGTGCACTGCGCAATTTTCCTTTAATTTCTCTCTCAACCGCCCACGAATTACAACTTCAGTCACTGTGGTTTTCCGCGAGGAGGCCCAAACGGAGAAAGAATGCACCCGTCCGGCGAGTCTAAGCTCGGAAAAAGCCGGCCATCATTCGGGCCTTCAGGAGGGGAGCCGTGGCATGAATGTGGAGGTAGCACCTAGCGATCCTGGACCTTCCGAAGGATGGTGCCGAATCGTCGAGGAGCCAGAGGAGTAGTTTGGTTAATTTTTTTTTCTTGCTTCGCGGCCCACTTAATTGGGCTGCTTTTAGATTATATTACTGTGCTGGACCTCTGTAATATTTCTGAATTCTGTAAACATTCAAGATTTGTTTCCCTGTATGAGGGTAGTCTTCTTAATTTTTTGATTTTTTGATGAAAAATTTTCCATGAGTCTGGGCAATGTTTTTGACTTCGGTGTAATTTTATTCCCACTGTTAATAGATTAACTTTACTTAGAAAAAAAAATGTTGCCCTGTTTCTATTTTAATCCTGTTTTTTGAAATACAGAGCCATGTTTATATGATTTTTTATAGTTGAAGCGCTGCAGGGTGGTTTATTATATTAATATTTCACGGTCGAATTATGTTCATAACAATTGGAAAAAAAAAATGTTTCCCTGTTTCTATTTTAAACCCGTTTTTTGAAATACAGAGCCATGTTTATATGGTCTACGTATTATACTCTTTCTCTGTATATCTACAGGAACCTTTTTGTTATGAACAGGGTGGATGCTGTAGCGAGCTACTAATGGAAACAAGCGAGCCTGAACCTTACATCTCGAATGCAACAGATGGTTACCAATACTCCTCACATGATTAACGTTTTTCTCTGTTTAAGGATTTTGGGTACTTTAATTTGTATTTGGAACAATGGATGTCGGTACTCTATCTGTTGCTTTACTATTCTACATACTGTTATTTCACTTTCTTATAGATGCCTCAGGCATATTTGGATGCTTTCTCAGATTGTCGATAATCTCCATGTGGACCGTTACTGGGTTTTATATCATGTCCCTGTATGTGACATGGGATATTTTTCTATCATTGTCTGGGGTGGGACTTCCACTTTTCTGGATGGATATTTGGGTTCCAATCTTCAGATGTGAAAATGTAATGACTTCATGGACTATTTTACTTCATATAATATATTCAAAACAACGTTTTCTCTCTTGTGAAAAAAAAATGATTAATGTTTATCACTCTGCCTTCAAAACTAGCGATGCTGGTCTATGTTGCTGGTTTATTGATATGGTCTGATGGTCTTTTTATATTTTAGACATATCACACTCCTCACATGATTAGCGTTTTTCTCTGTTCAAGGATTTTGGGTACTTTAATTTGTATTTGGAACAATGGACGTCAGTACTCTATCTGTTGCTTTACTATTCTACATACTGCTATTTCACTTTCTTATAGATGCCTCGGGCATATTTGGATACTTTCTCAGATTGTCGATAATCTCCATGTGGACCGTTACTGGGTTTTATATCAAGTCCCTGTATGTGACATGGGGTATTTTTCTATCACTGTCTCGGGTGGGACTTCCACTTTTCTGGATGGATATTTGGGTTCCAATCTTCAGATGTGAAAATGTAATAACTTCATGGACTGTTTTACTTCATATAATATATTCAAAACATCGTTTTTTTCTCTTGTGAAAAAAAAATGATTAATGTTTATCACTTTGCCTTCAAAACTAGCGATGCTGGTCTATGTTGCTGGTTTATTGATATGGTCTGATGGTCTTTTTATATTTTGGACATATCACACTCCTCACATGATTAACGTTTTTCTCTGTTCAATGATTTTGGGTACTTCAATTTGTATTTGGAACAATGGACGTCGGTACGTACTCTATCTGTTGCTTTACTATTCTACATACCGCTATTTCACTTTCTTATAGATGCCTCGGGCATATTTGGATGCTTTCTCAGATTGTCGATAATCTCCATGTGGACCGTTACTGGGTTTTATATCAAGTCCCTTTATGTGACATGGGGTATTTTTCTATCACTGTCTGGGGTGGGACTTCCACTTTTCTGGATGGATATTTGGGTTCCAATCTTCAGATGTGAAAATGTAATGACTTCATGGACTGTTTTACTTCATATAATATATTCAAAACAACGTTTTTTTCTCTTGTGAAAAAAAAAAATGATTGTTTATAGTCGAAGCGCTGCGGGGTGGTTTATTATATTAATATTTCACGGTCATTGGAACGCCCACAATTCATAACAAATATTGGAGATTTATTGTCCTACTTTAAAGTTTCATTTTTTTATTTTAAAATTGAACCCGCCGTCGGTATACCGACGCCTTGTAAGCGTCGGAATTGCAACAGCTTAAAAACGTCAGACCACATTTCATCGGAATTGCGACAGTTTACAAACGTCGGAAGAGTGACGTTCAAAACGTCGGACCACATTTCGTCGGAATTCCGACAGTTTACAAACGTCGGAAGAGCGACGTTCAAAACGTTGGACCACATTTCGTCGGAATTGCGACAGTTTACAAACGTCGGAAGAGCGACGTTAAAAACATCGAACCACATTCCGTCAGAAGTGCGACAGTTTACAAACGTCGGAAGCGCGACGGTTTGGGAAATGTCGGAAGAGCGACGCTTGTTTGGAAGCGACAGAAAAAGTGTCGGTAGTGCGACACTTTGTAAATGCGTCGAAATTGCGACGGCATGGCAAACCACGTTTTTCCCGTCCTCGAACTATCGCTCTTGCGACGACTATGTGTCGGAATAGCGATGATTTGGCCGTTGGAAATTGCGCCAAATTTTCTAGTGGGAGTAAAAATATTCGAGTTATTAAATGTTGCAAAGGCAATAAGGCCCCCATATTCAAAGGATACATAAAAAAAATTAGACTTCTGCAAAGACCTTTTAATGAAACCCACACCGCGCCAGGAAAAAACATAATATAGGGGAATTAATGCACTAACCCATGAGAAATATTTTACCCATTTATAACATTGAAGAAGAGCCAAGGCCAAGCAAATAAGAGGGCCATAGACTAAATGTTTCTATGCGCATCTCAGTCATCCACCCAAAGAATCATCACCATTTACTTATTCTACCTTGTTGTCTCCACCATCTCCTATCTAATATCTGCCTTCAAGAACCTCTGAGAAAACCAAGGAACTATTGCCACAATGAATCACAATCACAATAGAACTTTCAACATGTCAATTTAAATCTAAAAACTCCCACTTCTCATTCCATTTCATTAACAAGTCGTGAAAGCAACTTGAAATTGTCAAACTCCAAAGGGGGAAGGAAGTTTCTACCCATGATAAGGGGATTACACACACAAGGCACAAAATCCCACCTCTTTGCATAAAAAGAACATAGGACTGCTCTAGAATATGGCTAGCCATAATAGACAAAATAATCATTCGTACAATTTGTGTATGGGGGAGGCAAGCCATGCCAACCCCCTCTTAATTACATTGAGATTCACTTGCGTGGTGGGTAACCTCTCGATCTCATTTGAAAAGTGTTTGGAAATCTTCATCGGGGAATGCCCTTTTTCCCTTTTAATTAAACTCATTAGTTAAAAAAATGTTATTGAAAAATCGTCATATAAAACCAGCCTAGATTCATCTTAAATTTGATCTACCAAGCACCGATAGGGATTAAATCTCTTTTCACTATAAAAGTGGTTTCCACATCAAGAAATTTGATCCCTCTCGGCGCTTAGTAGATTCAAATCTAAGATGAATAAATATATACGAAATAACATTTTTCAGCGAAATCCAATAATACAATTGCAAGCAAGATTGTGATTTTTTGTTGTTTAAATGACATTTTTGAATGCATAAATGGATTTAACACCTTGAAAAACCCTAGGACACTCGAATTCTATAAATTAAATAACTTAAACTCAAGTTTCTAAAAATCTCTACCGAATTTTGGTTAAAATTAACTAGAAAAAATGTTTCGAAAAATGTCATTTCGTCTATATATATATATATATATTAACAAAATTTTCTCTTTTTAGGATTTTAATTTTAAAGATTAATATTTTATTTTTAAAACTAGAATCATACTATATTTATTATTAAAAGAATATGTAAAATACAAGTTAATTTAAATTTGAAATAATAAAATAAAATAAAATTTCTTATTTTATAAATAGAGGAGGTTCACTATGAGCAATCATATTCACCATGTCAATCTCAAGCTTCTAATTTACTTATTTATTAGTTATAATTTTGTGATTTTCTGTTTTGGAGTTTTTGGGGTATATTTTAGGTCAAATTTGTTAGAAATTTAAAATGCATTTTAAATAACAAAAAATTTAAAAAAAAAAATGAAAAATTTAATTCACAAATTTGCTAAAGAAAAACTTTAAAAGTTAAAATAATTAGAAAAAAAACGGTTTTACCATTCAAAATAAGAAAATATGCATTTAATAAACCAAACATTGCAAGCAAGAAAAAAATTTAAAATCTAAATTGTAGTTTTTTTTGGTGGTTTCAAAGTGTTTTCTAGGTTACTTTGTAGGGTTTTTTTATCATGGTTTTCTAGATTGGCTTTGTGGTTTTCTAAGTTGTTTTGAAGGATTTTTTTTTTTTTTTTGTGGTTTTTTTAGTTGGTTTTGTGACTTTCTAAGTTGTTTTGATGGGTTTTTTCGTAGTTTTCATCATTTTTGTATGGCTATTTCTTTTAAAATTAATTTGTTTTCATGTTTTAGTACATGGTTGTTTTTTTTTCTAATTAATTGTTTTAATTTTGCAAAAATAAAATAAATAAGAGAGACAAAAAAAATAGAATATGTACCTTTGTTTGAGCCTCAGGGACGTTGGTAGAGTCGGTGGCAAGATTTATTTGAAATCTCCATGCTTCAATTGCTCAATCTAGCTAACGTCACACTATCGGTCGAGCTCTAAAATTACTCGCGACCTGTGCAAATGGCACGCACAGACTGTAGGAGTGGTATTTAATAAAAAAGCGCTCAATCAAGCGTTATAACTCGATCAAGGGTTTGTTTTTAACCCTCGACCGAGCTAATTTTTTAGCTCTCAAGAAGCTCAATTGAGTGCTTAAAAAAGGCTCAATCAAGCCATCATTTTTTCTACCAAAATGCACCATTTCTTGTCAAAAAGTGTAACCCAACACCATGATTTTACCCTGGGTAAGGCCAACAAGCATGGACCCACCAAGTTTCACAAGGTCCATGGTGTGATATTCAAAATTAAATTTTGTAATGGGCATATCACTCTATTAAGCCTTAGCATGCTTGAAAACATTGAGTGGTTATGTGAAATAGTCTCAAATAGGCTTCAATATGGAATCTCATATCCAATTTGGCTTCTCACTTTATTGTGACCTCAAATTAAATTATTACAATCAATAAAAACCCTATATTAAGTCCATGGTTAAATACTTGTTAAAAATTCCTAATAAAAATGTCACTCAATTATCCCAAATAAATAATAAAAATTGAATAATCTATTAAAAGATAACGAATAGCTAAAACGATTCTCTCCTAAATGACTACTAATATAAATACAATCCATAATACAATACCCACCAAGAAAATTTATAGTGAACAAATCACTTAAATATATTAGAAAACAAATGTCTACTAAACTAAATGAAATCTGGAGATCAATACCGAGCACAATGATTTGAAAGTAGAAAGTCCATATTTTAAGACTCCCTATGGAAATCCTATTAAGCATCATGCTTTATTATTTTGATGTTTGTTCTATAAAGTAAGAAGTAGATATCTATGCAAAACCTAACCCATCTCTTCATCATGGGTAATCATCAACAAGTAACTACATCAATGAAAAATTATAGTCAACACCAACAAATTTACGTTGAGTATTGTTTTATTAGAAATTAAGGAAATACATAATAATAGTTAGATGTTATGAAACCAGCTCCAAAAATAGAAGAAAAGAGATATCAACGGTTTATAAATAAGCCACTTCGAAGGGGCAACCTCTAATACATTACATGAATGAAGAATTCTTGGATGATACAAATTACAAAGCCTCATTTCTATATATAGGAGTCCATGGGGCCACAATGTAATCTTAGTGGGGCCACAATGTAATCTTAGCTGACCTAAAAATAATAATTTAAGGGCACAATAATAACAATATGGGGGTTACAGAGGTACAATAATAACAATAAGGGGGTTACACTAACAAAAATAAGAGACTATACTAGTAATATAGGGACCTAACATGCCCCTCTCCTTCAAAAAAGTGTTGTCCTCAACGCTTGATAGCTCTGGGTGCTTCTGTATAAAATTCTCATCCTCCCATGTAGAATCTTTAGTGGGTAAGTTCTTCCACTTGATGAGATACTCTGAAATTGATCGATTTCGTAGCTGTTGAGTTCTTGTTTCCGTGACCACTTCAGGTTCCAATATGACTTTTCCTTCCTCATCAAGTTCTGGCAATATTGTTTGAACTGGAATATTTTCACCTATAACCTTCTTTAAGCATGAAACATGGAAAACTGGATGCACTCGTGAAGAAGCAGGAAGCTCCAATTTGTATGCCATAGCACCAATATTTTGCAACACCTTGTAAGGACCATAGTACTTTGGTGATAATTTATTATCCTTCTTAGCTTGCTTGAGGGACATTTTTTTGTATGGTTGTAGCCGTAAAAATACCCAATCTCCTACATCAAAACTTCTCTCGCCGCGATGTTGATCTGCCTGTTGTTTCATTCGATTTTGTGCCAAATTCAGGTTATCCTTTAAGAGTTGGAGAACTTCTTGCTGATGCTCGATGTGATCTTCCACTGCTTGAACCTTCGAATTTTCCCTTAAAGATGATGTGATGGATGGTGGATGATATCCATAAAGTGCCATAAATGGGGTCATTTTTGCTGCAGGATGGAAGGAAGTGTTATACCACCATTCAGCAAGAGGTAACCACTTGACCCATTGTGTTTGTTTATCAGATACAAAACAACGAAGATATCCTTCCGAAAATTTATTTACGATCTCATTTTGACCATCAGATTGAGGATGATAAGATGAGCTATGAGCTAATTGAGTACCCAAACAAGAAAATAACTCCGTCCAAAAATTTCCAGTAAAAATGGGATCTCTGCCGCTCACAATAACCCTTGGGCTTCCATGTAGCTTTTGAATTCTATCCATAAATGTAGTAGCAACTGTACTTGCTTTAAATGGATGAGATAATGCACAAAAGTGTGCATACTTGGTAAGTCTATCAACTACCACCATGATGACACTTTTTCCTTCGGACTTAGGTAAACCTATGATAAAATCCATTGAAATCTCCTCCCAACGTTGACTTGGAATGGATAAAGGTTGTAGAAGTCCCGGGGTCTTAATTGTTTCCACTTTATTCTGCTGGCAAACCAAACATTCCGCCACAAACTTTTGAATATCAGATTTAAGGCCATCTCAAAAAAATTCTTTCTTCACCCTGTGGTAAGTTTTTAAAAATCCTGAGTGTCCTCCTAAAGGAGAAGTGTGCAATTCCAGAAGAATCTTTTGTTTTAGTTGGGAATTGTTACAAAGATATAAGCGATCTTTGTACCATAAGGAATCATTTTTCCAACTAAATGTATCAGATGTACTAGGATCTTGCTGCAACTTTTGAATGATTGTCCATACATCTTTGTCCTTCTTCCATTCATTTCTTCCTTCGGTTATCCAATCTGGTTGGATAATAGAAATGGCACAAAGCAATGCTTCCACCTCTTCATTCTTTCTTGAGAGTGCATCTGCAACAACATTTAGCTTCCTTTTTTTGTAGATTATTTCAAAGTCATAACCCAACATCTTTGTGACCCATTTTTGCTGCTCTTCTGAAGATAGTCTTTGTTCCAAAAAGTGTTTAAGACTATCATGATCAATTTTTACCTTGAAGTGTCTTCCCATTAGGTAAATTCGCCATTTCTTTAGTGCATGCAGTATTGCTAACATTTCTTTCTCATAAATAGCTTTCTGGAAATACTTTCCTTTGATTGGAAGACTTTCAAAAGCAATGGGTCTTTCTTCTTGCATTAAAACAACACTAATTCCATTTCCGGAGGCATCACATTCCACAATAAAGGTTTTTGTGAAGTCTAGCGTAGCTAAGACTAGTGCTAGGCACATTGACTCTTTAAGATGTTCAAAGGCCTTAGTTGCTTCGGGAGTCCATGAAAATCCATCTTTCTTCAATAATGTTGTTAGAGGTGCTGCTATTCTCCCATATTTCTTAACAAACTTGTGATAATACCCTGTTAACCCAAGAAATCCTCGCAACCGCTTTATGGTTGTAGGGACTTTCCATTTTTTAATGGCTTTAATTTTGTTAGGGTCCACCTTAACACCCTCGTGAGATACAATATGACCCAGATATTCCACCTCTTGTACTCCAAAGAAAAATTTGGATGTTTTTGCATATAATTGTTTCTCGTGCAATAGTTTGAGCACCCTGTCAACATGTTGAACATAATCCTTCCAAGACCTGCTGTAGATTAGTATATCATCAAAAAATACTAGCACAAATTTTCTAAGGAAGGGTTTGAAAATGGAATTCATCAAGACTTAAAATGTAGAAGGTGCATTGGTAAGGCCAAAAGGCATGACCAAAAATTCATAATAACCCTCATGAGTTCAAAATACTGTTTTCGGAATATCTTCAGTCTTTATTCTAATTTGATGATATCCTGAATGAAGATCCAACTTGGTAAAATAAATTTCTCTATGTAATTCATCCAATAATTCATCAATCACAGGAATGGGAAATTTATCTTTAATAGTGAGCTTATTGAGCTCCCTATAATCTGGACACATGCGCCATGATCCATCCTTCTTGTGTACCAATACTACAGGAGCAGAGAAAGAACTTTGACTAGGTTGAATTATACTAGCCTCTAACATTTCTGCAATTATACGTTCAATTTCGCTCTTTTGGACATAAAGATATCTATAAGGCCTGACGTTTGGATGAACACTTCCTGGAATCAAATGAATAGCATGATCATGATCACAAATAGGTGAGAGTCCTTTGGGAGTTTCAAAAACCTTGGAATGATTTTCCAAGAATTTTTGGAGATCTGCAGAAATCGATGATTTTGATGTTGGAACTTCTAGTGAGCATAATTGTGCAATTTCGCCTCGTTGTTCTTTCTTTAGAAGCTTTTTCATGACATTAGAGCTTATTATCTTTTCTGAATTTCCTGCAATACCCCGTAATTCGACTTCCTTTTCTTCTAAAAAAAATTTCAAGAAAAGTTCTTGAAAATTAAAAGCTATCGTCCCCAAAGATTGTAACCATTGTACTCCTAGTACAACATCAGCACCTCCCATAGGAATGGAAAGCATTGGACTATTCAATACATATTCCCCATGGTTAGCTTGATATTATGGCATTTTCCAGAGCAATTTATAGTTCCTCCATTTGCAACCATCACTTGACATTCTGGTGCTGGGTATAGGAAACAATTAAATTCCTTGGCTACCTTACAATGAATAAAATTATGGGTACTACCTGAATCAATCAACACTATTACCTTTTTCTTCTTGATATGTCCTTCTATCTTGAGAGTTTGAGGAGTGGTAATTCCTACCAATGCATTACACGATATGGTCGGGCTCATTTCTTCCTCTTCTAGGGTTGGTTCGTGGTGTATATCCTCTTCTTGTTCATTTTCTTCTTCCTCTTCACAATCTATGTAAAATAATTTCTTCTCAGCACACTTATGACCTTTAGTGTATTTGCTATCACAACTGTAGCAAAGTCCTTTTTCTCTTTTTTCTTCCAATTTTTGTGGTGTCAACCTTGTAGGTTGTGGAAATCTAGGCGTAGCAACACTTCCTTCTTTATAGAATTGAGTGGTAGGCTTCCTTGCCGCCATAATTTTACATTCAACTTTTCTTGCCAACCTGAATGCCTTCTCCAATGAATCAGGTTCCAAAACACGAACTTCATGTTGGATGTTATCCTTTAAAGTGCCTATGAAGAGATCAATCCTGTGTTCCTCTGGAATATCAGTTATCCTTATATTCAATTTTTGGAAGTCCTCAATGTGCTGCCCCACTAAACCCTTTTGTTTGAGATTTATCAATTGGCTAAAGAAGGTGTTGCTCTTTGTATCCTCATAATGTGCTATCATTTTCTCCGTAAAAATTTACCAAGTGACAATTTTTTTACGGGAGCAAAGCCATCGATACCATACAAATGTATTTTGTTCTAAATGTAAAGTTGCAATGCATACCTTTTGTGTGTTTTGCACATTATTGAGATCAAAATATTTCTCCATCTGTAGTATCCATGTTATAGGATCATTTCTATCAAACTTCCTCATATCCATTTTTGGAATATGGTGGTTCTTCCCACCAACATTAGAGTTTATGAAATCATGATTAACATTTATTTTGTTCTCATCATGAGTTTCCTCTACTATCTTTTCACCATTAGGAAACATTTGTTGTATCAACTTTGTCAAACCTTCCATGTCTGCTTTTAGATCATTCTTCATGTTTCCATTTTTTCATCGATCTTAGCTTCCATGTCATCCATCTTAGATACCATGTCAGCTTCCATGCCATATATCTTAGCTTCCATGCCATTCTTCAAACCATCCATCTTAGATTCCACACCTTTATTCAAACCATCCATCTTAGTTTCCATGCCTTTCTTCAAAACTGCCATGTCATTTTTTGTTGCTCTTTGCGAGAGCGAAATTTGTTGCACTTGCTATTGTAAATTTGATATGTCATGTTGCCATTCTTCATCTTCATGAGTCATAGTAGAGCCTTCTAAAGGCTTAATGGGTATTGAATTCTTTTTAGGAGGCATTTTATGACTCAATACTGAAATATATTTTACAATATGCCCTTGGAATCATTTCAACTTGATTCTTCAAACAAGGCTTATGCAATTCGGGAAAAAAAATACACACATTTTACTTGCTTTTGAGGAGCTCGATATTGAAATTGACTTATCTCTATACTTGCAGATCCTCAATATCTGAAATTCGGCCTTGTAGTAGTCCTCTGAAGCTTCTTTCAAACACCATAGGTCTGTCTTGATTTTGATTCTTCAAGACAACATTATGTCCAATCTCCCACAATGAACTAATTATGGACTGGTTCAGTAGAGCGAATTTTTACGACTTGCCACGTGTCATTGTTTGCTCTTTTGGCTCTGAAATTTATAGACAGCAAACTACAATCCGTGTACTTCCAGTCACTTTTTCTAGAATTCCAATCCGATGCTCAGAGAGAGAGTTATGAATATTTTCCCACGATCACCTCTTTGAGATGAAATTCGAGAGCCTGAAAAAGACCTAACTTCCACAGATCATATCTCCGAAAATATTGCGAACCAAGCTCTAAAATTTTCCGACGATGTTCCTTAGGATTTCGGCTTCGTTCTCCAAAAATTTCAGCTTCTAAACCTTCGTATAAAAAAAGGTTATAGTAAAAAGTCCGCGATGACCTTTTTAAGTGAAATTCAAGAGCCTACAAAAAGCCCTAACTTCAACATATCATATCTCCAAAAATATTGCGAACCAAGCACTAAAATTTTGTGACGATGTTCCTCAGCATTTCGGCTTCGCATTCTAAAAATTTCAGCTTTTGAACCTTCGTAGAAAAAAAATTATAGCGAAAATGCCACGATGACCTGTTTGGAGCAGCAAAACCCTAGAATCCAAAGCTCTGATATCAAATGTTGTGAAACCAACTCCAAAAATAGAAGAAAAGAGATATCAATGCCTTAGAAATAAGCCACTTCGAGGGGGGCAACCTCCAATACATTACATGAATGAACAATTCTTGGATGATACAAATTACAAAACCTCCTTTCTATATATAGGATTCCATGGGGCCACAATGTAATCATAACCGACTAACAATAATAATTTAAGGGCACAATAATAACAATATAAGGGTTACAGGGGTACAATAATCACAATAAGGGGGTTACACTAACTAAAATAAGAGACTATACTAATAATATAGGGGCCTAACATATTTTTTTTTTTTTTTATTAAAGGTGTTGTCTAATAAGACCATAATTTTGCTTGTTTCAAAAAATCCAATTATAAGACCATAATTTTGTTTGTTTAAAAAAAATCTAACTATAAAAACGATTTAAATGTTTTTATAGTGAAAATAAATTCAACGATATCAAAAACCCAAGTACACTCAAAATCCTAAATAACTCAAATTTCCCAAATTTTTATTAAAATTTACCAAAATTTCCACTCTTCTGACAAAATTGTGTTCTTTGACTTAAATACATAGGAATGTCGTAGTCTAACTACTAGACTGCTTTTTCGCCCTGAAAATCATGGAAATTCCGGTAAGATTTTAAGAAAATCCGGTAGGGATTTTTGTAAATCGACATTATAACTATCAAACTTTAATATTTTGGATGCCTTAAAGGTTTTTGATGGTGCTGAATCTATTTCCACCCTCAAAATCATGATTCAAACACTGTTACTATAAGATTTCTTAAATTTTTTTGGCCCAGATTCCTGCCAATTTTAGCCGTCCGGGCAATTAAAAAACTCCCATAGAAATACCATATAAATACAAAAGCTATGTTGTTGACCATAAAAAAGCTTCTAGAATGTCCGGCCAGCCTGTGCCACCCGAATCCTCTAAAATAGTAATTACACTTGTCATAACCACACGATGCTCAAGTGGAGCCTCACGTTTTGTTTTTGGAAGACAACTTGGCTTCTTGCTATTTTGCCACGTGGCATACACATAGTTTTAGTTGCGTTGAAAACTAACAGTAGACAACGTACAAGTAAGAGTTTCCGAATATTTCAATGCCCTCTTTGGTTACCGCAAGCATCTTCTCTGTGTTTATATATATATAGATATATAGATATTTTCACCGATGCTCACTGTAATTGTAAAGTTGAATACCTAGCGAGCATTTAATCTCTGCCAAAAATGCCTGTCACAGAGTCACGGCGCGCTGAAGATGAAAAGCAAGAGCATACTGGCGGCGGCCTCTGGCGTGTCTGTTCGCTGGAAGATATATGCAAGATCTGCTGCGATGGGAAAGGAATCCAACGGCCCTGGAGGTCGAGGCCAAGGCTGCCCTAGAATTGGAAAAGCCCTTTTCAGGGTCCTTAAATGGCGATGAAAATGAGGGTTTTTCTTCCAGAAATGGAGGGGTAGACGGGCCCTGCGTGTCTCAGATGCCCCTTCATTATCCTCAGTATTCCAAGGCCGATTACGAATCGATGCCCGAGTGGAAGCTCGATAACCTTTTTCATGAATACGGTTTGCCCATCAGAGGAGATGTGGATTTCAAGCGGAGCTACGCCATGGGGACCTTCCTCTGGTCTGATCAGCTTTGAATATAAGATTCGACGGTATATACATCCTGGGTTTGATTGATTGATTGACCCTTGGCAAAGTTTTAAAATAAATTTGAAAGCTCTGTATGGCTTATATTTTATGGATGCCTTGATAGTATATGAGTTCATTGCCAGAATCTCCTTTCCTTTCAGTCCAAATTATGTTAACAGGGGATGTATGTTATTGGGTAGGGTTTGTAGCTTTTACATCTGAGGCTATTTTCGATTTAGGTTTTGTTTACATAATTCTTTATTCAATAGGCTTTGATTACGGGTAATTCTTCATTATTGGAGGTGTAGAGCTCTGCCCTCACAAAAGTTTTGTTTACAGAAAATTCTTTATTCTATTCAATAGGTTTTGATTAGATGTGATTCTTCATTATTGGAGATGTAGGGATGTGCCTTTCACAATGTTATAGACGACATTATTAAAAGAAATTTCTTCGATTGGATTTGGATTTCTTCTTGGTCGATTTTATCATAGCCTAGTCAAGTTCCCTCCAGCTTGGTCTATTCTCTTGCTGGGGTCAATTTGTTGTACATTGGATGATGCAAATGCAGCTCTGTATATTTGTAACGCTCCATTCAATTGATTATGCGGTTCATATCATAAATATAATTTGGTAAATCAGTAGAAGCCACAAAGCATGTTAATTTGTGCATTTACTTTGTGATTAACAATGAGGGAGCTTAAAGTTAAACTCTTGATTAGTTAATTTGTGCATTTACTTTGTGATTAACAATGAGGGAGCTTAAAGTTAAACTCTTGATTATTGATAGTTGACTACTTGTATTCAGGTTACAGTAGGCACAAAATCCTCTTGAGTAAACCAATAATCCATCCTTCCAACAAGGATTAGTGAAGTTGCACTTAAATTTTCTTCAAAAATATAGTCTTAATACCTTTATAAAGACAAAGTTTCAAGCTTAATAGCCTTTCTAAAGACAGCTTTCTATATAAAAGAGAGACAAAGATCAAAAGTTAATTTTCACAGCTAATGGATATGGATATGGGTAAAGCGACTAGATATAAATCCTATTGGTATTAATGAAATTGTATCCTTGACCATAACAAAGTTGCTAGTACTTTGAAGAAAACATTACATATAAAACAAAAAGGTGGGAAGACAAAAATCAACCATCTTCAACTTTAAGAAGAGAACACTGGCCTGAAACAAGTAAAAATATATAGAGATGAAATAGCTAGAAAGTAACCTTAAAACCTTTACTAAAAACTAGTTTAATGGATGCTAAGACTCTCTTACTGTAATCATGGAAAATTGTGACCAGCACAGAGTTCAACCTGTACACTTGGAATTTCTAATGAAATGTGTTTCGTCCGCGTGAAATTTGGGGCCACAATTTCTCATGTGCTGGGTGACTGTCATTTTCAAAAAGCAACGTCTGTGGTTGTGATTGTGAATTTCGAAAAGGAAGAAAATCAAAGATTGCCTTCAGCAGCTGGTCTGATATTTTTATACATATTGTTGGGAGTTCCTCTCTCTGCTGCAGGCGAGGCAATCATTTTTTTTTTTAATGGCTATAAAATAGTCATTAAGAAAATTGTCTCTGAAATAAATCGACAGCTGTACATAGTTCTGGTAAAAAAGACAAGTTATATTTTTGGAGCTATAGTTCTATTAATGTATGTGAGGATAGTTCTATTAATGTATGTGAGGAGTGAAAAGATTAGAAAAATTGTGTCTCAAATAAATTGACAAGATACATAATTGTTGTAAAAAAAAACAACCAATATAAAGGTAAAACCACTAATCTAATCTCATGTATTTTAAAAGTCTCCAAAGGGCTCTACATGTTGTCACGCACAACATTTGCAATCGTGTCCATCATTAGCAGTGCCTATTTAACAGGCCATCTGTAAGCACAATCTGAAAAGTGGTCCAACTCCAGTGTACCTTGAATATTTAGAAATCTGGGATTGCTCGTTCAAGGTGGTCTTGTATAGATACAACTGGAATGCCATGAATATCATTCCATTTGAGGTAATAATGCTAATTAAATTTGATCGTTCATGGATGATTTGGTGAGAACAACTCTCCTTCCCTACCACTCTGACTTATGCCCATCGATTGATAGAGAGCTTAACTTGTGGTAAACACTTGTGTATGCTCGTTCTTCAACCATGGAAATGAAAAAGTGTGGGTTTCAACTTCCTTGGCGGGTGTGAAGCTTTATGTCCTTTACAACCACTATCGCACTTGCAATTGAATCAACATCACATTATTAGTTTGAAGAAAAGACACTCTCTAATTATCTATTCAACTAGAAAACAGAATAAAACAGAATTTTGATGATGTGATTTTTTTTAAAGTTTTTTTTTTTTTTTACTTATATATTTATTAATATAGATTTATCTTAAGTATGGATTTAATGTGAATCTAGAAGGGTTAAATTTCTTCACGTGCAAACTATGTGTTATTTTTTATTGTTTAAATTGTATTTCTTAATGCTTAAATTGTATTTTTTTAAGCTAAATAGAGTATATATAGAACCAAATAAACATTTTAACTATGAGAACTTAATTATTTCATGATATATACATAATTTTTTTAAAATGATATATAATATATATCCAATTGACATTAAAATATTTTACATAACATGTACCTCAAGACATTTTATGACTCATTAAAATGGTTTTTTATTACTACTATATTTTTAAGTATATATCAATATTAATTAGTATTAAAATATTTTATCAATAACCAAATTATAAGATTTAAACATCTTACTCACACATTTTTTTTTACTTCTAATTACTTTATAACTTATTCATTTTTTTATATTATAATTATTTTTCTATGTTAGAATAAATGGAGAAAGTCAGATTTAGCTTTTGTTGTGATAAGGATAGGATTGAGACTCTGAGATCCTACTATCTAGGAGTGGTTCAAACCACACTGTTATTGTGCAAGACTATATGTATGAGGTTCTTCTAAATGAATGTAGTGTATTGTGTGGAGTGCTTGGGCACTCTCGAGGTATCTCACCTGGAGAGCCACTTAATTAATAGTATGTTAGTTTTTATCATGGTATTAGAGCTTCAGGTTGAAGTTGGGTGAGTTTGTTAGTCCATCGAGAAAGTGGTTAGCAATTTGTGGTTGGTGTATGTGTGAACCTGTCGATGCAGCCTTCTCCAGCGTGTTGGTGCTAGATTGAATAGTGTATGAAATCTCTGCCTGTGTCCACCGCAATGATTGGCATCGTCCTTCACTAATTCTCGAAGCAATTCAAGCTAACCGAACTTGGATGGCAAGTTCGATGAAAGATTGACGAGGAGCTATGCTATGCACATGCCCTGTTCATTCTGACCCTATGAGGGTCGAGAGGCTACGATGTTCCAATGAACCAATATCTGCTAAGATTTGTGACGTGGGAGACGACGTCGAGTTTTTCTTTTTTTTAATCCACTAAGATTTGCATGCTAGAGAAAGTAGCGTGAGAGATCTGAAGCAGATCTGCTCCCTGCGTGAGGCCGTGGCAGCCCATGGCAGAGGAGGCCGTGGAAGAAGAGCCCATGACATTAAGGAATTGCTAGAGGATCGCTGGTGGATTGTGTGGGGGACGCAGCCTGTGAGGAAGTGAATCCCAAGTCGCTCAATCAGTGGCTGCGAGCAAATCTGAGAGTAGATTTGTGCATGAGATCTGAGAGTAGGTCACATTTTATTTAATATTCGATTTTGTGATTTGGTAAGCTTTACGCATTCTGTGTTAGAAGAATAAATAATGTAAGCGATAGTTCAATATATCGCACACCAAATCTCACAGCCCTTATATACTCTACGATCGCGTTAATATTCTGCTACAGGGTGCTTATGACTTGTCTTGTGATC
The DNA here is from genome assembly GCA_034641835.2 of Pinus albicaulis. Lineage (NCBI taxonomy): Eukaryota > Viridiplantae > Streptophyta > Pinopsida > Pinales > Pinaceae > Pinus > Pinus albicaulis. The sequence continues at coordinate 799,239,156 of CM076572.1, read as the reverse complement.
TCGAGAAGATTTGGTGATACCCAACATCTCAATTGGAGACAAGAAATTAGGGCACACATATGGAAGATTCACATCTCTGATGCTTGGATCGGAGGAGGTGAGCACATAGAAAGTTGAAGTCACAGTGTCTGGAGAGCTTGCAAATCGAGAGGCGATTTGAAACCTCGATCCTGAAGCTTGGTGTGAGTGCTTCAGATTCAAGTTGCATTGGTGATTTGCTTCAGATTTGGCTGTGTGGCATAGAAGCCAAAGTCTGCACCACAAGGTTCTACGATTGAAGAGCTGCCAAAGGGAGAAGTTTCCCGCCTGCGTGGTAACGGAGTTGTTGGAGCTCTTGAGATGACCAAGTGGAGTCAGAATGAAATCTGGAAGCAAGATAAGCTTGATTTTTTTTCCAATATGTCTGCACTTTTAGACATATTTGACCCTGATGATATTTTTTTCATGCGGCGTGGTGGTTTTATTAATGACCACGATTATCAAGAGATACAATATGCTCTAATACAACGTGAGATAGAAGACTCACTAGTCGTTCTTCAGGAAGGATGTAAAGAGGAACATATTTTTGAAGATCAAGAAGGCCCACTAGTCGTTCTTCAGGAACGAAGTAAAGAGGAACATATTGCTAAAGATCAATTGGGTGAGTCACATGAAGCTGATTGCAAAGACTTGGCAAAAGAAGACAAAGCTGGAAAGAATTCAAATTATGATGATCTCATGAATGTTTCTCAGTGTGCAGATGTTAGCAACAATAACAAGGAAGAAGCAACAAAATTTGAAGAGGAATTAAAGTTTCTTGGAGCATGGTTTGAAACGCCATGTCTTTATGAAGTCAACATAGAAGTTGCATCAACGAATGTTGAAGAAAACATGGCTGACGTTAAGATGTTTGACACCGGAAATAGTGAGAGGAAAACTTCTCCTACCAAGCTTGTACCTTCTAAAGTGTTATCAAGTACCAGCAATCAAGATATAACGAACGACAACCTACAATCAAGATCGAGGAGGATAAGATTTCAAGCATTTTGTCTTTGGGGAAGAAAACGTAAAAAGGAGGAGGAGATCTATCACTGCCTCATGGCAAGAAAAGTAAAGATGAAGCCTCGCCTAGGAATGAGCAAGCATGGACTCTTAAGCAAGAAGACTAAAATGGAAACTTTGTTACCAAGTTTTTTACGTACTATTGTAAACCTAGCTAAGACTAGACCAACAAGCATATGCTATTATTTCAGCACCCTTTCTCCATTAAGGGGAAGTGTTAGAATTCATGGAGAAAGCTAGATTTAGTTGTTTGTTGTGATAAGGATATGATTGAGACTCTAAGATTAGGTCTGAGATCCTACTATCTAGGGAGTGGTTTAAACCACCCTGTTAGTGTGCAAGACTATATGTACGAGGTTCTTTTGAATGAATGTAGTGTATTGTGTGGAGTGCTTGGGCACTCCCCAAGTATCTCACCTGGAGAGCCACTTAATTAATAGCATATCCTTTTTTACCATTCTATTTAAAACATAATTTTTAACCTTTATTTTTAACTTTTAACATAAGTTTTAACTTTTATTTTTATTTTAAAAGGGAACGGACAAACGGACAAACTTACACATGCCCTCATAGTGGGATGTAGAACTTACACATGCCCTTATAGTAGGATGTAGAATGAGCCTCTGGACTCAATAAGCTAAGATTAATATATAAAGCATTGCATTGGCATTGAAGCTTTTACCCTTTTCAGAAAGTTTACTTTTCAAAATAACCTTCTTATATTTCACTAATATATTTATTAATTAAGCTAAGATTAATATATGAAGCATTGCATGTAAAAATAGTGTAATCTTATTTGGATATTTGAGGAGAATTGAACCAATAAATCTCCTAATGGCCAAAGTATTTACGAATGGGACTTCAACCAATTAAACTAACCCTCATGACTAATTAATAGTTAAATAAATAATTAATAATTACTAATTTAAAATAGAGAAAAGACAAATAAAATAAAGCTTGAAAGATAATTATTATAAATAATGTTAAATCAAATCAATAATATATATTAGTCAAATTAAATTAACAAAAAAGTGATTAAAAATGAAATTTTACAATTTAAAAAATAGATTTTTTTAATTAATATAATATTCTTTATAATTAAAATAAGATTTAAAATAAAAAATTAGAAAGAATTAAAAGAAAATAATTAAATAATTATATTAATTATTAAAATAGAGTAGAAAATGTATGATTAATATCGATAAAGAAAATGGATTAAGAAAGGTAGACATTTTCATTAATAATATTAGATTAGATTAAGAATAGTGTTAATAATATCTTAATATTTTAAATTAACTAGAAAAAAAAAAAGAATTTACTTTATTTTAATTTTGGATCTAGGAGGGTTTAAACTTTTTTTTTTTTAATTGAGTCAAAATGTTAAACATTACAATATCTCCCCTATACTTGCAGAGTATCTCTTCCTCCAAAAAAAGTAAAAGAAAGAATTAGATAATACCTCCTTCCCCTTTCACCATTCCCTATATTTTTTGTTGTTTCATCCTTAATTCTATCTAATTCCTTCCTTTGCTTAAGTTAATTCAAATTTGTTTTTTCTTGTTAATTTAAATCCTTAAAATATTTGTATTAATAAAATTACATTATTTTTTAATATAAATATTTTCATAATTAATAACTTGATGTTCATAAAAACTTCTAGTACCTAAAAAGTTTTAAATAACCATATAAGTGAACACCACACATTAACTAACTAAATTAAAATAATAATAAAAATTTAACTAAAATGAAAGAATGAATTAGATAATACCCCTTCTCCTTTCTTTGTTCCTTAACAAATATATTCCTTAACAAATGTAAAAGAATTCTATAAAGAAGCTTGTAAAGTAGCAATGACATAAACTAACTAGACAATTTTTTTTAAAAATTAATTAGAGTAAAGAAAGTAATTAGGTACTAGCCTTCCCCCTTCTTCGTTGATCTTCAGGCTTTTCATCCTTAATTTTATCTAATTCCTTACTTTATTCTAGTTAATTTAAATTTTTTAAAATCTTTTTTAATTAATTTAAATCCTTAAAATATTGTTAATTCTATTTTTAATGTAATCTAATCTTATTAATGAAAAAATCTACTTTGTTCCTCTCCTAACTTAGTCCCTTTGTTTATCCATATTAATACGAGTTCTATTTTCTTTATTGTAAAATTTGACTTGAATAAATTTTATTTTAATTATAATAAATATTATATCTAATTTAATATATAAAAATTATATCTAATTCATCTTATTGAATTTTTATATTAATACGAATTCTATTTTTATTTTATTTTTGTAAAATTTGACTTGTCCTTACTTTATTGTTAATTTAATTTGGCTAATATTTAGTATTAACTTCAATTAATAATATTTATTTGATTTATTTTAAAAAAACGTATAGGTTTTTTTATATTAAACTAAATAATTGGAATTATGTGTAAAACCCATACAAAATGTAATTAGTTATAGGTCTTGATAGTCCGCACATGTCAAAAAATATATATATATTTTTTACATTTATATGAACTTTTAATTTCAAACCTGATAACACTTATGTTATAAATCTTATAAAAATATTGTTAACAAAAGTAAATATCTACAGTACACTGACAAAATAAAATAGAAGATGTAGAGCCAATTAATCAGGGAGTTGAAGCTCCACCTTTGTTGTAAAGTTAACAAGAAATGTGTGTCTAATTTAATTTTCTCTTAATTAAATTGGACAATAAAATGTAATCTTATCTCATAATCACTTGTAATAGTTAACTGATTGTGATAAACTCAGTTAGCTCATGAATTTCTAGTTGAGGTAGCTGGTGAGACACGCAGAGTGATTCTATTAGTTATGGAGTTCGAATTGCAGTTAGTGCATTAGTTTAATGCATGAGAAATCAGTTAACTTAATTTATTGAGTTAAAGTCAGTTGAACTAGTTGTAACTGTTTGTTGCACTAGTGAAGAGATCAAGTGAATTAAATCAAATTTAATTCACATGCAATGATCTGCCATTCAACTGATGATTTACTATTAATAGCTGCATGCATGTCAGTTCCAATGGAGACCTAGTTGAGACAAAGGTTAAATGGATGTTAACTATCAGTTGTATCATTAGTAGGTTGCCCGCATGCAGCTAGACATCCATTGGATTGCTCATGATGCTTGCACAGTTTTGGAAGGCTGAAATTCCTGAAGAATAGGGATTGCATTCCACATTAATTGCGCAAGCAAGGCGGGTTGAATAGAGGCAGGAAATTGACTAAGTATTGATCGATTTTGTCCGGGTCAGTGAGACAATTGTGAGAGTGCAAGAGACTCTTGTGAGAAGAGTTAATTGTAATTATTTCATGATTCCATGGTGAATATACAATAGAAGATAGAGGGGTTTTGAGCAGTAAGATTTCCCCGAGAAAATATCTGTGTGGTGGTTTGATTTGCTTCTTTCTTTACTTGTTGTGATTGGTGATTGTGTTTATTTTCCGCATTTGATTTGTAGAAAGATTCAGTATCTAGCTTTAGTAAATTGCTTGATCGGATTGAATCCATTGATATACATATGTTTGTATAATTTCTACATGGTATCAGAGCACAAGAAATCACTATAGTGGAGAAGAAATTGAGTTTGTGACTGAATAGAATTCGAATTTGCAAAAGTATTCTTGGTGCGACAGGCGGATCGGGATTGAAATGGCTTTCGATGGCTTGAGATTGGAGTATACACTCGAGGGCAGTTCCAATTATATTGCATGGAAAGACAAGATGGAGGCAATACTGGAGGACAATGGGTTGAAATAATTCATTGATAATGACATTCCCAAACCCGCTGCAGGAGATGCCGCAAATCTTGATGCTTGGCAAAAGAAGGTTGCAAAGGCGAGGAAGATCTTACTGGAGGGAGTACGAGACCACATTGTCTGAAGTCTCCATTGAAAAGTGACACCATATGCAATGTGGAAAGCTTTGATAGATCTGTTTTAGAGCAAGAGTGATCATAGAAAATCGGCACTGAAGGAAAAGCTCAGGAAAATCAAAATGGAGAAAGGCGACACTATTCCGAAATATTTAACAAAGTCTGTCCAATGTTGGGATGAGCTTGGGAGCGTCCGAATTATTGTCGCATATGATGACTTGGGGAGCCTAGATCTTCTAGGAATTCCCAAGGGTTGGCATAGTTATCAGGACTCTGTCAATGGGAGGGAGAAACTGCCAAATTGGGAACGGCTTTGGAAAGATTTGGTGCAATAAGAATTCAGGCAGAATACCAGGGATGGATCTTCATCTAAGACAAATGATGAAGAAAATTGTGCTTTGGGTGCTAAGGCGAAGAAGGGGAAAGGAAAGAAATCCTATTCCAAATCTATGTCCGGCAAAGAAGGCAAGAAGCGCGACATGTCCAGAGTGAAGTGTTTTCACTGCCACGAGCATGGACATTATGCCACTAATTTTCCACAAAAGAAGAAGAACAAGAAGGCTTCAGGATCTGCAGTTGGTGAGGCTTTGGCCTCACAATTTGATTTGGGATTATCACTCATTGCATGCATGGGGTCAAGCACAATGGGATCAGTGTGGTACTTGGATAGTGGTGCATCTTTCCACATGACAGGAGACAAAGAACTCTTCAGTAGCTTGGATGAGAAGGACCTCCAGATGCATATCGAAATCGGTGATATCAGGTGGTACAGTGCTACTGGTATTGGTACAGTTACCTTCCAGAGACAGTAAGGTAAACCCTTCTTATTAAAAGATGTAATGCATGTACCAGGCTTGAAGAAAAATTTAGTTTCATTCGCAATGTTGGATGATAGAGGCTATGATGTGGTTTTCAGTGAAGGGAAAGCTTTCCTTCAACACAAAGCCACAGGACAAGCCAAGAAGATTGGGATTCGTGTGAAGAATCTCTATAAACTTGATAAAGATGGCTGCGTAACATTGATGGGTAAGGAAGAAAAAGTGGTGAGCCAAGATGAGGGTGAGTTATAACAGGAGATTGGGCCATCTACACCACGGAGCCTTGAAGTTCATGCAACATATTTCTACGGGTATTCCCAAGGGTACTCTTGCACAGTTAGACACATGCAAGGGATGTACTATGGGGAAGTATGCAAAGGCCACTTTTCACGAGAAGGACAACCAAGCTTCAAAAATCCTTGAGAGATTTCACTCAGACGTGTGTGGACTATTCTCTACTACTTTGAGAACAAAGCACAGGCACTATGTGATCTTTGTTGATGATTTTTCTAGAAAGTGTTGGATCTACTTCATGCAGAAGAAAGATCAGACGTTCTCAAAATTTCTTGAGTTCAAAGAACTGGTGGAGAAAGATACAAGGAAGCATGTGAAGGCTCTTAGGAGGGAAAATTGTGGTGATTACATCTCCAATGAATTCAAGAACTTCTGCAACAAAGAAGAAATTCAGAGAGAGTTAATTGCGCCTCATAACCCACAACAAAATGAGGTCGCAGAAAGAAATAACAAAACAATTGTGGGTGAAACATGAGCGATGTTGCATGATCAGGGCCTACTGTTGCATCTGTGGGCAGAGGCATTCAACACAACGATATTTGTGTAAAACCGTAGTCCTCATCGGATACTTTGCATGAGTACACCAGAGGAGGCTTTTTTCTGGTAAGAAACCTAATGTTTCACATTTTAAAATTTTTGGCTCATCTATATATGTGCATGTGACCAAAGATTCCAGAAAGAAGCTCGAACCAACAACTGAGATTGGGATATTTTTGGGGTACATTGATACTCCCCATAACTATTGGGTGTATTTTCCAAACAACGGGATGACTGTTGTGATACAAGATATAAAATATGATGAGGAGAAAGCCATGCAATTGTCCCTTGAGAAGGATCTGGATTTGCATGAAGATGAGGAACTCTTGGTTCCAAAGAATGAATCTCAAGATGTGGAGTAGCCACATGCAGAGGATCATGGAGTGGCAGAAAAAACTCATGCAGAGCCATCCACTAGAAATGGTAGAAGGTGCACCACAGAAGCTGATAGATTGAGACTTGATGCGGTAGAGCATGTAGGAGCACCTACTTCACTGCGCAGACAGAAACAGTCTCCAGACAGGTTTACTGGATACATGGCTCTTATGAGAAAGTGTATTGTGACAGAACCATCCTCCTTTAAGGAAGCAGTGGAACAACCAATTTGGGTTGATGATATGGTTGAGGAGTATGACTCCATCGTCAAGAACAGTGCATGAGAAGTTGTCCCAAGACCGGTCGGAAAATTAGTGGTTGGATCTATAAGGTGAAGTAGGCAGCATATGGGAGTGTGGAGAATTACAAGACTATATTTTTAGCTCGGGGATTCTCATAAGTTGGGGGGATTGACTATGAGGAGACTTTCACACCGATTGCAAGATACTCATCGATAAGATCTATCCTAGCACTCTCAACGCAGATGGGGTGGCAGATACATTAGATGGATGTGAAAACTGTGTTTCTCAATGGAGTTATTGAGGAAGAAGTGTACATAGAGCAGCTAGAATGTTTTGAGATCTTTGACAGTGAGTCGCATCTGTGTCGACTCAAGAGAGCATTGTATGGGTTGAAGCAAGCACCTTGTTCTTGGTACACTCGAATTGACAACTATTTCACCGGGTTGGGCTTCACCAAAAGTGAAGCGGATGCAAACTTGTGCCAGATTGTGGTTGATGGTAAACTCTTGATTATTGTGCTTTATGTTGATGATCTAATTTTGACAGGTGATGAGCAGCTGATAAATTCTTGGAAGGAGGAACTTGCAAGGGAGTTCAAAATGAAGGACATGGGACTCCTTCACTATTTCCTTGGTTTGGAAATATGGCCGCGGGATGGTGAGCTATTTGTTTCTCAAGGAAAGTATGCCAAAGCGATTCTGGGTAAGTTTCACATGGAGAGCTGTAAACCCATGGAGACTCCTCTTCCAGGAAATTGGAGGAAAGAGGATTCTACTTCAGGAGAAGTAGTGGACGCTACTGTTTACAGGCAGCTAATGGGTTCACTTATGTACTTGGTGAACACCAGACCAAACATTTACTACGCAGTTAACTAGCTAAGTCAAGCTATGATTAAGTTGACCAAGCTCTTTTGGAAGGCGGGGAAGCATGTATTGAGATATCTCAGGGGCACTACAGAGTATGGATTATGGTACAGACAGACATAGGGAGTGAAGCTTCAAGGCTTCACAGATGCAGATTGGGCAAGCACTCCATTAGACAGAAAGAGCACATCAGGAGGGATCTTCCGCATATGATCGACAATAGTTTCTTGGTACATTAGGAAGCAACGATCTGTGGCACTCAGTTAAACCGAGGCAGAGTACGTGGCAGCAAGCCAGGCTGCATGTGAGGCCATCTGAATGAGAAAGATCCTGGTTGGTTTGTTTGGTTCTCAGATGGATCTGACGATGATACATTGTGATAAATAGAGCTGCATTAAACTCTCAGTTAATCTGGTATTCCATGATAGGTCCAATCAGATAGACATCCGGTAACACCATCTCAAATATTGTGTTCAGAGGTGCATTATGTTACTTCAGTACATTCCCACGGAAGATCAGGATGCAGATATTCTGATGAAGGCACTCACAAGGAGAAAATTTGAATACCATAGAGGCAGGATTGGGGTGGCAGATAATCCATTTCTTTTTGAGAGGGAGTGTCAAAAATTCAACAAGAAATGTGTGTCTTATTTAATTTTCCCTTAATTAATTGGACAATAAAATGTAATCTTATCTCATAATCACTTGTAATAGTTAACTGAGTGCGATAAACTTAGTTAGCTCATGAATTTCAAGTTGAGGATGGTTGGTGAGGCATGCAGAGTGATTCTATTAGTTATGGAGTTCGAATTGTAGTTAGTGCATTAGTTTAATGCAAGAGAAATCGATTAACTTAATTTATTGAGTTAAATTCAGTTGAACTAGTTGTAACTGTTTGTTGCATTAGTGAGAGATCAAGTTAATTAAATCAGATTTAATTCACATGTAATGATCTGCCATGCAACTGATGATTTACTGTTAATAGTTTCATGCATGTCAGTTCCAGTGGAGACCCAGTTGAGACAAAGGTTAAAGGGATGTTAACTATCATTTTTATCATTAGTAGGTTTCCCGCATGCAGCCATACATCCATTGGATTGCCCATGATGCTTGCGCAGTTTTGGAAGGATGAATTCCTAAGGAATATGGATTGAATTCCACATGAATTGCACAAGAAAGACAGGCTGATTAGAGGCAGGAAATTGGCTAACTATTGGTCGATTTTGTCCGGGTCAGTGTGAGACAGTTGTGAGAGTGCAGGAGACTCTTGTGAGAAGAGTGAATTGTAAATTTTTCATGATTCTATGGTGAATATACAATAGAAGATAGAGAGGTTTTGAGTAGCAAGATTTCCCCGGGAAAATATCTGTGTTGTGGTTTGATTTGCTTCTTTATTTACTTGTTGTGATTGGCGATCATGTTTATTTTCCCCAATTGATTTGTAGAAGGATTCAATATCTAGCTTTAGTACATTTCTTGATCGGATTGAATCCATTGATATACATATGTTTGTATAATTTCTACAAGCTTCCATTACAAATTTCCATGCTTTGACTTTGTCCTCCTCTGCTTGCCTTCCTAACTCCAATGTGCATTGTGATCACTTCATCGAGTGTCATACATGGAGTTCCAAATTGGCCTGAGATCTTGCATCCTCCTTCCATTTCTCATTTTCCAACTTTTAAGCCGGGTTTCCATCTCAGCCATATTTCTTTAATAATTGAGCTTCATATTTTCAAACTTCAGTTGCATGAGATCATATTTCCTTTATAGCGTCACCATGTGATCTTGTGCTTCCAGTTCCTTAACACATTCCTTTAGTCCCAACGAATTCATTGCATCCAAAATTTTCTCCATGCAAACCGTCAACCTTTCCATTAGATCATGGAAGCTTAATCCTCCTCATCAAATTGAGCTTGCAAAACATTCTCTGCCATCACAAAATTCCAAGGATCTAAGCTATGAATATAGCTCCAAACTACAAGTTGCATTCTATCCAAAATGTCTAGTGTTTTCATGCCACCTTCCATCCCATTTTCCTTCAACTTATAACCGCAGAGAAATAGCCTCTTCCACTACTTTTGAGGCCACGAGCCTTGGGCATTAATTCTCATATCCTCCAAATTCACGCTGTCGTCTTGGTTGATCCTCTTTAAATAATCACATGATTATATTCATATACATGGAAGGATGTCAAATGAATTATCTCTACATCCTAAGAGAAACCTTCATTGGGATTTAATTGTCCCTCCTTCCACCTCCCACATGGATTTCTCTTTTGGGTTCTCGCGTCACCACTTGAAACCTGAGGTCTTATCATTCCTGATATATTTATTGCCGTTGGCTTGCCAAGAGTGGATCATTGGAATTATCCATCGTCAAAAGATTGATCCAAACTGCCACCATCCTTGCTTAAATGTGATGTCCACAAAACACTATAATTCTTATATTCATGGAAAAGAGAAATGAATAATAAATTCATTCCTTATTTCCAAAATTCCTTGTTCTAACAAATCTCCTTGATTTTCCTACTAAATCAGTGTCTTTCCGGGGTGAGTTGTCTTGCCACCTGACATCCTCTGTGTCCTGAAATTATTTCTCATACACCTGGTCCAATCACTGAACAACTAGGATAACCTATCTTCACCACTGTGTCTGCCAGTTTCCTGCCACCTCTGCAAGGGTGCCATGTGTCACTCATTTCAACCCACTTAGGTACCTAAAAATTCCAAATATGCATGACATGTGTCAACCTCTTATTAGTGCCACATCATGCTGACATAACCATGCCACTGTGTCTCCACATCATCTCTGCGAGCCAATAAAAACTGCCAGGTTTCTTCATTCAATTCATCCATGTGGCCAAGGGTATGGAGGAAGAGGAGGCCATGAGCATTGGTTTTTCAATGAACTTATTTAGTAAAATTTTAAGGGTCCTAGGCCAGGTCATTTGCTACATCCTCCATTATGATTGTTCGATGCCTTGCCATCGCAACTCCCTCAATATTCCGCTACATATGTCTCTTCGAAAGTTGAACCTTCCTGGATGAGTTGTTCAGTTGGGCCTCCTACTACAAACGTGAACCAATCACACATTTTTCAGCCACTACATTGTCTGTCATGCACTCCTGATGTTTCTTTGTCTCATGACTTAACTTACACATGTGTTCATATTCGCTTGGGTGATCTATCCCTCCTAAGCTTTTATTAACCCATGTAGTCCACGCGTGCACCAATATCATCCTACTAGTTGTTTGCCCACGTGGTTGACCTTTCCGCCTATACATTGACTATGCTAAGCAGCTTTGAACCTGGAATTTTACCATCAAAACTTTTAGCATCAATAACTTTCGATCTAGGAGGTCTTTTTCAAACTTCAATATATCGTTGGATAGCTCTTTCATGGATCTCTCCATCTAGGCCAGTTTCAAGAGCCAATGAGCGCATCTTCTTTACTAGAAATGGATCCAAATATTAATGAAATTAACAATATTTATCAATTCCTTTGAGCTGCTTTTCAACTTTCCTATGACACCAATGATTGCGGTGACTCAATGAGAAATCTTTCAACGTCATCTAGTGACAACACCTTTGTCAATACTTGTCTTACATTCTCCCAATGGAAATAACATCTTTAACATCAATGAAAACATATTCTAACAATCTAAAGCTTCTTTTGGTTTCCCAAGATCTAGCGTTTAACCTTTGCTCTGTCAACTCTATAACAAAAATGAAATTCTATTCCCAAATGTCTAGTATTTGAACCTTTAGCTTTGATACCACTCTGTAATGCTCCCTTCAACCACCCAACATAAATTAGCTCATTGGAAGGTGTTACTTTCACCTAACCCAAAATCCATAGTTCAGTGATGGGAGTGGGGTCATAAAATTCCTCAATCCTTAAACTTCTTCGACTATAACCAAACCTTACCATAGCATCGATCTTGTTCAGACCTTCCAAACTATATAAATTTGACCCAAAATAACTTATGGATTGAACTATATCACCATTACATGTTAGGACCATTATGCTTTCATTACGTCGAATGGGAAATTCCATAGCCTAGGTCGACAACCTTAATGTTGACATCTTCATCTAGGTTGACAAAAAGGAATGTATCCCAAGCTCTTTAGTGACTTCTTCTTGATGCATGCAACTTTATGTGCATGACGACAATTATGCCACTACCTAATTGGTCAGTGACTCTCAGATGAAGTAGGTAACTAAAAGTCTGGGTCCTCTATTTAGGATCCCACACCAATAGTTGAGACCTCAATGTGGAAATTTTACAGCTTTCCACCATACACAAGTCTCAACCTGCCGACCTGACTTAAGATTTAAATGACCGTTGAATATCAAGTCCCCTATGGTCAACTCAGGGTGAAGACAAACTAGCTCTCTCCATCATTGACTAGAATACCTATAACCAGATAATGGAATTTGTACGTTGTAAAACCATATTCAACTACGTCCTACAGTTATCTGAGACCATGTGATGAGCTCTACATATCATGAAAGTATTAGCTAATCACAAAAGGCTTATATTCCCTTCATAATCATAAGAGTTAAATACAACATATCATCATTGACAAACAAGAAAAACATATTCTCAACATAACAACGCTAATACATGTATGACTCATCATAACAACATTATTCATCTTCTTGATATGGAAAGTATACAAGTAAGTAACTTAAGTTATTATGTTCAATTGGTTGGAAAATGAGAGTGGGACTTCAAATCTCCACCTTAGATTTCCATGCACTACAGTCTTTCTTGCAGCCAATCACCCCAAGCTATATTATAGAGTTTGAGAAGGATTTCTCAAAATATTCAATCGATGCTCCTAGCTGAAACATGGACTCTAGAGGCCCAATACCTCCACCCAATAGCTACTTAGTGCAACCAAACACTATTCAATGCAACTATCTGGAACAATATATCCATAGGTAACCCTCCTCCACCCACTAAATACTCTTTCCACAGGCTGAAATAGGGAATCCATTGACCTCCCAGTCTCCACCTATCAACCAAACAAGGGAATCCAAAGGTTGAAACCTCCACCCTTAATAACATTAGCATACATTGTGGTTCTACCCAAGCATGGGAATCCATAACACACTGCATTAACCATGAAACAAGCAAGGAAGATTCATAACTATTCTTATCAAGAATCCAAGAGCTAGGTCTCCACCCAAAATGTCAAGGGAATCTATAGATCGTCCATCTCCACCCTCGAGCTATCGAGGGAATCCAAAGGCTACTACCCTCACATGAGAGATGTTCTTCCACTATTCCAATGCTCAATTGAATGACTTATTACTTCTCCACTCTTGTAGCAATGTTGAGCTTGTATTCCTCTTGTGGTTCTCCTTTTTCTAGACACCTACATGAATGAGTGTTTTTTTCATTTTTGCTTCCTTGTATGGTGATGGTCCTTTGATACTCTATATAACCATTTTGACTCCTCCTTTCCCCTCTTTCCCAACTGTTGTCATTTCTTTTTTGTTGATCATGGGTATTTCTTGTGTCAACTTCCTAACCATGTTCTTGTTGGTTGAATTGGCTTGTCATACATTTCAGTGCGACCCATCCACTTCTTTAATTTTGTCCTATTCTTCTGTGCAAACTCATCTAAGGAAATATGGAATCTTTTTCATCTTCCCTACCTCATTGATTTTTATAACCAGTCTCATTAATGGAACCTCTGCCAACTTTCCCTAGTTGTAAGAAAACAATCAATTTATCCTTAAATCCAAAACATTATTCTTTCTAAATCTCTAAAATATGTGTCCCACTACTCACACCTATTTTTCTTCAAGATTACATAAATACAAGGTTTACAATCAGGGGTATCATCTAGGGGCTACCACAATGAGAATTAGAATTCAAAAAGATATAGAGAAATCTAGAATAATGATAATTCCAATGAATATGATATTTCTTTTCCCATTCCTCAAAATATTCTCCTCTTTATTATTTTTTCTTTTCAAATAATTCTTTTTTTTTTCTCTCTCTTTGGTCTTATTCAATTTTTTACAATAGGATTGTTCTCAATTGTTTGTATAAACTTTTTTAATTATTGAATTAGATTGTAGGAACTGAATTTTATAACCATTCTATTGTTCAAATCCATTTCATGTCTCCCTATTGAAAGATATTTTGGTCTCCAAATATTGAAGGAAACCAATCTAGATCAACCTATGTTTTCTTCTCTAGAACATGCCTCTACTTGGGCTCCTAGTTACAAATTTAACTCTAGCGCTAACTTTGGATCAGTTTACCAACTCTAGTCCTAGCTATGGATCTAGATTTGGCCACTCACTCACTTATTCCCACATTGTAAAAGTCCACTCACTAAATTCTTAGCTCTAAGAAATCTCCAAATTTTAACTCTATAATCAACATTCATTCCCCTCTCTTAGACTTGGACAATATCCATCTTACTAGTCAATGAATCCTAGTCAAATATTGGTATTCTTTTTCAATGTGCACCTAGCATGCCATGCCATCACATAACACTTCTATAAGGGAAATGTGGTCTACATTATTTTGCTAGGATTAGTTGGTTTTAAGCATGGAAATAACTTCCTACTATCTGCACATGCTTACATGTAGTTTATGTGGTGAAGCTTTCGATGAAGTTTCCAACACTATGCTTCCTAATTCCCACTCAACTTGCAACAATGAAATTTTTTATTATTATTGCTACATGGACTGATTGACATAATCCTCCTACCCATGTGCCCTTTGAGTTAAATGTTGAATTAGTGAATTCTTCTTGTCATTCCTCCTTTGAAATAAATATGGTTTGTGATGCATGTCTTTCTTTTCCCTACAAGATGCCACTTAATGGCCTTTCTTACCACATAATGAGCATCCTTTCAAGTGCCCACAACTAATAGTGTTATTTCCTTTTTTCTCGCAACAATGAAAAATAAGGGATGCCCTATTCGATGTAGGCCTCTAGGTCTTTTTCTCCTCCTTTCCCCCACTAATTGACTTGTTGCTTCTTCTGAGTAATGGTGTAGGCTCAATCTTTGAGCTCTTCTCATCATCACTATTCTTCAAACTGCCAGAAGATAAGGTGGTGGTGGGCTTCCACCTTTAAGTACTAGATACCTTTCATTTTATGAGAATTCCAACTCTGTCATGTATTTTGTTTCACAAAAATTGGCTCGTTGTCCTTTTCCATTTCCTTTCCACCATTGAAACATAAACTCTCATGCTTGAATCTTAGTGCAATTATAATGGGGCTTAGCTTGCCTTTTTTTGTCTTAGCCTAGTCCTTATCCATTGTAGTCCATCTTCCTTGATAGTTTGAATCCAATTATTTTGGTATGCTTTTCAAATTCACCAAAATTCTATTGAGAAACTTCCTAATGAAGGTGAGCTTACGAGATTTGTCTAAATCATGGCGTTGATTTTGATAATGGTAATGGAAGGTTCCCTTGCTCCCTATTTATCTTAGACAACTACTTGGACATTTTCTAAGGCCTTCTCCTCCTCTGCCAACTCTTTTCATATTTGATATTTCATTTGACTGAGCTTATCTTCTTGTCAACTATCCAATTAAAGGACCTTCTCTTCGAAGTGTAGAGGATAAAATATGCGCTTGTCCCAATTTTCCATGATTGCAGTGACAATCTTGGAATTCATCAAACTGTATTTCTAACAATCATGGTAACTTGGTAGAGTTATCAAGGTTCTTCTCCATATCTTTCATCCTTTGCTCATACATCTCCATCTTCTATTTCAAGTATTTTTTCTCTTCTTGAAGCTGATTATTGTTGGAATTTAAATCTTCCTACCTTTATCTTCTTGTTTTATCAATGTTAAGTATGCAAGGTTCTCTTAAAAGTACTAGTAACTTCATTATGGCCAAGGATTCAACTGCACTAATACCAATATGATCTATAAACGAGGGACTTATAGCCCATCGACTTCTCTAACGCAAATCCTTTGTGGAATTTAACTTTTGATATTTATTTCAATTTTATGTAGAGATATTTGTCTTTAGAAAGGCTACTAGGCCCCTATTCATAAGGAATATCTAATTGCAACTTCACTACTCCTTGTTGTTCAATGGCATGTAAGGATGGGTTTGTTGGTTAACTTTGTACAACACATGATGCTTTTGTGCTTAGTGTAAGTTGGATACAAATGTGAGTTGTAAATAATCAAGAGTTTGAGATTACCCTCCTCTATTGTTAATCACCAAGTACTAGGTATACACCAAATGGCCATGCTTCTTGGCTTTTATTCACCATATATTCTTCTCAATCAAATGAAATAAGGACTTGTGGCTATTGTGAAACTTCAAAATCAACACTTATCTTTCAAGACACTTATCTTTGAGTGCTTGCTAGTTTAATTATTGAATTAATTTCATATAATACTTAATTTGTCAAGTTTGCATACATATCAAAATACAAACTCAATTATGCAATCCAACTACCATAGTTTCTCCTCCATACAATACTTTAGCAACTAAAATCCAAATTACTCTTTAGTTTCTATAAAAATGTTTGACTAGAATTGTGAGTAAGGGATTTGTTTTATGTTAAATCTTTCCTAGTTTTAAAATAATAATAATAATAATAATAATAATAATAATACATTCTCATTCACTTGTATTGCCCAAAATTTCCTCTCCCTCCATACTGTGAAGGAAAATCATGCATTCTTAAGAAAATATATAAATAGAATCTTTAAGTAAAGACCCACCTACTATAACTATAATCTCCCATAAAAACACTGTTTACACCTCCTTGTGGTTTCTTATGAATATATATCAATTATTAACTAAAATAAACCATCCATCCATCCATTCATCAAATAACAATGAAGAAATCTTATTTTGTTCTATTATTCCAATTAATTTAATAACAATCATGATATGAGGCTATGGATCTGATTAGCTTGATTCCCTGGGCATGGGGCCTCAAAATATATCGATGGTATGGAAAACATAACCAATTAAATGGAAGGTTGATGAAATTCAATATTTTATTAAGAAAAGGGGAATCTCACTTTATTTTCATGACATAAAATAATTTAACAGAATATATGATCAAGTGCTCAACATTATGCTTAAAAATGACACTTTTTGGAATGGTGTGGAACCTAAATGATTGCATAGATATTGTCATTCTAAATCCGGCACAAATCCTTTTGCGGAAAACAAACACCGTATGTTCCCAGAAACATGTTTCGTCCACTTTGTCAAACAGGCACATTTTTTTTTAAATGCAGGAAAACAAGTCAGTAGTCCATACAACTGACTGGGCATGCCTACGTTGCAGGGTGACTGTGCAGGTTGACTTGGTCAATGGTTTTCATCGGCGAATGGGATTGTGTCAAGTGGCACTATGTTATTGGTTTGTAATGATGAGTTTTGATTGGTGGTTTGGGTGGCCAATCATAGGATGCCATGTGGCCAATCCAGGGGCTTCCACGTGGCAGCTTGATTTTTAATATAATTTTTTTAAACCATGTGTTATGGTTAATTAATCTGGATTTTAGGCCTTAATGGGAAAATTGGCAAGACGGAAATTTTGCCCAGTTTTTAGCGGAATTGGCGCTCCTTTAGCGCTTTTGGGGGTGAAATTTTGGGTTCGGTGTCAAATTTTGAGGATTTTGTAGAACGAATAGTGGAGGAACTAGAGGAGATCACAACTTGATGAGTTTTTGACCAAATTATAGGCATACATGGGCTACATGAGAATTTTTGGACGTTCTAGAGCTAATGGAATAGGTTTCAGAGTTGTTTGATCATTATGAACATATGTAATCACACTTTTGAGCATAATAGAAGAGGGTAAAGCCATTGGTAGTTGGACCAAGGAGATGTAGCCCAGGCTGGGTGAACTCCTTCATCATGTGCTATTGTGTTACTATTTATGGTGATGTTCATGTTTGTTAGATGTTGTTGTTTAGTGTTTTATTTATATTAATTTTCTCAAGAAATTCACATAAAAGCACATAAAAAATCATGTTAAACTTGCAATTAACCTCATAATACTCAAGCACTTTGTTTATATTATAAATTGGATCTTAGCACAACAAAAACTAATATTCCCATTCAGATCAAGTTGGTATAAGAGCATTAATTTTACTTGTGCAAGGAGGATTGAATTGTTTTTCAAGTGTTTGAATGCTTACAAGGTTGAAGATCAAGAGAGGAGAAGGCAAGCTTGTAGGTGCAGGTTCTATAGTTGGAGCAAGGAGAAGGAGGGCATAGTTGCCACAATATCCACCACAAGATTCACCTCCAATTGCAGTAGAAGCTTCATTAAGCATGTATCATGAAGGAGGAAAGGATAACATGTCAGAGGATGAGAAGTATTTTAGGAAGGCTTTCTTTGACATGACAGAGATGGTGAAGGTCCTCTATGAGGAGAGGAACACAAGGTTGCAGGGTGAAAGCTACAGGCCTCCAAGAGGAGGAGGTAATGGAAATGGTGATAAGCCATCTTCTACTCCACCATCATCCTCACCACCATCTTCATCTTCATCTTCATCCTCTTCTGCTACTACAAACCTTACTTATACTCATAAACCTACCTCAAAAGGAATTGGTAAACAACCCTTTTAAAACTTGATATTAAATTTGAGCTACGTATGTATAATGGTGATGTGAATGTAGATAAGATTAAAAATTGGGTTCGTTAGTTGGAGGTCTATTGCAAAATTCAAAACATTCAAGACAATTATACAAATGTTCAACTAACTTCCTTGAGATTGGAGGGTGCAGCACTAGTATGGTGGGAAGCCAAGACACAAGAAGAGATGGAAAACCATGGTAATATTTCAATATCTTGGTTTGATTTCATTGCTGCAATTAGAAGGAAATTTTACCCTCTAGAATATATACAGAAAGCCATAATGGAATGGCATAATTTTAGACAACTAAAGGGATAAAGTGTTCAAAATTAAACACAAGAGTTTAGGAGAAGATCACTAGTTTTGGGTGTTAATTTATCTTCTCAAGACATTTTGTTAAAGTATATTGGGGGTTTGCACACCTATATTAGAAATAATATTCTCATGTTCAATCCCATAAACTTATATGAGGTTTGTGTTCAAGTCACACATATACAAGCAAGAGGTAAACATAGTGCATATGAGAAAAGTGATAGTTTCCTTGAGTATGAAGGTAAAGGAAAGGGCAAGTTTAATGGAAAAGGAAAGAAAAATGGTTCTATTAAAATAGAGAAAGAGAAAATCACATGTAAACATTGTTCAAAAAATGGCCATGATTAAGACCATTGTTGGAAACTCCATCTAGAGTTGAAGCCCAAAAAAATTAAAACCGAAGAGAAGGAGAAAACAATTGCAATTGTTTAACATGACCTAGGTTCAGATTCCGGAGATGAAACCAATATTACAACAATGAGTTTGAAAGGTAAGAACATAGCAAGCTCTAGTTCTTCAAGTTGTTCTAATATAACTCAATATGATGATACAAGAATTGAACTCTTTCATATTAGAGTTGTGTCAAAGCATACCAAAATAGACACACTATTTGATAGTGGTTCTCAAGCCAATTTTATTTCTGAAGACTTAGTTAAGTGGTTAAATATAGAAACTGTTGCCCATCCAAGGTCTTATCCTTTAGGTTGGATATGCAAGAATTCAAAATTGCAGGTAACAAGTAAGTGCATCCTAAGGTTTGCAATCAATTCAAACTTTCTTGACAAAGTTGAACTTGATGTAGTTCCGGTTGAGATTTCAGGTATTGTTTTGGGAATTCCTTGTCTTTATGATAGGAGTGTATCATTTCATCGCCATGAGAATAGGTACCACTTGTTCAAGAATGGAATTAAGTACATAGTTAGAGTGAATAATAATAATATTGAGTTTGTCTCTTATACATGCAGGAGAAATGAAGAGAATAGTAAATGCAAGTCAAAATTTGGCTTTGTTAATGTTCAAGCATAGTGATGTTTTGAATGAGACCTTTCAAGAAGATGCATCAAATGAACATAATGATTTCATTGAAGTTTCTAATGTTTGTAATAAGATGTTCCAGGTCTCTAACATGTTGCCTTTGAAAATAGGTAAACAAGATGTGAAGGATTTGCAACAGTCCACATCAGTGTTGAACAATAATGGGAACAAGATATTGGTGCTGAATGGTACAAAAATCCAAGAACAAGTGCTAAGGAAAGATGCAAATAAGGCATAGGTTCCACAAGTACTTATTTTGGGTTTCAAAATGATACATGGCAATGGCGAAAATAATTGGTCAAAGGTTGATGCAAGTACAAGGAAAGACAAGCTAAAAATCACCATGTCGATAGTGTTTAAGGTGATAAAGTTTTCAAGTTATTCAAGTTTCCTTTGATTGAAGACCGAGGTTGGAACAAGTTTTTTTATGTTCTACAAATTCTGGGAACTTGAAATAGGATGGTATCTACAACAACAATACAACGTCTCCAGAATCAAAGAAAAAGAGAAGTTTTCAGGAAAATCTTAATTTGTTGAATTCAAGCAAATTCTAGTGGATTGAGACTGGAAGGGTGAGGGGGTTGTATCCTCATCCACATGTTCAGTAATGAAAGATATTTTAGGGTCCAAAATATTCTAGTGGGGACGAGTGATCAGGTGCTCAAAATTATGCTCAAAGAATTTGTCGGAATGGTGTGGAACCTACGATCGCGTAGATATCGTTGTTCTAAATTTGACGCAACTTGTTTCGTGGAAAATCAACACTGTATGCTCCCATAAACACGTTCCTTACACTTTGTAAAACAGTTAAATTAAAAAAAAAAATGCAAGACAACCTCGTCAGCAGTCCATACAACTAACTAAGCATGCCTATGTGGCAGGGTGACTGTGCAGGTTGACTTGGTTAATGGTTTTCATCAGAGAATGTGATCGTGCCAAGTGGCACTATGTTATTTGTTTTTAATGATGTGTTTTGATTGGTGGTTTGGGTGGCAAATCATAGGCTTCCATGTGGCACCCCGAGTGCCACCAAAAAAATTTGGTTGAGTCTGAGGGGAGCGGGTGGGGGTCGAACCCGCGACCTCCAAGTACCGAGCAGAGAGCCTTCACCATTGCACCATGAATATTTTTGTTATAATACATTGGGTTTCATTTGATTTTGTTTTTATGTGATTTACGCATTAGGGGAGGGGGTAGAGGTTTAGCCCCAACCTTGGTCACTACTGGGGGTGAGAGGCTAGCCCTGCACACCCCCAACTAGCCATAACAACTAAACATAACTGCAAAATCTAATCCTCTGATGCCCATGTGCCCTATTGTAACCATTTATGTCAACGGTTAGTTAATCACCAGAGCTTCAAAGCAATGATCCATCACCATTAGCATTATATGTTGGCATGTGTCCACCCAAAACTGCGGAGAAGGCAGTTAGTTAACCGCGTGGTTTTTTAGTATAAAAAAAATTGTTAAACCATACTTTTTATGGTTAATTAATTAGGATTTTAGGCCTTAATGGGAAAATTTTCGCAACGACAATTCTGCCCAGTTTTTGGTTGAATTGGCGCTCTGTTAGTGCTTTTTGGGTGCGAAATTGTGGGTTCGACGCCAGATTTTGAGGGTTTTGTAGAAAAGACAGTGGATGAACTAGGGGATATCATAAATTGATGATTTTTTTACCAAATTAGAGGCATAAAGAGGCTAAACAAGAATTTTTGGGCATTCTGGAACTAATGGAATAAGTTTTAGAGCTGTTTGAGCATTGTAAACATATGTAATCACACTTTTGAGAATAATAGAAGAGGGCCAAGCCATTGGAAGCTGGACCAAAGAGACGTAGCCCAGGTGGGGTGAAGTCCTTCATCATGATTTGTTGTGTTATTGTTTATGGTGGTGTTCATGTCTCTTAGATGCTGATGTTCAATGTTTTGTTTATGTTAATTTGCTCAATAAATTCACATAAAAACTCATGTTAACCATGCAATTAACCTCATAATCCTCAAGCACTTTGTTTATATTCTGAATTGGATCTTAGCACAACAAACACTAATATTCCCATTAAAATCAAAATAAAACTAGCACAACCACATTAATAAATGTGGTTGATATACATTAATAGGCATATATCAATCGCATGCACAACCACATTATTTAATGTGGCTGATATATGCCGATAGGCATCAATGGATATGGATTTAATATTAATATTAATAAATATATAAATATAATAACAATACAATAATAATAGTTATACTATAAAATATTATTATCATTATATTATAAATACGATAATAATCATAACAATTATAATGACAATATAGAATAATTATTATTATATTATAATAATATGATAATATTATTGATATTATTAATAATATAATAAATATTGATATTATTAACCACATGGACTATTGATATTATCAACCTAATGCATTATAAACCCTTGGAAATAATGTTAAACACAAAGGATTAATATTATAAACATAAGAAATTATTAATACTATAAACCAAAGGAATTTATATTAGAATCCAAATGGATTATAAACCCAAGGGTTTTATATTAAACCCTAGGATTAATATTATAAACCCTATCAATAATATTATACCCTAGGAATATGAACCCTTAGATTAATAAACCCAAGGGATTGATATTATAAACACAAGATACTAATAAACCCAAGGGATTAATATTAAAAACTCAAGGGAATAATATTAAACCCAAGGGATTAATATCATAAACCCAAGGTATACAAACCATAGGATAAATATTATAAACCCTAAAACAAACACAATTTACCATGGTTGTTTTTCATATTGAGACAATCTTTGTCACAATGCGACATTAGACCATGGTTGACCATCATTGATTTTCATATTGAGAGAATCATTGTCAATGGCCACAATGTGGCATTGGACCGTTGTTGACCATGATTGATTTAAATATTGAGATAATCTGTCACAATGTGACTTTGGACCATGGTTGACCATAGTTGTGACTATGTGACGTTGAACCGTGGATGACTATGGTTGTGACAATGTGACGTCGGACCATGAGACAATATTTGTCACAATGTGACCTTGGTTATTGACAATGGTTGACCATGATTTATTTTCGTATTGAGACAATATTTGTAACAATGCAACATTGGACCATGGTTAACCATGGTTGATGATGATTGACCATGGTTGATTTTCATATTGGGACAATATTTTTCATAATGTGACATTGGGCCATGTTTGACCATGATTGATTTTCATATTTAGACAAATTGTCACAATGTAATCTTGGACCATGGTTGACCATGATTGACCATCGTTGACATGATTGAACATGGTTGACCATAGTTAATTTTCATATTGAGACAATATTTGTCACAATGTGACATTTGACCATGGTTATCGATGGTTGATGATGGTTAATGATGGTTGAACATGGTTGATTTTCATATTGAGACAATTTTTTTCATAATGTGATGTTGGGCCATGATTATAAACCCAAGGGAATAATATTAAACCCAAGGGGTTATAAAGCCAAGGGAAGAATATTAAACCCAGGGGATAACATTATAAAACCAAGGTATATAAACCCTTAGATAAATACTATGAACCCTAAAATAAATATGGTTGACCATGGTTGTCACAATGTCATGTTGAACCAAAAGACAATCTTTGTCACAATGTGACCATGATTATTGATGATAGTTAACATTGGTTGATGATGGTTGATGATGGTTGAACATGGTTGATTTTCATATTGAGACAATATTTTTCACAATGTGACATTGGACCATAGTTTACCATGATTATAAACCCAAGGGATTTACATTGAACCCTAGGATTAATTTTATAAACTCTGTGAATAATATTATACTCTAGGAATATGAACCCTTAGATTAATAAACCCAAGAGATTGATATTATAAACCCAAGGAATTAATATTATAAACCCAAGGTATATAAACCCTATGATAAATAATATAAACCCTAAAACAAACATGGTTGATGATGGTTGACGATGGTCGACAATGGTTGAGCATGAGTGATTTTTATATTGAGACATCTTTGTCCCAATATGTCGTTGGACCATTGTTGACCACGATTATAAACCGAAGGGATTTATACTAAACCCCAAGATTAATATTATAAACCCTATAAATAATATTATACCTAAGGAATATTCCCTGATCAAGGTGCGATGAGGTAGAAGATCTACATGGGGATTGAGGTTATGATTTATTCAACACGAGACAGGGCAAGTGGGCGGCCACCCAATGTTTCTACACGCCAAATGTAATTAAGGATCTGTCGATATGTAAGTCCTTTTCAAATTGTGCTTGGAGAGAAAGATATGTCTACATATAGGTGTTGAGTTTTGCATGTTGCATGTAAGCACTTGTTGGGTTTTATTCTTGGTTTCTCTAGACAGTGGCAAACGTTTCTTGTTGGACCGGGATGCTAGTGCGAAGGCGGAACAGAGCGAGAGATTGTCATAGTGTAAAGGCGAAGGCTGGTTTCTGGTATGTTTCTCAGGTTCTCCTGGTCAATGAAATGGAGGCTTTGCCTCAGATTATGTTGAACGATTGGAAGGGTTTAAAAACGTTGTTACACTGGAATATTGGGTTGTTTCTTAATATTTCTGAATTTTTATTGGTCATGTTGATTTCTATGTTTTATGGTAATTTTCTTGCCCAAATGTGAATGCTCTTATACTTAGGGTCTATAATCAAAATTGTGTTTGCATATATTGTATGTAAATTGCTTTACCTATGGTTTATGTCACTTCGACGATTTAAGCGTAGTAAAGTTCATGTAGGTTTTGAAAGGACCTGAGGTAGCCAATTTTGGGTATCAGTACCTGATGGGTTAGTTTCCAAGCCTAATGCACTCTCTAGTGAAATGGGAAATCTTTGTAATTCGGAAATGCAAAGCAAATAATTGGGGTTTGAATGTGAGCCTAACCAGAAAAAGGTGTTTAGAATAGATTGGATGTGGCTAAGAGGTATTAACAACCTTGTTTGTATTACCATTTCAGATTTGCCTAAAATATCAACCTCTCTAGATTATGCAATGTGGGTGTTAACTCCTATGCAGGTTCGAATGGCTTCGTAGTTGTTGGGTTGCCCGAAAATAGTCAGAATGGTGAAGGAAGATCTTGGCACTGGTAAACAAGGACGTGGCGGTCGCGACAACAAATAACCAAGCGATAAGGGTAAGGCATAGAGAGCTTCGTCCAACAAACCCTAATTCCAAAAAGGAAGGAAAATGGATGAGGAAAACATGCAAATCCTAATGCATGTGTATGGTGTTGGGACCCTAGCAAAGTTGAAAACCATGTTTTCTTTATTGGAGAAAGAATTGAATTCAAAAGTAGCAGTCGAACTCCCGGGTTAGGGTTGGGCACCCTTGGTTTCTGACCCTAGGGACACCAAAGGTTGGATTACCCTATTTAAACAATTGGTTCATTTATATTGGTCAATGAAATGTCTTATGGCAAAGGTCATCATGGCAATGTAGAAAGTCGCGGGCCACCCGAAGACCGATACAAGCCTCAAACATGTTCATCGAGATATCCAATCCGTCCAGCTACAACTGCACCACCAGAATATCTGCCTTGGCCGAATTAAATGTCATCTTTCGGGTCTACATCAAATGGAAATGCCAGGGTCAAGTTCCAAAGACATTGCCCCAGTAGAATCGTCTGATGATTAACTACCAGGATGATTTGTTAATATTTTTTTTTCTTCTGATGATCTGGTCAGATATCATTTACTTTAGTAGTTGTAAGTATAGTTGGGCAATAGACATGATGGAAAATAAGGCTTTGAATTACAAACTCAAACTGTTAAAGTTTTGGATGGCTTATAATGTGATTCGGTGACCAACAAACATGGTTTCCATCAAGCAGGTTGAGGCCACTGAATATACTATCTATTGTAACCTACTTTTATGAAAGAATGAATAGAAAGGTACTACTAAGCTTACAAAAAAAAATATTATACCCTAGGAATATGAACCATTAGATTAATAAAGCCAAGGGATTGATATTATAAAACCAAGCAAATAATAAACTCAACGTGTTAATACTAAAACCCCAAGGGATAAAAAATATTAACTCAAGGTATATAAACCCTAAGATAAATATTATAAATGCTAAAATAAACATGGTTGACCACAATCTATTTTCATATTGAGAATATCCTTGTCACAATGCGATGTTTAACCATGGTTGAAAATGGTTGACCATGATTTATTTTCATATCAAGACAATATGTTTCACAATGTGACGTTGGACCATGGTTGACCTTGCAGAAAATGACAACAATAAAATTTATAATTTAATTTCACCTTGATTAAATTAGAATAAAATTATAATTCCACATCACATGATAACTTGTACAAGTTAACTAAGTAAGGATGACTTAGTTGGTTCAGTTAATTTGAGTTGAGGGTCAAACTAGAAGCATATAGAGCATCTCCTATATTATAGGGGCCCTAGTTGAGTTTATTTTGAGTTATAATTAATTAAATCAATTTAATGATTTCTAACTAATGGAGGAACTAGTGAGAGGTCAAAGTGTGGAACTAGAACTTGAGCCACATGCAATGATCAATTAGATCATTTATATTCACTCATAAATAACTCATGCATGTTAGTTCTGATAAAGACCCAGTTGAGATTGGAGTTCAAGGGAAGTGTACTATCCTTTGTATAATCATCCAAATTATATAGGTGGTGCATGTAATCAGATGAAGGCCCCTAATGGATTGTGTAGTATGGATTGGGAATTTCCCTAATTAATAGGTCCTAATTACCCAAGGAAGCAATGAAAGGAAATGGGGATCCTGGAGGGTATAAAATTGGTTAAGTATTGAACCAAGCTTGTCTAGGAAACAGTGAGATAGATAGAAATAGTGCAGAGGTTTCTCAGCTTGGAGAAAAAGATTGTAATCTTCTCAGATTTGATGACTTATGCAATATACAGATAATGGGATTTTTATCTGAGGCTTTCCCCATGAAATACTTGTGTATTGTGCGATTGAAATTATTTCCCTTTAATATTTTTTGATTCTGTGATCCAAGTTGGTTTTCGCAATTGGTAGAGTAGATTCAAGTATATTGTATGGAATAAGGACCAAAATAAGTACTAAACCAACATAGTGCTAAGAATAAAGAGCCCACCAACTACAAAGATATCGATAAGACAATGACACCTCAAAGACAAACAATAGTGCAAGAGACTTGGAAGAGACTACTTCCCACGAGACAACTGTAGACCATAAATGATCTAACCTCCAAAATTTATAGTTAGACTGACCACATAGAATCAAGGAATGATAATAGTATAGAAAAATGAAAAAAACTCACCCACCAAGCAAGCCACCAAGAAAAAATGTCCAATAACTATTTTGCTAAGGAGAAAAAAGATTCGAGTTATAAAATGATGCAAAGGAAATAAGGCCCCCAGATTCAAAGGACACATAACAACAATAGCCTCTTGCAAATACCTTTTAATGAAACCCACACTGCGCCAAGTAAGAACAGAATACAAGGGAATTAAGACGCTAACCTGTGAGAAATATTTTACCCATTTATAACATTGAAGAAGAGCAAAGGTGAAGTAAATTAGAGGTTCATAGAATAAATTTTTCCCTGCGCATCTCATCCATACACCCAAAGAATCATCACCATTTCTATCATCTACCTTGTTTTATCTACCATCTCCTATCTAATATCCACCTTCCAGAACCTCCGAGAGAACCAAGGAATTATTTCCACAATTAATCAAAATCATAGCAAAACCTTCAACATGCCAATTTAAATCTAAAAACTCCCACTTCTCATTCCATTTCACTAATAAGTCGTGAAAGCAACTCGGAATCATAAAACACCAAAGGGGGAAGGAAACTTCTATATGTGATAGGGGGATTACACACACAAGGCACAAAATCCCACCTCTTTTCATAGAAAGAACATAGGAATGCTTCAGAACATGGCTGACCATAATGGACCTTAATAATCCTTCACATATTTTGTGTATGGGGGAGGAGAAACATGCCACCCCCCTCTTAATTATATTGATATTCAGAGGCATGGTGGGCACCCTCTTGATCTCATTTTCCAAGTGTTTGGACATCCCCATTGGAGAATGCCCTTTTTTCCCTATTAATTAAATTAATTAGTTAAAAAAAATGTTTTTTTAAAATTGTCCTATAAAACCACCCTAGATTCATATTAAATTTGGATATACCAAGCACAAAGAGGGATCAAATCTCTTTTCACTCTAAAAGAGGTTTTAACCTCAATAAATTTGATCCCTTTCAGTACTTGGTAGATTCAGATTTAAGATGGATATAAATTGGTAGAATATATATATGGATTCCCACAAGATCATGGAATAAGGTAGACACCTTTTCCATCCCTGGGATTCACATGATCTTTAACCGATCTGAGAGAGTTGTGAATGATGTTAAGGGGTTTGCAAGTAGAATAAATATTATGCTTCTTAAGGATCCTGGCAATCTTATCCGTGGTTCCTTGAATAAAGGGAATGTTCACTCGAGAAGACCATTCTTTAGGATCTTTTTTATTTATATTAAGACCTTTTTCTACTTTAAGAAAAGCTACGAGTCCTTGGGATTTACGATAACTAGTCTTACTGAATACATTAAGGAGATGGGTCTTTTTTCCTTCAACGTGAGATTCATCAGAGATTCTCAACACCCTAGTGGCTAATATGTTGAGGAAACCTAAATTCTGAGTAGGGAAATGATGCGGATTAGCATGAAGATATTGCTCAATATGTGTTTTCTTCCAAAAAACCTGATGGGAGAAAGAACCATATTCCTTTCTTGAAATAATAACATCGAGGAAAGCAAGGCTACCATTAACCTCATATTTCATCGTGAAATTAAGGGAAGAGGATTGACTATTGATATGAAGGAAAAGGAGATCTAACTTTTCGTTGCCATGAGGCCAGACAAGGAAAGTTTCATCTACAAACCTTTTCCAGAGTTTAGGCTAGAATAGAGAAAAAGAGAGGGCATTGAATTCAAAGTCCTCCATGAAAATATTAGCTACAACAGGGGATAGGGGGGAACCCATGACCACACCACAGGTCTACTTGAAGAATTCACCTTCAAAATTAAAGAACGTTGAGGTGAGGAAATTTCAACTAAATGGGCAGTATCAGGATCAATAATGTGATTGATGTCATCAATAGCCTCATTAATGGGGATATTGGTGTATAAATAAACCACATCGAAGCTTAATAGCTTATCATCTAGATCCATTTTTATGCCCTTAAGCTCATTAACAAAAGAGGAAAAATCCTTGACAAAGGATTTGGTGCAACTGTTTGGTCAATTTAGTGTGTCCTAAATTTCTACATTAATTTGTCAATCCGGGATTCGTAAGCTGACGAAGTGTGGCGCACTATATGTGCAAGATAACCTATCTTTTACTTTTTGTCGTTTTTGTTTTTTTTGTTTTTATTTATCTTGGGGGTTTTATCTTGGTTGGTTTCCTAATGTGAGATGGAAATTCTAAAAGAAAAGTATGGATATAAATGTTCAAGGCAATGATGTCCTTTATAATGATTTCCCAAACTTCAAACTTCAAGAGGGTTTTAAAACATGCAATAACAAAATTAATTCTTAAAGGAAAATGAAAATGTGCCACTATACTAGTCAAACAAATAGTGAACTATTGATCATGAAACCCATTACCCTTGCTGCTGTCTAAATACAAAAGAAACTGTGCTCAAAGAAATCCAAGAATTGCAAGCAAAGTAAAGCTAAATTCAAATTACATCAATTCATATTCTGACCCCTCACCATTAGTCTCGCTATGGATTTCGGAGGTAATCATAAACAACTTGAGCAATCTGATATCTAATTTGCAGAAAAATAAACTAATATCAAATTACACACTCATACTTCAATCCCTCACCATTAGTCTCTCTATGGCTTTCGGAGGTAACTGATAATGACATGAGTAATTTAATATCTAATCTAACTAATAAAGCAAATGTACAAAACTGAAATAAATAAAACAGTGCTGGAATTAAAAACTAAGAAAAATAAATCAGCAGAAGGACAAGACTGATTCCATGTCATTAGTCATTGTAAAACTATGTGCAAATGCCCGGGCTGCCTACTGTAATCTGGAACAAAGACACTGATCAGTTAACAACAGTATAAAGCATGAAAAATTATGGACATAAATAAAACGTTAATACCATAAGAGATGTAATATATACACGTGAATAACTATGGCATAATGAACGTAAGGAAATGAAGCATGAAACTATACAACAATAAACAAAACCTCGGCGTGTGCAGGGGCCCTCTGCACAATCCTCAGGCAACAACTATCAACCACGAATTATGCTTATGAACAAAGTCTTCTCATGTATTCAAAACGCAGTCATAACAAGGAAATAATGTCACGGCACAGTGGGCTTTCTTTTCAGCAAAATTACATTACAGAAGCTAACTACTATGCATATGAGAACGAATTATTTATAACAGAGGATGACATAACTAATTTTCTACAATCTACACTGATAAAAGACACGTGAACAACCACGTCCAAAAATATAGCATTATGGCTGCCGTGAAGATTAAATCTATGGAGGGTGGCCGTTGGATTCGGCTTATGGAGTAGTCCACAGGTGTTGATATGTCCCCTGAGATTTAGGAACGGCCACGCAAGTCTTCACGTGGTGAAAAACGGAGTTCTGTCACTGTAGGACTCTTAGGTTGACCACCGCTTGACTACCTTTGACCACGACCTTCTTTGGTGAATTCAACTGAGCCAGTAGGACTCGGTCCATGTCCATGTCATTTCCAACTTGCCCATGTGGCTTGATTTGCCTGAAGACACCTGCAATATAGACTTTAACAAAATGGCTGCAGAAAGTTGAAGCAGCTGCGGAAAGTGACAAGATTCCGCAGCTCAATGAGCAAAAATCTAATTCAAACAGAAGACACAAAACATAGTTAAAAACCACTTTAAATGCTCTTTTATGATTAATATGCAATGATGTTGATGACTTAGGAGGTCCAGGTAAATGGAAAAAGTCTAGAAAGGTGTATAGGAAAGATGCAAGTTTGGGACTCAACATACCCCCACTGTGAAGGTGTTGCATGTCCCCTATGCAACCAAAATTTTGATCATCCTCCTTCAATTCATATGCCCTGATACCTCTGCCAGTACATCCAGTTTTCTTCTCCTCTTTCTTGGTACTGCTAACATCCTGGGCTTCTTCATCAAGCATCTGAATTTGAGATTAATCAGTGCTCTACTTATCTTCTTGCATTTCTTCTTCAATTTCCTGTTCTTTTTGTGCCACAGTCCCAGATGTAGCATAGTGTTGTCATGAATGATCTTGTCCAATCTGTTTTTCTCCTTTAATGCTTCATTTTCATTTTTAATATGTCTATTTAAAACCTCCAACTCAAAGACTTATTGTTTCAATGATTGGACTAGAGCTTCTTGTGCTGTGTGAGGCTAAGTGGATGAAGTGCTGGGACCCGTGGCTATTCTTTCTAAGGATTCTATGTAATCATACACCTCTTGCTGCTTTGGATCTATTTCGGGTGTCATTTTCCTTGGGCTGTCCTCAAAATGCTGTGGAGGAGAATTGACTTCAAAATCTGGCCGAAAAGGACTCATGTCAACATCTTGAGGACTAGTTTCAACGTTTGGCTGAGAATGAGGTGGACTACAGCCAGCTGGAGTTTGTTCAGGTGTTCCATCTCCCAAATTAATAAAATGGGGTCCTTTTGTTTGTGCTTTCCTCCACTTTCCTTTAAGCCTGCTGCTTCTTCTTACATGCTGTGGACTACTGTCTTTTTCCTTCTGTTTTTCTTTTCCTTTCTTTTTGGCCATAGCTGACTGTTCCTGAAGGTGAACTAGTCTCTCAGACAATACTTGATGGTCTTCTTCTGAGGAAGGGGTTTGATGCACAGCCTCAATGCTTCTTTTCTCTTTTTATTTTGTTGTCTTTTTACCCTCAGTCTTTTCCTTCCTCCTTTTAGACAATCTTTCTTCTCTACTAGTTCTTTCAACTATGTTAGTAGGAGTGCTTTGAGTTTTATCACCTGCTCTCTTTCTTCTACTTCTTTTTGATGTACTGCCTTCAGGGGTTTCTTGGGGTTCTTCAAAGAAATTTCTAATTAAAAACTACTCCCAGGTGTCCTTTTTCTCTTTTAATTGTTTTTCTATCAAGATTTTCACGAGACCATGGTGATACAAATGTGGTTCTACGTCCCCCAGATGCTTTTGGACGGTTACAGACATCTTTTTCAAACTGTTTAGTAAAAATTATGGTAGATTGAGGGTTTGGTTGTCTAAGAAATTCATCAACAATCGGGTATGATACATGTACATTGATCCAAAACGTCCCTCACAGGTGATAAAATTTTGAATAACCAACAGTAAACTGGCCCACTCTTCTTTTAAAGCATGAACAGGAATTCCCTTTTTGAAAATGGTAACATCCATACCTGGGTTACGTAGGATCACTCTCCAGGCTTCCTTGCCAATTCTCTTGTTCTTGAACCAGCGTTCACCTTCTTGAGGGAGTTCTGTAGCAGCTGCTATGGATTCCTCAGTCACTGTAAATTTGAGGTCCCCAATTTCTACCTCCAGACCGTTGAAAGACCTCGCAAAAGCTTTTGTTACCTCCTTATTGTAGCCTTTAAAATTTTGAATAAATTGAAGCCATTTTTCCTTTTTCAATATGTCTTTGACTTGCGGGTATCCTTCCATAAATTTGGGTCCCTCTGGTTCTGTTCTCAACAACTGACCCATCCTTCCTTCTGTTCTTTAAAACTCGTCTGCGTGAGGAGGGTTTAGCGGAGGTAAGACGGCTGAATTAACGGAAATGAATAGGGTTTATGAAGGAGACTAGTGACTGTAAGCGGATATCAGAGAATAGGTACACGGAATGAAGCATAACAGAGAACAAAATGGGGTGAAGGCTTATGTGAGCACGGTGGAAATGCAGCCGTGAGGTCAATAGAACAGTAGGGGGAGTAAAGTGCATCCGGCAGTATTTAAAATTGGGTGGCTGCAGAGTAGATGCAAGCACGTTTATGAAACAGATACGGATTTTGTACAACTGAGAGAAGTCGTAGTCAAATCAACCACGTTCCAATTTACAGGTGGAGTATCAAAGTATAGCCGAACATGAGTGAGGACCGGAGGCTTGATTGTGAGGCCGTTTAAAAATGAATGCAAGGATTGTGGGGGAATCGTATAGAGATCGTGGAACGGTTATGGAATTATCAACGCAATCATTGCATATAATGGAGCTGTGGTTTATAACTATGTAAAAATGTGCTTGAATGCCATTTGAAATAAATTTCTACTCATACCTTGGAATTCTTGCCATTTTTCATTAGTCTTCAATCAGTTGCTCCTCGTTGATGCTTTTGAATGCCTCATGTCTTCATAATATGTCCTCATCCCTGCATTGGATTTCATGATTGTTGAACTAACATATGACTGTAAATTTTTGAAAAACAGAGTGGTGGCTGCAGAAACTGCTTCTGGCTACGGAAACTGGTGTCAGCTACGAAAACTGACACAACAATTATTTGGGTGAATGGAGATGGATAGATGATAACTGACTGAATGAAAATGGTCATGAAAGAAAATTTTTATTGGTGAAATGAAATGAAATAGATGAAATGGAGTGAAATGAAATGAAGTGGAGTGGAATGAAGTGGAATGAAATGGAGTGGGTTGTCATAAAACTTGTGAAATGAGAGAGAGAGAGAAATTTTTTTTTTTTGGAAAATATAGGGTGTCAGGTGTTCCTGATTTTCACCCTACATTTTCTGTATAAGACTGCCAATCAGTGATTGGTTTTCAGGCTTATACAAATTTATTTTTATTTTTTATTTTTTAATATTTTGAAACTGAAAAGAACAAAGGCTAGGCTAGTGGAGAAGAAGGATTCTTCTTCACCAGCCTTATTGCAGAATCATCTTGAAACATTTTGACAAATTCCTCTTTTGAGAGTGGCTTATGATAGATCTTTAATCTGTGGCCATTCACAATAAGAGGAGTTTGAGATTCATCAATGGTCTTGATTCTTACCGCTCCATTGCTAAATATCTTGTCAATCTCATATGGCCCAAGCCAATGAGTCTGAAATTTTCCTTTAAAATCTTTAAACTTGGAATCAAATAGCAATGCCCAGTCTCCTTCTTGAAACTTCTTCTCTTTGATGTATTTTTCATGCCATTTAGCTCTTTGATATTGAACTAGATCAGTTCTTAGAATTGCCTCTTGTCTGATCTCATCTAGCTCATTCAACTGCTCCATTCTATGCTTTTGAGATTCTGATAAATCCATCCCCAACTGAACTGCTATCTTGAAGGTCTTGACTTGGAACTCAATGGGGAGCAGGACTTATTTCCCATAAACAAGTTCATAGGGAGAATGTCCTGTTGTATTTCTCCATGTAGTTCTGTAGGCCCACAAGGCTTCAGGAAGCCTTTCTGCCCAATCTCTTCTGTGTAGATGAACAGTTTTGGTGATGATACTTTCGAGAACTTTGTTTGTAGACTCCACTTGACCATTTGCTTGCGGATGGTAAGGAGTAGATCTTATGTGCTTGATTTTGTATTCTTCCATCAGCTTCTCCACCAGGTTGGATGTGAATTGGCTTCCCTGATCTGTCACAATTTCTCTTGGAACACCAAAGCGAGTAAAAATATCCTCATAAAGAAAATTAACAACTGAATTTTCAGTAGCAGACACTAATGCTTTGGCTTCCACCCATTTAGTAACATAATCGGTACAAACCAATATATACTTCTTTTGCTTAGATGGTGGATTAATAGGTCCAATGAAATCTAAAGCCCATTTTTCAAAGGGTTCAATGAGTACCTGTGGTTGCAATGGAATTTCATTTGAAAGGGTAGGTTTCCCTACTCTTTGGCAGCTGTCACACCTTTTGACATATTGTTTTGCATCTTTGAAGAGGGAAGGCCAACAATATCCTAAAGAGAGGATTTTATAGGTTGTCCTTTTGTCTGCAAAGTGTCTGCTGCATGGTTCATCATGACATGCCTTGAGGATATTAGGCATTTCATCCTCCCTGACACATCTTCTGATCACAAGATCTGGCCCTGTTTTAAACAATTCGTTAGAAATCCATGAATATTTTGAACTCTCCTGAATAATCTTTCTTCTTTCACTTGGAAATAAATGTGGAGGCAGTTTCCCTGTAACCAAATAGTTAGCAATATCTGCATACCAAGGGGTCTTAGTAGTTACTGCAAACAAGTATTCATCAGGAAACTTATCCTCCACAGGAAAATCTTCTTTAGTATTCTGAATCCTAGACAAGAAATCAGCTACTGTATTTTTTTTCCCTCGTCTATCCAACACAGTAATATTGAATTCCTGCAAAAGTAGGAGCCATCTTGTCACTCTGCCATTAGTAACAGGTTTTGTTCATTAAATATCTAATTGCAGAATGGTCAGTATGAATAAAAGTTTCATAGCCTGTTATGTAATGTCTAAACTTATTAATTGCATGAACAATAGCTAAGAACTCTTTTTCAGTCACAGTATAATTCAACTCTGTGGGAGTCAAATTTTTACTGGTGTAATAAATGGCATAAGGAATTAAATCTTTTTGACCCAACACAGCTCCAAGAGCTGTATCTGAAGCATCTGTAGAAATATGGAAAGGAAGTTTCCAATTTGGTCCTCTCGAGATAGGTGCTTCAGATATTCTTGTTTTCAAAGTTTCAAAAGCTGATTGACAATCAGGATCCCATTTAAATTCACAGTCTTTTGTAAGCAATTTGAAGAGTGGAGATGCTATTTTAGTGAAGTTTTCTATAAATCTCCTATAGTAACCAGTAAATCCTAGAAAACTTCTAACATCTCTGTGACAATTTGGAATAGGAAACTTGGAGATGACTTCAACTTTTGATCTATCAACCTTAATCCCATCTCCTGAAATATGATGCCCCAAAACAATACCTTCAGTAAACATCATAAAGATTTTTTCATGGCTTAATGAAAGGTTTGTTTCTGTACATCTTATAAGGACTTTTCCAAATTTTCTAATGCCTCTTCAAATGAATTACCATAAACTGTAAAATCATCCATATAAACCTCTACACAATCATGGATTAGATCAGAAAAAAATTCCTAGTACTACTCTTTGGAATGTTGCGGGTGCATTACATAACCCAAAAGGAAGCACTCGATAGGAAAAAGTCCCCCATGGACAGGTAAATGTGGTCTTATCTTGATCTTCAGGTGCTACCTGAATTTGATTATAGCCACTAAAACCATCCAAAAATGAAAAGTACTTTTTGCCTGCTAATGTATCTAATACCTGATCAATAAAGGGCAAATGAAAGTGATCCTTCAAAGTTGATTTGTTCAATTCCCTGTAATCAATGCATACCCTCCATTTACCATTCTTTTTAGGTACTATAACCAAAGGAGAAACCCATCGGCTATCTGAAATTGGATAAATGAAGTTTACATTGAGTAGTTTTTGGAGCTCTTCTTTCACTATCTCCTAAGATTTGGATTCATCCTTCTTTGAGGTTGTCTGATTGGTCTACTGTTTTCCTCAATATAGATATGATGGATGCAAGTCTTAGGATCAATACCTTTCATGTCAGTATACTCCCATGCAAATGCAGTAGAATGTTTTTGCGAGATTTTGGTTAGTTCTTCTTGTTGTGACTTTTCCAAATGTTTGTTGATATTCAATGTTTTTCCTGGAAAAATCTCAATAGTAGAACTACCAAACTCTTCCATAAAGTAAAGAGACATTTGTCTTGATGATAAATATTCTATGTCAGATTCCAACTGAAATTGTGTGGGGTCATATTCTGAAGATGTCTCAAAATTTTCTAATGTGTTCGGAATTTGACTATCCTCACTGATTTCAGAAATGGTAAAGACAGGTTGTATAGTGTCCTCATCATCAACCCATTCATTGTCTCCTACTTCTGTGATTGCTTTTGCTGGAGGACACAAATTGAATTTCTTTGTCGAATTACCATTAGAAATGTACATATCCCCAGATCTACAACTAATGAAAGCATCAGCTGTGGCTAGCCAAGGTCTTCCTAAGATAAGTGGGTGCCCTCCTAGATTACTCTTGGGAGTCAAAATCATAAAATCTACTGGATATTTCCAAGAATCTAAGGAGACTGAAATATCTTCTAATACACCATCTGGTTTAATAATTGATCGATCTGCAAGTTGCAGTAAAGTAGGTGTAAAAAGAAGGTTAGGAAGTTTTAGCTGGTCCATAGTCTGTCCACTCATAATGTTGATAGCAGCCCCTAAGTCAATCAATGTGTTTGGAATTTCTATCCCATTTATATGTGTCTTGACAATTGGACTTCCTGGATCTACATACTTCTGCATGGTAATTTTTCCCATCATGATATCTGCAATTTTTCCTACCAGGTGGATTCTTCTTGTATCTCTTAGTTTCCTTCCTGGTCTTTTGAGACTCAACTCCTTTATTGTTTTTTCTAGAATAGGAATCTCTCTAATGGCTTGTAACAAGGGAATCTTGATACAAACATTCTTTAATTCATCTAGAAAATCATAGTTAGGCAACAAGATTTGTTTTTCCACCCCTTTATCAATTTGTAATCTTTCAGGGAAAGGAGGTGTGGATGAAGATGCAAGTTGCTCAACTATAGGAGTTGTGGAGGTTAACTTTTCTTTCTCTTTTTGAATGTTTGAGTTTTGAAGAGATGCTTCCTCAGAACCCTTATTGACTTTAAGAGAGTCCTCCTTAGAGGTATCTTGCTCTTGGACATCTATAGAAGGTTTTTCTAAAACTATACCAGACCTGAATTGTACATCATTGAGAGGAACAATCATATAGGTAGGAAATTGTTGTCCTTCTATCATGTAAGTATTATGAGGATTTTTATTGTTAGGATTTGGCAATGGCTGAGCTGGAAGTTGATTTGTCTTTTGTTGGAATGGAAGCATGAGTTGAGAATTTGGATTTTGTTGAGAGGGTTGTTGTTGTGAAAATGGCAATGAAAGTTGTAGATTTGGGTTTGGAAGTTGTGGAGTTTGTTGATTTTGAAAAGATGGAGGATATTGATAAAATTGAGCAAATCTCCCATAAGGATTTTGCATACCTTGTACCCATGACTGATATGAATTTTGAGGTTGGGGCCAAGGTTGTTGCCAAGGATTCCAATTTGATGGGGATTGAAAATTCATAGGGTTGTTAAACCCTTGAGTTTGTTGTCCTTGCCAAGGTCTTCTTGCAACGAAACAGAGAGACTCTACTGAATTTGGATCTTCTTGAAAGACAACTTTGAGTCCAGGAATTGAAGAACAATCCTTGGTATCATGATTTTCTAAGCAAATCATACATGTTTCTACAACTTTTGCATCCAAGGGACATTCCCTTAAAGCATGTTTCTTCCTACATTTCAGACAAAAGATGGCTAGAGCATCAGTTTCTGCTTTCTGCTTGTTTTGAATTTTAAGGGTGTCTAGTTGTTCACTAAGGCCCCTAAGATATCATTTTTGAATTCATCAAGCATATTGCCAATATCTGCCCTACTTACTGATCCAGTTGCAGATTTGTTTGCCCTGAGAGATGGACACATAGTTCTGTTATGTCACGAAGTGGAAGTTGAGAAATGTCTCCTTTCCCCATCGTGTTTAAAATATCTATCCATTCATCTCTGATGGCTTTTAATAGAAGGGCTTTCAAATTTTCCTCATCTAAGTTGCTCATCTTTGCTCTTTTTAAGTTGTATTGAAATATTTCAAGTAAATCCTCCAAATTTTCATCTTCTTTTTGCACCATTTTGAATACCTCATCCTTGTGATTGGTGGGCATGCAATAGTCCAGGTATCTATCCAAAAAATTTTGTTTCATATCATTCCAAGTCCTAATAGATTGGGTGACTAATCCCATGAACCATTTCAAAGCGGCTCCCTTCAATTTTGAAGGAAACAGTTTGAGTTTTTGAGAGTCTTCCATATAGTCATAGGTTCAGCACACGACTTCAAACTCAAACAGAAATGTTTCAGGATCCTCACTTCACAATCCATAAAATTTGGGGAGGACAAATGGTGAGATTTTTTTCATCGTTGTATGAGTTTCCTCATCAACTATAGGGAATCCAAACGAGTTGTCTCCTTCCCTATTTATTCCATTATTACCTCCACCTCCACCATTGTTGCCTCCATTATTTCCTCCTCTACCTCTACCTCTACCTCCGAATCCATCTACTACTTCCTCTGTCATGATAGTTTCTTCAGAGTCCTCAGATTCCTCTGGTTCTTCTATCAAGGGAGGATGAGAGGGAGTTTCTTCCTTTTCTTCTTCAGGTGATTCCACTTCTTTAATTACAATATACTCTCCTGTAGAAATAAAGAAAGGGTCTTTTTCTAAATGAGATTTGGTAGATGGTGTAGGAGAATCCTCTAATTCAGCTGCTCCTTGAATTCCAGGAATTTTAAGGCTAGGGGTAGATGGTGGTGAATCTTGTCTATGCCTTGAAGAAGATGGAGTTGTGAAAATCGAACTCTTGGCTCTAGCTATAAACCTTCCCCTAGAATCTCTTGCTCTATGCATGTCATTTTTATTTTTAAGTTGGGCTAATAATTCTCTTTCTGATCTTCCAGGTCACACTAGGTGCAAGAAGAGAGCATACTTAAGAAATTATTGAACCAATAACTCTCTTTTCTGATCCTCCAGATCACACTAGGTGCAAGAGGAAAGCATACTTCAAGAAGTTATCAATTTTTCCCTTCTTTTTATTGTTTTTTTTTAAGAAATTGGCTACCTAGTTACACTTCCCCGGAAACGGCGCCAAAATGTTTGGTCAATTTAGTGTGTCCTAAATTGCTACATTAATTTGTCAATCCGGGATTCGTAAGCTGACGAAGTGTGGCGCACTATATGTGCAAGATAACCTATCTCTTACTTTTTGTCGTTTTGGGGTTTTTTATTTATCTTGGGGGTTTTTATCTTGGTTGGTTTCCTAATGTGAGATGGAAATTCTAAAAGACAAGTATGGATATAAATGTTCAAGGCAATGATGTCCTTTATAATGATTTCCCAAACTTCAAACTTCAAGAGGGTTTTAAAACATGCAATAACAAAATTAATTCCTAAAGGAAAATGAAAATGTGCCACTATACTAGTCAAACAAACAGTGAACTATTGATCATGAAACCCATTACCCTTGCTGCTGTCTAAATACAAAAGAAACTGTGCTCAAAGAAATCCAAGAATTGCAAGCAAAGTAAAGCTAAAATCAAATTACATCAACTTATATTCTAACCCCTCACCATTAGTCTCGCTATGGCTTTCGGAAGTAATCATAAACAACTTGAGCAATCTGATATCTAATTTGCAGAAAAATAAACTAATATCAAATTACACACTCATACTTCAATCCCTCACCATTAGTCTCGCTATGGCTTTCGGAGGTAACTGATAATGACATGAGCAATTTAATATATAATCTAACTAATAAAGCAAATGTACAAAATTGAAATAAATAAAACAGTGCTGGAATTAAAAGCTAAGAAAAATAAATCAGTAGAAGGACAAGACTAATTCCATGTCATTATTCATTGTAAAACTATGTGCAAATGCACGGGCTGCCTACTGTAATCTGGAACAAAGACACTGATCAGTTAACAGCAGTATAAAGCATGAAAAATTATGGACAGAAATAAAACGTTAATACCATAAGAGATGTAATATATACACGTGAATAACTATGGCATAATGAACGTAAGGAAATAAAGCATGAAACTATACGGCAATAAACAAAACCTCGGCGTGTGCAGGGGCCCTCTGCACAATCCTCGGGCAACAGCTATCAACCACGAATTA
Organism: Pinus albicaulis; assembly: GCA_034641835.2. Classification (NCBI taxonomy): domain Eukaryota; kingdom Viridiplantae; phylum Streptophyta; class Pinopsida; order Pinales; family Pinaceae; genus Pinus; species Pinus albicaulis. The sequence continues at coordinate 799,198,247 of CM076572.1, read as the reverse complement.
TGCTTATGAACAGAGTCTTCTCATGTATTCAAAACGCAGTCATAACAAGGAAATAATGTCACGGCACAGTGGGCTTTATTTTCAGAAAAATTACATTACAGAAGCTAGCTACTATGCGTATGAGATCGCATTATTTATAACAGAGGATGACATAACTACTTTCCTACAATCTGCGCTGATAAAAGACACGTGAACAACCACGTCCAGAAATCTAGCATTATGGCTGCCGTGAAGATTAAATCTATGGAGAGTGGCTGTTGGATTCGGCTTATGAAGCAGTTCACAGGTGTTGATATGTTCCCTAGGATCATGGAACGGCCACGCGAGTCTTCACGTGGTGAAAAATAGAGTTTTGTCACCGTAGGACTCTTAGGTTGACCACCGCTTGACTACCTTTGACCACGACCTTCTTTGGTGAATTCGACTGAGCCAATAGGACTCGGTCCATATCCATGTCATTTCCAACTTGCCCATGTGGCTTGATTTGCCTGAAGACACCTGCAATATAGACTTTAACAAAATGGCTGCGAAAAGTTGAAGCAGCTGCGGAAAGTGACAAGATTCCACAGCTCAATGAGCAAAAATCTAATTCAAACAACAGACACAAAACATAGTTAAAAACCACTTTAAATGCTCTTTTATGATTAATATGCAATGATGTTGATGACTTAGGAGGTCCAGGTAAATGGAAAAAGTCTAGAAAGGTGTATAGGAAAGATGCAAGTTTAGGACTCAACAGCGACCTACGATGGGCTTAAGCTTATTAGCTAAAAATTTAGCTAGGAGATACGTCGGACCACCTACGGTATTAAAAATGGGTTGAAGGGGAGCCCCCTGCTTGTGGATCTTAGGAAGACCATGGATTCTAGGAGTAAGAGGGTTATTCTCAATAAGGTTCTTACTAAGGGTGCTAACTGAGTTGCTAGATCTAATGGCTAGAGCGACAACTTTAGAAACTGTGTATAAAAACTTTAGGTGAAAATCACATGTAAGAAAAATTTCGCTGACACGTTTCGAACCAGCTAGTGTGGTTCATCATCAAGGGAAGATGAGAAATCTAATCAAGAAACCCAATTAAATAGCCAAGGAAAGCTCCAACTAGTCGTTGTAAAATAACGACTAGTTTGACTATAATAAGAAATTAAATTAAATTTCATGATATTGTATTATATTTAATTTTAATTTTACTTTTATTATATTTTAATTTTATTTTTTAATTTAAATATAATTTAATATTAACGTTTTTTAATAAATTTAATATTAATACTTTTTAAATATAATTTAATATTTTCATTATTTCAATACTATGAATTATATATATATATATATATATAAATAAAATAATAATAATAATAATAAATAAATAAATTTCTTATTTAATTTACTGAATAGGTAAAATTACTATTTTAAATCATAATTTTTATTTTTTTTTTGACATAATCGGGTGTTGTTTGTATTCAAAAAGAAGAAACTGGGAGTCTAAGCTCCATTGTTACAGGGCTATAAGAATGAAAGAAGAGAAAGAGGGGAACATCAACGAGACCAAGTTCCTGAGCACTCCGATTGTACTTGACTGTTGAGAAGGCTGATCTAGTATAAATTCGAACAAATTGAGATAGTAGAACACTACATTTGTAAAACATGCTAATGCGATGTTGTCTTCAGAACCTGTGGATCCTGCAATAGGTCGCCTTCAAGGCCTGTAGATCCTGAATTTGCGGAGAATAGACTGGGTTCATTGCTGCCCATAGTGAATTTATGGTTGCCATCACATTCTTGGACATGGTTACTACTGCTGCCTCTGCAGACAAACTGAGCTGATTTTTCGAAATCATGGCAGAAAACAAAAGGAATCGAAGGTGTTTCTACTGAGAGTGCCCAAAGGTTTGGAGAAAGCTCTGTTTGCACAAGCATCGACCTCCTTGTTGAGAGAACGAAGGACATGGATAAATCGAGCTTCCTGCATTTTCTGGGTGAGATCATGACATCGATTTATAATTTGCTGGAGTGGTAGATTGGTGGTTGTTCGCTTGTGTACCATTAAGCTGATGATGATTGCCGAATCTCCAATCACTGTTGCTATGCGAATGCCAAGGATTTGGAGCTGGATAAGACCTTGGTACAGAGCGAGAGCTTCAGCTTTATTATTGGAGAGGGAACCTAATCCCCATTCCTATGCAAGGATAATGTCTCCATTAGCGTTACAAATGATTCCACCTGCCCCAGCCTTACCAGGATTTAACTTGGAGGCTCCATAAAAAAAAAGATAGTGAGTGTTGCAGCTTTTTAACCAGAATTCAAACTCCTTATCCTTCATTCTAATTTTCCAACTGCTACTAGAAGTTTGACTGCTGCTGGTGTCGTTTCTGTGTTGTCCATTGCAGAAGTCCCTGTTGCTCTGATCAAGCATGCTTCCTATGTAGTCTCGTTCTTCCACAAAGAGACCAACCGTGTCAATGTTTCATTGGCATTTGACAGCTATAGTTTCCAGAGCGAGTCCTCGTGCCTTGTTATATAGCTTTCTGATGTCGATTTTCTTGTCTTCGAAGATAATTTGATTGCGTGCTAGCCAAATGTGCCACAACATGGTGTAAGGAAGAGCGTTCCAGACTCTTCGTGCCACATTTTTCTTCTTGCGCTGCCAAGGGTAATTCTTCTTCCATGAGTGTGAGAGTTCAACAATGGTGCTTTGTGAACCCCAGGGGAGATGATCCTGCTAGAAGGCCTCTTTCCAACAGGCTGTGGCGTAGGATCAATTTATGAAAAGATGTTGTATAGTCTCCTCGGCTGCATGACAGTTTGGGCAGCGGGAAGGACCAAAAACACCTCGTTTTTTCAAGTTGTCAGAAGTAAGCACTTTCCCCTTTAAGAGAACCCAAATGAAGAATTTAACTTTGGGAAGGGTCTCTGATTTCCAAACAGTTTTCCATTGTGACCATTTGGGCATCTAATGATCTCTGTTACAGATTTGTTGGTAGGCAACTTTGACTGTATAGCTAGTGCCTGTAGGGCCCTAGCAGAAGCAATCCACATCATTTTGTTTGGTGGGTGCGATGCCATGGAGATGAGCCTACAGATTATCCAGGATAGAACGAAGCTCTTCAGGAATATCAGGGAATTTCCAACCTGTCCAGAGATGAGTGTGAATATCCCATTTGGATATCTGATTCAAATTGTGGATCCCTTTGTTGGCAAGGTAAGAGAGAATCTGCTGGGTTTCGAGCCTATTGCTGATGGGTTGATGGCCCATTATTTTATCAGTTCCTAATCTAGTGCTGCTGCCCCCCTTGGGAACCTTAGAGATGTTTGAAGCGAGAATGGGTATTAATTTTTTACACAGCCCCCAGATTTTGGTGCAGGCTCTGAGAGGTATATCATGATCTAATAGAAGCTGCCTCGGAGAGTTTAGATATTTGACTTCCAACACGTTCTTCCACCAAGCAGAGTCTCCATTGATGAGTCTCTAGACAATCTTGCCACCGAAGACCAGGTTTAGTAGCTGTGGAGATCTGATCCCCAGCCCTCCATATTCATATGGTTGAATAACCTGTTTCCAATTTATGAGGTTGTATTTATTTCTTTCATTTTTTCCCCCTTGCCAAAGAAAGTGACGGAGGATGGTTTCCACTTTGTGGTGAAAACTAGCTGGATCTTGCAGTAGCGTGAATTGATAAAAGGGTAGTGAAGAAAGGCCAGATTTCAAGAGGATTAGGCGTCCTGCTGGGTTAAGCCAGAGGGAGCCCCATTGCTGCACTTTTCTTTTCATTTTGTCAATAATAGTGTCCCAAACTTCAACTTTCATAGAACCCACACTCACTGGCATGCCCAGATAAGAGAAGTACCCCCAATCTAATTTACAGGGAACCCCGAAGATGCTGGCAATGTTCTGAAGAGTTTGAGCAGTTGCGTTCCAACCATAAATGCAGCTCTTAAGGTGATTGATCGTGTCTCCAGAGTAACTCATAAATTTGTCTAAGAGTGTTTTGAACCGGCGAGCTATAATGTTGGAGGCTCCTCCCATTAACAAGGTGTCATCAGCAAACTGAGAATGGTTTATGTTTTTGACTCCATTCCCAAATTTAATGCTGGTGATAAGACCAGTGTGGCGTTTGTGGTCAAGAGCCCTGCTGAAGGATTCAACCATCAAGATAAAGAGGAAGGGAGAAAGGGGGCAGCCTTGACGTAATCCTCGAGAAGATTGGAAGGAAGGCCCTGGCTTGCCATTGATAAGGGGGGAGATCCAAGGGCCAGAGATGCATGCTTGGACTAGGTCAGTGAAGGGTGAGGCAAATCCCATTTTCTTAAGAACAGCAAGAAGGAAATAGTGTCTTACTCGATCGAAAGCGTTGGCTAAGTCCAGTTTTAGAATGAAACCTTTTTCTTTTCTAACATGGCTGGAATGTATAGCCTCTTGCACAAGCAGAATGGAGTCAGAAATTTGTCTGTTGGCTAAGAAGCCTCCTTGGTTCTCAGAGATGAGAGAGGGAAGGATAGGTTTGAGGCGGGTGGCTATGATTTTTGACAAGATTTTATATGAGGAGTTGCAAAGGGAAATGGGCCAAAAACGAGAGAAGGTTGAGGGTTGATTTTATTTAGGGAGAAGGGCGAGGTGAGTGGCATTGGTGAAGCCTCCAATTTTATTCTTGCATTGGATCCATTTTATCATCTTGGTAAGATCTTTTTTGATAGTCCCCCAGTGAGATCTATAAAAACTGATGGGGAAGCCATCGGGGCCAGGGGCCTTGTCTGGCTAAAGAGCCCAAATAGCTCTTTGAATTTATTCTTCTTCTATATCCTTGGTGAGTTCTGCATTAATTTCTGCACTAATTTCTGTGGGAAGATATTGAAGCAGATTAGAGTAGTCTTCAGCTTCTTTGGTTTCAGTTAGGAGCACGCTATAATGTTTTGAGGCAGCCTTTTTAATAGCGTCTTGGGAGATTTGAAGTTGGCCTTCATCATCAATGATGGAGGTGATATTGTTTCTAATTTTTCGGACTGTAGCCTGCTTATGGAAAAAAGTGGAGTTTTTTTCCCCTCCTTGCAGCCACAGCTGACGAGATTTGATTCTCCATTTCTGCTCCTCCATACGATTGGCACGATAAAACTGGAAATAAAGGTCACTTTCTCTGGCTTTGGATTCTTGGGACAAACCTTGTTCCTCTATAGTGCTGTGGATCTGTTCCAAATTGTTTTTTATTTCAGCTTTCACTTTCTCCGGCTCCTTATAGTGATTACGTGCCCAATCTTTTAAGGCGCTTTTGGTCCTTTTTAGTTTTCTTTCCCAAATAAAACCCGGTGATCCTTCAATGTGCTGGTACCATGTATGTTTCACAATCTGTTCAACAATGGGAAAATTGCTCCACAGCGGGCTGTACTTAAACGGAATGGGGCCCAGAGAGCAGTGAGTTTCAAGTGTTAGCGCTGTGGGGTAGTGATCTGAAGCTGCGAAGGGGAGAACAACAGAGTATGCCGTTGAGAAGGAGGAGAGGAGGGATACATTCACCAGGAACCTGTCTAACCGCTCCATAATGTTAGCTTTGCCCAATCTGCGATTATTCCATGTGAACCTTCGATTTTTGGGAGCAACGTCAATAAGATCGTGGTCTTGCATAATAATCTCCAACTGCGTTCTGCAGGGATCATGTGTAAAACAGCCCCCCTTCTTTTTGTTGGCGTGGAGTATGAGATTAAGATCTCCTCCAAGAATAAATTTGCTGCTTTCTTCATCATCAATGTCAGTTTGAAGTGAATTCCAACACTGCGCTTTGTCCCTGTAGTGATTTGGAGCATAAAAATTATAGATGACAATTGTTTGGCTGTTCATGAGGTTCTCTAGTACAACTTTAATCCAGAATTGGTTGACTGTATCAGTTTTGTGCTTCCAAGCAGTGTGGTTCCAGAGGGTGGATATTCCCCCTAAAGCTCCCCTTGATTCGCAGATACTTCCTTCATAATGCTTAAGGCGGTCAATAATCCCTCTCATTTCTTGGTAACCTTGCTTTGTTTCTTGTAGCATAAGTATACCTGGTTTTTCCTGAGCTATCAGATCATTTAGAGCTTTGATTTTGGAGGGGTGCCCTAATCCCCTGTTGTTCCAGGATAGGGCTTTCATCATTGGGTGAGAGGGGTACAGAGAGTTGCTCGCCCTCCCTGATCTTTATGTGTCACCTCCTTGATATTTTTCCCCGAGATGTAAGTTTATATGGGGTTTTGAGTGCCCATAGCAATATCTTTTTGGGCATTTTCTTCCCTTTGCTGTTTAGTGGATCTCCTACCTAGTCCTTGTTTCCTGTTAGTATCCAGATTTGCACCGTGTTATTTAGAAGAGCTTCTGGTTGATCTTGATGTAGGAGGATCATGAGAGAATGATCGAAATGGGTTTGAAGGGGGAGTATGAGCAAGAGAGCCATCCTGAGTTGGAATGGGGGGATCATATTCAAGGGAAATGGAGGAGAAGGGATTGGCAGACTCTAAGGATTTCTTGGGAGGGGAGGGCAGAGGAGTCGACGAGGAAGAAGGGTTGGGTTTGAAGGGAGATGATTTGGGAGGAGCTTCAGCTGACGATGCAGCACCAGTCTTTTTCCTCTTGACAGTTTCCCATTATTTCTCAGGTTGAGCATTTTCATCATTAACAATTTTAGAACAGCGATTGGAAAAATGACCGTACTCGTGACATACCTTGCATTTGAATGGAATTTGTTCGTAGTCCAATTGCTGAATGTGTGTCCAGTCATCCACCTTTAGCTTTATTTCCTCCGGGAGACCCTTGCCGAGATCAAATTCAACGCATATACGCGCACAAACTTGCATATTGTCCTTGGGCTCACTCCGATCGATGTACTTCCCAACAGCATTGCCAATGGCGTGAACCGAGTCATCACCCCAGCAATGGAGCGGGAGATGCCGAAGACGGACCTAGACTGGGACAGCACTAGGAACATCCAGCTCGCGATCGAAGTCTGGAGTCCATTTGTTCAAGTACAGCCCTCTGGAATCCATAAAATAAGGTTCATTTCTGAAGATTATGTCCTTGTCTACTCTTGTTTCGAAATGGAATGTGTAATATCCTTTCCCACAGAAGCGGAGAGAGATTTTGCCACTAACTTTGTCCGCCCAGTTCCTCTCGATCCAGCGTTGAACATATTTGGGGGATGGCCATAAGCCGGTGAATTTCCCAATAAGCCCCCGTTCAGCAAGTGAGAGAGCATCCATTCTTGGCAAAGCACGAGGCAGGATAACCTCTTGCAGACCGTCCAGCTTCTTGACGAACTTCGAAAGGGATGGGCGATGGCGTTGAATCGGGAGAGACTTCACCAAAGCTAAGAATGCAGTTTGGACGTCGGCCCCCTTCGTGGAATCGACCGGAGGGGCCATGGAAGGCCTGCAGCCACAAGCTCAGAGCAGCGCGGCTAGGTCAAGTGCGCAGAGCGTAAACCTAGTGTTGTGCCAAAGATGTCAATTTTTTTTTAAAATCATAATATAATAAGGATGATACTAATAATAAAAATCATAATCATAATAATAAACCAGAAGGAACATACAGGGAGAAAGAAACTGGGAGTGAGAGGTGAGGGAACAACATGAGGGAGCTCAAAGGAAGAGAAAAAAAGGCAACTAAGAGTGAAGGGTGGGAATCCAGCATCTACAGACACTCCACCCATCATCCATGTTAAGGTTAACCGACCTATTTTCAATTTCCAAGGCTTCCCTCAACTTGTGGTGGTGGAAATGGTCAATCCTCGCAATAACCTCATCATTTTCAATACAAATGTGATGATTTTTCTTTTCAGCATGATCTGCTAAGGTAGAGGAGCGAGATCTACTATGTCTAAGGTCAGCAAACCTGAGTTTGAGGCTCTTAAATCCTTAAACAATAACCAGGACATTGTTGTTCTTAAGGCAGATAAGGGAGGTGCTACGGTTATTTTAAACAAGGAGGATTATCGTAATATGATGTTGGTTCACCTTCTTAATAGTGGAAGCTACAAGAAGCTGGACACAAATCCCCTTAAAAAAGTTTCTCAAGAGATTGCTTTGCGATAAAATTGAGTAGCATGGTTGCTCCCTTAGTAAAAAGATTATTGAAAGTAATCCCTTCACTCTGAGGATTTATGGTATTCCTAAGATTCATAAGGATGGAACCCCCCTTCGCCCCATTGTCAACACCATAGGTGGTTTGACTTATTTGCTCGCTAAATTTTTAGCTAGTAAGCTGAAACCTCTTATGGTTCACACCAACTCCTTTGTCAAAGATTCTTCCTCCTTTATCAATGAATTGAAAGACATTAAGTTGGATCCAGAGGATAGGTTTGTAAGTTTTGATGTTGTCTCATTATACACTTGCATTCCCATTAAGGAAGTAATTGATGTCATTTCTCAGGTCATAGATCTTGATACTGCTCATCTTGTTGAGATCTGTCTAACCTCAACCTTCTTTAGTTTCGAAGGTGAATTCTTTGAACAGACTTGTGGTGTGGCCATGGGTTCCCCTCTAACCCCTGTGGTGGCTAATGTTTTCATGGAAGACTTCGAATCTAAGGACCTTTCCTCATCCCTTTTTCATCCTAGGCTTTGGAAAAGGTTTGTTGATGACACCTGTGTGGTTTGGCCCCATGGAAAAGAGAAATTGGACCTTTTCTTCCAACATCTTAATGGTCAATCTGACTTCATTAAGTTCACCATGGAATTCAAAGTGGATGGTAGCCTGCCCTTTCTCGATGTCCTTATTTCAAAGAATGATGATGGTTCCTTATCTCATCAAGTCTTTAGAAAGAAGACACATACTGAGTAGTATTTGCATGCTAGTTCTCATCATTTCCTGGCACAGAAGCTTGGGGTTCTCAGTACCCTAATCACCAGAGCCTTTAGAATCTCCGATGAGCACCACAATGAAGGTGAAAAATCTCATCTCTTTAATTTTTTCAGTAAGAACGGTTATAGCAGGGTTCAATATCTTAGAGATTTTCAAAAAGCTGAAAAAGTTCCTAAGGTTAAGAAAGATCCTTGTGATTGGTTATCTGCAGTTCACCTTCCGTTTATCCAAGGTAATACTGATAAAATCGCTAGGATATTGAGGAAACATAATGTTTCCTCAACCTTCAAGCCCGTGTGCACCATTCGGAGTTCGCTAAGATCGGTTAAGAACCTGATTTTCCCTAAGGATGGTAAGGGTGTTTACTTGATTCCGTGCCCTTGTGGGATGCCTTACATCGGTGAAACTGGTCGATCAATTAATCATAGAATTCTTGAACATATCTTTGACCTTAGACATAGTAGATCTCGCTCCTCTGCCTTAGAAGAGCATGCTGAAAAGACAAATCATCACATTTATATTGAAAATGCTGAGGTTATTGCGAAGATTGACCATTTCCACCACCGCAAGTTGAGGGAAGCCTTGTAAATTGAAAAGAGTTCGGTTAACCTTAACATGGATGATGGCCCGTGGAGTGTTAGTAGACGCTGGATTCCTGCCCTTCACTCTTAGCTTCCTTTTTTTCTCTTCCTCTGTGCTCCCTCATGTCGTTCCCTCACCTCTCGCTCCCGATTTCTTTCTCCCTGTCTGTTCCTTTTGGTTTATTATTATGATTTTTATTATTAGTATCATCCTTATTATATTTTGATTTAAAATAGTAAAATTACCTATTCGGTAAATTAAATAAGAAATTTATTTATTTTTATTTTTATATTTATTATTATTATTATTTACTTATTTACTTTATATATATATATATATATATATATATATCAAAGTATTAAAATAATAAAAATATTAAATTATATTTAAATTAAAAATTAAAATTAAAATAAAATATAATATAATATGATGAAATTTAATTTAATTTCTTATTGTAGTCAAACTAGCTATTATTCACAATGGCTAGTTGGAGATTTCCTTAGCTATTTAATTAGGTTTCTTGATTAGATTTCTCATCTTGTCCTGATGATGAACTACACTGGCTCGTTCGAAATGCATTGGCAAAAATTTTCTTACTTGTGATTTTCACCGAAAGTTTTTATACACAATTGATGGATCACAGAAGCCAAATTCCTAAAACTTTAGAAACCTTTTTTAGGGGATTTTTATTAATTTTCTTGTAGCTCCCGCTATTCTCCAAGTGATCTAACATTTCCCTTTTGTAATCTTCTTTGTTTAGGATCATAGCAGCACATCCTTTATCGGATTTAAGAACAACAATATCCTTATTATTGTTCAAAGATTTAAGAGCCTCAAACTCAAGCTTACTAAGGTTGCTCCTGGGGGGTTTTGCTTTCCTCAAGATGACCGTACAATCCTACCTAATGATGTCCTTGTCACAAATAATATCTTGAATAGGGATTTTTCTAAGAGCCAAGGCAAAATTAAAACCTTTCTCTAAAAAGCTATAAACAAGGTCGTGAAAACAGAAAATAGAAAGATTAATAACCTTATTATTGACATGGGAGAAAGAAAAATTATTATTACTATTGTTAGGATTATTATTAATATTATTATGTTTATTAATATTGTTAATATTTTCATAATCCTTATAATTATTAATATTGTTTCTGTTATTATGGTTAAGGATTTTATATTTATTATTATTAATGTTTTTGTATTTTTTAATACTATTATTAATATTTTTATTAATATTTAGGTTATTTAAGAGAGTGTTAATGATATCAATAGGATTATTATTAATCTTTATATCATTATATTATTATAATCGTGATTCACATTAATATTTAACTGAAATTTACCATCGCTTCTTTTATCACGACCTACACAAAATTTATCCTCGAAATTATTGGAATCGGGATTGTTTCCAGCAAAAATCACTAGAGGATCCAAAGGATATGGATAAGGGCTACGCACTGGGTCAGAAAAGGAGATTGTCGTGGAATTATCGTCTTCTAGGACCGCAACAGAGGATGGCAAAGGGGAACATCCCATGGGAGGAGTCCTGACCTGCAAACAAAAATAAGAAGAAACGATAGGGATTGAGGAATCATGATTGGAAAGTGATGGTGATGTAGGGATTATGCTAGAAAGCATATCCTAACATATAAAAAACTCATTGCTTCACTCAATATGAAAATGCTCAATTTCTCCTCACATAAAACCATAAAAATATTCAACTTAAAATTCGCACGAAGGAGAAAGAGCCATTCAATCAACTACAGATATAAAAATATAAAAATTCTCTGGCCAAATATTACAATGGAGAGCTTCTCAGCTCTTGGCCCTTTCTAAAAGTACTCCAGTCATTCCTCACTTTCTCCTCCCTTCCCACTCTCTCTCAGCTTATTTTTTTCCTTACACAACTCCCTTACTTATACATAAATATGGATTTAATCCATTCCAAAAATATCTCCACATAAATCTCAACAAGATCTAAATTAGATTCATTCTAGGTGTGGACTCAACAAAGTCCTATACATAGAATTCCTACTCCCTAAATTTTCTACCTAATTCTATTTCACTCATATCCTTTTATTTATGAAAATAATATATACAATAATCCTCACCTTTACACTTTTCTCTCTTAAATTATTAAAATAAATAAAATAATTAAAAAGCCTCATCCCCTATTTCACACAAATAAATAATAAAATTTGAGCTTGATGCTCCTGCATTAGTCTCCCAAGGTTGAAATTAATCATGATCGCCTGATCATGAGTTTCGGATCTTTGTCTTCCTGGATCCCATATCTTGTGCTACAATTCTCCATTTGTTGTTGCTTATGTCTGTTGTTATTCTCCAGGTCTCCACAATTTATGCTACATCTCCCCACTTTCTATGCTTTCAAAATCTTCTGTTGTCTTCCTTTTACTTCTTCTTCTTTCTTTTACTGCTGCTGGCTTCTTAAGGGATACTTTCATCATTATTCGCCTTATCAGATCAATTTCTCTGTCCAATATATTTTCTCCATCATCTGCAATAAAACCTGTACTCACAAAATAATTATTAAAATAAAAAACATAAGGCTTCAGTGCCTCTTCCTCCTCTGGCCACATTTTAGTATGCTGCTCGGAAATTTCTTCTTCCATCAGCACATTAGTATGCTGATTTAAATTCTCAATGAGACTGTCAGCTAGTCCCTCCTCCATATCACCTGTTTCAAGAATGTCTCCCTGTTCTGGTTCATAATAATGAACTTCTTCGAATTGCTGAATCATTCCTACCTCCTTACTTTTTGTTTCCTGATTATTATTCAGGACAATTTCTTTGTCTTTGTCTTTCAGCAACTCACCCTGAGTATAGATCCTCTGCTTTTCCAACTCTCTTCTCTGAATATCTAATTTTCTATATAACTTAACAATCTCAATTGGGGTAGAACTTGGAAACTTTACACTAATTTCCATACCTTTCCTTACTGTTGACCAATCATCAGATGATCCTTCTTCCTCTGCTTCAATATTCTGTTGAATATTTCCATGAGACCCTTCTGTCTTCATTTCTATCTGAGATCTTGCTATCTCAGCATCATTTTGAATAAATTTGAGATTCAACTCTTCTTCTTCAACAAACTTCAAAGTTTTTTCAACACCCTGTGATGTACCTACAATCACACACAAATCATTAGTCTTAAAAACATAAGGCCTTATGGTCTCACTGGATGCTTCAGTCAACATCTCTCTTTGCTTCTCTGGATCCTTCATTTGATTCAATTCCTCTGTAAATTTCTCTTCTGTTACATCACTACTTCCACTCTTCCTCTGGCAATCTTCCTGAATTGTCCTAGTTTCAACATCATTACATTGTAAACTTTTGTCAGCAATTTCATTAAACAAATACATTTGTTTACCTCCTTGGAATTTTTCTTCGGTCTTTCCACTTTGTTCCTGTTCTATAACAGCTTTGACTTGTTGTATTACCCCAAATAAGAATTCATTTATGATTTCTTCCTGTTGTAACCAATCAACACTTTCCTTCTCTGAAAGGAATTCTCTGCTAGACTTTACCTCAAGAGTTTCATTCTCCTTTGTGACAGTTCCATCAAACTACTCACCGTCTTTTGCACATCCTGCAAACATACATAAACTGTGAGAAAAAATGTAAGGCTTCATGGCCTTATCTCTTTCTCTCGCCAACACATCTTCAGATGCTTCTGAACTATCCCAATAGTTCATGAGATCTTCCTCACTGATCTCTTCACCCAGAATTGCACCATGTTCCGGGCCACAAATGGAAACATCCATTTTTAATTCAGCCTCTCTGAGTTCTTCACAACTCAACATCTGCTCGAGCTTCCTCAACTCTTCCACCAACTGTATGTTTACCTGCTTTTCCCTCTTTGCATGTAGCTTCTGCCACTTCACCTTCTTTCTCATGGTCCAACCATGTGTCTGGTTTTTCACATTTTCCTGCAACAACTCCATTAATGATTCAAGGTAAATTTTTATCTCAGCCTTCTTTTGCTCGTACTCTTCATCTGTCAACTGTTCACATATGCCACTTATCTTGGAATTTTCCTTCTTCTCCCCTCTGTTGTGGTCTTCATCAGATCTTCGGAAATGACTATCAACTATCATCTTCCCTTTCTTTTTGAACTGCATCTTTTCACATGTGGAATTCATTTAATCCACTTCTCAGCAATCCTTCACACTTGCCATTCATCAAAATTCAACTTCTCCTCCTGCGCTTGGATTCTCTTGGTTCTCTGTCTTGGAACCAATCTCTGGCAACCCTCTTGCTACAAACAACACTTTAGTAACTCATGCGCTACAATAACCAATTATTTGGGTGTCGGGCTCCGCCAATCATGCACCCAATTACATTCAGACTTTGGACCTATCTTATGACTCTTTGACTTCAAACTTACACCAATTTTTCATTTTGGATGAAAATACTCAATCTCAATACAAACTATCCAAACTTTCATTTGACTCTAACATCTATTTTCACTTCAAGCTTTGTCCCAATAACAATGATAGTGGATATTTTGACTTAATTGAAGTTATACAATTCTTCAATAAACATACACCCCTAATACATTTAGGATGTAAATCTTCACCCACTTTCATACTTCATTCTTATGATAAATCATCAATTTGCCTTATCATTTCACATGATACTGAAGTATTTAGTCAAATTGCAATTCATGTTTTCCAAGATTTATTTTAAGGTGAAAATAAATAAACCATTCAATCTTCAATATTCAAAAATACCTTCCTGAATTATCATACCTCATGCTCCTATTAAGGTTATTAATAAAACTTTCTCTTTGCAAACTCAACCCTCTGGTTTCCATTCTTCTGTGCCATCTTTGTCATTGTCAATACTTGCATGCTCACAAGTTCATCATCTTAATGCAAACATTTCCTTGCACTTATATACACCATGCAACATCAATTCACATCTCTTCACCTATGTACAAAGAACAAGAAACTTCTTCGATGAATGATGTAAAACTTGTACATTGTGTTCATCCTGAATATCACCTCCTTAAATGTTGTCACATGATGGTAAAAACAAAGGTTTACAATATCAAGCAATTATATTTCCAATCACCAATCAAAAGAATTCTTCTTTTCCCAACTATAGGCTTTGTCCAAAATAACTTAACCAAAACTGTGAAGAATCCATATTATGCATAATAAATCATCACACTATGCATAATAAACCTCCTCAAATAAACATGCATATTTCTCTTTATGTCATCCAGGATTAGCACATTTTCATTCATTTTCCATTCAATTTTACCTCAGCATCTGCAACAGTAGTCTTCCCTGCTGCCACTTACCTCACCAATCCTTCCTCTGGACTTGGTCTTTGGCAAGCACCAGTTCTCTATTCTCTGGAACCTCTTTTAGCATCTCTCTGCTCTCTCTAGGCTTCAACTCACGTGCACACAACTATCCTTCTTATCCAATCTCTGTTGGAATTCTTCAAGGTTCTGCTTCCATACTTTTCTTTCATTCAGAAACTATTTCTAGTCTCTTTCAACAGTACTTTTAAAATTGTGATCTTCGTTTGCTGAGATATGCAATATGAATTCTGCAAATATCATCTTCAAATCAGAGTTAAAATAAAACATATCAACTCACCTTCAAGATCTCTGTGTGATCTTGTTCCATTTCTCACCTACACTATATCTCTCATCTTTCAGATTCAAAGTCTGGCCTCCTTTTAATTTCTCCATCAAACATGCATTCTCTTTCACAACATGCTCGTTCTCCCATGAATCTTGCATAAATAATTGAAATTGTATGCTTCTGTTAAGGCCCAGGCTTATCTTCATACCCAAAGGAATTGATTAACTCGTTATTTTATCATTGTATTTCAATACAAATATTCTCTTTCCACGCTATTCCATTAATACGGTTGTTAGATCCACATGGAATAATAGAAATTATGCATCACTACAAGCGTTGCATTTAAACTACGTCTTCACTTGGAAAAATACTTTAACTACCATAGGATTCAATTACATGGGCATTTGTTCTGAACCTTTCAACAATTTCAAATATTTTTGTGATAGCTCAAGCTTCATCTAAAGCGAATATGGTACTACCGTATTGACTTAGAAAAATACATAAGATGGCCAGGACAACAGACTTCATCCCAAACAATTCAGAAGTCAAATATACAACATATGAACCACCCAAATACAGTGATTAAACCAGTCCAACATGGTGCTAGTTTAGAATCACTAGTGCTCGAAACATACATACAAAAAATTCCTGTTAATAAAATGGTCCACCATCACCTAAAAATGGAAATGAAAATGAGCTTATGTATGTCCATGTGAAATGGAGTTTGGAAAGATTTCTATATTACTAATCGGTCCCTAGCCTCTTTAGGAGGAATAATCACTACAGGGCAACTACAATGATTGAAGCAGTATTGACTCACACTCCCTTGCAATACACTCTTGAAAATACCCTGGCCTCTTGTTCCCATTACAAGTGCAGTAGGCTTGATTCTTCCAGCTTCAGGGCAAATTTCCTTACCTATGTCACCCTCCTACCGACTATTTGCATCATGGCAACTTCATATGCTTCTATTGCAAACCTTTCCATTAGAGCTTGTACAGCTCCTAATAGCACCTCGTCATCTGAATGGGGAACAACATGAACAAGGTGGAGGGTATCGGCCATGCGACAGAGATGTACAATGGCCCAATCAAACGCATGTATTCTCTGCAGCATGTGACTCCAGCTACAACCATAACAACACTCTTTTCCAGCGCAGAACGTATCTTCAACTTGCTCTTTTCGTGACTATGCTCCCTTGTTTCGATGGCAGTCTTCTGCACTTTACACACTCCAACAAATATACATGTAACATATATATATATATATATATATATATAAATTTCAGATTCAAAAAAAATGTAGAACAGGCATCTTTCAGATATGATACCAAATGATGCAGGGATTCTGCTAGAAATCAAATCCTAGCATATAAAAAACTCATTGCTTCACTCAATATGAAAATGCTCAATTTTTCCTCACATAAAACCATAAAAATATTCAACTTAAAATTCGCACGAAGGAGAAAGAGCCATTCAATCAACTACATATATAAAAATATAAAAATTCTCTGGCCAAATATTACAATGGAGAGCTTCTTAGCTCTTGGCCCTTTATAAAAGTTCTCCAATCATTCCTCACATTCTCCTCCCTTCCCACTCTCTCTCAGCTTATTTTCTTCCTTACACAACTCCCATATTTATACATAAATATGGATTTAATTCATTCCAAAAATCTCTCCACATAAATCTCAACAAGATCTAAATTAGATTCATTCTAGGTGTGGACTCAACAAAGTCTTGTACATAGAATTACTACTCCCTAAATTTGCTACCTAATTCTATTTCACTCATATCCTTTTATTTATTAAAATAATATATACAATAATCCTCACCTTTACACTTTTCTCCCTTAAATTATTAAAATTAATAAAATAATTAAAAATCCTCACCCCCTATTTCACACAAATAAATAATAAAATTTGAGCTTGATGCTCCTGCATCAGATGGAGGCTCAAGTGATCCTGATCCTAACAATCTGCTTGTTGAGGCTCGAGAATAGGAACTCGAGGAGCTGATGATGAAGCAATCATCATCAGCCAGGGGCAAGTTCCAAAGACCTTGCCCCAATAGAATCGTCTGATGATTAACTACCAGGATGATTTGTTAATATTTTTTTTTCTTCTGATGATCTGGTCAGATATCGTTTACTTTAGTAGTTGTAAGTATAGATGGGTAATAGACATGATGGAAAATAAGGCTTTGAATTACAAACTCAAACTGTTAAATTTTTAGATGGCTTATAATGTGATTCAGTGACAAACAAACCTGGTTTCCATCGGGTAGGTTGAGGCCACTGAATATACTATCTATTGTAACCTGCTTTTATGAAAGAATGAATAGAAAGGTACTGCCAAGGTTGCAAAAAAAAAAATTATACCCTAGGAATATGTACCCTTAGATTAATAAAGCCAAGGGATTGATATTATAAACCCAAGGAAATAATAAACCCAAAGTGTTAATACTAAAACCCCAAGGGATAAAAAATATTAACCCAAGGTATATAAACCCTAAGATAAATAATATAAATGCTAAAATAAACATGGTTGACCACAATCTATTTTCATATTGAGAATATCCTTTGTCACAATGAGACGTTGGACCATGGTTGAACTTGCAAAAAATGACAACAATAAAATTTTTAATTTAATTTCCCCTTGATTAAATTAGAATAAAATTGTAATTGCACATCACATGATAACTTGTAGAAGTTAACTAAGTTAGGATGACTTAGTTGGTTCAGTTAATTTGAGTTGAGGGTCAAAGTAGAAGCATGTAGAGCATCTCCTATATTATAGGAGCCCTGGTTGAGTTTATTTTGAGTTGTAATTAATTAATTCAATTTATCCGAGTCAAAATCAATTTAACGATTTCTAACTAATGGAGGAACTAGTGAGAGGTCAAAGTGTGGAACTGGAACTTGAACCACATGCAATGATCAATTAGATAATTGATATTCACTCATAAATAAGTCATGCATGTTGGTTCTGATAAAGACCCAATTGAGATTGGAGTTCAAGGGAAGTGTACTATCAGTTGTATAATCATCTAAATTGTATAGGTGGTGCATGTAATCAGATGAAGGCCCCTAATGTATTGTGCAATATGGATTGGGAATTTCCCTAATTAATAGGTCCTAATTACCCAAGGAAGCAATGAAAGGAAATGGGGATCCTAGAGGGTAGAAAATTGGTTAAGTATTGAACCAAGATTGTCTAGGAATCAGTGAGATAGATAGAAATAGTGCAGAGGTTTCTTAGCTTGGAGAAAAAGATTGTAATCTTCTCATATTTTATGAATTATGCATAACACAGATAATGGGCTTTTTAGCTGAGGCTTTCCCCATGAAATACTTGTGTATTGTGCAATTGAAATTCTTTCCCTTTAATGTTTTGTGATTTCGTGATGCAAATTGGTTTCCGTAATTGGTAGAGTAGATTCAAGTATATTGTATGGAATAAGGACCACAATAAGCACTAAACCAACATAGTGCTAAGAATAAAGAACCCACCAACTCCAAAGATATCGATAAGACAATGACACCTCAAAGACAAACAATAGTGCAAGAGACTTGGAAGAGACTACTTCCCACGAGACAACTATAGACCATAAATGATCTAACCTCCACAAGTTATAGTTAGACTGAACACATAGAATCAAGGAAAGAAAATAGTATAGAAATATGAACAAAACTCACCCACCAAGCAAGCCACCATGATAAAATGTCTAATAACTATTTTGCTAAGGAGAAAAAAGATTCGAGTTATAAACTGCTGCAAAGGCAATAAGGCCCCCAGATTCAAAGGATACGTAACAACAATAGGCTCCTACAAAGACCTTTTAATGAAACCCACACCGCGTCAAGTAAAAATAGAATACAAGGGAATTAATACGCTAACCCGTGAGAAATATTTTACCCATTTATAACTTTGAAGAAGAGCAAATTAGAGGTTCATAGAATAATTTTTTCTTTGCGCATCTCATCCATCCACCCAAGGAATTGTCACCATTTCCATCGTCTACCTTGTTGTCTCCAACATCTCCTATCTAATATCCACCTTCCACAACCTCCGAGAGAACCAAGGAATTATTGCCACAATGAATCACAATCATAGAAAAACCTTCAACATGCCAATTTAAATCTAAAAACTCCCACTTCTCATTCCCTTTCACTAACAAGTCGTGAAAACAACTCGGAATCGTCAAACACCAAAGGGGGAAGGAAACTTCTACCTGTGATAGGGGGATTACATACACAAGGCACAAAATCCCGCCTCTTTGAATAGAAAGAACTTATAGGAATGCACCAAAACATGGCTAACCATAACAAACAAAATAATCCTTCACATTGTGTATGGGGGAGGAAAAATATGCCATCCCCCTCTTAATTATATTGATATTCAGAGGCATGGTGGGCACCCTCTTGATCTCATTTTCCACGTGTTTGGACATCCCCATTGGAGAATGCCCTTTTTTCCCTATTAATTAAATTCATTAGTTAAAAAAATGTTTTTTGAAAATTGTCATATAAAACCAGCCTAGATTCATCTTAAATTTGGATTTGCCAAGCACAAAGAGGGATCAAATCTCTTTTCACTCTAAAAGAGGTTTTAACCTCAAGAAATTTGATCCCTCTCAATACTTGGTAGATTCATATTTAAGATGGATATAAATTGGTAGAATATATATATGGATTCCCACAAGATCATGGAATAAGGTAGACACCTTTTCCATCCTTGGGATTCACATGATCTTTAACCGATCTGAGAGAGTTGTGAATGATGTTAAGGGGTTTGAAAGTAGAATAAATCTTATGCTTCTTAAGGATCGTGGTGATCTTATCCGTGGTTCCTTGAATAAAGGGAATGTGCACTCCAGAAGACCATTCTTTAGGATTTTTTTTTTTTTAAATTTATATTAGGACCTTTTTCTACTTTAAGAAAAGCTTTGAGTCCTTGGGATTTACTATAACCAGTCTTATTGAATGCATTAAGGAGATGGGTTTTTTCTCCTTCAAGGTGGGATTCGTCAGATATTCTCAGCACCCTAGTCGCTAAGATGTTGAGGACACCTAAATTCTGAGCAGGGAATGATGCGAATTAGCATGAAGATATTGCTCAATATGGGTTTTCTTCGAAAAAAACTGATTGGAGAAAGAACTATCTCCCTTTCTTGAAATAATAACATCGAGGAAAGGAAGGCTACCATTAACCTCATATTTCGTCGTGAACTTAATGGAATAGGATTGACTATTGAGATGAAGGAAAAGGAGATCTAACTTTTCTTTACCATGAGGCTAGACAAGGCAAGTGTCATCTATAAACCTTTTCCAGAGTTTAGGTTGGAATAGAGCAAAAGAGAGGGCCTTGGATTCAAAGTCCTCCATGAAAAGATTAGCAACAACATGGGATAGGGGGGAACCCATGGCCACACCACAGGTCTGCTCAAAGAATTCACCTTCGAAATTAAAGAACGTCGAGGTGAGGAAAATTTCAACTGAATGGGCAGTATCATGATCAGTAATGCGATTGATGACATCAATAGCCTCATTAATGGGGGTATTGGTGTATAAAGAAACCACATCGAAGCTTACTAGCTTATCATCTATATCCATTTTTACGCCCTTAAGCTCATTAAAAAAAGAGGACAAACCCTTGACAAAAGATTCGATGTGATCTACGAGGGGCTTAAGCTTATTAGCTAAAAATTTAGCTAGGAGATACGTCGGACCACCTATGGTATTAACAATGGGCTGAAGGGGAGCCCCCTCCTTGTGCATCTTAGGAAGACCATAGATTTTAGGAGTAAGATGGTTATTCTCAATAAGATTCTTACTAAGGGTGCTAATTGAGTTGCTAGTAATGGCTAGAGCGACAACTTTAGAAACCTTTTTTAGGGGATTTTTATTAAGTTTCTTATAGCTCCCGCTATTCTCCAAGTGATCTAACATTTCCCTTCTATAGTCTTCTTTGTTTAGGATCACAACAACACCTCCTTTGTTGGCTTTAAGAACAACAATATCCTTATTATTGTTCAAGGATTTAAGAGCCTCAAACTTGGGCTTACTAAGGTTGCTCCTGGGGGGTTTGCTTTCCTTAGGATGACCGCACAATCCTGCCTAACGATGTCCTTAGAGGTCTCCGGTAAATCCCTAATCCCATATTCAATGTCACAAATAATATCTTAAATAGGGATTTTTCTAAGAGGCAAGGTAAAATTAAAACCTTTCTCTAAAAAGCTATAAACAAGGTGGTCAAAAGAGAAACTAGAAAGATTAATAACCTTATTATTGACATGGAAAAAGAAGAATTTATTATTACTATTATTAAGATTATGATTAATATTATTATTTTTATTATATTTATTAATATTGTTAATATTTTCATAAACCTTATAATTATTAATATTATCTTTGTTATTAATAATATTGTTTCTGTTATTATGGTTAAGGATTTTATATTAATTATTATTAATGTTTTTTATATATCGAGGAGTTGATGATGAAGCAATCACTCGAAGAGGAAGGCTCATCGACCTTGAACGAAGCAAGATCTGAGCTTGAAGGCCCATCAGAGAGCTGAAAATTAAAAGGATATTGCACGCCGGAGTGAAGAGGACTCTTAATAGAGGAATAACATTGTGTTAGATCGAGATGAATTTTCACAATGTGAGGGGAGGTGATCACATTTGAAGGAGGATGCAGGCGAGCAGATGAAGGCAATTCGACAGGATGAGAGACATCGAAAATCCATGAACGAAGTGCTATGATTTGATCCACCAATCCAATACTATTTGAAGACACTGAAACCTCTTTCACACATGAGGTCTCAGAAAGCTTCCGGAATTTTTACAAGTGCTTTTCTTCCAAAGAGCTTCCCAACAAAGAGATTTAAGCATTGAGCGGGCATCGATCCTCGTCCATAAGTCTGCCAGAATCAAATTAGAAAGATCCAAATGACAAGACAACAACTTTATGTAAAAAAGATCGAGAGACTTTCTGATTCTGGAAATCTCACCACGAATCAGCGCAAGGCTAGCATTTAAGAACACTCGCTGATCGTTCAAAATGATGAATTTTGTTCACCAAGGTCTTATTTACCAGGGTTTTAATATTTGAATTCATGCTTCTGTAATTCATAGTAATTTTTTATATATCTTTCTGTTATCATCATATTCCGATATTTTTCGAACAAATCAGTGTGGTTCATCTTCATAGCTAGATGAGGGATCAGATCCAGACATTAAGCTTATATATATATAAATAAAGCTAGGAAAAAAACTTGTTTGAGAATTTTTTTTTCTATGATAAACAAATCTAAAGAAACTCTTAATAATATTAAGAAACTTAAAAATAGCAGTAACATAAACTAACTAGAAGAAAAAAATTAAATTAACTAGAATAAAGGAAATAATTAGCAAGTACTTATAATTTTTTTAATTAGTTTAAATCCTTAAAATAATATTAATTCAATTTTTAATCAAATCTAATCTTATTAATGAAAATATCTACCTTATTCCTCTCCTAACCCCTTCCCTTTTCCTGTGTTTATCAATATTAACCATACATTTCTATTATACTTTAATAATTAATAGCAATATTTGGTTCTTTTCTCTTATTTCTTTCCATTATTTTTCTTTTAAATATAATTTTAATTATAATAAACATTATATCTAATTATTTTCTTTTAAATCTGATTTTAATTATAATAAACATTATATCTATTTCCTCTTATTGAATTTTTATATTAATACTAATTCTATTTTCTTTATTGTAAAATTTCACTTGTAATCACTTCATTGTTAATTTAATTTGGCTAATATTTATTATTAACTTAAATTAATATTATTTATTTGTTTTTATTTTTTTTAAGGAATGGGTAGGGGTTTTTATATTAAAATAAATAATTGGAATTAGGTCCAAAACCTATACAAAATGTAATTAGTTCTAGGCCTTGATAGATCGAACATGTCAAAAAATAAAAGTTCTTACATTTGTATAAACTTTAACTTCAGATCTAATAACACTTATGCTATAAACCCTACAAAATTACCGCTAACAAAAACACATATCTACAATACATTGAAAAAATGAAAGAGGCGGGGCCACTTAATCAGGGAGTTGAAGCTCCTCCTCTACTTCACTTCCTAGCTCCAATCTGCATTGTGCTCGCTTCACCGAGTGTCCTAGATGGAGTTCCAAATTAGCTTGAGATTTGACATCCTCCTTCATTTTCTTATTTTCCAACTTTTTAATTCGGGTTTCCATCTCATCCATATCGCTTTAAAAAATGAGCTTCATATTTTCAAAATTTAGTTGCAAGAGATCATATTTATTTTCTTTCTAGCGTCACCATGTGTTCTTGTGATTCTAGTTCCTTTAACATGTTCCTTTAGTCCCGATGCATTCATTGCGTCCAACATTTTCTCCATGGAAACCGCCAAAATTTTCATTAGATCATGCAAGCTTAAGCCTCCTCATCAAATTGAGGTTGCAAAACATTCTTCGCCGTCACAAAATCCCAAGGATCTAACTTATGAATAAAGCTATAGACTACAAGTTGAATTCTCTCCAAAATATCTTGTGTTTGCATGTCGTCTTCCATACCATTTTCCTTCAACTTATAGCCACACATAAATAGAATCTTCCACTAATTTTGAGGCCATGAGCCTTGGACATCAATTCTCGTCTCCTCCAAATCCATGTTGTTTTCTTGGTTGATCCTCTTTAAATAATCACACGATCATATCAAGATACATGGAAGGATTTCAAAGGAATTATCTCTACATCCTAAGAGAAACCTTCATTTGGATTTAATTGTCCCTCCTTCCAACTCCCACATGGATTTATTTGTTGGGTCCTCGTGTCTCCACCTGAAACCCAAGGTCTTATCATTCCTAATATATTTGTGGTCTCCGACTTGCCAGGAGTGCATCATTGGAATTATCCATCATCAACAGTTTTATCCAAACTTCCACCATCCTTACACAGAGGTGATCTCCACAAAACACTCTAATGCTTATATTCATGGAAACAAGGAATGACTAATAGATTCATTCCTTATTTCCAAAATTCCTTGTTATAACAAATCTCCTTGATTTTCCTACACATCGGCCAAATAGTTCAGATGTCGATATATATGAAAGAAGTCAATCACCTCAAACTATTGAATCTGAAGAGTGATACATTGGAGAATTTGTGAGAGGTTCATGGAGATGGAATCCCTACTTTTGTTCCCTGCTTGACCACCAACATTGAATTTCCAATGACTATGATCTTTTAGATTTTCCGCACTATGGCTTGCTTGAGACCTTGCAAAAGTGACAAATATTCTACGTGATTGTTTGTCGTGATTCCTGCACAGGTTTAAATCAAGACTATAGAAATGTTCTAGGGCCCAGGAGCTTTAACCAAAAACCATTTCATATGACCTTCGCTTGGTCCTCTATGCACTATAGCCCCGAGGGCTTAACACCAATTAAAAAGCATGTGCACCCATGGTTTTTACGTCTCCATATAACCAAGTTCTAGCCCAGAATTTAGGCCCTGGCTCTTATTCCCTTTGTGCCTTTAGGTTGATCCTCCAAGGTTGTGTGTCTCGTGAAGACCCACTTGCCACATGCACCCTCATTATTGGTCTTCTGCTCCAACCACCTGCAATCCATTGTGTCTTGCAACCAAGCCAGCCTAGAGAAACCTACATTGTCACTCTCTATGATACCTCTAAGGTCCCTTCTTTAGGATTAACTGTCCCTATGGGACCACACCACTAACACACATACTAATCAGTGTCTTGCCAGGGTGAGCTGTATTGCCACCTGACATCCTTCATGTCCTAAAATTATTTCTCATACACCTGGTCCAATCACTGAACAACTAGGATGACCTATCTTCGTTGCCGTGTCTGCCATTTTGCCACCTATGGAAGGGTGCCATGTGTCACTCGCTAAGTGGTGCCATCTATCACTCATTTCAACCCACTTAGGTACCTGAAAATGCCAAATATGCATGCCATGTGTCACCCTCTTATAAATGCCACATCATGCTAACATCAAATGGCCACTATGTCTCCACATCATATTTACGAGCCAATAAAAATTGTCAGGTGTCTTCATTCCATTCATCCATGTGGCCAAGGGTATGGAGGAAGAGGGGGCCCTGAGCATTGGTTTTTCAATGAACTTATTTAATAAAAGTTTAAGGGTCCTAGGCCAAGTGATTTTCTACATCCTCCATTATGGTCTCCTGATGCCCTGTCATTACAACTCCCTCAATTTTCTGCTACATATGTCTCTTCCAAATTCGAACCCTCCTGGATGAGTTGTTAAGTGGGGCCTCCTGCTACAAACATGCACCAATCACACATTTTTCAGCCACTATGTTGTCTATCATGCATCCTTGATGCTTTGTCATCTCAGGACTTAGCTTATGCCTGTGTTCGTATTCACTAAGTTGATATATCACTCCTGAGATTTTATTCACCCACACTATCCACGCGTGCACCAATACCATCCTGCTAGTTGTGTGCCAATGTTGTTGGCCTTTCCACCTATATGTTGACTATGCTAAGGAGCCTTGAACTTTGAATTTTACCATCATAAATTTAACCATCAATAACCTTCGATCCAGGAGGTCTTTTATAGACTTCAATATATCGTTGGAAATCTTGTTCGGAGCTCTCTCCATCTAAGTGAGTTTCAAGAGCCAATGAGCACATATTATTTAGTAGAAATGGATCCAAATATTAGTGACCTTAGAAATATTTATCAATTCCTTTGACATGCTTGTCAAATTTCCTATGAAACCAATGATTATGGTGACTTAATGAGAACTCTTTCGATGTCATCTAGTGAAAACAACTTTTTCAATACTTGTCTTACATTCTCCCAATGGAAACAACACATTTAACATCAATGAAAACATATTCTAACACTCTAAAGCTTCTTTATGTCTCCCAAGATCTAGTGTTGAACCTTTTCTCTGTCAACTTTGTAAAAAAATGCAATTATATTCCCAAAGGTATAGTATCTGAACCTTTAGCTCTAATTCCAATTTGTAACGCTCCCTTTAACCACCCAACATACATTAGCTCATTGTAAGATGTTACTTTCGCCTAACCCAAGCTCCATAGTTTAGTCATGGGAGTGGGGTCATAATATTCCTCAATCTTTCAACTTATTTGACTATAACCAAACCTTACCATCACATTGGTCTTGTTGAGACCTTCCAAACAGTATAAATTTCACTCAAACCGACTTACAGATGGACCTATATCACCATTCTGTTAGGCTTGTTACCCACCACTTCGGGGGTGATATATGTAAGAGAATTTGTTTTCCATGATGGACCTCAACCAGCAGACAACAACCCCTTGCAGCATCCAACTAGATCGTTGTGCCATTTCTCTGCCACTTGAGCCAACCATGTGGTCCCTCACCCATATGTATTGATCGTATGTTTGAAGGTGGGACTCCCAAATCTAAAGGTATGTCTTGTCATTTGGTAATTTAGTATTGGGTTTACTTATCCGATGGACACTTCTAGGCATGGATTGATGGGGGGGTTTGATGGAAAGAGTGGGCTTAGTTTGCGCTCCTTTCCCTTGATCCCTTTTGGATGTTACCATTGGATCTTAGTCGCGTGGGATATCCTTTATTTTCCATTTGGTTCTAGGGTGGTACTACTTGGGAAATCTCGACATTTGGGTGCGTGGTCCTGCTCCTTTATCTGCATATATTACTCCTTATCCATTCACTATACCCCCACTCATAATTTCTCCCACCTGGGTCCACATTGCCTCTCTGGATCCACATTGGGTCAACCTCCCTATCCCCTTTCCTCCACCTTGGGTCAGACCTGGAATGATGCCTTGGAGGTTGAAGCAACTAAAATAAAAAGTTAAAGAATAAATGGCCACATTCAATGGGGAATTGTACCAAAAAATTCAAAATATGGTCGAGACAAAAGTATATAGCACGTTGGAAAAATCCAATACATGAGAACTACCCCATTCCCATGGCCATCACCCTGGTTCCATAGGCCCTAGATGAGCCTCATTTATCATTTAGGAACCCATGACTATCCCAACCCTTGGAGGGAAATGAACCACCCTACCATGTCCAGGGTATTTACTGCTATATCTTACACATCATTCTCTTGCCCTTTGAGCCTCAAGAAATTTATTAAAGAAAAATCATAAGGGAAAAAGGAACATAAATAAGGGTGGAAAAACCATGGTAGACGCACCTCATGTACCATGATTTCTCCCTCCTACATATTAAATACCCAGGTGTGGACTTCCCCTTATCTAACTGCCCCTATGCCCCATTATGTGGCCTCGGATTGCCCCTCTAATTCTCTATTCCATTTCAATTCTTTATCACTTTCCACCCCCATTTAAGGGATGTACCTTGGACATAATATCCCCTCTAAGGGTAGAAACCACCTAATAAGGTACCTGGCTAACCCTCTTTGGAGCTTGGAGACATCAGCATATGCCAAAGCCCACTACGGAAGGGCATGCCATTATGAAGTACCCACTTTGTTGTCTATGGTTTTTAAGCTCTTTTACATGATTACTCTAATGACTTGTTTTACTAGAAGGCCAGGGGATGCATTGGATCTTATACATGATTGAAAATGGTGTCCATTTGGGTTTGGTCTCCCTATATGGGGTCCTAACCCCCAGAGGGCTACATTGGCACATCTAGGGTGTTTTTAAAGAGCCATGGGCCTCCACAGCAACAAACATCACTCCACAGATCCCCACTGATGTTCAAAGACTACTAGAGATCAAATTTTCGGATGATGATGATATGCATGGTACATTATTCCCAACAGCTCACACAGGACCACCACACTCTTGGCAGGTGTCCCAGAACTTGTATGCTATCATGGTATCATTAATTCCATCATTCAAGCCCCTGCAGAGGATCTAAAAGAATCTTCGACTCATATGGAGACCCATGGGGTCATTGGTGTGTCCCTAAACCCATTGGGAGCACCACAGGTCTACTACTTGGAGAACAAGGGGCCACCCCCTTGTCCATCATATTTTGAGGAGTGTATTCATCATTATGGCACTTTTGATATTACTATTCCTTTGGAGAGCCCCACGACATGGACATATTATTATTTGACCTCTTGAGAGGCTTATTATTCCATGTATGAGGTATTTTGGTGGGCTTGTCACCAAAATTTACAGTTGCATGCACATTATTTTATGTTTAGGGGCTAATGTAGGCCCATAGGTTAATTTGAACTCCTAAAAGGAGTATAAATAGGAGTTAACTACATTCATTTTTATCATCACTTGACTCGGGATCTCTCTATCTTTATAGAACTTTACATTTTTCCTTGGAGGACTATTTTGGATAATGGATGAATTTTGATGTATGGATTTGGGCTATTTTTATCTTGGAGCTTCATTTTTTTCAAATGTGATGTTGGTTGGATATACTCTCTAACATTGTAAGTGCAAATTTTAACGCTATTTTCTTATTGTTGCATAAATTTGTTGAACTTCACTATAATTAGGGCTAATTACCACATGATTGAAATGTGGGATTAAGTGTCTATTTCACTTGTATAATGTATGGGAAATTGTTAGATGAATGAAATTTCCTAGAGATTGTTTTGTGTCGATAATCTTGCACCATTTGTATGAAGTATAAATGCTTGAAGGTCACTTTTTTTCTATTTCCCTTAACATTGGACGAAGTTGTTTTTCCGATCCTCCTTGATCAAGAAACAAAATTCTTAATCATTATCATCCTTGAATCCATATCCCCAAAAGAATCAGGAACTAGTCCCTAAAAAGGGTGATAATTTTCCCCTTATTTTTCACCTTTTTCCCCTTTTTCCTAGGTCTAGCCCTAATAGGTTACCTAGAGCATCAATTTCCTGGGAATACTGACACAAAAAATTTGATCTCCTAGAGGCTACTACATTGGTGGGTCCCCTCACTCTCCTCCAAATTTGAGTCAATTCCGGCTATGGAATCTCTGAGAACCTCAAGCCCTAGCTCTAGGACCAAGTTTTTCCTAGGTATCCCCAAAGCTATAACCCAGTAGGATCAATTTGACCTATTGAAATAAAGATTTTTGTTTGGTCCTTTCCCCCCACCTTTTCCAGGGTAGGAGCATCATTGGTTGCTATATTCCATCCCTGAACCTGGGTTTGGTCTACTTGGCCCTGTGTCGTCTCACTTATCATCAAAGAATATTTATCAAGGACCATTTGGAAGTCCAATTTCCCCCAAGGATTTTAGAGATTGAGAGCCTCATCTATAATCCTTATCCTTCTACCTCAACCATCCAATTCTCCTCCCTTATCCCTAGAAGATCAAGTCCCTTTCTTAAAATGCAAGAAAGCTCCATTCTTCGCCTCTTCCTTGGAAAAGGGTTTAAGGGGTCATTTCTCATATATTCATTGATATATCCTTTATAAGTGGCCTCCCAAAGCATAAGGACTCCTCCCATTGGTGAAATTCCACAAAGAGAAGGGAGCTTTAGCTATGGTAACAGTGGGCTAAGCCTCCACTGTTTCCCTTAGCCTAGCATTTGCCCTCTTAGGAAACCCTTTTAGGTCCCCTACTGGTTTAAGTGGTAACAATGCCTATTACGCTTTCACTACGTTAGTAGTGGGTGACATAGTGGCCTCAAAGTGTATCCACCAGGAATAATACTCACTGACGCCCCGACCTCAACCTTGGTGACTTGTTAATAAGCCTGACTAGGTTAGTAACCCAACCTACTTCTAGGGTCGATTGACTTGACCACAACTAGCAGACTATTTTTGACTAGTTGACAAATCCAACTAACTTTGGCTCAAAATTTGCTCAATCTAGCGACTATCCCGACCTCCAATTTGGTAAGTCCCCACAGGCATCTCTCAACCTATGTTACTGGTGTTCCTTGACTTATGAATTTTCTCTAACTTCTTATTGGGATTTTACATGGCCCAACTATGTGCAACCTATCTACGTGCGAACTATTCTCACTAATTTTTTATTGATCATGGGGATTTCTTGTGTCAACTTCCCAACCATGTTCTTGTTGGTTGAATTGGCTTGTCAGACCTTTCAACGCGACCCATCCTCTTCTTTAATTCTTGTCTTTTTCTGCCTTGAAAACGCATTTAAGGAAATATTGACTCTATGTCATCTTCCCTACCTCATTGATTATTATAACTTGTCTCATTAATGGAACCTCTGCCAGTTTTCCTTAGTTGTAAGAAAACAATAAATTTCTCCTTAAATCCCAAGAATTTTTCTTTCTTAAGCTCTAGAATCTATGTCCCACTACTAAGACCTATTTTTATTCAAGATTACATAACTACAATGTTTACAATGAGGGGTATCACCTAGGGGCTACCACGCCAAGAATTATAATTCAAAAAGATATAGAGAGAGCTACAATAATGAGAATTCCAATGAATATGAGAATTATTTTCCTATTCCTCAAACTCTTCTCCCCTTTATTATTTTTTCTTTTCAACTAATTCTCTTTTTTTCTCTCTTTGGTCTTATTCAATTTTACAATAGGATTGTTGTCAATTCTTTGTATAAATTTTTTTAATTATTGAATTAGATTGTAGGAACTGTGTTTCGGACTTATGTAGGAATGCAATAAAATACAAAAATACACATAAACACAAATATGCAACAGAAATAAGACTTCATTTCAATAATATCACATAACTGTAATATGCTTACAGACAAAATGGAAATAAACTAGCCTAGGGCGATGGTAGCTTATCTCTGAGAAGATATGTGGCGACTACAACCCTCTACACTATGTTACAATGAGGCTCGAAGGCCTATTTATTATTGAGAAATAGTGAAAAACCCTAAACATCCAAAAACCTAACCCTAGGAGATGAGACACCAAACTATGGGCTCCGTTGGGGTAAATTGGTACATCAATTTCCCGGGGTCGTAAATTTGGCATACAATCTCTGTTTGAAGCACATGATACCTCGTTAGAAAGATATATCTGATTAATAAAATTATTGACAATGAATATAAAATAAAAGTCTTGTATTTTCCTAGAAGTGATTTTCCCCAAAAAAACATTGTTTAGGGCCTCAAAACTACTCCAGAATTTTGGGACCCGAAAAACTGCTAAAAATAGTAAATTGTGCTACAATTAAGGAAACTGAAAAACTGAAAGAAACAATGGTGGGGGTGCAAGTGGAATAGGTAGGTGGCCACCAATATCCACCTAGATCATTCTTCCCACCTTAGGAAGAAATGGTCCCCATTGCATTGAGTTCCTCCATGACATGAGGAAACTTCTGCTAAAATTGGTCCCTGGTGAGCCACTTGCCCTGGTGAAGGAGTTGGCATGCTTTGACAACTCGATATAGATGGCGGGTATTCTCGATCTATGTGTCCATGATCTGATCAGTTGTGGATTTTTCCATGTAGTCTGAGTTTAACTCTGTTGGTGTGAGTTGTTCTGCCATGTCGGATGTGTCCAGTAGAGGTAGAAAGTAGGGCAGAAGGCGGTCCATATTGAACACTGGGTGTAGACCAAGGAATGGTGGGATACTAAGTTTGAAGGAATTGTCCCCTACAACCTTGGTGATGGTGTATGGACAATATCGAAGTGGGCGAAGCTTGCGGCAGGGTCCAGCGAGGCGCTCCTTCTACAAATGTAGCCACACTTTGTCACCCACTTGGAAGTTGTGTGGTACCCAATGCTGATCATGTCGCTACTTGCACTTAGAATTAGCTCTGTTCAATATGTCATGAACCTGTTGGCGGATGTGCTGAGTGCACTCAATGAAGTTTTTCGCCTTGTCATCTTCAAACCGGACATGAGCCGAATCAAGCTGAGTAGTTGCAAATGCCATGGCTACATCAATGGGACATAGTAGATGGAATCCCAAGCCCACCTGAAAGGGGATGTAGCCAGTTGAGCTATGGAGGGCCCGATTATAGATGTGTTGTACATAGGGGAGGATCTCATCCCATGTGCGTGGATGCTTTGAGTTGTACATGCACATAATGTGTACGAGCATCCTGTTGACGATCTCTGTCTGGCCATCAGTTTGGGGATGGAATGTTGTGGTATTGGTGAGCTTGGTGTCCAGCATTGACCAGAGGCTGGACCAAAATTTACTGAGGAAATTGTTGTCTCAATCCGAGATGATAGACTGTGGGATCCCAAAGTGTACCCACACTCGTTCAAAGAATAATTTAGAAGCGGCTTATGCTGTGATATTCTTCTTGTAGGCCGACCATAATGGCCATCTTTGAGAATCTGTTGATGACCACAAAAGAAAAAACATTTCCATGCTTAGTAGAAGGAAGGCCCGACATGTAATCCATGGAGATGGATTCCCAAGGTCGACTAGGGGTAGGCATCAAAGTATAGAGGCCTTTCTTCTTGATGGTCAGTTTGGCAATGGCACAGGCAATGTAAGATCTGATGTACTTCATGACATCCTATCGAAGGTTCAGCCAATATAAATACTTCTGCAGTACTGCCACTATTTTCTCGACCCTGAAATTCCTATCGACCCGACTGTAGTGTGATTCCCAAATCATCTTGGCATGCTCTCTTGAAGGAACACAAAGGTGTCCTAGGTGACATAACAGTGCATCATGGAGGTGAAAATTTGGAACTTGGTTACCTTCCAAGAGCGTCTTGTATGTGTGGCCGAATTTTGGATTGCTCTTGTAGAGAAGCAGCCAATCAGAAGTCTTGTGCCCACAAGAGTTGAGAAGGGTGGTTAGTTCCACAATCGGTGGTCGGCTGAGGCAGTCTACAACATTATTGGTGTTTCCCTTCTTGTACTTGATGTTCAATTGAAAAAGTTACAGATATGTGGACCACTTATGATTGTGATCGTTCTGCAACTTCCCTTATGTCTGTATGAACTTCATGGGTTGGTGGTCTATGTGGATGACTGTTTCCTTCGCCAAAATGTAATGCTTCCATTGTCGGCAAGCTTGCACAATGTAATACATCTCTTTTTCATAAGTGGGATACTTCCAAACTATGTCAGACAATACTTCCAGACTATGTCAGACAATGTCTCACTGTGATATGCCATTGGATGACCCTGTTGAGTAAGAATTGCCCCAATAGCATAGTCAGAGGAATCTGTTTCGATCTCAAATGGTTGTTGCAAGTCTGGTAATGTGAGCACTGGGTAGGGCAGAGGCGATGTTCCAACTCTAGGAATGTCTTCTGTTGAGATTCATACCAAAATAATTTTTCTTTTACTCCTCCTTTAGTGACTTGACTGAAGGGCCAAGTGATATGAGAGAATCCCAACCTGAACTTGTGGTAGAAATTAACAAGACCCAGAAAGTTGCAGAGTTCTGTTAGAGTGGTTGGGGTTGGCCAATCCCGAATGAGTTGGATCTTGGATGGATCCACATGCACCCCCTACTCATCAATAATGTATCCCAAATACTAAACCTGGGTCATGCCAAAAGTGCACTTCTCCAAATTGGCACACAACTTGTGTTGCTACAGTGTTTAGAGGACCTGTCGGATGTGGTGGAGGTTCTCTTCCTAAGTATGGATGAAGATCATGATGTCATCCAAGTACAATACTACAAATGAGTTGGAAAATGGACACAATATGTCGTCTATAAATCTCATGAAGGTTGCAAGAGCATTCGTCAACCCGAAAGGCATGACCAGCCATTCGAAAAGGCCCTCCTTGGCTTTGTAGGCAATCTTCCACACATAAGAGTTTGATTTGTACCTAGTGATACCCAAAATTCAAGTCGATCTTGCTGAAATATTTTTCCCCCTTGAGTTTGTCCAGAAGGTCATCAATCTGTGGGATTGGGTCCCTATTCCAGATAATGATCTTGTTCAACGCCCGATAGTCAACAAAGAGTCTCTAAGTCCCATCCTTCTTCTACACCAACATGATCGAGCTCCCACAGGGTGATGAATGTTGGACATTGGGTTCAATGCTCCTTGTGTGTTTCACGACATGGAATAACCACCTCTCGTGGATCCTAACTCTGGCAATTGTAGTGCAGACTAACGCCTGCGGTTTTTGGTCTAACGACAATCATGATTCCAACAATTGGTATCAGAGCGACATGTATCATGTTCGAAACTCACCTGGCTCGCGTTGGGGGGGAGATTGTTGGACATTGGGTTCAACGCTCCTTGTGTGTTTCACGACATGGAATAACCCTCTCATGGATCCTAACTCTAGTGATTGTAGCGGAGACTAATGCCTATGGGTTTTGGTCTAACGAAAATCGTGATTCCAACAATGAACTCGGTTAGATGTGACCTTTCTGCAGTAGCTCCTAAATTTTCCTCTTGATTTCATCGTTCTCCAAAAAAGAGCGCTGGTAGATTGGTCCATTGGGAAATGGTGCACTTGGGATCAAATCGATGGGGTACTTGACCTGACAGTGCAAAGGAATCCCTGCAGGTGAGGTGAAGATGTCCCCGTACTCCTCCATGACCTTATCCATTTTTTGTTGTCATGCGGAGGAGCCCTGTTTGGAGGTCGTGCCTACAATCTTCTTCTTTACCTAAGGGCAGATCATCAGGAAAACAAATATCCTGATTTTTGAAATGAGCTTACTGTATTGTTTTGGAGTAACCAAAGCGATGGTAGCAAGCGATGCTACCTCTGGTATCTTGTACAACTTATAGCCCAAAGTAACAATAACAGATTGAGGTCAGGACTCATACACAAAATGTTGCTTCTAAAAGTATGGTTGGCCTAATAAGACATCACAAATATCAAGAGGGGAAATGTCACATAATACCTCATCTGTGAAAGGCTTGATGTTGTAGGGAAGGCGACACTGTTGGCTGACGCAAAGATCTTGTCCTTGGTGAAGCCACCCGATGGTGTACGGCTGTGTGTGTGTTGTGGTCGAAAAGCCCAACCGCTTCATGACGTCTACTGAAATGAGGTTCTTTTGGCTCCTGCTGTTGATAATGAACTGCAACGGGGAACCCTTTACCCACATTTGGGAATGGAAGAGGCGCTCCTCCTCCTCTAGATCTTCTGGTTCCTATTTCTGGATCTTCTTGGTGGAAATTATGGCGTTGGGCTCTGCATTGATAATTGGCTTCCCTTTTTCACTCCCCTTTACATGTTCTGATTCAGAGTCGAAGCATGCATCTGATTCAAAAGCCTTCAGCTCGGCCACCAGTCACTTCTTCGCCCACCACTCACTTGTGTTGTGAGTGGAGCTCTTATGGAACTCACACCACTTTCTCATGTCCTTATTTGGCTTCACGATGTTGTTCTTTTCTTGCAGCTTTGGAGGGTTATCCTTGGCCTCCCCACCTTGTCTTTGTCCTTTGTTCTTCGGATTTTGGGTACCTTTCCCTTGCTACTGATTCGCAGATCCAAAGTCTCACTTCTTTTGTTTGAAATTCTTCTCAATCTTGGAATCATACCGGTATGTCGCACCAAGCGAGGAGATTTCAAGGAAATCCATTTCCTCCTTAATGCATCTGTGTAGACAAATGATGTACTTCATCACCAAAAGTATCTTCGAATCTTTGATACCCAAATTTGTGTGCAGGGTATGGAACGTATTCATCAGGTCATGCACATCTTGATCCCTTTGCTGCCACAACGCAGTACATTGTATGTACTTATCCTCATAGCTCCCCACAGGATAATATTGTTCCTTAATGGCATCTCGTAAATAATTCAAAGTGGGTGCAACCAAAAATTTAGAGGGTTCCCTCTCATCCTTTTGCTCACAGTAGGTTTCCCACTAGTCCCTGACATGGGGGGAGACTTTGACACTACAAGGAAAAGACCCTCTAGCGGATGTTTTTGAGGAA
Source organism: Pinus albicaulis (assembly GCA_034641835.2). Lineage (NCBI taxonomy): Eukaryota > Viridiplantae > Streptophyta > Pinopsida > Pinales > Pinaceae > Pinus > Pinus albicaulis. The sequence continues at coordinate 799,162,434 of CM076572.1, read as the reverse complement.
CCATAAAGAAAAATACCCCATACATCCATTTCTAGTGGAGGTTACTAGAGGAGGTTGGCAGGCAGAGGGTTTTGCAGATGTTTTCCTATCGGTGCTCTTATCGTTAAAACTCGCCCCGGTGCTCTCAAAAACATAAAGCACCGATGCGGCCTAAATCAATTGCACACTAGACACTGTGCACTCCGTACACACACGCCCGGTGTGTCATAATATAATAGAGCATCGGTGCCTCACAACTCATCTGTGCCAGTGCATTATAAAACACAACGCCAACACCAAAACCACGCGGTGCAATAGACAGAAACCGCACCGCTGCATCATAAAAACACGCTAAAACACAAACCGACTGGTGCGTTTGCAGCAAACATTACCGGTGCACCTATAAATAATGTGCAACGATAAAGGGTTAAATTAAACGACAAAAAACTCAGATTTTTCATTTTTCCAGTGCTCTTGATCTATCAATTATCGGTATGCACGATACCATAGAACGCACCGGTGCGTACCGAACATTGGCACACCGGACAATGTGCGCGAAGTACACACAGTCAGGGCGTCCAATTACTGTAACACACCGAGGCGTCAATACTCTTTCGTGCTGGTGCATCATAAAACACCACGCCAAAATGGAAACGAACCAGTGTGCTCTTCTCTAAGAGCACCGGTGCGCCAGAAACAACATGCATTAGAATAGCGTTATATAAAAAAAAAATTTAAGGCCAAAAAACTGGTGCTTTGCGACTATTACGCACCAGTGCTTTATCATTACGCTGCCCCGGTGAATCATAAAATTTTCGCGCCGAAACTGAAACATCCCGGTGCGCGGTTAGGGAAATGCCTCGGCGCGTTATAAACAATGCGCCAAAATTGATACCGCCCGGTGCGGTTTTCTTAACTTCATCGGTGCGCTTATAAAACCCCGCGCACCGGAACAAGACTATTAAAAAAAAAATTACGGCAAAAAAACTTCATTATTCACTTTCCTCAGTGCTCCAGACCTTTCAAGCCCCGGTGCTATTTCCTTATTTCTGAGCCGCCCTACCATCGGTGCTCTCATTGCACCCATTGCACGCACTGTTGCGTTGCATTGCCAACCAATCTGCAGCTTGCATTTTGAAAAATAGTGGGAAAATTTTATTTTCCAAATTTTACAGCCAATATGCCTCTTCGACTGCGAAATGTACATGTATTTTTCTAGTTTTTCTATAATTAAGCCTTTTACCGGATTAGATATTGAAATAAACTTAAAAATAACAATTAAAAAAAAAAAAAAAATTGTCGCACGATGCGCTCGAGCTGTTCGGCTCACACCGGTCGCGGTGCTACCTGTAAAATTTACAGGCAGCACTAATACCGGTGCTAATGGTAACCGCATCATTTCCGGGGTGGTTCCGGAAGGTGCCCCAAAAATTTTTAAATTAAAAATAAAAAAAGAAAAGGGCGGTGCACTCATTTATCTAGGCGTACCGTTGACCCTGGAAATCATAGTGCGATGCGTTGACTGCATTTTCCGCCCCGGTTTATGTCAGCGCACCACATTTTGCATTTCGAGAGGGTCAACGGTGCGGCCGAGTAAAATACCGCACCATCAACTATGTCATTGTCATGAAGTCGGTGAGTTGACACGACTATACGCATCGGGGCGTATATTTCAGTCAGCGCACCGCTATTCTGAATTATATACAGTCCGCGGTGCTTGAAAAATAGACATCAGCATCGAAGCCGGTGTGGTCAGTTTCTTTAGCGGCCCCGAGGACGGTGCACTAAAATATTATAACGCACTAGGACCGGTGCGTGACTGTTTTTATGGAGCACCGACTTGTATGTATTTTTTTTTTTTATAATTATATATGTATATTTATAAATACATTTCTATTTTAATAAAATAAATTATTTAATATGGCAATGATTTAGAGAGAACAGGAGCAACAATAGCAACAACAAGCAGAACAATATGACATGATTCGCCAATGGGAGGCGAGAGAGAGGGAGAGAGATGGATGCCCTTGCCCTATTACTACAGATACCCAGGAGATCCTTAAGTAGGTAAGCCTCCTCAAGTTCTATGAGGAGGCTATTTCCAGCCTAAAGGCCCACAGTGTGCTTTTGAGACATCTTATCGGCAAGTGGAATGCCCATCGACAGGATTTTCAGGTTGGTCTTGACCAGTGGTACACACCCACTGAGGAGGAAATTTATTTTATTATAGGATTATCAAGGAGAGGGGTGGATTTTCCCTCATTCCAAGACGTGCCACCTGGTTGTGTAGCAGGGAGTCAGTTAGTTTACTCATAGAGATACATTGGAGCACATGTACTGTCTCCTTCAGAGTTTCAGGTACCTGGAGGTCAGTTACGTATAGGTGCTTTTGGTAGACAGGACGTGCAGTGCCTCTCTATTATCGCTTCGATCATTTCGCACAACACCGGTGATGGGAAAAACATTAGTTGCTCGCTTTATATTACATTGATTATTTAATACAAGAGCCACGACTTGTCAGGTGGTCTGCTATTTTTTTGTGATAGTTTTGTATGGCCTTAGATAGATGTCGTGCTCATGCACAAGGGAGGGTCAACTTGCCTTTTGCTTCAAAGATTTTTTGTTTATTTTTTGAGAGGTTTCCAGAGATGAGACTGAGTTTTGTTCGACAGCCTCGTAGGTCGATGTTGCAGGCCCGTATGTGCATGTGGGGGCAGATGATGCCCAAGAGGGGAGACACTATGTTTCCAGCGAGGATATCACATGATTCACTGGACTTACTAGCCAGCGTTGGCGGGCTACATCCCTTCATTATGGTCCCATGTCCTTATGCTGGACTAGATTGGCGAGGTTGTCCCAACATCCTCTTCACTCCTGATGAGCCGCCAGATGATAGAGGTAATATTACTGTTTTATTTATATTTATTCTAACATGTTCTTTAACTTGTTTTTATTAAAATATGTAATGAAATTGTTTAGTTATTGTTGTGTACTTGTATATATTTTGCAGACATTAGGTCTTTTGATGGCGATGAGATGCAGGATCCACCACATGATCCAGTTGTCGATCCTGATGATTTCGATCAGGAGATGGCCGATGCACCAGATGATCGGGATGATCCTCATGCGCCTCATGGTGCACCGGTACCGCCTTTTGCTAGGCATGGTCGACCAGAGACCAGATACCGAATGGATTTGGGCAACCAACTCTGTGGATTGATTTCAGATGCGAGCATCAGGCCCGTTCATTATAGAGATATACAGGGTGATGGTAGATTGATATGGATGTGGAGAGGCATGTCGCGTGACATGTATGGCCTGATGCGGCATGTCGTAGGAGCTACGACAGCTGTTACGCAATTGAGGAGGATTGTCCGTAGCTATAGGCGTAATCGAGCTGCAGCACGTGATGGACAGTCTGCTAGCAGCCACTCAGATGCATCTCATGATTGTTCACCTCGCAGCGTGCCTGATGATCAACATAAGGCTCCACTGCCAACATTTGACACTAGTCATCATGGAGATGAGGTTGGACCATCGGCCACGTCCAGTCAACAGCCTGCAACATCCACCATGAGTAATAGTCATGATCATCATGAGCAGGCTGGACCATCGACCACCGAGGCTGCAGTACTATTGACTAAGTAGGCCGCCTCCACTACTACTGTGCCTCATATTGATCATGTTGTACTACCACCAGCGGATGCATCCATCAATGCTATTGATCATCATGATCATGAGCAGGCTATTCGACCATCAATTTTCAAGGCTGTACCCAGTGTTACTGAGCAGGCTGCATCCACTTCTACTAGTGTTATTTATGTTGTTATACTACCACCAATGCTTGATCCATCACATGATTTATATTACAGTTGTATATTTTTAACATTATATATATATATATATATATGGTACATGTATTTTATATTCATGTTACAGTTGTACTTAATTTTCATGTTGATGATCATCATGATGTGGTGCATATTGTTAGTCATGTTAGAGATGTTCATTTAATGTTTAGCTTGCAGATAGATGTGTATATGTGATAGGCGCATGAGTTATTTGACATTATATTGAGAAATATATTTGATGTTTGTGTTGTGATGATGTTAATATATAATGTTAATTTGATGTTAATTGAATGTGTTTATTAGTCGAATATGATGTTTGTACGATGGTTATCATGATCGTGATGATGTTTATTAATTAATTTAATATTATTAAATGACCATGATATTTTTAAATATTATGTCATGAATGTAATTGTAATTTAAATTTTAATTCTATGTAAAATTGTAAAATTGTATTTGTATTTGTACTAATTGTAATTTTAAGTGTAATTGTATGTAAAATATTTATTAATGTAACATTTTAATTGTAATTGTAATATTTAATTTATTGTGAAATGATTGTAATTGTATATATGAAAAATTGTAAAATTGTGATTGTAATTCTAATTGTATGTAAATTTCACAAATTGTAATTGTATGTAAATTTCACAAATTGTAATTGTAATTTTAATTGAATTGTATGTAAAATATTTGTAAAATTGTAATTGTAACTGTAAATGTAATTCTATGTAAAATTGTAAATGTAACTGTATGTAAAATTAAAATTGTAATTGTAATTCTAATCGTAATTAATGTATGTGAAATTAATGTAAAATTGTAATTGTAATTTTAATTCTAATCGTAATTATAATTTTAATTAATGTAATTGTATGTAAAATTTTAATTTGTAAAATTTTAATTCTATTAATGTGAAAATTTTAATTGTATTAATGTGAAATGAGTTTATTAAAATATTAAAATTTGTAAATTTGCAAATAATTGTACAATAACAAATCTAGAATAATACGAATTTTTGTAACATAAAGTTTAGAAAATAATGAAAATAAATTCATGTACTTTATAATTATCATTCTTTTATTATGATCTTACATATATAAAGTTTAGAAAATAATGAAAATAAATTCATGTACTTATAATTATCATTATTTTTTATGATCTTACATACAAAAAAAAAATTAAAAATTAAAAAGTCCGGTGCGCTTATTATCCTAACAGGCCCCGGTGCGTTGTATTAATAAAATGCACCGGTGCGACACATTTACGCGCACCGGAAACGAAAAAATGCAAATAGAAAAATGCAACTCTATTTTGTTTAAGTTAAAAAAAAGCGACAATTTGAAAAATGGGCGGAAAAATATTTTCGAAAATCTAATTTGATAAAATAATTCTTTGAATACTAAAGACTTTTCATTATTTCACTCTTTTTGCTAAAAATTTTCAGTCAGATTTTTGCAGGAGACAGACTTGGAGCAAGAGAGTACGAGGGCACTGTGGATGGCGAAATACATTCCAACAAAAGTATTTAGACAATCAGAAACCAAAACTCTGGTGATTCAAGTCATGTATCATAGTATTTTAAACCATTTCGTGATTAAATTTAATTCTTTTTTTTACTTTTTTCTGCAATTTTTTATTTTTTCTTGTAGTTTTATCCATTTTTACCCTGAACCCTTTATTTGTTTGTTTTTTCCCTTCTCCTTGTTTCTATGATTTCAGAATTAAGGTTTTTCATTTTAGATTGACATCCAACCGACGAGACGACTTGCATAGTCGGATCCCAATCCATTCCGAAATTGCGTGAATTTTTGAAAAAAATGGATTTTTCTTTATCGGTGCGCCCTGCGTACTCCACCACATCAGTGCTCTGTATTATTACAGCGCACTGCGCAAGTTCTGTGTCGTAAAAAATTGAAAACATTTTTTTTTAAATCTGTGCGCCAAATCTAAAATAGGGTACCGGTGCTCTCTTTAACTAGGAAAGCACCATACGGTGTATTACACCGTTTTTGTGGTGCATTTGTAATACCCCACGCACCGTTAGATTTATTACATTGTTTTTGCGGTGCATTTATAATACCGAACGCACCGTATGGCGTATTAAACTATTTGGCGGTACGTGGTTAATATATCCACGCACGGCGGCGGTGCGAGTTTCATGAGAGGCGCACCGGTGTCTCGAGATTTATTTTCTAACTGAAAATTTGAGAATTTATTTATAAATATATTAATGAATGATATGCTACAGGTTTCAGATTGATAAAGAAATGACTGACAAGATATCAAGCAACAAAAATACTGTTAACACATCAAGAAAAGAAAAAAAGGCAAGTTCTTTGTAAATTCTTTATAAAAAATATTATTTTTGAACTATATGGAACTTTAGTTAATATGTATTGTTTATTGTGTATCATGCAGAGCCACAAGATGATGAAGCTTGATATGAATATTTTTTATCTACGACCAGAAGAGCGTAAAAGTTTAATGGAAAAATTGCAAAAAGATGAATCAGGTGAATGAATCAATACTATCGATCCAATATGAGTTTCTTTTCTTAATTATCATTAATAATATACTTAAAATTATTAGATAACATGTGTCAAACACTCTACTAATTCACATCTGTTTAATGTTCTACAGGGACCAACAACTCAGAAAAGGAATGTTGTTCTAAGAAAAGAAAAAAATAGAACATGCAAATGAAAATGAATTGCTCCTTGGCTCATCTGGAGTGGTGCTGGAAGTTAACGAAAGGGGGAAAAACTTTTACAAAAGTTTGAGGGATCTAGTGGAACGAATACAACAACGTGCTTCAAATGTAATATGTAATCATTGAATTTTTCGATCATTAAGTACAATAAATAAACAATTTAGCATTAAATATTAATTTTCAAGAATTTTCTTGTAGAAAAGAAAAGAAAATGGAACCCATTCAACACATAAAATAGGACGACAAGGAAGAAAATGGTTGATTTCTAAGTTTGTGAGTAATTGTTACTTCCTTATAACAACTTAACTAGATTTCATTTTTGTATTTTTAAGTTGTTTTACAAAAATCATCATTGAATGTCTTCAAACAGGTGCTAACATACAAAGAAGAACCATCAGACGAATTGATTGAAATTGGGTTAAATATGGGTTATGAGTATATGTTGGCATATCAGAATTTAATTGTGGAATTTGTAAGCATCTATCGATCTTGTTTTAATTAGCTCCTTCTATAATTAATAGAATGAAAACATCTTTTATATTAAATATATGATTTGTTATGGGGTATAAAACTTGCATGAAACAAAGTATGGAACTGCGCCAACAGATGAAATTTTGAAAGATGGCATGGTACATGGTTTTGAAAGAATGTGTATAGTTTATGAGTCAATTGTTGCTATGGTACGTCATTTTTCTTTTCGATTTACATTGATGTATATTATTTAATATTGGAATTTTCATTATTCTCACCAATATATATACACTCATTTCAGTTTATTTTTATGTTTGTAGATGGAAAGTGAAGAAGAAGAAAACAATCAACGTCGTGAACACAAAATTCCTAAAAATAACCCAAGTCATGGAAGTAGCTCTAGCAGTGATAGCAGTTCAAGCGAATAATGATGATCAATATGTAATTTGGATATCAAAGCAAGGCATTTTATTTTTTGAAATATGTCTGTGAAATCAGACATTTTGTTTAATGTAATGGACATAGTGTCCTAATTGAAAGACAAAGGGATACGAATAATTGTCCCATTTTGTATGATAAAGATTGTCTTATATATATATATATATATATATAATCATAAAATATGTTTTAATTTATTCTATTGCGTTCTCCATTGTTGTTCTCAAATGCACTAATAAAAATTTAATTCATATGAATATTGTTATAAGATTATATATATGTGTCGACTTTTGATGAATAATGAATTTAAAAAAACCACAATAATTCTGATATGATATAACAAATTAATCAAAACAACACATTCAAATGCATTAATAAAAATGTAATTAATATGAATATTGTTATAAGATGTGTCTACTTTTGATGAATAATGAATTTAAAACAATCACAATAATTGGACTGTCAGAGGTGGATGTTTCTAAAAAAAACAACATGAAACCCGGTGCATTTATGTGTCTATACGCACTGGTGCATTTATGATTCTATGGGCACCGCACTAATATCGATTCCAGTTATAAATATTGGTGTGTTTGTGTGATACTGCGCACCAGGGTGTTTATGTATCTATAAGCACTGGTGCATTTGTAGATGCCATGTGCACTACACGAATACCGATACCAATTATAAATCTTGGTTCCTTTCTGTGATACGGAGCACCGGTGCCTCATAAAGATACACGCACTGGTGCGCTTATACAACCTATGGTCACCGCTCAAATCCCAAGACCAATTAAAACGACACCGTGCGTTGTATCACCAACACTAGGCCCGGTGTTGTTGCTTTCCTTAACGGCCCGGTGCATTCTCCTTAGACCGCCCCAGTGCGATGTCTACCAATACGCACCGGTGCATTTAAACCTGATAAGAGCACCGATGGAAAAACATCCGTAATAACCTCTGGCTGCCCATTTTTTTTTAGTTGTGTTCAATTTCCGTTAAAAGCTTCGCCAAAACCTCCGTTACTAGAAACGAATGTGGTATCATATGTTTTTTTAACAATTTTTCCAATTTTATAACACAAAAAACCTCCTTTATAACCTCCGCTAGAGGGTCTTTTCCTTGTAGTGTGAGGAGTGCATGAAAAGTAATCTTTTCCTAGTTGGAAAACTCATGAACCGATAAATACCCTTCTAATAGATTCAACCATCTATCTACTATGTTTGCATCTATTTAGCCCTCAAATATGGGAATTTCAAAGTTTACTTGTACCTTAAAAGGAGTTGCGCTTCCAGAGTGGTTGTTGGCTGTAGATGCGCTGCTGGTGGGCAGTCGTTGAAGAATCTGGGCAAAGTTATTCATCATCGCGTTCCTTTATTTATCGAGGGCCTCCTCGAGTAGTATTTTGATAGGATATCCTACTCCCTCGTCTTTCTTTTCACCCCCCATGGGTATTCGTTGGGGTTTGTGAGGCTGCTCTTGCAAAGGTTCAACCAGATCGAGCCCTAACTCCTTATACCCCGATCGCGTTGGGGACATGCAAAGAAGGATCGAGAAAGAGAAGATCGCTTAGATACCACTGATCTAGACTTATGCAGGAACAAAATAAAACATAGAAATACACATAAATATAGAGATGAATAAGAAATAAGACTTCATTTCACTAATATCACATAACTGAAATATGCTTACAGGTAGAATGGAAATAAACTAGCTAGGGCATTGGTAGCTTATCTCTGAGAAGTGATGTGGCAGATATAAGCCTCTGAACTGTGTTACAATGAGGCTAGAAGGCCTATTTATTATTAAAAAACAAAGGAAAACCATAAACATCCAAAAACCTAACCCTAGGAGATGAAACAACAAATTATGGGCCCCGTTGGCATAAATTGGTACATCAATTTCTCGGGGTCGTAACTTTGGCATACGATCTTCGTTTGACGCACATGATACCTCATTATAAATATCCATCTGAGGACTACAACTGCTAACAAAAAATATTGAGTCAAATACTCCTATTAGCTTAGAAGTTATTTTCCAAAAAAAAACGTCGTTTAGGGCCTCAAAACGACTCCAGAATTTCAGGACCCAAAAAACTGCCAAAAATAGTAAATTGTGCTACAATTAAGGAAACTGAAAAACTGAAATAAATAATGGTGGGGGTCCAAATGGAATAGGAGGGTGGCCACTAGTATCCACTTGGATAAAAATGACTTTTATAACCATTCTATTGTTCAAATCCATTTCTGATCATGACTCCCTATTGAAAGATCTTTTGGTCTCCAAAATATTGAAGGAAACTAATCTAGATCAACCTATGTTTGCTTCTCCGGGACAATATAGCTTTGGATCAATTTACAAACTCTATTCCTAGCTATGGCTCTAGATTTGGCCGCTCACTCACTTATTCCCACATTGTAAAAGTCCACTCACTAAATTCTTATCTCTAAGCAATCTCCAAATTTGAAATTTATAATCAACATTCATTCCCCTCTCTCAGACTTGGAGAATATACATCTTACTATTCAATGAATCCTAATCAAATATTAGTCTTCTTTTTCAATGTGCGCTTAGCATGCTATGCCATCACATAACACTTCTATAAGGGAAATGTGGTCTACTTTTTTTTCTAGGATTAATTTCTTTTGAGCATGGAAGTAACTTCCTAGTATCTTCACATTCTTACAATCATGCCATGAAGTTCTCAAGAACTCCCCCAATGTCATTCACCTCCATGGATAAACCTTTGACACATCTTCAAGAATGCGTTCTCTTAATCTAATACTAAAAATAAAAATTGGATTGTGGCTTCCCTTGGCATCAACTTTTTTTTTCCATCTTATTGGTGTCACTTATATCCTATGCTACTATAGCTTCTTGTAAATATTATAATATTTAGGCTAGAGATACATGCAACTCTTCATCTTCTTCAATATTCACTCTCCAAACTCTTATATTGGCTATGTAGTTTATGTGCTGAAGTTTTTGATGAAGTTTCCAACACTCTGCTTCCTAATTCTCATTCAATTTTTAATAGTGGAAAAATTTCTTATTATTGATACATGGACTCATTGACATACTTCTCCCGCCCATGTTCCATTTGAGTTAAATGTTGAATTATTGAAGTCTTCTTGCCATTCCTCTATCGAAATAAATCTGGTTTGTGGTGCATGGCTTGCTATTCACCACAAGATGCCACTTAATGGCCTTTCTTCCCTCATAATGAGCATCCTTAAAAGTACCCACAACTAATAGTGTTATTTCCTTTTTTCTTGCAACAATGAAAAATAAGGGATGCCCTATTCGATGTAGGCCTCTTGATCTTTCTCTCCTCCTTTCCCCACTCTTTGGCTTGTTACTTCTTCTGAGTAATGGGGTAGGCTAAATATTTGAGCTCTTCTCATCATCACTCTTCTTCAAACTACAATAAGATAAGGTGGTAGTGGGATTCCACCTTTGTGTACTAGATATAATTCCTTTTATGAGCATTCCAACTCTGTCATGTATTTTTATTCACAAAAATTGGCTCGTTGTCCTTTTCATTTTCCTTTCCACCATTGAAACCTAGGCTCTCATGCTTGAATCTTAGTGCAACTATAATGGGGCTTAGGATGTCTTATTTTGTATTAGTCTAGTCCTTATCCATTGTATTCCATATTCCTTAATAGTTTGAATCCAATTCTTTTGGTATGCTTTTCAAATTCACCAAACTTCTATTGAGAAACTTCCTAATGAAGGTGAGCTTACGAGAGTTGTCTCAATCATGGTGTTGGTTTTGATAATGGTAATGGAAGGTGCCCTTGCTCCCTAGTGCTCTTAGACAACTACTTGGATATTTTCTAAGGCCTTCTCCTCCTCTTCCAACTCTTGTCATATTTGATTTGTCATTTTACTGAGCTTATCTTCTTGTCAACTATCCAATTAAAGGACCTTCTCTCCTAAGTGTAGAGGCTAAAATATGTGCTTGTCTCAATTTTCCATAACTGCGGTGAGAGACTTGGCATTCATCAAACTGTATTTTTAACAATAACAGAAACTTGGTATAGTTATCAAGGTTCTTCTCCATCTCTTCCATCCTTTGATTATACATCTCCACCTTCTATTTTAAGAAAATTTTCTCGTCTTGAAGCTGATCATTGTTGGCCTTTAAGTCTTCCTATTTTTATCTTCTTATGTTATCGACGTTGAGTATGCAATGTTCTCTTCAAAGTACTAGTAAATTCATTATGGTCAAGGATTCAACTGCACTAATACCAATATGATCTATAAACGAGGGACTTATAGCCCATTCAGTTCATTGACACAGATCCTTTGTGGAATTTAAATTTTGATATTTATTTAAATTTTATATAGAGATATTTGCCTTTAGAAAGGATACTAGGCCCCTATTCATAAGGAATATCTAATTGCAACTTCACTACTCCTTGTTCTTCAATGGCATGTAATGATGGGTTTGTTGGTTAACTTTATACAACACATGACGCTTTTGTGCTTGGTGTAAGTTGGATACAAATTCCAACTGTCAATAAAGAAGAGTTTGAGTTTAGGCTCCTCTATTGTTAATCACCAAGTAAGTATACACCCAATGGCCATGCTTCTTGACTTCTACTCACTTGAGATTCTTCTCAATCAAATGAAATAAGGACTTGTGGCTATTGTGAAACTTCAAAATCAACACTTATCTTTTAAGACACTTATATTTGAGTGCTTGCTAGTGTAAATGTTGATTGAGTTGTATATAATATTTAATTTTTCAAGTGTGCATACACATCGAAAGATAAACTCAATTATGCAAGTTTCTGCTGCATACAATACTCTAACAACTAAAATCCAAATCACTCTTTAGTTTCTATAAAAATGTTTTACGAAAATCGTTTGTTATTGATTTGATTTATCTTAAACCTTTCCAAGTTAAAATAATAATAATAATAATAATAATAAAATTAAATATATATATATCATTCACTTGTATTGCCCAAATTTTTCTCTCCTTCCATAGTGTGAAGGAAAATCATGCATTCCTAAGCACATATATAAATAAAATATTTATGTAAAGACCCACCTACTATAACTATAATCTCTCATCAAAAACAATGTTTACACCTCCTTGTGGTTTCTTATGAATCTGTAGCAATTTTTAACTAAACTAAACCATCCATCCATTCATTCATCAAAAAACAATGAAGCACTCTTCTTTTGTTCTATTTCACTTAGTTTAATAACACTCATGATATAAAGCTATGGATCTGATTAGCCTAATTCCCTGGGCATTGGGCCTCAAAATATATCGATGGTATGGAAAACCTAACCAATTAAATGGAAGGTTGATAAAATTCAAGATTTTATTAAGAAAATGGGAATCTCACTTTATTTTCACGAAATAAAACAAGTTAATAAGAAATAAAACTAGCACAACTACATCAATAAATGTGGCTGATATATGTCGATAGACACCAATGGATATGGATTTTATATTAATATTATTAAAAATATAAATATAATAATAATAAAATAATAAAAATTATCTTATAAAATATTATTATCATTATATTATAAATACGATAATAATTATAAAAATTATAATGAAAATATATAATAATTATTATTATATTATAATAATATGATAATATTATTAATATTATCAATAATATAATAAATATTGATATTATTAACCAAAGGGACTATTCATATTATAAACCCAATGGATTAATATTAAAAACCCAAGGAATTAATACTAAAACCCCATTGGATTAATATTGAGAACCTAGAAGACGAGGAACGAGGTCGAAACCCTAGCGGAGCTCTACACCAGGCTGACCTCCATGACCTATGGCTTGCGGGATTCCGCGTTGGCTGCCCCAGGCAAAACCTCCATTCCCAGATTGTAAGGCTGTGATTCCTCTCCTAGATAGCTTGAGGCTCACCGATGACTGACTCTAGTGGGGGGACCGCTGCTCCCCCCATTACAGGCCAACCTCCCACAGGGGCGGTGACAAGGGTTGATACCGTTAATCATCTCAACTCTGGCCCGTCTCATGAAACTACATGGGAAACTCCCACATCGCAGCTGAAAAACACACCACCAGCAGAAGAAGTGAATACTAAGTCAGCAACATGCATACCAAATAACCCCAAGAAAATAGTGATCAAGCTCCCAGCGCATCGCATCAATGGCAGAATCAAGTTCGTGAAGGATCATGCACTGATAGGCAAGTTCATGGGCTTCTGGCCCACAGAAAAAGCGTTGCGAGGATGGATAGCTTCAAAGTGGAAACCCAAAGGCCACATTGACCTACAGCTGTGTGCTAAAGGCTTCTTCAGCATGCTCTTCACATGCATTGAAGACAAAGACAGAATCATGGACGAAGGCCCCTATTTCTTCAACACGATAGGTTTATACCTCCGACCCTGGACGGAGCGATGCAACCCTGACAAACATGATCTTACTTGAGCTCCAGTCTGGATCCGACTCTACTCCCTCCCCCAGGATTACTGGGATGATCTGACCCTTAGAGACATTGGTAATGCCCTAGGGGAGTTCGTCAATATCTGTTGGAACAGGGTCCCCTAAAAGCTGTGAATTTTGTACAATTTTGTATATTTTTGGTCTTAATTAGTCTAACGTAGGGGTTTTGGGGTGGGTCAAAGCCTCGAATGCATTGTAATGGGTCAAGGGTAGACCAAGAATCCATAAACCACGGTTTGCAGACCATTGGAAGCATAGGCTAAGTCGATATAAATATATGAACATTTTGAGTCTTAAGGTAGGAAAGAATTAAGTCTGATGCTAAGTGCGAATTGTTAGATCTGTTGTTGGGTTGTTAGGGTAAGGACTCCTGTTGGATTTGTGCATGGAGATCCTCAGTCATGTTGTGTGCAGACCCTGCTGACTGTGTGCATGGGCTGTGTCAGATTGTATTGGGTTTTGGATGCTAATATATGCAGATATGGTTGAAGTACTTATGTGTTATTTGATCTAATGTATTTTTGTTGATGTGAACTATTGGATTTGTTACGAATACTATGGGTTATATGTTTATGCTGCGAATCTGTCTATGTTATGGTATAAATGTAGTCTATAAAAATGTTGTGTTATGATAATTTGTGCTGATAACTGCTGATACACATGTGGATGCAGATTTATTAACTAGATCTATGCATGATAATAGCTCTATATATTGTGATTATATTGTTAAATACCCTGCGAATAGATCTGTCTAGTGCGAACCTGATAGGTTGAAAACGTGGATCTGCTAGAGTTACCTACTCTCTCTCTCAGGGTGCGGAAACTTGGTTCGAGCACCCTCCCATACTGCTTCGGGTGAGACTTTGGCCTACGCAAGCAAGTCACTGCCAAAAGGGCCAGTAGTATAGGGGTTTGTTGGAAAACCTTAACCTCCGAACTTGGGTCAGGACTCCTCGAGCCAACAAATGGTTCTGTTGCTGGGATCGGGAGAAATTTGAGAGAGGGATCGAGTAATGCTAAGGGAACATTAGAGACCTGAGAAGAAATAAATTGAAGAGTGGTTCAAAAAACAGGTTCAAGAATTTGCGATAAAAGAGAATCACAACACAAGATTGATGGCAGAGAAGTGGAAGAATAAGTACTTTTTCACAGAGAGCTACGAAATTTTCTTTGTGAAATTTGCGACTAAGCTTCAAGAGTGGCTTGCAAGGCTTGTAGATTTCCAGAAATGCTGGAAGGATGAACGGGTCATGCAGTGAACTCCAGAGTTGATCCAAAAGTTAGAGAAGACTAATAACACCATCACTTGTATAGTAGATCACTAGGTGGACAGTGTGCTAGGAGGATTTGTGATGAAATTTGCAATCGATCAATTCGTGTCCTATTCGGAGGCAGAGCGGAGGTTCTTCAAGGGTTTCCGAGGTAAGTTTATGAAAACCTTATCATTACTAATTAAGATATTATTGTTCGAAAAGAGAATTCTGTGTAGTCATACAGAGTGAATGAGCTCCGATTAGAGCGAGGGTACAATGTAGAGTGGAAAATACTATAGAACTAATCAAGAAGGAGATATATTTGTCTACATCCCAGTAAGGAATTCAGTTGCACATAGCCCTCCAACTACACCACCTTCAAATCAGCATAGGGGTAAGAACTCACCCGTACCTCCACCACCAGAAGATGAGATGGCCTCGCACATGAAGCTACCTAAATTTAAGGGCGCAGGGGATGAATATATGGATCGGTTTTGGTTTGTCGTAGAGTTGGTATGGACTGCGCAGAATGTGGCCAACGATGCTGTGAAAAGGGCACAACTATCCCTTGCCTTTGAAGTAATAGCCCTAGATTGGTATATGGGATACATAGCTCAGCATGCGAATGCGACCATTCAAGAGGTTAAGAATGCCCTGAAACAATAGTTAAAGAAGCCTAAATCCTACTCTCAAATAGTGAATGATCTAAAAAATTTCAAGCAAGGACCCTTTGAGTCTATGTGGGAAGTTGACCAACGGCTGAAGAAGGTAATCATAGAAGGGAAATTTCTGTATGATGACAAAAAGCACAAATAATGGTTCATTGCTACGTTACTACCTCACCTGTGCGTACCTATGGGTCAGAAAGCTATTGAATTGCAGGAAAAAGCCTTGGAAATTGCTATGAAGTTGGAATCTGCACCGAAAGATGATACCCAGTTGGGAGTACAACAAATCCAAGAACAACTGGGGCGATGCACATGGAGATTCAGAATCTGCGAAAGGACCGAGGAAAAAAGCTAGTCTAGACATATGGTGCATATGATGTAGGGTATCTGGGCATACCAAGGATCAATGCCCACTACTGGTAGACTACCTATAGGTTGGGGGACCCAGTCTGTTGTGCCTAGGACCAAGTGTACCAGCGTTATGGTGTGATTATTTTCACGTAGCCGACCTACATGATATTAACCACTGCCCCCGTCTCGGTGCATATGTCCCAGAACTAAAGCAACAATGGTGTAGGTTTTGCTGATCAGTAGGACACGATGAGCAGAAATTTCGAACTTATGCCCTAATGATAGACCAGGAAAACTTATATAGGGTACAATCAGACCCTTCTTCATCGAGATCCCACTCAGGTGTAGGTGGCTCCCTAGCTAGGGGCAGGGGAGGGAGACGAGGTGGAAGCGCAGGTAGGGGAAGAGGACAATTGATCTGCTATAACTACGGAGAGGTAGGGAATTTTGCGAGGGGCTGCCTGAACCCTGTAAGACAATCCTATAGATACTGTAGACAGTTGGACCATGTGATTGAAGACTGCCCAATTATGATAGCCAAGATGCGGGAAAAGTAGCAGACACCTACGCAGAATGTACAAAGGGTTAAGGCATAACCTCAAGATTAAGGACCAAGCATTAATGTCATAACACACAACAGCATGACCATCGGGGGAGCAGTGGAGAAAGCTGAGGCGGAGCCTCTTATCTGAAAAGCAGCCATCAAACAAAAAGGTTTTGATTTACAAAAGGAAAAGGAAACCTTTGTCATAGCTCGCCAAGACTTCGGTAAGGCTGAGGCACCTACTCCTCAAGCCCCCATGAACCTCAAAGCAGATGATGAGGTCAAACCATTTTTGCAGGCATGTATGAAGCTGCTACGCAACCAAAGAGTCATAGAAAACCTCCAAGCTTTGATAGACATCTGCGCAGAAAGAACAAACCCACCCATGGAAGTCAAGGATGTGACACACTGTACAAGCATAAGAAGCACACTGGTAGCGGTTAACCACGCAAATTGGTGATTACTAGATGGATCAAGTTATTCTGGACCTAGGATCAGATGCGAACGTACTACCTAAGAAAAATTGGCAGCAAATGGGAGAACCAAAGTTGGAATGGTCCACTATCCAACTGCGCATTGCCAATCAACAGAAGATCATACCGTTGGGGATATTATCAAAGATTGTGGTAGATATCACAGGAGTTAAGGTTCGAGCTAACTTCGAGGTCATTCAGATTGTAGAAGATGTGGACCCCTATCCTGCACTCCTAGGATTGGACTGGGCCATAAATATGGGAGGTATCATCAACCTAAAGAAAAGAAGCATGGTATTTGAAAATGAAGGTACACAGGTGATAATACCATTATACCTTGTAGAAGGAGAACGGTATACAAAGCCGGTGTGTGAAGAAGAAGATGTGGAACATATTTATAAGTTAACTGCATGGGACGAAGGTTGGATCAATCTCGCAGCCGATGGTGTACTATGCTAGGAAAAGGATAGCGAATGGTTCTCTTATTCCGATGGAGAGATGGAAAATTGGCAGAATCGATTACATGATGTATCTGCGCTGCGATGCCTTAGGATCACCAAGGACTTTCGATGCATCTCCTTCGAGGTAAGATAACTGTCGGAATTTGATGGATCTGGTAGCATTAAGGAGTTTTTTCAAGCATTTGAATTTGAGGTTTCGAGAGAGCGAAGGTTATGGGTCCTTAATCTAGCCATGCGTGCAACACCTGTGAGGTGTTGGGATACACATAACGGGGCATTCCAGGATTGGGAAGAATGTCAGGATATGATGATCTTTCGATTTGAACCTCTGACCCACTTGCGCATAAAAACATTCCTTGGCCGTGGAGACCTGCACGAGCATCTGTTCACTTGGTTGGAAAAATGGTGTGACCGAACTAGAAAAGAATGGGTTCACCTATTTATTCATGCCTTGGGACCAATTCCCACCGCATGGTACTTAGATGCGGAGCTACATCAGCGCACCCGCCACTAGGAAACATTAAAGGATGAATTTGTAGGCACATTTGGGCTAACAAGGGGAATGGAGGCGCTTGACGAAGCTCTGCAGGATATAGATACCTTCGTATTTGATGAATAACGCCCCTACGCAGCACTTGGGGTACTAACATGGGAAACACAGATGTAGGATATTGCCAACTGCCGTAATATAACCTTAGAAGAGTGCGATGAGGATGCGCGCAATGTCTCTATCCCAGAGTCAGAGGGAGAGTGCGCAGTTGCAAGACCTCCACTACAAACTATGGATGTTATGAAGCCTCTGAAGTTGTGAGAAGTCAACATTGGCACAGAAGAGAAGATTAAGCTGGCTAAAATTGGGGATTATTGGGATGATGATACAGTAGACAAAGTTGCCGAACTGCTCATAGAATATCAGAACTTATTCCTGACGAAGTTTTCAGAGCTTAAGGGGATCACAGGGGGCCTAGGGTTCATGCGCATCACGCTAAAACCAGATGCGTGCCCAGTGAAGCAGTGTCCTTATTGGCTGAATCACAAGTATAAGCAAAAGGTTAATGAATAAATCAATAAAATGCTCACCGCAAGTATCAATGAACCGGTCGAGTAGTCAGACTGGGTAAGCCCAATGGTGGTTCTGGAGAAAAAGAAGAAGGGAGAGATACAAATCTGCATGGACTTGAGCAAGTTGAATGATGCCTGCGTTCATGACCCCTTTCCTACGTCGTTCTCAGACAAAATCCTTGATAGCGTAGGAGGCCAGGAAGCGTACTCATTCACTAATGGGTTCTCAGGGTACCATCAGATCAGAATTGTACTTGAAGATCGCAATAAGATTACATTTTCCACTGAATGGGGATCCTTCCAATATACAGTTATGCCATTTGGACTCAAGAATTACCCTGCTACCTTTTCACGAGTAGTAGTCGCTGTGTTCAAAGAGTTCATCCACAAGTTTTTGGAGGTATACTTTGATGACTATATTATCTTCGGCTTGGTTAAGAAGCACCTCTCGAACCTGCGCATGATGTTGGATGCATGTAGAAAACACCATATTTCTCTGAATATCAAAAGTGCATATTTTGCATACCCTTCGGAATCTTGCTCGGGAATATAGTTTGCCGACAGGGATTGATGGTTGACCCTGTGAAAGTTACAGTGATCATAATTTTGGCAGTATCTACAACTGAGAAGTAGCTGCGTTCGATCCTCGGACACATGCTACTACAGAAAGTTCATTCAGAGGTACACGTTGATCACAACGCCTATGGAAAAGCTGCTTAAGAAGGATGTTTCAATTTTTTGGGATGAAGAGTGTCAGAAGAGCTTCGAGCTACTCAAGTAAAAGATGGTTTCTACACCTATCCTCATTTTTCCTGATTGGGTGAAGGTGTTCCATGTTCATGTCGATGCATTAGGAATCACCCTAGGAGCGATCCTTACGCAGCCTAGAGACAGAGACATTGATCATCTAGTTGCATTTTCTAGTAGGGAGCTCTCTGGTGCAAAGTGAAAATAATCTACCACAGAACAAGAGGGCTTAGCTATGGTCTATGCATTACAAAAGTATCGGCACTATCTATTAGGAGGAAACTTCAAAATGTTTACAGATCATTTGAATTTGAAGTACTTGGTGAATAAGCCTCTGTTGGGGGGGGGGGGGGGGCTCTGCGATAGCTGCGCATGTTCCAGGAATATGACTATGAGATCGTTGTCAAGCCGAGGAAGTTGAATGTTGGGCCGGATCACTTGTCCCGAATTGAGAGTGGCGAGGAACCAACCAACTTGGAAGAAGGATTACATGATGCACAACTATTTTCTATTAAGGTCGTTGATGCGCACTTCGCCGAGATCATCCAGTTCCTAACTAAAGGCATAGCATCAGCCGAATATTCGGTACAACAGAAGAACGAGCCGGTAACCTGCGCTGCAGATTTTACCATCATCGCAGGTCATCTATATAAGATGGGGGCTGACGAAGTGCTATGAAGGTACATTTTAGAGCATGAACGACATGCTATCTTGGCAGAAGCCCATGACAAGTTAGCAGGAGGTCACTACGTATGAAAAGCAACAACATAGATGATCTTGAGAGCTGGATTATGGTGGCCTACCCTGCATAGTGACTCTCACGATTATTGTAAGGCCTCCGATACATGCCAATGAACTAGAAGGCCATCCCGCAAGGATGAAATGCCTCTTCAACCACAAATGGCCCGGTAAGCATTCGACAAATGGGCCATCGATTTTGTAGAACCTATCAACCCACCCGGAAAGAAGACAGGTGCGTGCTACATTATAACTGATACTAATTATGTAACTAGGTGGGCTGAAGCACAAGTGGTAAAGGATTGCACTGCAGATACCGCTTCGCACTTCATCTTTGAGTAGATTCTCACCCAATTTGGATGTCCGAAAATCTTAATGAGCGATAGAGATACACACTTTGTCAACGAAACAATACAGGCCTTGACGGAATAATTTCAAATCCATCATGTGAAAATCACTCCGTATCATCCCCAGGAAAATGGAGCAGTTGAAGCTTTTAACAAAGTCTTGGAGCACACACTGACCAAGGTCTATAACGCTGATCGCAGCGACTGGGACGTGCGCATCCCGTCTGTTCTTTGGGCCTACCGAACCACCTGTAAGAAGTTGACAGGGAAAACACCATTTCAGATGGTGTATGGCAAGGAGGCCATTATTCCCATGGAATATATTGTTCCTAGCTTGCGCATCGCAGCCTTTACGAATATAGAGGAGCGGTTGGCGCAGCTTGTGGCTTTGGAGGAAGATGGCTTCATTGCTAATTTCCGTCAACAATTTTAGAAGGCTCGGGATAAGGCATGGCATGATCGACATATTCGACAAAAGACCTTTGCAGATGGTGAATTGGTGCTACTATATGATAGCCAATTTGCGAAACACCCGGGGAAGTTCTGATAGCACTGGTTAGGGCCCTATGCAGTTAAAGAAATCACGGATGGTGGAGCTGTTCGATTAGCCACCCTGCGCGGTGATATGCTACCTGCCTATGTCAATGGAAGCCAGCTCAAACCCTATCAGATCAAATAACTATATGGTCGGAGTAGCTGTATAAAGTGGGCTCTGTCCACCAAGGAAGGTAAGCGGAGAAAGTACCACGGTACGCACAGGACGTGGGCATAGGTTTGGAAGCTTGGAGGGGTGCGCTAAAGGTGCAGACATATGTTCAGAATGCAGCAGGTGTGATGGACGTGTAGAAGTGCGTTGGGTGCACAGGAGGTCCACAGGGAGTGCAGGGGTGCGTTGGGCACACACGAGGTGCAAAAACTAGCCGTTGGAATAGTAAAATCAGGTAAAAAGCAAAAGTTACCGTTGACAGGAGTAGGCGACCAACATTTAATGAGGCAATTTCTGGAGATTTTTTACCATTTCCTTGACGGTAAGTTCCAAGTGAAGTTTACAAAACTGTTGGTCAATCACAAAGGCAAAGGAGAAGAATAGATCAGACAAGGGTTCTGTATTGTTTCAATAGTTTGTACTTGGCGTGTTTTTCCTTGACGAGTTTGTGTTGTAAGAGTTTATGTGCCTATTGCGTTCCTTTAATGTATGAGCAACCTACTCCCTCTCACAGTAGCAACCCAAAATTCATCTTTCGTGCCAGGATGACGGCCACTAATCCCGCGAAAGTCTCAAAACCGGTGACCTCGGTGGAGCAAGAAACTGAGGAAGTAGTGGAAATCGAGTCAGAAGTTGAAGAGGTTATATCTATGCCGAGTCAAGCAAAGAAGAAAGGGAAGGAAAAAGCACAGGGGTCGGGGAAACCCGCGAAGTAGGTTGGGGTGAAGCCCTGTACTTCTCCTCGGAATGTGAAGTCCTCGCAAGGGGCAGCCCCGACAGGTTCACCTAAACCAACAAAGTGACCTCAGGTTGCTTAGGAGGAGGCCCAGGCAGCCAAACCAATCAATTGGCTACCACCCTTTATTCGGCCCCGCAGGCCCTCCACACGCACACCGAAGAGCCTTGGTGGCCTGCGCAACTACCTACAGATGCCGCTGACCCTGAGTGAGGTTCCCGTTATTAGAAAACCTTTTGGAAGGCTCCATGAGGTGAAATTTGATGATCACGACTTGGCCAATTTGGAGGCCTTCCCTGAATTGGCACCTGAATTATAACTTGACAGAATTCAGGAAAACGATGGGATAAATATTGTCCCCATGCGCTGGGTGCATGGATTGGCTAGGTCCAAGCTCTTGAACCTGCTAAGGATTTCGCACTTCAGCCACTACAATATCATGGACCGTCTGGCATGTCAGTTGCTCGCCCTGGTTCATGATGGCTGCCTATAGATCCAGGATCGAATCCCCATCGATGCTGCACTCATTCACTGAATTACTGGTCTTCCCATGAAAGGACCAGACCCTCTTAAGCGCGTTGGTAAAAAGTATGAAGGGGAGACTACTGAATATGTGTGCAAAACCTACCATGTGGAGCGAAATACTTGAGGCTTCATAATCAAATCCATCAATGACCCTGTTACGTAGTTGGGTACCATGTTGTTGGCATGCAAAATGATGCGAAAATTCCAGGTCACCACCTTACCCTGCATATGTAATCTAGTTAGCAGGCCAATGTGGGAAAGGGGTCTGCTTCAATTGGTCCCAATACTTGTGCGACAAGTTTTTGGCCAATGTCCGAGAATCTCAGGAGTAGGGACGAGCCTTTTTTTATTCCTAGTTGCTGCTTCTCATTGCGTTGGTTGCCTAGGAAGCACCTGAGGAATCAGTCCTCCCTGAGCTCACCCAAGACATGTGCGAAGGGACTCGTTATACGAACTTGTGGGACTCTAAGGATGCGCAGCGCATTGAAGACAACCAAGTATTCTGGGTATTGTTTCAGAGTGGGCTCGTAGCAGCTATCAACTCCTGGCCACGACTCTCGCCAGCCATTTATGATAAATATAAAAGCATTGCTGCTTTCCAGGTGATTATGCATAATGTCCAAATTTGAGGCCACAAGGATTTTGCGTGGGTTTTGCTGCCCTATATGGCTGTCGATGAAGAAATTGATCGTTTGGTTGCGCAGAGGCCTCCTATGAATAAATTGATCGTTTGGTTGCGTAGAGGCCTCCTCACTAGAAGCATGGCTTCAAAACAGGTGTGAAGGGCTCTGAAGGAACAAGCACCCCGAAAGTCACCCCACCTGCAAAATAAACTGGAGGACCAAGAAAAAGCATAGGGAAGGGCATTGAAGCCGCATCGCAGAAAGTTTTGCAGCCTGGTAAGAGTATAGGGAAAGGCACGAATGTAGCAGTGCAGAAGGATGCGCAACAGGATCTTAGTACCGAAGGACAGAAGGTTGGAGGTGTTGACTCCCCTCGAGGAACGAAATGAACTAGTGAACTGACTAAAGGGCCACAAAAGAAGCAATGCTCTCAATGAACAGAACACGATGAAACTTTTACACTAATAGAAGGGGGCCTCAAGCAAATCGCAGACGCGGTTACCTTGGCCGCTGAAGAAAAATGGCTAGCTCTAGAAGAATAGTAGAAAGTCACGGTCAACACACTTTAGACCAAGCTCTGAGCCCTACAACTGAAAACGGACATGCTGCAAACTAGTATGGTTCAGGTAAGAAGGGCCTCAGCAACTAGCAACGCAACACTTATTACAACAGAAAGCCGCCTCTGTTCCTTACCAAGTGCAACCCTTGTGATAAGTCCACCCGACTTAGGAGCGCAGGTCCAGGCGTGTGCAGAGGTACAGCTGGATCTGGCCAGGTTGCCACATGAAGCATTGCAGGTTCTCCACACCTCCTTGTTTGAAGAAATCCAGCACAGGGATCATCAAGTGCACCACCAGCTCAGTGTAGTTGAGTAGACAATCGAGGAAAAGAATGATGAAGTCTCCCAGGTACAGGCTGCCTGTACCCTCGCCACTGCGCAACAAACGAAGCTGGAACACTTAATTAGTAGACTCTGTGTGGATGTTATAAAAGAAATATCGGCTAATTCCACCCCACAAGCCAAGATTGAGGGGTTGGTCGCAGCATTAAAGGCCTTCAGGACGGATATTCATGTAGTCAAAACACAGATAGAACAACAGATCGCAGACTTATAGGCCAAGTTGCAACTAGAGACACCACCGGAGGTACGGGCCCAACGAGATGCGCTGGTTACCACAACTACAAATGTGATTACATGACAGATTGCTCAGGGTGCCCAATTGTTGGATACAGCCATGCAGTTATGGACCAAGATACAACGTGACCCGATCTTGTGTGAAATCAACCAGGACCTGGGGCAAAAGGAAGAAGTGTTCGAGCAGATAGAAGCCACGATACCTACTCTGGTTACTGCTCAACGATTAGCATGATTGTGAACTAGCCATACCCTTCGAGATGATATCGATGAACTTCGCCAGAAGAAGAAGACTCTTAGTGACCATATTAAGCCATGGGTTGATGAAGCCCTCAAGCTTGCCCAGGATATTGATTTCGCGGTTAAACAATTGAACCAAACTCTGGAGAGCATCACAACTGCCACAGAAGGAACAAATTCGCATAATTTGGTAGATATTGCCCAGAACGTTGTTTCCCAGAGTGAAGGAGTGTTAGCCCCACTGGAGGAGGCGATTAAACTACTGCAGGCGCAGGTGGAGACCCCACCATCACAATGACTCGAGACAAGTCACAAGATTGTGTTGGGGGACTGTTGGAACAGGGTCCCCCTAAAAGCTGCGAATTTTGTACAATTTTGTATATTTTTTGTCTTAATTAGTCTAATGCAGGGGTTTTTGGGTGGGTCAAAGCCCCAAATGCATTGTAATGGGTCAAGGGCAGACCAAGAATCCGTAAACCATGGTTTGTGGACCACTGGAAGCATAGGCTAAGTCAATATAAATAGATGAACATTTTGAGCCTCAAGGTAGGAAATAATTAAGTCTAATGCTAAGTGTGAATTGTTAGATCTATTTTTGGGTCGTTAGGGTAAGGAATCTTGCTGGCTGTGTGGGCGGAGATCCTCAATACTGCTGTGTGCGGACCCTACTGGTTGTGTGCACAGGCTGTGTCGGATTGTATTGGGTTTTGGATGCTAATATATGTGAATATGGTTGAAGTACTTATGTGTTATCTGATCTAATGTATTTCTGTTGATGTGAACTATTGGATCTGTTACAAATACTATGGGTTATCTGTTTATGCTGTGAATCTACCTATGTTATGGTATAAATGTAGTCTGTTGATGATGCAATATGATAATATGTGTTGATAACTGCTGATACACATGTGGATGCAGAGTTATTAACTAGATCTGTGCATGATAATAGCTCTTTATTTTGCGATTATACTATTAACTACCCTGCAAATGTGGATCTACTAGATCTGTTTGGTGCAAACCTGATAGGTTGCGAACATGGATCTACTGGACTTACCTACTCTCTCTCTCAGGGTGCGGAAACCTAGTTCCAATACCCTCCCACACTGCTTCGGATGAGAGTTTGGCCTACGCAAGTAGGTCACTACTGAAAGGGCCAGTAGTATAGGGGTTTGTTGGCAAACCTTAACCTCTGAACCTGGGTCAGGACCCCTCAAGCCAACAAGATCTTAGAGGACACCAAGATCAACCGCTACGCAGCATATGCCTACATATGCGTCTATATGAACTTGGTGGAACATCTACCAGGCGAGTTAAGTCTGCTGCATGAAGATTTTGAATGGACACAAACTGTAGATTATGAGCACATTCCTTTCAGATGCAGGAAGTGTCACCAACACACGCATCTCTTCAGATATTTTCCCCTAAACAAGAAAGCTATGGCTGAAAAGGAATCCAACGATCAGGAAGTAGAAGGATTCACGAAGGTAGCAAGAAAAAAAAGGCACAACAAGAGATCTACCACTCAGTATAATAAAAAAGGATTTACAACTAGCAACAACTTCGCAGCTTTAAATCAACTAAATGATGCATTCACTGTTGGAATGGTAGGATGAGGTTCTAAGTTCCCACATGGAGAAGGAACTTCAAATGATAATAAGGATGAAGAGAAGAGTTCAAAGGGTATTGGAGGAAATTCGCCTCCATCTCCACCATCTTCATCATCCTCATCATCACCATCAACTTCATCTTCCACTTCCACCACAAAAACGACCCATACCCATGCTCATTCCAAGACCCTAAGAGGAAAAAGTCCATTATTCAAATTGGACATTAATTTTGAACTACCCATGTACAATGGAGAGGTAAATGAAGAGAGACTTGACAATTGGATACGCCAATTGGAGGTGTATTGTAGAATTCAAAACCTTCATGAAGATGACATAAAGATCCAGTTGGCTTATTGAGGCTAGAAGGAGCAGCACTAGTTTGGTGAGAAGCAAAGAATCAAGAGGAAATGTGAATTCATGGTAAGATATCCATTTCTTGGGTTGAGTTTATTTCTTCCATTAAAAGACAGTTTTATCCTTTAGCTTACATGCAAAAGGCTATTATGAGTTGGCAAAATTTTAGGCAGCTCAAGGGTCGAACAGTTCAAGATTATACCCAAGAGTTTAGAAAGAGAGCTTTGTTGTTAGGAGTAAAATTGAATTCCCAAGATACACTCTTGAAATACATTGGGGGTTTACATTCCTTTTTGAAGCATACTATTCTTATGTTTAACCCAATCAATTTAGATGAAGTTTGTGTACAAGCCACACACTTAGAGGCAAGGGGAAAACAAGGCATAGAGGAGAAAGAGGAAAGTGAGGGTAAAGGTAAAGGAAAGTTTGATGGAAAAGGAAAAAGAAATAGTTCTGCAAAAAAAGAGAAGGAAAAACTCGCATGCAATAATTGTTCAAAGACTGTCCATGATGAAGACCATTGTTGGCAACTTCATCTAGAATTGAAACCAAATAGATTGAAAGCCAAAGAGAATGGGAAAATTGTTGCTATAGCTGAACAAGAATTAGGGTCAGATTCAGGAGGTGGGCCAAAGATTATAGCCATGGGTTTGAAAGGTAAACATGTTGCAAGCACTAGTTCTTGAAATTGTTTAATAATACTCATGATGAATATACAAGAATAGAACTTTTCCATATTAGAGTTGCCTCCAAACATACCAAGATTGATACACTTTTTGATAGTGGGTCACAAGCTAACTTGATTTCCAAAGATTTGGTTAATCAACTAGGCCTTAAAACTATTAGACATACAAGACCATATCCTTTGGGTTGGATATGCAAGAATGCAAACTTGCAGGTTACAAGGAAGTGCTTACTAAGCTTCGTCGTTAACTAAAACTTTCTTGATGAAGTTGAGTTTGATGTGGTGCTACTTGAAATATCAGGTATTGTATTGGGAAGTCCTTATCTGTATGCTAGGAAAGTTGTATTTCATCGCCATAAGAACAAGTATCACTTCTTTAAGGATGGTATTGAGTACATAATTAGAGCACATAAGAATAAGACATGTTTCTCTCTTATGCATGCAAGTGAAATGAAGAGGATAGTGAATTCAAATTAGAACTTGACATTATTGATGATCAAACAAGGAGATGTGTTGAATCAAACTCTTCAAAAAGATGCTTATGCTTGTAATGAGTTGTTTCAGGATGTTAACAGGTTGCCTTTGAAATAAGGTGAAAAACATTTGCAGCAGTCAACATTGGTGTTGAGCGGTGTTGGAAACAAGATGCCGGTGTAAGAGGGTGCAAAGGTCAAAGAGAAAGTGACAAAGTAGCTTGGAAAAGAAGGCATGGGTTCCACAAATGCTGGTTTATGGTTTCCAAAAGGTACATGACAATGGTGAAGAAACTTGGTTAAGAGTCGATGCAAGTGCAAAGCGGGATCAACTAAAAATCGCCATGGTGACAGTGTGCAAGGTGAGAATTTTTCTAGGTTTTCTTTTATTGTTGATAAAGGTAGGAACAAGATGGCTTCTACAAAAATAGATTGTTGTTCTGCAAATTCAGAAATATTGCAGCATGACGGTGTCAATGACAGCAAGAGAAGGTCGCAATAATCGAGGAAAAAGTTGACTTTTTATGAAAATATCCAAATGATGAAATTGGGAAAATTTCAGTGGATAGAGACTGGAAGGGTGAGGGAACAATCCCCTCATCCACATAATCAATAATCAAGAGATATTTTGGGGTCCAAAAGGCTTCTAGTGAGGAGGAATGATTAGGTGCTCAGTATTTAGCTCAAAAATCAAATTTTTCATAATTGCTCGAAACCAAGAGGACAATGTAGAGCTTATCACCGGGATTCCAACACAACTCGTTTCATCAAAATATGAGTTTGTATGAGTAAGTTATGGCCTACTTTCCGTTTTCTCAAACAGCTAAAAAATTGCAAAATGGACAGGTTGCTGACATGGTAGCCCAGTCAGCAAAAAGGAATATTCTGGGAATATTCTTCAAGTTTCTACCAATGACGCTGTGACAAGTGGCACTTTCTAATTCTTCAATTTAGTCTATGTGGGGGAAATTTCCTAATGTTATCTAAGGTGGAAATTTGTTGTTATATATATATATATATATATATATATATATATATATATATATTATATGTTTTATACCTATTATAAATATTATATAATATAATATATATTATATATAATTTATATTAATTATAATTAAACATTAACTTTGATCCAAGTTATAAACCAAATTTTTGATATCAAATATTTGAAAAGTCCGCATTGAAGGCCGAAGGTCCGTGTAATATCAACGCAAAGTCCATTTAAACATATGGAAAAAGCTTGTGGTAATGGGAGCGGGGTCGAGTTTGAACCCCAGACCTCCGCCCCACAAGCCAACCCTTTAACCATTAAGCCACATAGTGGAATTTATTAAACCACCCACTCCGAATTTTATTTAAACCTTCTTGAAGTGGATGGCGGAGTGTGGAGGGGCCAGCCCCTCCACCATGTGACCACATACCATGACCAACGCCAAGGGCTAGCGCTAATTTCCCTTAGCGCTAAGATTAAAATTAATGAAAATCGTTTAACATTAATTAAGCGCAGTTAACTTAGCAGAAAATTTGGCAGAGCGCACAAAATCTGGCGGACCCCCAATTTTGGCAGGGTTAGCTCGAGTTCCTCCAGAATTAGTGGAGAAATTGCAGGAATTTTGTTTTTGCCATAATAGAGGCAATTTTCGACCAAATGAGGAAAATGAATAGTCAATATTAGATGATTTTAGAATTCCAGAGACAATGGTACATTTTTCATAGGCTGAAAATGACTTCTACATGTGATTTTTCTATAGGGAAGTTCAAGGGAGCCTAGGGCCACCAGGGATGGAGGTCAATTCTGGACCAACCAGAGTCAATTTTCAATAATTGGACAATCATTTTTAGATGATTTGTATGTTCTGAAGACAATAGAATAGGTTTCAAGAGAAATTTAATAATGTATACAACACTTTTTCCAAATTTGAGCTAATACAAGAGGCCCAAGCTATGGAAGCTGGACCAAGGAGATGTAGCCGAGGAGGGGTGAACTCCTTCATCAAAAAAATTTGTTGATGGTTATGTTTATGGTTTACTGTATATGTTTATACTGTTGTTCATTTCTTACTTATGTTGTTTATTTATCATTAATTTCAATGTAAAATACAAGACAATTTCCTGTTTTGACACTCACCTGCACCAAGGAAACTAAAGCACCATAAGCAAACAGGAGGAAAATAAACTATAATTCTGAGCTTGTAATTAGCAAAATAAAACTAACATACAAGTATCATATCATTCAACCAATGACACTATGACAAGTGTCATCTCTAGAATCTCCAATGTTGCTTAGGGAAGTTGAATTTTTCTCCTATTTCTTAAGTTTGGAAATTATTACTATGGTGGATTATTTTATTGGTGGAATTTATAGGCCAGCAGGGAAGGGCCACGTGGCGTAGTCAAGAGCCAAAGAAATTTGACGGATAATCTTCAGTTGGTGGCGTGTATATGCGTAACCATATAATCCTATACTTCAAAACTTTAATAAACCATCTAATCAGTCATTGCATTCAACCATCTCACATCGGTAGTTTAGGAGAGGAGGACATAAGGCAACAAAAAAATGATTGCGATTTTCGATTGCGCAGTAAGTGACGTGGTGATAAGGTGGGTCCTACCAATCGCATTGGGGGTTTTTAGGAGTAGGAAACATAAAGCGTTAACAATGTGGCGGAATTGCGATGCGATATATCGCAAACGCAAGACAGAGCAAACAACATAGAATGATTTATAACGGGGATGGGATTTGCGATCTGCGATAAGTGACTTGGCTGTGATCTGCAATAAGTAACTACGCTGCAATCTTCGATAAGTGACTGTGATGCAATTTGCGGGGATTTAAATGTGTTAAGCCATGTACTAATACAATAATTTGTGGTTATGTTATGTTTATCTGACATTAACGGATAAGTGCAAGCTAGCGCTAAACGTGCTTAACCACACTTAAACACCACTTATCTTAACATTAATCGCATACTTATCTTGGCAGCGCCTTTGGCGTACCCGCTAGATTCGGCGGACTTCCACATTTAGTGGAGTTAGCTGGACATTTTCCAGATTTAGTGGAGAAATTGTAGGGAAAATTGGTTTTGACATAATGGAGGCAATATTAGGCCAAATAGGGTGCATAAAGAGTCATTCTAGATAGATTTTGATGTTTTGGAGCCATTGGAATAGGTTGCAGAGGCATAAGAGGTCATCTACATAGGTTTTTGTTCCGTGAATATTTTTTGAAGCCTAGGGCCACTAGGAGGGAAGGCCATGCCCAGAGCATCTGGTAACCAAATTGAGTAAACAAATAGTCGTTTCTGAAATATTTCAATGTTTTAAACTTATTGAAATAGGTTCCAAGAGCATTTGATGCATGTAAACAACATTTTGAGCAAATTTGAGCTAATACAGAGGCCCAAGCTATGGAGCAAGACCAAGGAGATGTAGCCCAGGAGGGGTGAAATCCTTCATCAAAACCCTATTTTATTGTATCAGTTTGTGTGGTTTGCTATCATTTATGTTGTTGTTGTTCAACACTTTAAATTCATGCTTTATGCTTTCAAAAACACTCATAAAATTTAGTTTTAATTCCTCTTTTGACAGACATAAGTAACAAGGGAACCTGCACATCAAGCATAAAATCAGTGAATAAGTTTTATATTTGAAAATGAAATTAGCACATAAATAACTAACATTCAAATTCATATCACCAAGCAAGACACCAAGAGAAAAGGTCCAATAACTATTTTTCTAAGGAGCAAAAAGATTCAAGTTATAAATTGTTGCAAAGACAATAAGGCACCCAAATTCAAATGACACGTAACAACAACAAGCTCCTTCAAATACCTTTTAATGAAATTCACATCATGCCAAGAAAAAACATAATATAAGGGAATTAATACACTGACCCATTAGAAATATTTTATCCATTTATAACATTAAAGAAGAGCCAAGGGCGAGCAAATAAGAGGGCCATAGACTAAATTTTTCCATGCGCATCTCAGTCATCCACCCAAAGAATCGTCACCATTTCCATATTCTACCTTATTGTCTCACCATCTCCTATCTAATATCAACCTTCCAGAACCTCTCAGAGAACCAAGGAAATATTGCCACAATGAATCAAAATCATAGCATAACCTTCAACATGCCAATTTAAATCTAAAAACTCCCACTTCTCATTCCATTTCATTAACAAGTCATGAAAGCAACTCAAAATTGTCAAAATCTAAAGGGGGAAGGAAACTTCTACCCGTGACAGGGGGATTACACACACAAGGCACATAATCTCACCTCTTTGCATAGAAAGAAATAGGAATGCTCTAGAACATGGCTAGCCATAACAGACAAAATAATCATTCACACACTTTGTGTATGGGGGAGGTAAGCCATGCAACCTCGTATTAATTACATTGAGATTTAGTTGTGTGGTGGGCACCCTCTCAATCTCATTTGACAAGTGTTTGGAATACCCATTGGGGAATGCCCTTTTTTTCCTATTAATTAAACTCATTAGTCAAAAAAAAAATTATTTGAAAATTGTCATATAAAACTAGCCTAAATTCATCTTAAATTTGGATCTACCAAGCACCGAGAGGGATCAAATCTCTTTTCACTCTAAAAGAGGTTTTCACCTCAAGAAATTTGATCCATCTTGGTGCTTAGTATATTCAGATTTAAGATGGATCTAATCTGGTAGAATATATATATATATATATATATATATATATATATATATATATATATATATACATGAAATAACAATTTTCACGGGAATCCAATAACACAATTCCACACAAGATTGTGATTTTTTGTTGTTTAAATAACATTTTTGAATGCATAAATAGATTCAACACCTTGAAAAACCCCTAGGGCACTTGAATTCTATAGATTAAAAAACTTAAACTCAAGTTTCTAAAAATCTCTACCAAATTTTGGTTAAAATTAACTAGAAAATATGTTTTGAAAAATGTCATTTCATATATATATATATATATATATATAATTTAACAAAAAAAAATTCTTTTTAAATTTTTAACTTCAAAGCTTAATATTTTATTTTTAAAACTAGAAATATATATATATATATATATAATTTAACAAAATTTTCTTTTTTAGATTTTTAACTTTAAAGCTTAATATTTTATTTTTAAAACTAGAATCATATTATATTTATTATTAAAAGAATATGTAAAATACAAATTAATTTAAATTTAAAATAATAAAATAAAATAATTTTTCTTATTTTATAAATAGAGGTTCACCATGAGCAACCATATTCATCATGTCAATCTCAAGATTTTAAATTTTTACTTATTTATTGGTTATAATTTCATTGTTTTCCGTTTTGGAGTTTTTTGGGGTATATTTTAGGTTAAATTTTTTAGAGATTTGAAATGCATTTTAAATAACAAAAAAAAGTTGAAAATTTATTTCACAAAATTCCTAAAGAAAAACTTTAAAACTTGAAATAATTAGAAAAAAACATTTTTACCATTAAAAATAAGAAAATATGCATTTAATAAACAAAACAATGCAAGTAAGAAAATTAATTTAAAATATAGATTATAGTTTTTTTTTTGTTGGTTTCAAAGTGTTTTCTAGGTTGTTTTGAAGGGTTTTTTTATCATGGTTTTCTAGGTCGGCTTTGTGGTTTTATAAGTTGTTTTGAAGAGTTTTTTTTTTTTATGGTTATTTGTGGTTTTCTTGGTAGGTTTTGTGACTTTCTAAGTTCTTTTGAAGATTTTTTTCATAGTTTTCGTGGTTTTTGTATGGTTATTTTTTTTAAATTAATTTTTTTCCATGGTTTTAGTACATAGTTGTTTTTTCTAATTAATTGTTTTAATTTTGAAAAAAAAAATAAGAAAGACAAAAAAGATAGAATGCGTACCTTCGTTTGAGCCTCTGGGACGTTGGGAGAGTCGTTGGCAAGATTGATTTGAACTCTCCATGCTTCAATTGCTCGATTGAGCTACCGTCACACTATCGGTCGAGCTCTGAAATTACCTGCGGTCTGTGAAAATGGCGTGCACAAACTGTAGGAGCGGTATTTAATAAAAAAAAGCACTCAATCGAGCATTATAGCTCGATCAAGGGTTTGTTTCTAACCCTCGAACGAGCTACATTTTTAGCTCTCAAGGAGCTCGATTGTGTGCTTTAAAAAGGCTCGATCAAGCCATCATTTTTTCCACCCAAACACGCCATTTCTTGTCAAAAAGTGTAACCCAACTCTATGCTTTCACCCTAGGTAATGCCAACAAGCATGGACCCACCAAGTTGCACAAGGTCTATGGTGTAATATTCAAAAGGAAATTTTGGAATGATCATATCAATTAAGCCTTAGCATGCTTGAAAACATTGAGTGGTTATGTTGAACAGTCTCAAATAGGCTTCAATAAGGAATCTCATATCCAATTTGGTTTCTATTTCGACCTCAAATTAAATTATTACAATCAATCAAAACCTTATCTTAAGTCGATGGTTAAATCCTTGTTAAAGGATCCTAATAAAAATGTCACTAAATTATCCCAAATAAAATTGAATCATCTCTTAAAAGATAAGAGAATAGCTAAAATAGTTCTCTCCTAAATGGTTACTCATATAAATACAATACCCACCAGGAAAATTTATAGTGAACATATCACTTGGTCATTCTCAAATATACTAGAAAACAAATGTCTACTAAACTAAATGAAATCTGGAGATCAATACCAGGCACAATGATTTGAAAGTAGAAATTCCATAGTTTAAGACTCCCTGTGAAAATCCTATTAAGCATCATGCTTTATTATTTTGATGTTTGTTCTATAAAGTAAGAAGCATACATCTATGCAAAACCTAACCCATCTCTTCATCATGGGTGATCATCAACAACTAACTACATCAATGAAAAATTATAGTCAACACCAAAAAATTTACGTTGAGTATTGTTTTATTAGAAATTAAGGAAATACATAATAATAGTTAAAAAAAATTTCTTTTTAATTTTATTAAAAGTGTTGTCTAACAATCTGACGATAATTTTTCTTGTTTCAAAAAATCCAATTATAAGATCATAATTGTGGTTGTTCCAAAAAATCTAACTACAAAAATGTTTAAATCGTTTTTGATAGAATGAATGAATGAATGATATTTTAATGTCCACGAGACTAAAAATAGCTAATGGGACCACCAACTTCCTTGTTTTTTGCCTTTCGTAATTCAATCCTTTTCTTACTCAAATTGATGATGAGTTGACCCAACCTTCTAACAGTTCTATCACTAAAAAGACAATGCCATAGAATTGATGCTAACATACTGCAGTAACTATCCCTGATTACTCTAAAAGCGTCACATTCCAAAATGAAGTGTTTTTATGATTCCACTGCCCCAAAAGTGCAAAAAGTACATACCCTTTCTTCCCAAGCTTCTTTAGGTCTCTTCCACTGTCCCGTTTCACACCGAAGTTGATGCGAGTTAGTTCTTAATTGAGCAATAAGAACCTTTGCCCTCCACGAAATGCTAGCTCCAATGTATTCTTTTTGTTGGAGATCACAAGTGGGGTTGAATTCCTGAACATAATACTTCTTCTTTCTACCCAACTCTTTTCCCCATATACCCTTACGGAACTTCTCCAGCATAAAATTATTTAACTCCTTGCTATTTGTGGGACATGCATTCAGGTAAATATTCCATTTTTGCATCCATTTTGTGTTTTGTATCATCCATGATTTCTTTCTTTCACTCATACCTTCATTGAAGATAACTTTCAGCGATCTACCTTCTCCCATTTGCTCCATTCTCTTTAGGTACCTTATAAGACGCACCATGGCAATTGCTTCGATGGGAGATGTCCATGTTTCGCTCAACATTATCTCATAGGGAACCAAATTTTTTATTTTGAACTTGCTAATGATCAAGCGTTTTTTTATTTTTTTCAATTTGTTTCCATTTTGAAATAGAGATGCTGCTAGCCCACACCCATATAATATCACTGGACAAACTAGGAGTCCAAAAAGTACTTTGATCGTGTTCCAATCCCATAACTCTGCCTCTCTACATCTATTTTGAAGTGCATATAATGCTTTCCACTCTCCTAAAATTCTTTTCTTTCTGCAATCCTCCCAATTAAGCTTGTTGTTGAAATCGATCCTGAGGTACTTGTATTCATTTACTTCTTCAAGAATGTTGCCTTCAAAGAAGAACATATGCTGGCTTTGTTTCCTTTTATTAGAGAAAATCATTATCTTGGTCTTATTGGTATTGACTTGCATCCCCATTGCTTTACAAAAATGCTCAAGGGCATATAGGTGCATTTGCAATCCATGGGCTGATTTAGCAACCAGCACAAGATCATCGGCATATAGAAGAAGCTTTATCACAAACTCCCCTAATCGAACACCCTCCCCACATTGCAAATTTAGCCACTCTTCCAGTTTGTCAATATATAAACCAAAAAGGGTAGGGGATAAAGGGCAACCTTGCTTGACTCCGACGTTACTTCTAAAACTTTCTGAAATGCCTGTTGAAGTTCTAATCTTGACTTTCACCTCTTCATAAAGCCTATGGACAACAACTCTATATTGTAAAGGAATTTCAAGTTCTTCCATTCTATGCCACAACTTATCTCTAGGGACCATGTTAAATGCCTTTTTGAAGTCAACAAAGCAGCAAAATACTTCTTCTTTTCTCCTCCAAACCTTTTCAACAATGTGTCTCAGTGTGATACCATGATCTACTGTAGAATGCTTCGGCCTAAAACCTGCTAGCCCTTTTGCCCTCTTTTCTTTTACTTCTGCCCACTTACTGATTCTATTTTCTACCATGCCACTGAAAAGCTTTGCAAATAGAGGATTGATCATAATGGTTCTATAGTTGGAAGGATTATTAATGTCTCCGCCTTTAAAATGGGGAATTGCTAGACTAGTTATCCAATCCCTTGGGAACCCTCGCTGAATGACGTTGTTGAATATTTCCGTGATGTGGGGTGCCAAAATGTTCATTCCCCACTTTAGATATTTTTCTTGAAGTTCAACCAAGTCCTTTTCCTTCCCTTCTTTCAACTTTTTAATTCCTACCTCCACCTCCTGTACTGTGAAAGGCTTTGTAGATGTGTTGATCCTGGGAGGAGACTCAACCTCTAATTATTTTTCATAAAGATTCCTTGCATATTCAAACCACTAATTGGCTTTAATATTATTTTCAAATTGCTTCTTCCTTGGTTGAAGTGCCTGCCAAAATTTTTTTGCGTTATTCTTGCCTAGATATATCAGCTCTTCCCTCCTTGTTTGCATGAACTCATATTTTTTCTTTTTTAAAAACTGCTTATATAACTTTACATTCATCTTCCCCTCTCCTTCCCTTTTCAAGATTCTCCTTGTCATTTTGCATTCATCATCGAACCATGCATTCACAGGAAAACAATTTGATTCTGATTTCCTATTTTTTGATCTTTTGCACTTCTAAAGCACACCCTGGATTATATTTGTTAACTCATCGTTGTTGAGGCTTTGGGGACCAATTTTCTCCTCCTGAATTGATCTCTTCAACATTGTTTTGAAGATAGTGCAATTTTCTTGTGTTAGAAGAATTTTGCCCCTTGATGCCGGTTGTTGAGAACATTGGGTTTTCCTCCTATTATGTCTTTCTTCTAACCAGTGTAACTTTATATAAATTGAGCTCTGTTCTGATTTTAAATCCCAAATATGCTCTCCAATCTTAACTTCATCTATTCTTTCTATTAAACTTTGTGACCCAAGAACATAATCAACTACACTTACCCCATTGTATGTGTTGCAAGTGAAGTTCCCATAATTTTTCCATCTCTCTAGACCATTGCAACAACAATATCAAAAACCCAAGAAAACTCAAAATCCTAAATAACTCAAATTTCCCAAAATTTCATTAAAATTTACCAAAATTTCATTAAAATTTACCAAAATCTCCACTCTTGTGTTCTTTGACTTAAATACATAGGAATACCATATAAATACAAAAGCTATGTTGTTGACCATGAAAGAGCTTGTAGAATGTCCGGCCAGCCTGTGCCACCCGAATCCTGTAAAATAGCAATTACACTTGTCACTACCCACACCATACTCAAGCGGAGCCTCACGTTTTTTTGAAGACAACTTGGCTTCTTGCTATTTTGCCACGTGGCATACACAGTCGTTACCGCAAGCATCTATTCACCGATGCGGAGCCTTAGGTTCTGTTTTTGGAAGACAGCTTGGCTTCTTGCTATTTTGACACGTGGCATACACACAGTCGTTCAGTTGCGACGAAAACTAACAGTAGACGACCTAATATCTCGAAACACTGAGATTCGCGTGCGGCACAAGGAAGACTTTCCGAATATTCCAATACGCTTTTTGGTTACCGCAAGCATCTTCTCATGTCTATATATATACTCTCACCGATGCTCTCTGTAATTGTAAAGTTGAATACCTAGCGATCATTGAATCTCTGCCAAAATGCCTGTCACAGAGTCAAGGCGCGCTGAAGATGAAAAGCAAGAGCATACTGGCGGCGGCCTCTGGCGCGTCTGTTCGCTGGAAGATATACGCAAGATGCTGCTGCGATGGGAAAGGAATCCAACGGCCCTGGAGGTCGAGGCCAAGGCTGCCCTGGAATTGGAAAAGCCCTTTTCAGGGTCCTTAAATGGCGATGAAAATGAGGGTTTTTCTTCCAGAAATGGAGGGGTAGATGGCCCCTGCGTGTTTCAGATGCCCCTTCATTATCCGAGGTATTCCAAGGCCGATTACGAATCGATGCCTGAGTGGAAGCTCGATAATCTTTTTCATGAATACGGTTTGCCCATCAGAGGAGATGTGGCTTTCAAGCGGAGCTACGCCATGGGGACTTTCCTCTGGCCTGACCAGCTTTGAATAAAAGATTCGACGGTATATATATCCTGGGCTTGATTGATTGATTCTGGGCAAAGTTTTAAAATAAACTTGAAACCTCTGTATGGCTTATATTTATGGATGCTTTTCTTAGTATATGAGTTCATTGCCAGTCCAAATTGTGTTAAAAGGGGATGTGTTATTGGGTAGGGTTTGCAGCTTTTACATCTGAGGCTATATTCGGTTTAGGATGTGTTATTGGGTAGGGTTTGCAGCTTTTACATCTGAGGCTATATTCGGTTTAGGTTTTGTTTACAGAATTCTTTATTCAATAGGTTTTGATTTCAGGTAATTCTTCATTATTTGAGGTGTAGGGCTCTGCCCTCACAAAAGTTTTGTTTACAGAAAATTCTTTGTTCTATTCAATAGGTTTTGATTAGAGGTGATTCTTCATTATTGGAGATGTAGGGATGTGCCTTTCACAATGTTATAGACGACATTAGTAAAAGGAATTTCTTTGATTGGATTTGAATTTCTTCTTGGTCGACTTTCTCATAGCCTAATCAAGTTCCCTTCAGCTTGGTCTATTCTATTGCCCAAGGAATCAGCCTAATCAGATTCATAGCCTTTTATTATCAATTATATGACAGTGTTGTTATTAAATTCAGTGGAACAATAAAATAAAAAGCCTTTTATTATCAATATTCGGTGGAAAAAAAAACAAAAGAGGATTGCTTCATTGTTCTTAGATGAATGGTTGGTTTAGTCTAATTAATAGATGATATAGATTCAGAAACACTTCTAGACATGTAAACATTTTTTGATAGGAGTTTTTAGTTATAATATGTGGTTTTTTATTGGAGTTTTTTTTCACAATAGAGTTTAATTAAGAGATGATATAGATTCATAAGCACCCATAGAAGTATAACCATCTTTTGATGGGAGTTTTTGGCCATAATAAGTGAGTCTTTATTTCAGGATTTTATGTATATATGCAGTTTTTTTTCACTGCTTAAGGAAAGCATAAATTTTGATAATATTATCAATTTTGATAAATAGTATTATCTTGAAAAAGAAGTGTTAAGCAAAACATAAATTTTGATAGTATTATCAATTTTGATAGATAGTATTATCAATTTTGATAAATAGTATTATATTGAAAAAGAAGTGCTGATTTAGTCCTTATTTCATTTGATTGAGAGAATCTCAATTCAATAGAAGCCACAAAGCATGTTCATTTGGTGCATTCCTACTTTGTGATTAACAATGGAGGAGCCTAAACTCGAATTCTTGATAGTGTTAGTTGACTACTTGTATGCGAGTTACACTAGACACAAAATCCTTGTGAGCCTTATAAAATCAACCAACAAACCATCCTTCCATGTTATTGAAGAACTCAAATTTTCCTAAGGCTTAGTAGCCTTTCTAAAAGACAACTTTTTATATAAAATGGAGACAAAGATTAATAGCAAAGATTTGTGAAGTTTCACTCAATTTTCCTCAAGAATATAGGCTTAGTAGCCTGTCTAAAGACAACTTTCTATATAAAATGGAGACAAAGATCAAAAGATAAATTTTCAGTGGATTGATATTGATCGATATTGGTAAAGTGACTAGATATAACTTCCTAATTTATGGATCATATTGTATCAGTGAAATTGTATCCTTGACCATAACAAACTTGCTACTACTTTTAAGAAAACCTTGCATACTCAATATGGGTAAAACAAATAGATAAAGGTGGGAAGACACAGACCAAACATGCTCAACATCAAAAAGAGAACAATCCCCTGAAACAGGTAGAGATGTATAAGGATGGAATAGATGGAAAGGAAACTTAAAACCTTTACTAAAAAAACATTTTAACCTTCGTCTGTTGCAGGCGAGGCAATCATGTTTCCTAATGCCCACTCTTTTTTTTTCTTTTCGGAACAAACCTGCTAGGAAAATTGCACCTGCAACTGAGTAAATGAAGGAATTAGATAGTACCCTTCCCCTTTCTCCATTCCCTATATTGTTTTTTTGGGTTGTTTCATCCTTAATTTGATCTAATTCCTTCTTCCTTAATTTAAATTTATTTTTTCTTATTATTTTAAATCCTTAAAATATTTTCATTAATTATTTTTTAGCATGAATATTTTCATAGTGAATAACTTAATGTTCATGAAAACTTTTGGTATTTCAAACGTTAAACATATCAACAAACACAACAAACTAATTAACTAGAAAAATAAATTTAAATTAATTAGAATAAAAGAAAGAATTAGATAATACCCCTTCTCCTCTCTCCATTTCCTATATAATCTAATTGTTCATCCTTAATTCTATCTAATTTATCGACTCTAGTTAATCCAAATTCTTTTTTTCTAGTTAGTTGAAATTCTAAATATATTATTAATTCTATTCTTAAGAATAAAATTAATAATATTTTAGAAAAAATAGAATTAATAATATTTTAATAAAAATAGAATTAACAATAATTTTTTATTTTTTTTCCTGAATAATGCTAATTCTATTTATAAAATATACTGGTACAAAACTGCCTCAGCTTCAACTGTGAGAGCCTGAACGGTGAGCTTGATAGCCATGGTTTACAAAAAAACTGGACTGCCCTGAGTGGAAAACCAGTCCTTTAAATAGCAGTTTAACCGCCCTTGGAAGGGAAACCGGCTCATAGGCCATGCAATTTAACATAGCAAATAAGGATGTACTAAAATAGCATTCAACATTTTCAGCTGAGGAGAAATACAAAGAAACAAAAAAAATTCGGAGATGATTGACCAACAGTACCAATGTAGGCCTAAGGCCGCGGGATTCACTGATCATGCGCTGGGGATGGCGGCTCCTCCACGATTCTACACCAGTACTCATCTCTACTGTCTTCCTTGTCTTCATTGGGCATGTTGTCCTTGTTGGCAGCGTCCTCCTGCTTGTGCTCCTTGCGCTGGGTTGATGGCATGATACCCACAAGCATCCCTGAGTTCAAAGCATCGTTTTTGACTAGAGTGGGATGGGGGCAGGGCACAGGGGAAGGGACATGGCTAACAGACTCTTCTCTTAGGGTCACAGTGACAAAAGCAGTTAAAACGGGCCTATCGAGAGAGCATTCGAAGCGAAATTCCGCTCTCTGGGAAGTTTGACGAAGGGGTAGACTTGCAGACGGACGGGAAATAGGGGAGATAGCAGGTCTGGGAGGGTCAACAGAGGGAGGCGGGATTGGTTGAGCAGAATGCACATTCCCCGCTTCGCTGGCTTGGCCCCTCATACTGCGTGTTTCCGGGTAATGACCCCACGCGACATCCTCAGAGGAGGAGTCAGTATTAGAGCTGGTAGAGGGTTGAGAACGGGCCACACGGCCTCTGCTAGTGCCACGTCGACATCTCATCCTGTGGCGAAGTCGCGGCATGGATGCAAAGGTGGGCTGGTAATGCCTTTGGCAGGGAGAGCAGGCAGAGGGCGAATGCGACCGACAGAAATCAGCAGACTGAGCACGGTTAAAGGAATTAGCACAACAAAAAACACTCTGAGAGAAGTGATGGCCCGACAGCGTCTCCAGGCATCCAAGAAGCGAGCAGCGTCGCCCTGTATGTGTGCGAGCACTAGGCTTAGCACAAGCAGGAGGGCAGGCTCCACGCAGAGGAGGCGGGGAGCTGCAGTCGTCACAGTAGCAAGCTGAGCAACTAAAGACAAAAGCCATCGCAGACCAGACGAGCCGAACGAGGGGATGTAAAAGCCGAGCAAGAGGAATTAATGCCATGCAAGCTGGCGGAGTTAAGGCAACGTTAATGGATCTGCGGGGGGCCATATGGCCACCCCACGCAAGCTCCATTGGGAGTCGCCCAGGGACTGATGTCCCATCACCAAAAGCTTCCATCCACATCCGGAAAGAATTAACAATATTTTAATAAAAATAGAATTAAGAATTAATAATATCTTAATGATTTAAATATTATTAATTCTATTTTTAAGAATTTAAATTAACTAAAGGTAGAAATTAGATACTACCCCTTCCTCTTTCTTGGTTCTCTATATCTTCCAAGTGTTTCAAATTTTATCTAATTTCTTTATAGCTTGTCTTTTTGCCCTAAAAATCATGGAATTCTCGCAAGATTTTAATAAAATATGGCAGAGATTTTTGTAAATCTAGATTATAGCTATCAAATTTCAAGATTTTGGGTGCCTTAGATATTTTAGATGGTGTTAAATCCATTTCCACCATCAAAAATATGATTCAAACACACTTACTACAAAATTTCTTAAAAAAATTTGTCCAAATTCACACTTTCTTTTGGCAAACAACTCCTTTAATAATTCATCCAAATTCCTTTTTTCTACTCACTTTAACTCCTTATATTATTATTAATTTTATTTTTAAAAATATAATTAATAATATTTAAAAAAAATACAATTAATAATATTTTAATGATTTAAGCTAACCAATCAAAATAATTATGTATTAAAGCATCATTATTTGAAAACAACTTTCCTAACAACCTTTCTGTCATAATCAATACCATTCAATCTTTTGTTCAACGATTAAATAATTCTTAGCCATCTATTCCTTTCTGTCATAACCAATACCATTTGATCTTTTGTTAGACGATTAAATCATCCTCAGCGATCGATTCGACCCTAACTGGTGGCAGTTGCGAAATAGTTGTTCTGACA
Source organism: Pinus albicaulis (assembly GCA_034641835.2). Taxonomy (NCBI): domain Eukaryota; kingdom Viridiplantae; phylum Streptophyta; class Pinopsida; order Pinales; family Pinaceae; genus Pinus; species Pinus albicaulis. Next base: position 799,119,319 of record CM076572.1, on the reverse strand, counting down.
GTTCCTCATTCCCTGGCATGTCATTGCTCCCTTGTGTTGGTGGTAAAACCAACTGCACAGACTGAGGTCCCCTCTGTATTGTAGTCAGTTGGAAATATTTCTTTCTACATGGCTTGCCTTACGGTTCGTTCGGCCCCAGGTTACAGTAATCACGTGTGTTGGTTGTAAAACCAACTGCATAGACTGAGGTCCCCTCTGTATTGTAGTCAGTTGGAAATATTTCTTTCTACATGGCTTGCCTTACGGTTCCGTTCGGCCCCAGGTTACAGTAAAGTATAAGAAGCTTTTCAATGATGGAGAGTTTGAAGATTCAGTTTCAGGTATTTTTCTTATCCACTGTTCAGTTTTTAAAAATCAAATTCCGATTTGTGTTCATTTATTGTTGTGTTGTTGCATGGAAAACGTTTGAGACTTTGGATCCTCGAAGGTGATAGCGAACGTATCAGAAGCTAGACAAGAAGATGTGGATTTGACTGTGAAAGCCGCTCGTACAACATTCGATAAAGGCTCGTGGCCTAGCATGTCCCTGTAATAATTATTTTTCTTGCTGTGTTTGCATTTCTTACCGTCTGAGACGACCTCTCCAACCAAACCTATTTTTTCTATAAAATATATTCTACGGAAAAATGCATTAAAGGATAAGCTTGCTGTGGGTTCAGGAAAGAGGGAACGTCCTTCACAAGTTTGCCGATCTGGTGTTGCAAAACAGCGATGAGCTCGCATTAATATTTATTTCCTGCAACATCCGAATCAAAAATATATTTCTCTATAGATCTCTGTAGCAAAAAAATTCGTTAAAAAATAAACACAGGAAAACAAGCATAAACAGTTAAAGACTATTCACTCTGTCAATTTCAATAATGCTCAAAATACAGACCCGACTGGTACTTGTTGTAACAGAAAATTTCACCAAGTTTGCTGCACAGCCATAATAGCTCACAAGGTTTCTAAACTCTATTTGAACATCCAAGTCAAACTTTGGTCTAACCAGAAGACTCCTTCCTTCTTCCTTGCTACCACTTTTGCAGATTCTGCTTAACAGTCTGAAGCAGTGCCAGGCGTGCTGGGATCTCTGTGTCTGCTCAACAAGTTATGACGAACGCAGGTACGTTTCATCTAAATATTAAAGAGATATACAGCTTATGAACGATTATCCTCATTCGGACGCATTGAATATTGTATCCATCGCACATCTCTCAAGCAAATGGCCTCTGGGTAGCTGCACAAAAAGTTGACAAGGTCACAGTTGTTTATATTGGGTGTGGGGATTTTCTATTGGACAGTAATCAATGTATTGCATGTTCCGAGGGAATTGAACAAGAGGATGTCAGACCAGACATTTCTTTAACGAAGTTACACTGTTTTGCCCGCACATGTTCTATCCGATAACATGTCAACCGATACCATTTTTCCTTTTGTTCTTCCCCTCCCATGCTTAACATAGGCTAACTGTACAGTGTAGAATTCACTGCACATTAAATGTCAATTGAATAGATTTAAATAATTCAGTTGAAAATTGGATTTGAATATTGCAAGGTATTTACTTTTATCCAAGAAACCAGTTGATCTAGGCTTAGTCTCTATTTAGTTTAATATATATATATATATTCATGAACTTTTCATTATATAACAGTAACTTATTCCATTATGTTTACAGACACTTAATTTAAATAACTTTTAATGGTTTTGAATGTTTTTTTCATAATGAAAACATAATACTTAATTTAAATAACTTTTAATGGTTCTAAATGTTTTTTTAAATGAAAATTGTTATAAAATTTTAAAATGGGTTAAAAATGGGTTTTTCCTAATGAAAACTGCTATAAATGTATTTTTTTAAAGTTTGGATGATGAATGGAAAATGAATAGTTTAATAGTAAGAAATTGTTATCAAAATGTAAAAAGTCCAATGAGCAATCATAGCGGCTTAATTGTACTCAAGGTTGTTAACTGTGGAAAACAGCTATACATGTATTTTTTTAAAGTTTGGATGGTGAATGGAAAATAAATAGTTTAATAGTAAGAAATTGTTATCAAAATGTAAGAAGTCCAAATTGCACTCAAGGTTGTTAACTGTGGAAAACAGCTATACATGTATTTTTTTAAAGTTTGGATGGTGAATGGAAACTAAATAGTTTAATAGTAAGAAATTGTTGTCAAAATGTAAGAAGTCCAATGAGCAATCATAGCGGCTTAATTGCACTCAAGGTTGTTATTTGTGGAACTCAAGATTCTGCACTATCATCATGTTAATTTGCATAAGAATACACCATGACTATTAATACAATTGGTCAATTCAAGTTAGGAGACTTATTGTGGAACAACTATTAGATTTTTTTAGGAACCTTACGGCATTTCTTTTACAACATCCGATAATAGTGCAACTGCTAGTTTAAATTAACTAAAGTAAAGAAAATAATTAATACTACCCCTTTTCCCTTTCTTGCGTATGCTCTTCATCTTTAATTCTATCTAATTCATTTCTTTATATATATATATTTTTATTTTTTTTTAAATCTTTGAAATATTATTATTTCTATTTTTAATCTAATCTAATCTATTCTTATTAATTAAAATATCTACCTTATTCCTCACCTAATCCCTTTCCTTTTTTTATCAATATTAACCATACATATTTCTATTATATTTAATTAATTAATAATAATATTTTTATTATCTGTGTAATATTTCTATTATATTTTAATAATTAATAGTAATATTTCTATTATCTTTTAATAATTAATGGTAATATTTGATTTTTTCTCTTATTTTTTCAATTATTAATTTTTAAATATTATTTTAATTATAATAAATATTATATCTAATTTTTTTTTATTGAAATCTTATATTAATAAGAATTTTATTTTATTATTAAATTGAATTAACATTATTTATTTGTTTTTATTTTATAAAGAATGATTAGGAGTTTTAATATAAAAATAAAAAATCAAAATCATGTCTAAAACCCACAAAAAAAAAGTAATTAGTTCTACTCATTGATAGATTGGACATGTCAAAAAATAAAAGTTCTTACATCTGTATAAAATTTTAACTTTAGATCTAATAACACTTATGTTATAAACCTTATGAAAGTATCGCTAACAAAAGCACATATCTAAAATACATTGACAAAATGAAAGAGGCAGGGCCACATAATCAGGGAGTTGAAGATCCACCTTACATTATTGCTTTCCATGCCTTGTCTTTGTCCTTTGCTTGCCTTCCCAACTCTAATGTGCATTGTGTTCACTTCATTGAGTGTCCTGCATGGAATTCCAAATTGGTCTGAGATCTCGCGTCCTCCTTCCATTTCTCGTTTTTCAAAGTTTTAAGTTGGGTTTCCATCTCAGCCATATTGCTTTCGAAAGTGAGCTTTGTATTTTCAAACTTCAGTTGCAAGAGATCATATTTCTTTTCCCATGCCACCATGTAATCTTGTGCTTCCAGTTCCTTTAGTCCCAATGTATTCATTATGTCCACCTTTTTCTACATGGAAATTGCCAACCTTTTTATTAGATCATGCAAGCTTAAGCCTCCTCATCAAATTTAGGTTGCGGAACATTCTTCGCCATCACAAAATCCCAAGGATCTAAACTATGAATAGTGTTTTCATGTCGCCTTCCATCCCATTTTTCTCCAACGTATAATTGCAGAGAAATAGCCTATGCCGCTGCTTTTGAGGCCATGAGCCTTGGGCATTAATTCTCGTCTCCTCCAAATCCATGTTGTCGTCTTGGTTGATCCTCTTTAAATAATCACACAATCAAATATAGATATAGAGAAGGATGCCAAAGGAATTATCTCTACATCCTAAGAGAAACCTTTGTTGGGATTTAATTGTCCTTCCTTCCAACTCCCATGTGGCTTTCTCTGTTGGGTCCTCATGTCGCCACTTGAAACCTGAGGTCCTATCATTCCTGATATATTTATGGTCATCGGTTGGCCAAGGGTGCATCATTGGAATTATCTGTCGTAAATAGATTGATCCAAACTGCTACCATCCTTGCAAAAAGGTGATGGCCACAAAACACTCTAATGCTTATATTCATGGAAATGAGAATGAATAATAGATTCATTCCTTATTTCCAAAATTTGTTGTTCTAAAAAATCTCCTTGATTTTCCTACACATCGGCTAAATAGTCCATATTTCGATATACATGAAAGAAGTCAATCACCTTAAACTATTGAATATGAAGAGTGATACATTGGAGAATTGGTGAGAGGTTTGTGGAGATGGACTCCCTGCCTTTGTTCCCTGCTTGACCACCAACATTGAGTTTCCAATTATTATGATCTTTCGGATTTGTAGCGCTATGGCTAGCTTGATACCTTGCCAAAGTGACAAATATTCTACATGGTTGTTCATCGTGATGCCAAGACCCCATGCAAATTGAATCTCCATTTGTTCATCAGGGTGAAGATAACCTCTTCTGTTGCTACCGACCCTAGACTAAACACTATTTATAATTATACTTCATTAAAACATTTCTTTATTATAAAATCTAACTTCTAATCACTTTATTGTTAGTTTATTTTGACTAATATTAATTTTTTATTTGAATTAATATTTATTATAATTTTTTTCATTAAAACCTTTCTTTTACCTCTCTTTTCCCCTATCTTAAATTATTAATTTATACTAACATTCACAGTCACTCTTCCCTCTAATAGTCAAATTCCTTACATCTTTCCTCGATTTATACTTTGTCTGATGCTCTGAGCTTTATCATTAGATATTTTTATTTTTTAGAATGGGTGAAGTGTTCACTCGAACCATCAGATGTGATTACATTGTTCTAGAAGTACTTCATCACCATATTTCCTAACTTTGAAAATTTGCATGTTAAAATTCTTAAACATTGTTTATCAAAAAATAATATTTGATAATGTGATTAATGTTCCATGCTAAAATAATGTGCTATATGATATTCACCATCCTAGATCCATCCATCTCCGGATCTATCACGTGCCAAGAGGGATCAAATCCCTCGAGGTGCAAACCCTTATTTTGGACTGTAGAATTTGAGGAAAGGTTTGCACCTCGAGGGATTTGATTCCTCTCGGTGCATGATAGATCCAGAATTAGATGGATCGATGTTGGTTCTAGCTAAGGCCAACAATGTCACATTTTTAGATTATCATTATTATGTATATGTTTGAGATAAAATTCATACTTTGGAATTTACATTATGTTTTCTTTGCTTGACATCACCATACATTCTCTTCTTTAATTTAGTCTATGTTGTTTGTCTTGAATGATTTTTACGTCTGTGTTTGTATTCTTTGAGTGGTTTCTATGTTTATGTGTTTGGATTTGGATGGTAGTGTTTGTGAATGTTACATTTGTTATGTTATATTTCTATGTGTATTTAATTGCCTATTAATCATTATTTGGTGATGAAGATGGGAGAAAATCTTGTCAATAGTTTGTAGGAGGATTGATACTACACATCTATTTCATTTAATTTAAGGTATCACAAATTTTAACTACTAATTAATTCTTAATAGTGTCCCTCTAGGCATTAATAAATATACCTTGAAGAGTAGTTTTAATTTTAAATTTTCTCAGTTACCTTAGTTTGTTGAGATGGTATATATTGTTAATAACTTTTTTGATGAAACATGATGAAATAAAAGTTTTGAATGCAAAGTGACAATGTAATAGTGTTGAATGACAGAAAATGAGAATAATAAAAATGTAGTCAATTACAAATAGTCTTTAATGTGATCAATCTGAAACTATTTTCTTATACTATTCTTATTGTCACCCCTCTTAGTTTTGTCATCTTTTCATATCGATTATATGAAAAGGGAAGTTGTAATTGTAAACCATTCAAATCTTTAACTCGAGCTATTGTAGTAAATATCATACTTTCTCTCTTCCTCTCCAATATTAATAGGTTGAATTACTATAACACAAAAATCAATGTACATTCTCAATAATTTTTTTGTGCTTGCACTGAAATCAATGCACATTGTTAATCCAATCACTTTAAAATTAATGTACCATAATACATTTAGTTACATCAAAGTAAAAATCAACATATACACTAAAATCAATGCATTTAATGCAAAGAATCAAATAGGATTATAAAAAAACATCTACACTGAAATCAATGCATTTAATGCAAACAATAAAATAGGATTAGAAAACAACATCTACACTGGAAATCAATGCATCTAATGCAAGCAATCAAATAGGATTAGAAATCAACATTTACGTTAAAATAAATGAATATAGTGCAATTAATCAAATATCATTAGAAATCAACATCTACACTGAAATCAATGCATCTTGTGCAAGTAATCAGATAGAATTATAAACCAACATCTACAATGAAATCAATGCATCTAGTACAAGGAATCAAATAGAATTTGAAAACATCTACATTGAAATCAATGCATCTTGTGCAAACAATCAAATAAAATTATAAATCAACATCTACACTAAAATTAGTGAATCTAGTTTAAGCAATAAAATATAATTAGAAATCAACATTTGCATTGAAATCAATGAATCTAGTGTGCAAACAATCAAATAAGATTAGAAATCACTGTCTACACTGAAATCAATGCATCTACTACAAGAAATATTCTTCACTCTTCCCTCCCTCCATCTATATCTATTCTCCCTCCATCTCTCATTTTCTATCTCTCTATCTCACCCCCAAACATACACACATTCTCTCCATCTCTCCCTTGTCACTCCCTCTCTCTCTCTCTCTCTCCACTTGTATCTCTCTCTATGTATTTCTTCTTCCCTCCCTCTCCCCTTCCAACTCCATATCTCTCTCTCTACCTCCCCCCCCCCTCCTTCTCTCTCTCTCTCTCTCTCTCTCTCTCTCTCTCTCTCTCTCCCCCCCTCCCTCTATATCTATATATCCCTCCATATCTCCTTGTCTCTCTATCACACCCCCCTCCAAACCCATATGCTCTCTCTCTCCCTCTCTTTATCTCTCTCTTCTTCCCTCACTTCACCTTCCATCTATATCTCTATCTGCCTCTGTCTCTCTTTTGTCTCTCTATATCACTCCCAAAACATACACACTGTTTCTCCATATATATATATATATATATATATCTCCCTCCCTCTCCCTCTCCTTATAATTCTCTCTCTTCCCCTTCTCTTCCTCTCTCCTCCCTTCTATCTCTCTTCCCTCCCGCTCTCCTCTCTCCATTTCCATCTCCCTTCTCTCTCTCTCTCTCTCTCTCCAACCCTGTCATTGTCTCCCTCTCTCCTTCTCTCCCCCCCTTCTCTCCATCTCTCCTTCTTTGTCTCTCTATCTCACCCAAAAACATACACACTCTATCTTTGTCTCTCACTTATCACTCCCCCTCCATTTCTCCAATTTTCTCTCTCTATGTTTTTCTTCTTCCCTCCCTCTCTCCTCTTCCAACTCCATCTCTATATCCCTCCCTCTCTCCTCCTCCTCTCTCAAGTACTCTCTCTCATCCTTCCACTCTCTCCCTTTCTCTCCTACCTCCCTCTCTTGCCCTTTCTCTCCTACCTCCCTCTCTCGCCCTTTCTCTCACTCCCTCTATCTCTTCAGCTTTATCACTCTATGTCTTTGTTCTTCCCTCCCATATATATCTAAAGTTAATAATATCATGATATATTAATATATATTATAATATAACAAATTTAATATTGTATTAATCCAAAGTTATTAATTTAACAATATTAATATTATTATATTATAATATAAGATTTAATAATAATAGTAATATGAATATTAATCTTTCAATTTTTATATTAGATTTAATGATGTTTTTTACATGGAATGATAACAAGATTTATAATAAAAATACATCAAATTAATATATTCAAATATTACAACTTTAATTTTGACGTGGAAATATTTATGTCTTTAAATATTTTAGTATATCCATAGGATATGGTTTTCCTTTTAAAGATTCATTTAAAAAATATTTAATTAATATAAATATTAAAAAAAATTGGAGCAAGATTTTCAATTCTTGATGTTGAATTAACCTTTTTACTTTGATTTAAGAAATGGTATTGGCTATAGTAAAGAGTAGAGATGTTTTTAAAATTTTACTTGATTTGGAATTTAATGTGGTAAAAAGTTTTGTTGAAGGTAAATTTATAATCCTTTCAAATTCAACTTACATGATAAAACACATGAGATAATTGTATTGTAGTTTTTTTTATCTATATGGTTATTTTCATTTTTGTTTAGAGTTGACATTATATGGAACTTACCTATAAGTGGAGAGCACAAATATTGTGACTGATAACCAAAACAAATCTAGTGACTGAGAACAAACACAGAGTCCAAATCCAGTGACTGAGAACGAGTCGAGTTAGCGCACAAAATAACAAACACAGAGTCCAAATCCAGTGACTGAGAACGAGTCGAGTTAGCGCACAAAATATCGAACAAACTTTGTTGTGTTAATGAATTTTTAAATGTCTATTTATATGGTTATCTAAGTTTAAGCCAATAGTTATTCATTAACGAAAATTTCAACTTTGTTGATGGATGCACAAACTTACAGCTTCATACTGGGTTGTAGAATGCACCTCTCAGCGCAACCATATTTTTGAATTCTAAAATAGTTTTTTTTTTTAATTAACTAAAAATAATAAATTAATATTAAATAAGTTTACCAAAATATATAATTTAAATTTATTAAAATTTATAAATTAATATTAAATATGTTTATTAAAATATATAATGTGTAATATGTTTGATTTTATGAAAATTTGATCTACAAGTAAAAATATTTTTTTGCATTAATTTTTTCCATAGGTATACATAGTTGCGTAAGAATTTTTATAACGTTCAAATGTTAGATAAGATATATTTATTATTGTTAAAAATTTTATTATATTCATATACTTGTTTATTTTGGAATAGAGATGTTGAAATGACACCAAGAAATGGCACCCCAAGGGGGCTTCTGATTTAATTTTCCCTCAATTAAATCGAAGAGAAATTGTAATTTCATCTCATGACAACTTGTATTAGTTTCCCTCAATTAAATCTAAGAGAAATTGTAATTTCATCTCATGACAACTTGTATTAGTTAATTGAGTCAGGAAGACTTAGTTAGCTTAGGAAATTCGATCCATGATTTTAGGGGTTCCAATTACAGTTATTTGTGAGTTGTATTTAGTTAACTCAATTAATTGAGTTAAAAAAAGTTTAACTAGTTCTAAATGAGAGATGAGATAATGATAGGTCTAGTGAATTAAATTTGATTTAATTAACGAGTAGGGGTAGATTAGTTAACTGATAATTCACTATAAATAGTCATTTCATCTCAATTCTAAGGAAGACCCAATTGAGATTGAGGTTAAAGAGAATTTAAATATCAATTGAATAATTAGAAATTTGTACAGGTAATGTATGAGGTCATCAGGAAGCCTTGAAGGAATTGCACAATCAATTCTTAGGAATTTCCTTATTAATAGGGACATAATTCCTATAGGAATGCGTAATCAAGGCTAGTCAAATAGAGGTTGAGAATTGGTTAAGTATTTGAATGATTTTGCCTAGATCAGAGTGAGATAGTTAGTAGAGTGCAAAGGTTTCTCATTGAGAAAAAAACATTGTATTGTTTCATGGTCTTAACTTTATGAAATATGTAGATAACGAGGTTTTGAGTAGTTTCTTTCCCCAGATACATCTTGTGTTGTGAGATTCATTATTCATTTCTCTTACTTGTTATGTGATTGTATGATCATATTTGGTTTCCGCAAAATTGTAGAAGGATTCGATATTTTGTTTTAGTACATTAAAAAATCAGATTGAATCCCTTTGGATAATTTCTATAAGGTATCATAGCACCAGGAATAAAAATAGAAGAGAAGAACCAGAGTTTGTTTTGAACAGGTACATCAAATTTGCAGATTTATTCTTTAGGACCCAACAACAGATCAAGATGTATTTCAATGGACTGAGACTCGAATATGCCCTTAAGGGATATTCAAATTTCATAACATGGAAGGAAAGGATGGAGGCAATGCTCAAGTACAATGGATTGAAGGCATTCATTGACAGTGATATTCCCCAGCCCGCAGCAGCAGATGCTCAACTTCTTGATGCATGGAGGAACAATGTAGAAAAGTTGAGAAGGATGTTATTAGAGGGAGTTAGAGGTCATATTGTATCGAGTCTCCATGGGAAGGAGACTCCATATGCTATATGTAAGGCCTTGAAATATCTATTTCAGAATAGTAGTGACAATAGTAAGCTGATACTGAAAGACAAGCTCAAAAAGATCAAGATGGAGAAGGGCGACACGATCCAAAAATACTTGACAAAGTTCACTCAATGTCGAGATGAGCTTGGAAGTGTTGGGATAATAGTTGCCAAAGATGATTTGGTGAGCCTAGCTCTTCTATTCCTTCCCAAGAGCTGGCATAACTACTAGGACTTTGTGAATGCGAGGGAGAAGCTACTAAACCGAGAGTGATTATGATCCGACTTGGTACAAGAAGATATTTGTTGGAGCACCAAAGATGGATCCTCATCAAAGACTAATGATGAGGAGAAATTGGATGTAGAAGACTATGCTGCCTTGAGCACGAAAGCAAAGAAGGTGGAGAGCCTATACATCGGTGAGTTATGGCATAGGAAATTGGGCCATCTACACCATAGTGCTTTAAAGATCATGCAACAAATTTCTACAGGAATTCCAAAGGGTGCACTTGCAAAGGGTGTACATTGGGGAAGCATACCAAAGCCACCTTTCACAATAAGGAAAGTTGAGCCAAGGTGATCCTTGAGAGATTTCACTTAGATGTGTATGGACTACTCCCAAAAAATTCCACAATAAAACACAGGTATTATGTGATTTTTGTTGATGGTTTTTCAAGAAAGTGTTGGATTTTCTTCATGCAGAAGAAATATCAGACGTTCTTCAAGTTTTGTGAGTTCAATGCACTTGTCAAGAAATATACAGGGAAGAAGGTGAAGGTTTTGAGGAGCAACAATGGTGGAGAATACATCTCTAACGAATTCAAGAACTTCTGTGCCTTAGCATTAGGGGAATTTTGAGGTCTAAAATGGGCCTCCTAAGAAAAATGTACAAAAAAATAAGCTTTATAAGAACCAATAGTATTCAAGATGATGATGTCAACCATGGGGGATGACTCACTATTTGTGTAAAAAGATTAAAAAATGATAAAATAATAAAATGAATTTTTCAACTCATATTTTTAACTTATCTCCCAAAGTTTTTACTCAAATTTCGAGTGGGAGTACTCTTTGGATGCAAAATTTAATTCCTCATCCAAGGAGTGCCTGTGTTACATAATTTCGATGGACCCTACTACACGAAAAATCATAAATACATGAAAAACATGATTGCAATCACGTTTTTCATGTATTTCTCATTTTTCATGTAGTAGGGTCCATCGAAAGTATGCAACATGGGTACTCCTTTGATGAGGAATTATATTTTGCATCCAACGAGTACTCCTGCTCCAAATTTGATTAAAAAATTTGGGAGATAAGTTGAAAATACAAGTTGAAAAAGTAGTTATTCCTTTTTTCCCTCTAAAATTTGATGATGTAATCAAATCTTGTTTCATTATTTGCACTATTATTTTATAATTTCCTTAGGAGACCCATTTTAGACCTCAAAATTCTCATAATGAAGGAATTCAAAGAGAATTGATAACACCTCATAACCCAAAAAATAATGGGGTTTCAGAAAGAAATAACAAAACTATTGTGGGAGAAGAACGAGCTATGTTGCATTATCAGGGCCTATCGATGCATCTGTGGGCAGAAGAACGCAATACAAAAATATTCATGTAGAACATAATTCCTCGTCGGATACTTGGGATGAGTACACCAGAGGAGGATTTTTCAAGTAAGAGACCATATGTGTCGTATTTTAAAATTTTTGGTTCATCTGTTTATTTCCATGTAACCAAAGATCCAAGGAATAAGCTAGAGCCAACAACAGAGTTGGGGAGATTTGTGGGGTACACTGATACACCTCACAAATATCAAGTGTAATTTCTAGCACATAGGATGACAATGGTCAGAAGAGATGTGACATTCGATGAAGAGAAAGCCACGCGATTGTCCCTTGAGAGGGAGTTTGATTTCCATGTAGTTGAGGAGATCTTTTCTCCAAAAGAAGAATCTCAAGATGTGGAGCAAACAAAAATAGAGGAACAAAGAGTGGTAGAAACCACTCATGCAGAGCCATCCACTAGAGATGGAAGGAAGCACACCCGAGAGGCTGACAAATATTTTCTAGATGTGAGAGAGAATGTGGCAGCACCCACATAACAATACAAACATAGAAGGTCCCTAGAGCGGTACACTTGATACATGGATCTTATGAGTGATTGTATTGAGATAAAACCATCCTATTTAGAGGAAGCAGTGCAACGACCAGTGTGAGTTGATGCCATGGTTGAGGAGTATGAATCCATTATGAGAAATAGTGCATGGGAAGTTGTCCCAAGACCAGTGGGGAAGTCAGTTGTAGGATCCAGGCGGGTCTACAAGGTGAAGCAAACAATAGATGGGAGTGTGGAGAAGCAAAAGGCTATATTTGTGGCCAGAGGGTTCTCGTAGGTGGAGGGGATTGACTATGATGAGACTTTTGCACCAGTCGCAAGGTACTCATAAATCAAATCCATCCTTGCACTCTCAACATAGATGGGATGGAAAATACATCAAATGGATGTAAAGAAAACCTTTCTCAATGGATTTATTGAGGAAGAGGTGTACGTTGATAAACCAAAAGGTTTTGAGACCTTAGACAAGGAGTTGCATGTGTGCAGACTCAAGAGAATAGTATATGGGGTAAAGCACGCACCTCATGCTTGGTACACCAGGATCGACAACTATTTCACTAGGTTGGGTTTCACCAAGGGTGAAGCATATGTGAACCTTTATTAGATTGTGGTAGATGGTAAGCATTTTATTATTGTACTTTATGTCGTTGAGCTGATACTGAAAAGTGATGAGAACCTCATCAAGTCTTGCAAAGAGGAACTTGCAAGAGAATTTGAGATGAAGGACATCGAGCTCTTGCACTATTTCTTGGGATTGGAATATGGAAAAGATATGGGGAAATATTTGTATCTCAGGGAAAGTATGACAACGAGATCCTCAAGAAGTTCCACATGGAGGGAATCAAACCCATGGAGACTCCTCTAGCATTAAACTTGGGGAAGGAGGATGCTACTTCAGGTGAAGTAGTGGATTCTACTGTTTACAAGAAACTTATGGGTTCACTCATGTATTTGGTGAACACACGACCAAAAATATGATACAAATTTAATGTTGGCAAGAAAGAAGGTCTCTGAGTAAGACCCAGGTTCAGGAGAGAGGCCAACAAGGTTTCCGCAGTAGTCTAGCACAATGCCGACATTTTCACCCTCCTCCGAAGAGCAGAGAGTCTCACCCAAGGCGTGTCATGACCCTAGTAAGGTTAGGAACAAATCAGATATCGACTGATCACAACTATAGAGAAAAACAGACATAACTAGGAACTGCAAACAGATTTAGCTACCTTGCACAAGATACTACTCATGAAGCATATTTAGGATGCCAAATTAAAATTCAAAAGTGGGCAAGACATTCATCATAACTAAATGCTTATCACAGTGCTGAGGACATCAAACCCAGGTAGAAGTATATTTCATTATCAATAGCGAACAATTACATTACTCCTCAGAGTTGATTACAGAAGGACAAATTACAACATTACAGAACATAACATAATAGAACCGAACAAAATAGAGCTCTCGTACGGCTCTCTTCCTCAGCCCTCTACTACACCAACCTCCTATCTACGCTGGCTGATTTCCTATTTGTTCCTTTGTCAACGCGACTGTCAGTTTTCCCTCCTTTCCTGCTCTGTTGTTTGTCGCATCTCACTGATCACTGGGAGTTCTGCTGCCTGTCCTTGTCGCTCATTCTTTCCATCTATGCTGGTTTTCCACAACTTCCGCGCCACCTATTCTCCGGCTCACCGCAACTATGACAGCTCCTTGTCTACCGTGGTTGCGCTCTGCCACCTGTTCTCCGCGACTCAAAACCATTTCATTTTCAAAACAAGGGCCCCAACAAGCCCTGATCACATGATATTGACTCGTCCTGAGTCAATCCTTTTCTACTGCCTCGGTCTCCATTGGTCTACCTACCTCTGTGGCTGGCCCTGTCTTCTCCATTTCCTCTCCCTGTCCAAACAAGGGCCCCAACTCGGGAACCTTTTCCAATGCTAAAGATTTTATTTCGGCGAAGTCTTTAATGGCATGTTGCCATTCCTTCATTAGCTAGTCCATTTTTGTGGCAATTTGTTCAGCTTCCTTTTCTCCTGCAATGGCCGACAACTTGCTGAATACTTCCTTAATTTTGATTTCGGCCTCAGCGGCCATTTTTTGTATTATTTCTGCAGTATGATTTACTAGGTGTCTCAGTTCTCAGAGGACCTGCTTGGTGGCAGCCGAATGCTCTTCGATCTTCCATATTTTTATCTCCAATTCCTCTGCTTGATTATACAATTGGTTAATGCCAATAGGGTCTATGGCCTCCTTTATTTATTGTGATACTTGCTGTAGTTGTGCCGAGACTGGTTGAGCCTTCATAGTTAACGAGGTTGAACACTCGTGAAAATGTTTCAGAAGGTTGTAAGATTCTTTCACCGTGGTCCCAAGGGTTTCTTCCATCTCGGTTGCCTGTTTCTGCTTCTTGGTGACTTTATCGACGTATATGATGGCAGTATCTGGTAATGTTGGTCTGGTCGCGAGTGCTTCCTTTAGCTCTTGAGTCTCCTTATTGAGGTTGGCACAGGAAATCTTCACGTGGATAGACTGTTCAACCATAGTGCAGGCCGTTATGTCCCCTGGTGTCTTATTATCCTGAGCTATTATTGTTGGCCAGAGATCCTTGAAAATATCCATCACCTTCTCCAGTTGTTCCTACAGACTGTCCTTTTCTCCTTTTAACTGGTTGCGCTCTTCAATAAGCGTGTTAATTTGTAGTTGTTGCTGTTCGAACCTCTGCTGGAGGTCATTGTGTAGTCCTTCTGCTTGTTGTTCTGCACGCCAGATGAAATTTTACAGTTGTTTTGTGCCCCAGGTTTGCATACTCTCAGCCCCAGACATATCTTGGTTCGACAGTCTCTCTCTGAGTGGTTGAATTTTAGCTATTGACTTGGATGAGTGTTCATGTGGTGACGTCGGTTGGTTCTATTGTGGCAGTTGATTCCCTAAGTCATTCCTACTTATGGTTGGTTGAACCTGTTGCAGTATCAAATTTGCTTGCTGAAAAGGGTTCACCTCCTTGGGAGAGGGCATTGTATCTATGATAAAATATCCTCTGCAAATTAAAAGGTCATGGAAAGTGCTCTGTCCAACTAGGGGTTGGTTAACCTTGGGTACCAATGATGTACTCGAGTTAACCTCTGCCTCATTGTCTCCATTTTTTTTTCTTTTTGTCTTGACTGGGTCTGAAATGGTTGTTGAGGTGGATGGGGTGCAGGTGGAACAGTCTTTGGAAGTAAATGACGTGTGAGGAGATGAATGGTGAGTATGAGGTGAAGATGTATGAGTGTGGAGTGGAGATGAATTTTTAACATTCAAAACTGAGAATGGGTTGAACACAGGTAGCTCAGCGGTTACCGGGGGGGCCACCTCTAGCTCCTCTTGAATTGGTGCTCCTATATCCATAGGCTGGGTTTGATCTTCCTCAGTCAGATCAACCACCTGCCTAGCGATCTTGACTCTTGATTTCTTAGCCTTAGGAGCAGCTACAGGTAGTTTAGGTGCTTTACTCTTTTTTATTGGAACTATTGTGATTGCTGGGGGTGAATTAAACATGGTGGGCGGCAGGGCAGTGAGTATGGGTGCAAATATGGAAGGTAATGCAGAATTTGAGGCCTAAAACTATGAAAAAGTAGGAAACAGGAGGGAAGCACTGGTGAGATTTTGCATTACCCGATTGAAACCCTTTACTCGCGTGTCCAAATCCTCCAGTACTGGTGTTATTCGCAGCCGTGACACTCTGTTCAGTGTCTCATCCGGTGTCTCCCCTGGTAATGCTTTTGGCTACATGCCCTTGAACGAGTGATGATGGATTCCTCTTCTAATTTCCATTCCCACCCCCGTCCAGGAGCAGACTTCAGTGTGGAATGCCTTTTCATCCACTTGAAACTTCAACGATCTCATTTTAAATGTTGTTTCATACACGCAGGTGCGCCAGATGTAGTTCTGCTTGTGTGTGACCCCAAACCATATCAGAGAGGAATAACTGTCCAGCAAACTCCTCGAGACCCTTTAGTGCCTCACCACTATGTACACCATCTGCCTGTACTAGAATGTGAACGCCTCTTCATTTACCTCCTTGGTGCTGGGGTCTCCCGAGATCTTCCAGGGCGTAAATTTCATTGCCAACAACTGACCACTTGTGAGTTCCATAGGTTGTCTGACTCCTGGGAAAGTCCATTTCCACATTGCGAGCACCATGATAAGGTAGCCGTAGATGAACCCAATGGCTTTTTTTTAGTTATCCTCGCAGGCTTCAAAAAATTCATTCAGTAGAAATGTACACCAATTTAGCTGGGTCCCCTGGAGGCAATGTTTCACAACTAAAATGGTGTCGAGGGTGCATTCACCCTTCGTATAGTGCCTCATGGTCTTGCCTGCAATCAAGTAACAGGAAAACTTAACTACTGGGATGTTTATGAGGTCTATATTCACCCCCTTCCCTCCTCTTTTGGTGTCGTATTCTTTTAATAGTCACAATATCCTACCTTATTTTCTCTTTTGGAGACTGTCTAGAACGCTGTGGAGACATCCCTTCCTTCTGCTAATAATCTCTTCAGCCTATGAATATCTTCTGCGTGCATTGGTATCTCCCTCCCTAGCCATAATGACCCATTCTAGAGTCTTCTTAGCAAGAATTTCATACACTGCATCGTTGCTCCTGTGGTTTTGAATACTGGAAGGTTCTTGAGGTTTAGTATGGTCAACTGCTGGATACCTCAGAACTCTAGGTTCAATCTTGTTGCTTCCTCTCCTCCTTCCGTAGTGTAATTTTCTATGTAAACTTGCCTCTTCATCACCGGAAACTGGTAAGAATCCGTGAAGTCAGTGTCGATCAATGATGCATTGTCATATTTTCCCACCTACGAATCCATTCTTTGAATTCTCTCGTCGAGCTCAGGCTCGACGGCTGTTAGTGCTACCTTGGTCATCTTTGATCTTCTTTTGTATGCTTTCAATGCTAACCCTTCTCTTTCTCTGTAAATTCCTGCTACTGGATTCTCTCTCTGGACTTCTTCTAATGATATTTCGCTCGCTGCTCCTGTTTCTTGTTCTAACTCAGAATTCTTCGGCATTCTCGTGCTTTCTTCTTTCATGCGGGTTAAGTAATGTAACTGAAACGAATGAGGTTGATAAGACCCCATAAATAATTAATTTTTTTCTGCCTCCCCCATGGCTATAATCGTGCGATTAATTACCGTGATGAGGTGTGTTTTGACATGGCTGACTGTAACTTAGGGATTTGGGTAGACGTGATGGGTAATGATTATAGCTTAATATGGAAAATTTATTACAGTATGGATGTTACTAATTATGGTAGTTAATTCTGAGATCCTGGTAATCCTACGGACTGACATGGGTATGGTGGGTCATGATGATGGAATGATGTTCGACATGCTTGGCCCTCTGAAATGGAGATGCTAGACACTACCATCCCCCCGACCACAATTGGTTGTGATTTGGTCTCCACATTGCAATTGTGGGTTTTTTCTGTTATTGCAGTTTTTTCTTTATTGGAATTCATATCTATTCTCTTCTCGGGTGCGAGAGAGTTATTGACTCTACCTACTCTATTCTACCCTACTGACTCCTCTCGGTTGCGAGAGTTATTGGAAAAGGAAATAATGCAACTTACTCGTGATAAGGCTTCAGGCGTGCGCCATTCACCCATCCTGGTAATACTTGGCTGTCCAATTGTGCTAACCGAACTGCTCGTGAATCTCGGATTTCAATCACATGGTACAGTCGCAGCCAATGCATTTTGAGTTTACCTGGGAAATTTTGGAACTTGCTGTCATACAGTAAAACTTTTCCTCTGATAGTAAAAATTTTATGTTTGATATGACGGTCATGACAAGCTTTTTGCCTATCTTTTTGGATAGTCTGATGAAACTCCGCTAGAAACCTGTCCTCTTCAAGTTCTTGTAGCTCATGTAGTCACTCCTCCAATGATTCTTCCTCTATTAAATGTAGTGTTGATGCGATTAGCAAGCTCGGTATGAAAAATTCAGTAGGTACCACTGCTTCTCTCCCATACACAACCTGGAACAAAGTATGGTTGTTTAGTCTTTTCACAGTTGTCCTATACACCCAAAATATTGCTGGTACACGCTCATCTGAGTCATCTTGATCAAAATTACAAATATTTGTTAGTCCTTTTTCGAGAATCTTATTAAATGCTTCCACTGTTCCATTTGCCTGAGGATGGTACAGACTGCTCTTATGATGTTGTACCATGAAATTTTCTAACAGAGATTTGATCATTGCATTGATAAAGTGTGTACCTTGATAACTGGTTAGACTTCTGGGGCAGCCAAATATGCTGATGATATTTTCAAAAATGAACCTGGCTGCTGTTTTTGTCATGCAATTCTTCACTGGTACCGCTTCTGCCCATCTAATAATATATTCTATTGCAGTAATGATGTACCTAGCCTATGAATGTCTTACGACAGGTGTTATTGGTCCTATGAAATCAACGGCCCACTTCCCAAATGGATGCAATGCTTTTACAAGGTGAAGTGGTAGCTCATCTCTGTGCGATGGACATCCCGTTCTCTGGCAGACATCGCATATATTTACAAATGCTTTACTGTATGTGTGTACTGTGGGCCACCATAAGCCTGCTTGTAATATCTTTCTTGTAGTGGGTTTTGCACCGACATGTCCTCTCGCAACCCCACAATGACACTTCCACAATATATCCTCCCTTTTATGGTCCAGCACACATCTCCACAAGACTTGATCTAACCCCATATTATATAGTTGTCCCGCTATTAACTGATATTATACTGCCTTGACTACTAGATGTCTTTTTTGAGTCGTTGTATATTCAGTCGGGTATTGTCCTATTTCTAGATAGATTGCTATCTGATCTAAGTAGTCTGGGATGGCTTCTACTTTAAAAATATCAGCATCTAGTAGCTGATCATCTAGGGACCCTCCATTTTCTCCATTTTCTAGCCTTGATAAATGGTCAGGACCCATGTTCAGTCTTCTTGGCTTCACTATCACTTCAACGGTGAACTAATAAAATAGTAGGATCCATCTACAAATCCTTCCTTCAAGTACCGGTTCGTTGACTAGGTACTTCAACGCTGAATGGTCCGTGAAGAATTTGAACATACCTCCTAATAGGTAGTGCCTAAAATTCTGAAGGGAATACACCATTGCTAAAGCTTCTCGTTCTGTTGTGGTGTAGTTCCTTTCAGCTGTCGATAACTTCCGGCTTGCAAAATTGTTGAGAATGCAACAAGATGATGGAGCTTAGTGAAAAGAAGTTGCCTTCACTAAGTGGGCCCGCAGGCTATTTTTGGCGCAAAGTCTATTTTTAGACATATGGATCATGGTCTATGAGTTGCAGGATGCTATTTGTGGATGGTTGGTCAAGTTGGTAAAAATAGATGGACCTCTGTTTTTAGACATACTGGGCGGAGTCTATTTTTAGACTGCCAGTCTAAAAATAGATCAGTCGAATATTATTAGCTCTTAATAATATTTGGACTATAAACATTATCTTATCCTCTTGCAGCACTTTAGTTCGAGCTATGGATGTGGCACATGCAGCTGACAGAAGGAATTACGCTATTCCTAGGGTTTAGTTGAGCTATTTCATGGTTGACTTCAGTTAGAACTCATGTGGCAGAGTTTGGTGGAGTTGATGAGACAGTTGATGGAGTTGTGTTCGGTTTAACTTAGTTGAACTAGTTGTATTTAGTATGACTGATAAATACACTAGTGATGAGTGGTGTGAATTAATTATTAATTAATTCACTAATTATTAACTCATAAATCAACTAAAGAATTCATCAGTTGACTGCAGTGCATGGACAGTTCAGTGGAGACTAGTGTTAGAGGTGGGTGAAAGGGTGAGTCTACTATCAATTGTGACTATAGCTGTGCATGAGATTTGCACACACATTGATTGGGATTGCCAATGAGAATTGTGCAGTACAAGCCAGTGGGATTTGAACTTGGATCTCACAATTAACCATCTTGGATTGCGCAGTAGAGGCAGGCTAACAGGTGGAGGAGATTTGAACTTGTGACTTGTTCATATCTGAGCTAGTTAGTGTGTAACAATAGGAGATAGTGCTGAGAGCTTGTGAGGAGTTTGTGCTATGTATTGTTACATTTTCTCTATCATTATAATATACAGATAGTTGGGGGTTTTTAGCTGTAAGATTTCCCCATTACATACTGTGTTATATGTGTGCTTGATTATGTTTTAATGTGCGCATGCGACTACTTCTAATTCCACAAATTGATGATCAATGGTAGAAGAGATTATGTATTATGCATGAAGATCAATTAGTGTGTAATCAGGATAATCTCGGTGAATAACTCATCTATTATTCAAATTTCTACATGGTATCGGAGCGAAGTTGATCATCGGATCTATTACAGTGATTACATTTTATTTGGGTAGACAGAGTCTGTAAGAGGGCCAGGTAGCCTTTGGATTCATCCTTTCTTTGAAAGGTGAAAAATCCAGTAAATGCCCCTACAGTCGATCTCTGTGCTAGAAATACTTTGTTCTCACAGATCAGAAGCGGTTGAGTTTTGAGCTGGTGGAATTCGAATTTGCAGCAGTGTTTTCTTGGTGTCGAAGTCAAAATTTCTTTCAACGGATTGCGATTGGAGTATGCCCTTGAAGGCAGCTCGAATTATATTGCATGGAAGGACAGGATGGAGGTGGTGTTAGATGACAACGGGTTGAAGGAGTTCATAGATGCTGAAGTCCCAAAGCCTACTGATGCTGATCAAGTTGAGGCTTGGCAAAAGAAGACAACAAAATGTCGAAGGATTCTGTTGGAGGGCGTGAAGGATCACATAGTGTCCAACCTGCATGGAAAAGATTCTCCATACTTGATGTGGAAAGCGTTGACAGATTTATTCTAGAGCAAGAGCGACCAGAGGAAGTTGGCGCTCAAGGATAAACTCAAGAACATAAAGATGGAGAAAGGCGACAGTATGCCCAAGTACCTCACAAAGTTCATCCAATGCAGGGATGAGCTGGGAAGTGTGGGGGTGACTGTAGATGATGAGGACTTGGTGAGCTTGGCTCTCCTTGGTCTTCTGAAGAGTTGGAACTCCTATCAGGACTCTGTCAATGGTCGGGAGAAATTGCCAGGATGGGAGCAACTTTGGTCGGATCTTGTGCAAGAGGAGATAAGGCAGAGTACCAGGGATGTATCTTCATCAAAGGCATTTGATGAAGAAAATTGCACTTTGGCTGCCAAAGCAAAGAAGGGGAAGAGAAAGAAAGCTTCTCAGTCTGGTGCAAAAGGCAAGAAGCAGGACATGTCCAAGGTGAAGTGCTTTCACTGTCACCAACACGGACATTATGCCACAAATTGTCCGCAGAAGAAGAAAAATAAGCAGGCTGCTGGATCTACAGCTGGAGAGGCCTTAGCTTAGTAGTTTGAGATGGAATTTTTGCTGATCGCATGCTTGGTATCAAGTGTGATGGGTTCAGTTTGGTTCTTGGACAGTGGTGCGTCTTTTCACATGACAGGAGATCGAGATTTGTTTTCTGATCTGGATGAGAAAGATCTTGGAGTGCACATCGAGATGGGCGATGATGGTAGATACAGTGCGACCGGTATCGGTACCATTTCCTTTTAGAGGGAGTCTGGTAAACCCTTCGTATTGAAGGAAGTGATGCATGTTCCAGGATTGAAGAAGAATCTTATCTCTGTGGCGATGTTAGAAGACAAGGGATATGATGTTGTCTTCAGCGAGGGAAAGGCTTTCCTGCGCAGTAAGACAATTGACTTGGGAAGATGGGGGTTCGAGTCAAGAACTGCTGTCAATTGCAGGTAGATGGTGGCAGCAGAAAGTAACATGCAAGACGCTGAGAAGGATTGAGTGGCGGGATGATGGCGAGGCACAGTAGCCACTACCAGGAGGTGGGCCACCTTCACCATGGAGCTTTGAAGATCTGCATAACAGATTTCTCTTTGGAGGCTTCCTAAAGTGCCTCTTGTGATCGAATCGGTGCAAGGTATGTACCTTGGGGAAGATTTGTGAAAGCCACCTTTCACCGGAAGGATAGTCGCGCCAGACGATCCTTGAAGGAATTCACACGAACGTGTGTGGACCTTTCTCGGTAGCTTCGACGGCAAACCACGAGGTACTATGTGATCTTTGTTGATGATTATTCTCGAAGATCTTTGGATCTTCTTCTGCATGAAGAAGATCGAGACATACTCAAAGTTCTGTGAGTTCAAGGCACTGGTTGATAAATAATCGAGGAAGCAAGTGAAGGCTCTTAGGAGCAACAATGGTGGTGAATTCATCTCTGGCGAATTTAAGGAATTTTGCAGCGTAGAAGGAATTCGAAGAGAGCTCATAGCACCTCATAACCCACAGCAGAATGAGGTTGCTAAGCGGAAGAATAGAATGATCGTGGGTGTTGCACGGGCGATGTTGCATGATCAGGGCCTTCCCATACACTTGTGGGCTGAGGCATGCAATACTGCAGTATATGTGCAGAACCGTTGTCCTCACAGGATACTTGGCATGAGTACACCCGAGGAGGCGTTTTCTGGTAAGAGGCCTGATATTTTCCATTTGAGGATTTTTGGTTCACCTGTTTACATTCATGTGACGAAGGATGCCAGGAAGAAGCTGGAGCCGACCGCAGAGGTTGGGATATTTGTGGGGTACACTGATACGCCCCACAACTATCGTGTGTATTTTCCAGACAGTCGCAAGACTATTGTGCGACAGGATATCAAATTTCAGGAGGAGAAAGCCATGAAGTGTTCGCTTGAGAGGGAGCCACACTTGCATGCAGATGAGGAGCTATTAGTTCCTAAGGATGAGCTTCAGGATGTGGATCAACGACAAGAGGAAGTTCATGGAGTGGAAGAGACCACTCATGCAGCGCCAACCATAAGAGGGCGGAAGCGCACTACAGAAGCTGAGCGACTGGCTCAAGATGCAGAGAAGGTTGTAGGACCACCTACAACACAGCGCAGACAGAGACAGTCACCGAACCGGTACACTGGATACATGGCTCTTGTGAGAAAATGTGTCGTGACAGAGCCATCCTCATTCGAGGAAGTTGTGGAGGACCCCGCATGGGTAGATGCCATGGTGGAAGATTATGATTCGATTGTCAGAAACAGTGCATGGGAGATTGTCTCGAGACCGGAGGGGAAATCAATGGTGGGTTCGAGATGGATCTACAAAGTGAAGTAGGCAGCTAACGGGAGTATGGAGAAGTACAAGGCAATATTTGTTGCCGAGGCTTCTCACAGATAGAGGAGATCAATTATGAGGAGACCTTTGCACCTGTCGCAAGGTATTATTCCATACGGACGATTCTTTCTCTCTCAGTGCAGATGGGGTGGCACATTCATCAGATGGATGTGAAGATTGTGTTCCTCAACGGAGTCATTGAGGAGGAGGTGTACATAGAGCAGCCCGAAGGTTTCGAGATCTTCAGCAGCGAGTCGCATGTGTGCAGGCTCAAGAGAGCGTTGTATGGGTTGAAACAAGCACCTCGTGCTTGGTACACACGGATAGGCAGTTATTTCACCGGACTTGGATTCTCCAAGAGTGAGGCGGATCCTAACCTATACCAGATTGTGGTGGAGGGTAAGTTGCTGATCATTGTACTTTATGTAGATGATTTGATTTTGACAGGTGATGAGCTATTGATACTCTCATGCAAGGAGGATCTTGAAAAAGAGTTTGAGATGAAGGACTTGGGCCTCCTTCATTATTTCCTGGGATTGGAAATTTGGCAGCGCAGTGATGGACTGTTTGTTTCTCAGGGTAAGTATGCCCGGGAGATACTGGAGAAGTTCAACATGCATGGCTGCAAGCCTTTTGATACTCCTCTTCCTGGTGGTTGGAGGAAGGAGGATGCTACTTCAGCGGAGGTAGTGGATGCCACTGTTTATCGACAGTTGGTGGGGTCGCTTATGTATCTGGTCAATACACGACCCGATATATGCTATGCTGTTAACCAGCTTTCACAAGCTATGGTTAAGCCAACCAAGATCTTCTGGAAGGCAGGCAAGCATGTATTGCGTTATCTTAGAGGCACATCAGGATATGGATTGTGGTACAGACAGGAGGATGAGGTGAAGCTATGTGGTTTCACGGATGCAGATTGGGCAGGGAGCCCAACGGACAGAACGAGCACATCTGGAGGGATCTTCAGTATCGGGTTGACAACAGTTTCTTGGTACGACGACGAGAGATCCGCAGCACCTCGGTTCGCGAGTGAGTATGGCAGCGAGTTTGGCGCATGCGAGGCTATATGGATGAGAAGATCTGATGGTTGTTATGGTCACACTTGGAGCCTACGCTGATTTATTGTGATAAAGCAGAGTGCATTAAACTCTCTAATCCAGTATTTCTGATAGATCCAAACACATCGACATCGGGTACCATCATATCGGATGTGTCGGCGGAGGATCATGTTACTTTCCTTGTTCCACGCGGAGGATCGGGATGCGATATCTTGATGAAGAGGTGCTCACCGAGAACAATTCGAATACCTGAAGGTAGGATAGAGGTTGCAGAATCAAATCCATATCTTGTTGAGAGAAGTGTTGAGATTGCAACAAGATGATGAACTTAGTGGAAAGAAGTCGCCTTCACTGAATGGGCCCGCTGGCTATTTTTGGCGCAAAGTCTATTTTTAGACATATGGATCATGTTCTATGAGTTGCAGGATGCTATTTGTGGATGGTTGGTCAAGTTGAAAAAAATATATGGACTTCTATTTTTAGACATATTGGGCGGAATCTATTTTTAGATTGCCAGTCTAAAAATAGATATGTCGAATATTATTAGCTCTTAATAATATTTGGACTATAAACATTATCTTATTCTCTTGGAAGGCTTCAATTGACTCGGATGTGCACTAAGGCAACAGTGTGAAGTAATTGCGTTGCTTGCGTTATTCCTAGGGTTTAGTTGAGCTATTGCATGGTTGACTTGATTAGAACTCATATTGAGGATTTGGTGGAGTTGATGAGGCAGTTGATGGGTTGTGTTAGGTTTAACTTAGTGAACTAGTTGTATTTAGTCTAGCGATAAATACACTAGTGATGAGTGGTGTGAATTAATTATTAATTAATTCACTAGTGTCTTTTCAATCAACTAAATAGCCTTCATTTAGTGACTGCAGTCATGGACGATTCGGTGGAGACGGTGTTAAGAGGTGAGTGAAAGGGCGAGTCTACTGAGTCTACTATCGATTGTGACCTATATTTGTGCACTTGAGATTGGCACACACATTGATTGAGATTTCAATGAGAGTGGCATTAATTACAAACGATGGGATTCGAACTTGGATCTCACAATTTACCATCTTGGATTGCGTAGTAGAGGCAGGCAGACAGTGGAGGAGATTTGAACCTGTGACTTGTTCAGATCTGAGCTAGTTTGTGTGTAACTATTGGAGATAGTACTGAGTACTTGTGAGGAGTATTGTACTATGATTGTTACATGTTCTCTATCATTATAATGTACAGATAGTTGGGGGTTTTCAGCTGTAAGCTTTCCCCATTACATACTGTGTTATATGTGTGCTTGATTATGTTTTAATGTGTGCATGCAACTGCTTCTATTTCCGCAAATTGATGATCTCAATGGTAGAAGAGATTATGTATTATGCATGAAGCTCAAATAGTGTGTAATCAGGATAATCTTGGTGAATAACTCATCTATTATTCAAATTTTCTAAAAAAAAATAAAAATTTGGGTGATCAAGCTAGGAGAGTATCTCCTGGTTGAGCAGGCTTGCTCCTAGTGCAATACTTGAGGCATCAATATGGACGTGGAATTTATTGTCCCAATTAGAATAACTAATATGGTGTGCCTTGCAAATTTTTTCTTTCGGTGTATTGATGAAAACGTGTGCATTCCTTTCCAAATAGATTACCTCCGATTTCCGCAACAACTTCTCCAATGGGGTCGTTATCTTCACGTAGTTGCGGATGAATCGCTTGTAGTAGTCGATGTGGCCTAGTAGTGACCTTAACTGCTTCACGGTTTTCCATGCCTCTATGTTGATTATGATTTCCACCTTTTCTAGATCCATGCAAACCCCTTGTTTGCAAACAACATGTCCTAGAAACGTCCCAAAGGGTACTGCAAAGATGCACTTCTTGAGATTTAATGAAATTTGGAGTTAGGCTACATCTGTCAAACATTATCCTTAACAACGTTGCATAATTCTTCAACAGACTGTAAACTGTCTAGTCATCCATATAAACCTCCAGGAATTTATGGATATATTCTCGAAAGGCTGCTATAAAAATCCGTGTAAATAATACCGGTGCATTTTTCAACCCGAAGGGAATTACATGATATGCGAATGAGCCCCATTCAATTGTGAAAGTTTTTTTCTTCTTATCTGCTTCAGCTATCCTTACTTGATGGTATCCTGAAAATCCATCCATAAATGAGTAATCTTCATTCCCTACAACATTATTGACCACCTCATCACTAAACGGAGTGGGGAATGGATCATGTATGCATGCATTGTTGAGGCTCCTATAGTCAACACATACTCGAATTTCAGACTTTTCCTTTTTACTTTGTATGACTATAGGACTTACCCACTCTGCTTCTTCTACTGGAAATATCAACCCTTCTTTCAAAATTTTATCAATCTCTTTCTTGAATTTCTCTTTCACTCTTGGATTCATACGGTATGGTTTGTGCTTTACTGGTCTTGCGTCGGGCTTCAAAATTATACGCATTTCCCCCATGTCTCCTTTTATTCCTTTTAGCTCCGCGACTGAGGATGGGAACAAGTCTTCATATTCCTGTGCAGATTAAATATCTCCTTAGTCGTTTCTGCATCCCATTAGTCACCAATTGACGCAAGTTTGGGCTTTTCCGGTGTTCCGATGTTCAGCTTCTTGGTCTTCAATGGTAGCAGATGAAATTCCTTATGTTGTAGGTTCTTCTTGAATATCCCGCTCCCCTTCTTTTTCTTCAAAATATAGATGTCTAAGATATTCTAGATCATCATCATCCATTTCACTGTTTATCTTTTTGCATGCTACCAACTGTTTGACACTTTGTTTTGGGAGTGGTTGTTTTTCATCCTCCTGAATCTCTGGAAATAATAGTACCCTTTTAATGGCCTGCAACACCTGTGTGACTGTTTTTTTTTCTCTAAAGGAAAAGAATTGCGTAAAATGATCCACAACTACTCACCAAGTACCAATTCCTCTTTTTTTCTCTTCAGTTAGGTACCAAGCCTGTGGAATCAAATCCAGTGAATGTACAAAATTGTGCACCAACAGATCATCCAGTTACCCTGCTTTCTTCCATTGGTACTCACAATGTTGTAAATGTTTACTAGGATCAAAATCCCCTTGGTACTTTTCAGTGAATTGTGGTCCTTCCTCTTCCTTAAATCTAGCCCTCAATGCTGCTGCAACCCCGTCTCATCGTGACAGATTTTTGTGGTGGTTGCTCCACCACCTTGCTGACGTGGATTGTAGAACCACATCCATGAGTGGGACTTTATGTTCCACTGGTACTTTATCCTCTATTTTTTCAATAAATGTATTTACAACATTCATATTTGATAAAGTCAGACATTCTCTTACCTTAGTTTCGATCCAATTGATTCTTCGGATGTTAGCACATATTCCTGTATTGGTCTCATATCCCCCCTACTGCCAATCATCCCAGGATATTTATGAGCCCAAGTTTGAGCTTTGAACACTTCTCCAGCTTACAATCCCCGCCATTTTTGGGTTGATATAATCTTCTCTTTTCCCTGCTATCATCTGATAAAGATGATCAAGAAGCTGAGCATCCTCTCTGTTGTCAACAGTTTCTGTATATCGGGGTCCTTAAAATGGGTCAAGTGGCTGGGTGACCATGACTTGCCCGTATTCAAATATCATTAGTTCCTTTTTCAAATCAATCACTGCATAGTTCTCGAAAGCCCAGTCTATCCCCAATAATGCTGGGTAGGGATCCTTATCGCCCATAATGTCTATAAACTCGAAGTCTGTGTATGTCTTTACTCCCGCAACATCAACTTCAACTTCTTCCAGCCTACCGATAGGCACAATGCAGTATTGGTTTTCCATGTAGAGCTGGATTGGTGAATATGTCAGCTTTGGTCTCCCCAATGCTTCCCATTCCTTCCTTGGGAGAATGTTGACATCTGACCCTAGGTCAAGCATGGTGTCCTTAATTTGGAATCCCGCAACTTGAGTGTTTACACAGAATTATTTTCCTGTTCTTCTCTTATTTCTTTTGACTCTTCGTATGTATTTATGTGTTGCATCATTTGACTCCTCTGGTTCTGTGGTTTCATGCACCACCATCTCCAGATTTTGTTTTAGTTGCTCCAACATCGGTGCATTGGTTACAATTTTTAAAAATATTTGGAACCATTATTCGATCATTGTGCTTGTATTAGTTTGTTTCTCCTTGTCCACCTTCGACTGTGGTAACTCAATGCCTTTGCTCCCCCCAAGTTGGGAAAATGTTTCCACTGTTTCTTTAAAGTATTGCTTCTGTCTATCTGGCCTGCACACTAGCTTTATCAACTTTATTAGGTCTATATTTTGTACATCTTCCATTGTTTTCTTTCCTCCCCGTGTTACTATGGCCACATTCTTCATAGCCTGAGAGTCTAATATTCTTGGCTCTGCATTTACCAGATTTTATCCTCTTTGTCTGGCTCTTTCTTCCCATCTTTTAATTAACTTTGGATAGTCTTCAATCGCGTGTGTATTGAATCTGCACTGAGAGCACCATTGTCTTCTGGGAAGTGGAAATTCCCTGGCTACGTGGCTCTCTTGGTCACAATTGTAACATCTTACAAGTCCTCTTCCTCCAGCTCTGCCTCCTCTCATTCCTCCTCCTCATCCCCTGGGAGCCTCATTCACTCTATATGATGGCCTGTCCAATCATTCTGCAAGTGCATCCAGGGCCCTACATTGATCTTTATTGTGCATTGTGGAAGCACATAACTCACAATATATGTTGTTTGGAATGTTGGAGTATTTTTTCAAAATTGGGCATAGGCGGGGTGGATGACCAATGCTTTTGCATATTTCGTAGTATTCAGTTGCAGCCTAATTCTGTTGCTCAGGGAACCTTGGGAAGTGGGGTTGCGATAGATATAGCTGTTGAGTATTTATCTGCGCAACTCCCCCTACTGGTGGAGTCCCTTGTGTCCTTGCTGCTGAAGCCCCCGTATTCTGCCCCCACAACCTTGGACATTCAGTGACCACGTGTCCCTCCATCAGACAGTGCGTACACCATACATTAGGTATTGTAGGTCGTATTGGCTAAATATCCTTCAAATTTTTTGTTAGACTGGCTATCTGATGTTGCAACCCAATATGGAATGGTCTTGAGCTGCTTCTCCTCCTTTGAACTCCTGTGGATACCCTGCCATATCCTCTATCTTCATAGCTTGCTCCAACGCATCTTGTAATGTGTTGATCTTTTGTTGTGTTAGGGGGGTTCTTGTCAATGGAAGAAGGGCCCTGATAAACCAATCTCTCTGATGATTTGGTTGATTGGGTAACTCAGTTTTCCAATCGCATCCTTGAACCTTCTCATCAAATCCCATGCAGTTTCACCTTCTCGCTGTTTAATCTCCCACATCTCTGACAAACCCTGCTGATCTGTTTGAGGTAACTTCAATTATTTGAAAAATTATTTCTTTCCATCATCTATCGCTGGGTTTGGATGAGCTTCAGACAATTTAATGAACCAACGAAGAGCTCTCTCCCTAAGAGTAGTTTGAAACTCGATCAAATTTACCACCTCTGGTGTCTTTCGAGCCCTCCATATGGCTTTGCAGAGATACCAGTGCTACTCCACATTGTCATTACCCCTCCCATAGAACTCTGGGTATCGGGTAAATTATCCCACCATACTTATTTGTGTGGATGGTACTAGAATAAAACCTCTATTTCCTCGCTGTGAAATTGTATTACTATCACTATTTCTAATAGATACCGTTGTTGTAGACTGAACACTATTCAACTTGCTAAAATCTCGTAACTTAACAAAAATTTCACCTAGTGGTTGATAAAGTACCAGAGGAAGGTCGAGACTAGAGCTACTTGAACTTTGGGTAATAGATTTACATTGAGTTATGGGTGCTGGCCCCTCTCGGAATGGCTGCTCCATCGCAACATGAAACTCCACATCGGACATCTTTCTTGCATCCTCCACATTGGAATTTTCTCCCTTTTCTCTTTGGGCTAGGCTCCTACACACTTGCCTGACTTCCTTGATGGTCCCTCCTATTCCTTGGGATCCCATCTAGCCTTCCATATCCTTTTTCATCTGCAATGCATTCTCCTTGTCTTGTCGACTACTTTCTTGCTTCTCCAACTCCTTCATTACTCTCTCCCACCACGTCTCAGTGATATACGCCCTTTGATGTGCTCGTCGCTCTCTCAACCTACTGGAGGTATCGACATCCATATCCCTATTCTCCCTTCCAACTTACTTGTAGCATCTCCCCCTCAACTCCTTCCCCCAGTATTGGAGGTTTAAGTCTCCATCTCAGATTTTTGAAATTCCATCAATCCCTCATCTACCATTAAAGCTTTGATCCACAAAGGAATCTCCTTCAACAGCTCTCCTTGCAATCCGGATCTGAATACGTCTTATGATTTTGAGAAGGACTGGTAACACTAAGCCGTGAATTCCACTATATATCCTTCCAAGGTAGATTGCACCCAGAAATCTAATGCTCGGGTCAAATCGATATATAACCAATGGAGTGCTACCAGATCCATGTGCAACCACTTGCGATAGATTTTACGTGAGCTTCCTTGGACTGTCTTGACCTGTAGTCTTTGCAACCAATTATAGATTTCCTCTAGAAACTTTCCCTAGAAAATTTTGTAGAGATCACTCGCAAATTCAGAGAATAGAACTTGATTCTTAACAATTTTCTCCCTCTGCTGTCTTAAATCGACTTGCTGTGCTATGAATTGATCTAAGAGGTTATCCCAACAGCTTCGTATTTCTCTCTCGAAGATCTGTGATACCACGATCTAGCTCCTACATGAAATTTCAGGTCCTGGTAATGCAACCATTTGTTTGTGAGAAAGAAGGTCTCTGAGTAAGACCCAGGTTCAGGAGAGAGGCCAACAAGGTTTCCGCAGTATTCTAGCACAACACCGACATTTTCACCCTACTCCAAAGAGTAGAGAGTCTCACCCAAGGCGTGTCATGACCCTAGTAAGGTTAGGTACAGATCAAATATCGACTGATCACAACTATAGAGAAAAACAGACAGAACTAGGAACTGCAAACAGATTTAGCTACCTTGCACAAGATACTACTCATGAAGCATATTTAGGATTCAAAATTAAAATTTAAAAGTGGGCAAGACATTCATTATAACCAAATTCTTATCACAGAGCTGAGGACATCAAACCTAGGTAGAAGTATATTTCATTATCAATAGCGGATAGTTACATTACTCCTTAGTGTTGATTATAGAAGGACGAATTACAACATTACATAATAGAACATAATAGAACTAAACATAATAGAGCTCTCCTACGGCTCTCTTCCTCAACCCTCTACTGCACCAACCTCCTGTCTATGCTAGTTGATTGCCTATTTTATCCTTTGCCAATGCGACTGTCATTTTTCCCTCCTTTCCTACTCTGCTGTTTGTCGCATCTCCCTGATCACTGGGAGTTCCGTTGTCTGTCCTTGTCGCTCATTCTTTCCATCTGTGATGGATTTCTGCAACTGTCGTGTCACCTATTCTCCGGCTCTCTACAACCATGGAAACTCCTTATCTACCATGGTTGTGCTCTGCTACCTGTTCTCCGCGACTCAAAACTATTTCATTTTCAAAACAAGGGCCCCAACAGTTAACCAGCTTAGTCAAGCTATGGTTAATCTTACTGGTGAGCCTTGGTATTGCACCAAGAGTGCTACAACTCCCAGGGGATTCCCTACTTTACTTTATCAACTCGGGGTTCGTACAAACTTGGAGGTGACAGTGCTATATACACAACAGATGCATTCTACTCATGTCATCCTCTTTCGCTCTACCAAAGGGTGCTACTTCTAGGGGTTCTCAGTGAAGTCTGTCACACTTTAGTGAAACTAAAACAAATTGTATATAGGAAATGACAAAAATGAAACTAAACTAAATTGCTGAAAATAAATGACAGGAAAGGAAACTAATTTAACTTGATGAGAAGAAATGGTAGAAAGGAAACTAATCCTAAACCACACTTAATTTGGCCAAATGGCTAAATGCACTCAACTTATCCTATGATCTATCTACCATGCTACCATGCTTCTAACCATGCAACTATTCATGATCTAACTAAACTTGAAAAAGTGTTGCTTGAAGTTTGGAGGAAAAAGGGCTAAAGATGCTAATGGAGTGCTTGAACACATGGGACAAGGCTTAGATAAGTGAAAAGAGGGGTTATAATTTATTAAAACTCATTATATCGAAATAATTCTTTGGAGAGGGAGGCTTTTAGAAGTGCGATGGCAGAAGTGCGATGGAGGGACGAAAGTGCGATATGCGAAATGCGATATCGAAATTGCAATATCACAAAGCCGGAGGGATAACATAAGTGTTGTTTGGGAGCGAGCATGATATGCGATATGCGATATGCGATAGGATAAAAATTGTGAAATGTGAAATGCAACGGGATAAAAACTGCGAAATGAGAAATGCGAAGGGATGATGTGGCAGTAGTGCCGGTGGCATAGTACGACAACAATTATTGCAATTGGCATTTGGAGCGGTAAGTGTTAACGAGAACAAAATAAAAAATTCGATTTGCGATGTGCGATGCAACGGAGTGCGAAGAGATATCGCAATCGGCTATGGGAACGGTAAGTGTTAATGGGAACCAAATAAAATATGCGATTTTTGATGTGCAATGCGGAAGAGTACGGAGATTTATCGCAATCGACGTTTGGAGCAGTAAGTGTTAACGGGAGCCAAATAAAATATGATTTTCGATTTGGGATGTGGTGGAGTACAGGGAATTATCGCAATCGGTGTTTGGAGCGATAAGTATTAAAAGGAAAAAGGGAAAAGGTTGCGAAGTGTGATATAGGAAGGTGGAGCGATGCGATTGCGATAAGGTCGAAATTTATGAAGTGCGAAATGCGATGGGTGACGTGGTTGAGTTCTACAATAATATCACAAGCAGGAGGCAGAAGTATTAACAGAAACCAATAGAAAATATGATTTTCGATGAGCAAAGTAAGGTAGCAGGAGATTCGAGGAGCAAAGGCGAAGGTCCACTTTGATGGTTTTTCAAGCATTTTGTGAATAACAAGGGCGACAGCTGCAATAAAAGAAGATGGAGGGAATAGAGCATAACAGAGGTGTTTGGAAGCATGAAAACAGAGTTGGAAAATGAAGCGGGAAGGCGAGGGTGAACTTCCCCGGAAATTTAATACTGATTCCTGCAAACAAACCTGTGGATTCATGCACGGAAAAATAGAAAAAAATGCATGATAACACAGTGGAAGAAAGACTGAAAATTTTATTGCACAATACTCTAATATGGGAAGCAGCGAATCATAAATAGACAACATTTTTGGTTTGCGGGAAGTTCTACCCTCATCGAGCTCTATCGACAGAGATGAGAGGGGACAGTTGCCTCATATTTTTATGGAGTTCATCAACTATTATAAAACGCATATAAGAAGATTAAATCTACAACAAAAAAATATGACAGAAATGAAAATATCAGAAATGAAACTATCTAAATGGCAGAAAGAAAAGAATGAAAACAACAGAGAAGCTGAGGCACATGGATTGGGACCTAACCCATGAGATTCGCTCCCTGAAACTATATTAGTAAAAAAACATATTACTACTTATTGCATTACAAAAATATAGTCTTATTACATACTGAAGGTCTTAAACAACAAAAGCCTAATAGAATGGAAAAGAATGGCATGGGATGGTATGGAATGAAAATGGAATCGAATAGCATCGAATGGATCGGAAAATCGATAGTAATCCACCGGAATCGACCCTAATTAGCTCTAGATCAACTTTATTTATCCTCAAGGGCAGCTACCAACAAATCCCTAGAAAATAGTGGTTGAGTCCAATTATACTCCAAGTAAACAATATATTGAGTGTGCATCATCTTTAGTTTGCTTGGTTGCCTTTGATAGTTAAGGAGGGTGGACAAACCCCTTGAGTCTCTCCAAGATTTCTCAATAATTTCCCAATATTGTGCTCATTTATTCTTCAATCGTGATCTTCCAATGGCAAGGAGCAAGTCCCTAAATTATCTCCTTCTCCAAATCTACATAATTTGCCAAATATTCTCACAATATTCTACAAAAATAACCAATATTAGGCACAAATATGCAATTACCTTTAAACCTTCCTAATAAAATATTAAAGCATAAGAAAACATTATTAAGTGTATAAGGATAGATCTAATATATCTTTTCATGTGTATAAGGAAGGTAGATGGGCCTAAGAAAGGTTATATGGGTCTTAATTTATGTCTAATTAAGATACCCATCATCACCCCCTACTGAAACAGTTGCTCATCCTCTGAGCAACCTATTCATCCTTCCTACCTTCCGGTTCTTCCTACATGCTGGCTTATTTTGTTTTTTGTTTATTGGCCCATGCACTACTCCTCATGCTAATATTCTTGCTATTCTTCTTGCATTTCTTCTTGTGGGTGTTGCATGGAGGTCCTTCTCACACTTTTTAATGTTTTATTAAGCTAAAATAGATTCGAAGAGAGGGTTAGATGATTGCATACCTGAGCCTTACCATTGATTTGTTTTTGCAGGTGATATTGAAGCTGCTGATATGGCTATTGAAGCTGTGTTCGGTGGTTCTGAAGCTGCATGTGATAATATGCTTGAGGTCCTTTTGGAGCTTCTGAGCATAAGAAGAGGAAGTCCAAGTTTGACTACCTTTTCCCAGGGTGTTGAAATTTTTTTATTTTTGTGCGAACTTGTTGTTTTTATGCTTGCAAAGGTTGGAGAGCACCTACATTCATTAGAGAGAGATACATGGAGAAATGCATTTTTTTTAAGGCCTACTAGCTGCCATGAGGTTTTCCACTAGTAGGTCTGCCTAGGTGCCTCAAAGGAGGTTTTCACCTATGATCTTTTATTTTATTTTTTCAACCCAATGATTGCCTCATGGAGGTTTTCAATCAGTGGGCCAATCTTAGATGTCTCAAAATAGGTTTTCACTTGAGATTTTATTCTTTCCCTTTTTTTATTTTTTCACTTTCCTACTCTACTTGAAAAAGCAAAACCTTTTTCAAGTATAGGAATAATTCCAATGGAGGCATGTACACATCAATATGACAGATAAAATCATGTGCACTCTTGGAATACATGCTTTGACATGTACATGAATATGAGATATGAATTTCTTTGACTAGGATTGTAGCAAGTACTGTTGGAGAAGAGCTTGTTGCTGCAACTTAATGACTGTTTGGAACCATATGTCAATATAGTTGTGATGCCCCTGGTCCACTTGCTGAGTTGGATCACCTTGGATGTCCTCTTCTATTATGACATTCAAATCTTCCTCTTTTTACTGATTGTTCTCTTGAACACATGGAGGAAATGTTGGTAAACATGAGGAAACTTTCTCAACATATGATTTTGATGCCGACTCTTCATCGAGTGCATCCCTTGATATTTTGATCTCCTCATTTGGATATTTTTCTTCTTGATGTTGTCCTTCAATGAAATTAAGAAAACATATTCTTTACAATACCTTTATTGAACTAATATTAATACCATCTAGATCAAGAGGAGATGTTTTGAAGTGTTGTACCTCAGCATTGTAAGTGAGCTGAGATACTTCATTGTATGGATTTGGAAATGGTGGTACAGGTAGTTGAGTGGGGGGTGGATATATGATATGGATTTGATTGAGGTTGTGGTTGTGGTGGAGGTGGATGGTGGGGATAGCATGGAGCTGGGTATGGATGATATTGAGGGAAATACTGAAGATGTTGTGGATTTTCCCAATAAGGTCCTTGCCAACCATGTTGCCAAGATTGGGTTTGAGTTTGAAATGGCCAAGGTTTCCAAGGAGGGAGTGTGTCCCAATTAGTTTGAGATGGATGTGAATAAGCTTGACATTGTGAAGTAGGTCCTTGCATCATATCAAGTTTACTAGGTTGCCAGGGTATCCTTGGAGCTACATAACATAGCTTCTTTGGTGATTTCTTGCTCTATTGTCTTCCTGGTAAACTTCTTTAAACCTTGGGAATGATGAACAACATTTAGTAGCATATGATTATGCATGGATAACAAAAATATCAACATCTTATTTTTGCTCATTTTTCATTCTTAACATTTCTACTTGTTCACTTATATTGCTAATAATTTATGTTTTAAATTTGTCAAGAAAATTTCCAAGTTCATCTTGCCTTACCAATGTTGATGCTAATTTACTAACTCTTTCCCCTCCTCTTGATATGTGCTTGCATGTTTCACAAATTTCTTCAAATGAAAATTGGTATACATCTCCTCTACTCATTATATTAAGGAGATCAATCCACTCATCCATAATTGTTCTAAGTAAGAGGGATTTTAGTGTGTCAAATCCTAGATGATGAAATTTTTCCCTCCTAAAAGTATACATGAACCTCTCTATTAGATCCTCAAGGCTCTCATATTCTTCTTGGTTCATTCTAAAAATTTATTCTCTAAGATCACAATCTTTATATTTTTCTAGAAAGGAAACTAAACTAAATTGCTGAAAAGAAATGACTGGAAAGTAAACTAATTTAACTTGCTGAAAAGAAATGGTAGAAAGGAAACTAATCCTAAACCACACTTAACTTGTCCAAATGGATAAATGCACTCTACTTATTGTATGATCTATCTACCATGTTACCATGCTTCTAACCATGCAACTATTCATGATCTAACTAAACTTGTAAAACTGTTGCTTGCAGTTTGGAGGAAAAATTGCTAAAGATGCTAATGGAGGGCTCGAACACATGGGATAAGGCTTAGAGAAGTGAAAAGAGGGGTTAGACTTTATTAAAACTCATTATATCACAACAATTATTTGGAGAGGGATGCTTTTAGTTGTATAACAACAAACGTATATAAATCTACGCTGTGTGGTGTGTCAATATTCCATATAAGCCGTTGTATCTGTCATTGTAGCTGCCACTGTTTCCGTATCCGTCATTGTTTCCATTCGTTGTAGCTGTAGTTTCTGTATCTGTAGTTGCCGTAGTTTCCGTATATATATATATATATATATATATATATATATATATATATATATATATATGTATGTATGTATGTATGTATATGTTGTAGCTATTGTAGCTGTTGTCATTCGTAGTTGCTGGCGTAGTTACCGCTTGAAGTGCATGGTGCAGCTAGGTAATAGGCACATAACATAAAAGAGAATAGACACAAGACAAAAGAGAATAGAATAGGCCGCTCCCTAATGGATTAGCCTCACTCATGGGTGTTGCTCCCTTCCCCCGGAGGGTTAAGGTAAGAGTACGAGTTCTTCCTTCCTTCAGAGAAAGAAGGCAAACGATGGTCACACCTTCCCCATTAAGATTAGTACACACTATTAAATATAAGTGTGATGGTGGAACTGTGATGGAGGGACGGAAGTGTGATATACGATATGAGATATCGCAATTGCAATATCGAAAATCTGGAGGGATAGCGTAAGTGTTGTTCGGGAGCGGGCATGATATGCGATAGGATAAAAACTGTGAAATGAAAAATGCAACGGGATAAAAACTGTGAAATGCGAAATGCAATGGGATGACGTGGTAGTAGGGCCGGTGGCAGAGTATGATAGTAATTATTGCAATTGACCTTTGGAGCGGTAAGTGTTAAAGGGAAAAAAATAAAAAATGTGATTTGCAATGTGCGATGTAGCGGAGTACAGAGAGTTATTGCAATCAATGTTTTGAGTGGTAAGTGTTAATGGGAACCAAATAAAATATGTGATTTAAGGTGTGCGATGCGGCGAAGTACGAAGAGTTATCACAATCAGCATTTGGAGCGATAAGTGTTAACATTAACCAAATAAAAGTGCGATTTGCGATGTGGTGGATTACGGGGAATTATCGCAATCAACTTTTGGAGTGGCAAGTCTTAAAATGAAAAATGGAAAAGGTTGCGAAGTGCGAAGTGCGATATGGGAAGGTGCATCTAAGTGATTCCGATAAGGCCAAAATTTGTGAAGTGAAAAATGCGATGGGTGACGTGGCATAGTACTATAGTAATATCGCAATCGGGAGGCAGAAGTATTAACTGATACCAATAGAAAATTTGATTTGCGATGAGTGAAGTATGGTAGCAAGAGATTCCAGGAGCAAAGGC
Source organism: Pinus albicaulis (assembly GCA_034641835.2). Taxonomy (NCBI): domain Eukaryota; kingdom Viridiplantae; phylum Streptophyta; class Pinopsida; order Pinales; family Pinaceae; genus Pinus; species Pinus albicaulis. The sequence continues at coordinate 799,080,716 of CM076572.1, read as the reverse complement.
GGAGGTCCACTTTGATGGGTTTTCAAGAGTTTTATGAATAACAAGGGCGAAAACTATAATAAAATAAGGAGGGAATAGAGCGTAACAGAGGAGTTTGGAGGCATGAAAACATAGATGGAAAATGAAGCGGGAAGGCGAGGGTGAACTTCCCTGGAACTTTAATACTGATTCTTGTAGACAAACCTGCGGATTCATGCACGGAAAAAAAAAAAAAAGTGTGATAACATAGTGGAAGAAATATTGAAACAGTTATTGCACTCTACTCTAATCTGAGAAGCACTCTACTCTATCGACAAAGATGAGAGGGGACGGTTGCCTCACAGTTTTATGGAGTTCATCAACTATTCTACAATGCATATAAGAATATTAAATCTACAACAAAAAACTATAACAACAATGAAAATATCACAAATGAAATTAGATAAATGACAGAAAGAAAAGAATGAAAACAACAGAGAAGTTGAGACACATGGATTAGGCCCTAACCCACGAGCCTCGCTCCCTGAAACTTGATCAGTAAAACAACATCTGACTACTCATCTCATTACAAAAATACAAGCTTATTACATCCTGAAGGTCTTAAAAAACAAAAGCCTAATAGAATAGAAAAGAATGGCATGGGCGAGGATGGAATGCAAATGGAATCAACTAGCATCAAATGGATTGGAAAATCAACCGAAATCCACCAGAATCGACCCTAATTAGCTCTAGATCAGCTTTATTTATCCTCAAGCACAGCTACCAACATCTCTCTAGAAAATAGTGGTTGAGACCACTTTGAATCCAAGTAAACCATATATTGAGTGCACATCATCTTCAGTTAGCTTGGCTGCCTTTGATAGTTAAGGAGGGTGGACAAACCCCTTGAACGTCTCCGAGATTTCTCAATAATTTCCTAATATTGTGCTCATTTATTCTTCAATATTGATCTTCCAGTGGCAGGGAGCAAGTCCCTAAACTATCTCCTTCTCCAAATCTGCATAATCTACCAAATATTCTCACAATATTCTATAAAAATAACCAATATAGGCACAAATATGCAATTACCTTTAAACCTTCCTAAGAAAATATTAAAGCATAAGAAAACATTATTAAGTGTAGAAGGAGAGATTTAATATATCTTTTCATATGCATAAGGAAGGTATATAGGCCTAATAAAGGTTAGATGGGCCTTAATTTATGTCTAATTTAGAGGCTCATCACTTACCAATTTTAAGATACCTTAGAGGCTCTACAAAGTATGGATTATGGTACAAACATAGATAGCGAGTGAAGCTTCAATGCTTCTCCGATGCAGATTGAGCAGAGAGTCCATCTAACATAAAGAGCACATCAGGGGGAATCTTTAGCATCAAATCAACAACAATTTCATGGTACAACTGGAAACTAATATCATTTGGACTAAGTTCAATAGAGGCAAAGGACATTTCGGCCAGTCAGGAAGCATGTGAGGCCATCTGGATGAGGAAGATACTTTTTGGTTTGTTTTATCGATAGATGGATCCGACATTGATACATTGTGATAACCATAGTTGCATAAAACTCTCGGTTAGTCCAATTTTTCATGATAGGTCCAAGCATATTGATATTCAATATCGTCATCTCAGAGATTGTGTGAAAAGGTAGATTATGGCATTAGATTACATTCCCATAAAGGAGAAGGATGCAAACATCTTGACGAAGGCGCTGGAAAGAAGAAAATTCAGGTTCCACAGAGACGAGATTTGTGTAGCAGATAATGCCTTTCTTGTTGAGAGGGAGTGTTTAAATGGCACCCCAAGGGGGGCTTCTAATTTAATTTCCCTTTAATTGAATTGGCATAGAAATTGTAATTTCATCTCATGACAACTTGTATTAGTTAACTAAGTCAGGAAGACTTAGTTAGCTTAGGAAATTTGAGTTGAGGGTCAAGGAGGAGGCATGTAGAATTCTCCCATGATTTTATGGGGTCCAGTTACATTTATTTGTGATTTGTAATTAATTAACTCAATTAATTGAGTTAAAATCAGTTTAACTAGTTCTAATTGAGAGATGAGCTAGTGATAAGACCAGTGAATTAAATCTGATTTAATTCACAAGCAGTGGTCAATCAGTTAATTGATAATTCGCTATAGATAGTCTTTTAATGTCACTTATAAGGAAGGCCTAGTTGATATTGAGGTTAAAGGGAGTATAAGTATAAGTTGTATAATTAGAAAATTGTACAGGTCATGTATGAGTTCATCAGGGAGCCTTGAAGGATTTGCACAATAAATTCTTGGGAATTTCCTTATTAATAAGGACATAATTCCTCCATGAATGCGTAAGCAAGGCTGGTCAGATAAAGGCTGAGAATTGGTTGAGTATTTGACTAATTTTTCCTAGATCAGAGTGAGACAGTCAACAAAGTGCAAATATTTCTCAGTGAAAGAAAAACATTGTATTGTTCCACGATCTTGACTTTATGCAATATATAAATAGTGGGGTTTTGAGCGGTTTATTTCCCTAGATACATCTTGTGTTGTGTGATTGAATATTTCTTTCTCTTACTTGTTATGTGATTGTGCGATCATATTTTGTTTCCGCAAAATTGTACAAGGATTCGGTATTTTGTTTTGGATAATTTCTACAAGGGCTTCTAGAAATTTAATTTAATTATCAATAATTATTAGGTGAATTGCAAGGATTTAAGTCCTATGGAATATCCATGGAATAGTTTTAGTAGTAATTAAGATATAGAGTTGAGATATATTTCAAATATAGTTAATTTCTTTTTCTTTTTTCAATTTAATTAACAAAAATAAAATATCCACAAGTATATTTGAACTCTTATTGCTTATTATTTCTTTACTATATTTTTCTTAATACATGTTTTTTCAAATGTATATATTTTTAAATCATAATATGACTTTTTATAATTAAGAATAATTTAAAATAAAGTTACAATTTAGTTAAGTTTTATGGGTTTTTTTAATCTTGGTAATGTAAAATTTATTGTAAGGTAAAATTGTTGGATTTGTGTTATATTCTTTCCATGAATAGTCGCATGCGTGGGGGGGGGTGGGGGTCATAGGGGGGCAGGGGATGGGGTGATAACCCCCTTTGTTTGTTGTGCCAGGCACAACGGGGGTGGGAGCCCCCCCTGTTTAGGGGTGTGGAGGGGGCGGATAGCCCCCCGATAAAAAAAAAATGGACCCTATTTTGGGTGGGTGGACTCGCCTATGGTTTTGTGCATGGGTTTGCACATGGTTTTGGGGCATGATGATTGTCGAACCCTAGTATTTTATAGATCCGGTCAAGGGAACTACGGTTATGTTCTAATCCAGGGTTAATGGATTAAGGTTTATGAATGATTCATCATGTATATATATGTGTTGTAACACTAAAAGGAATATAATGAAAAATCAAGCTGGTAGTCCCGATTTGGAATCCAGGGGAAAAATATCTATGTATATATGTTTTATGTTTTATACTCTCACTATTGTTTATTTTCTATTTTTAAGAATTCGTTTGTAGATAATTTATGTATAGGGTTAAAACCTACAAAAATGTCTTTCATGTTTGGTGATGATTGTTTTTTGTTTTTATTTCTTAAATAATGTTAATACAATGACACACCACCTTAAATCATGTCTATTAAAATATTAATTCAAATAAATAAATAAATAAATATATGTATATAAATATATGTATATGTATATGTATACACACACACACACACACACACACACACACACACATATACATATACATATACATATACATATACACACACACACACACACACACACACACACACACATATATATATATATATATATATATATATATATATATATATATATATGAACATTAACATTATTAATAATTATGTTTATAGATGTGTTTGTTTTGGAATATGCATTTTAGAATCTTAATTTAATTATCAATAATTATTATGTGGATGGTAGGAATTTAATAGTCATAATAAAATGTCAGCCCCTAGAGGTACCTCAATTGGCGACGACTATGAAAATGAAGTGTTATGTGAGAGGAGGACAACCCAATTGTCCATTACTCTAGATACAAAAAAGAAGAAGAAGACATAGATCAAGATTTATCTTAAAAGTAATTATGTCCTTTCTTCCCTTTTAATTGAATTGATTAACTAGCTCAACAATATAAATTAAATGGTTGGTAAAAGTTAATAGACATCAACTATAAGAATGGAATAAATTGTAACTTTATTTAAAATTATTATTATTATTATTTTTCGGACAAACGACCAAGAAAAGACAATCTCCTTCAGCGCCAGATGGTGATTTACTACATATTGTGCAAAGTGGTTATTCCATGAGTGGCCCCTCACAAGGGGGACTAGTGGGGGGATCCTCCTTCCTGTATGCGGTCAGCAGGGCAAGCGCCCCATAGTTAGGGAAGGAGGGTCTATGACTAAATCCATCGGCTTCAAAGGAGACACGAGTAATGGGGGCACAATGATAGGCTTGAGGGCGAAGCCGATGCATGCCAAAGGCCACGAAAAAATCCAAAGTTTGTCATTCCAAACAATTGGCTGGGGAAATTTCACCAATACATGAAATATCACACCATGATCTGTAAGTTTATAGGCATCTGGCCAAAGGAATAAGAAATCGTCCAATGGATCCAGTTAAAATGGAACCCCAGAGGAACGATAGAGTTGAGACTATGAGAAAAATGTTTTTTCATGGACAATTTTGCAGATCTGGAAGATTGGAAACAAATATTTAAAAATGGGCCATACTTCATGAACGCTGGTGGGTTTTTCATCAAATAATGGGAGGAATGTTATAATTTAGAGAAAGAACAATTTTAGGTAGCTCTAGTCTGGGTTTGCTTGTTCTCTCCCCCAAAATGTTTCTGGGAACCTAATATCATTGAAGGGATTGGGAATGCAACAGAAATAACGAAAATAAGGCATCATGCAACATATTATTGAATTTGTTTCCACATGAATATTTCTCAGCCCAACCCAGAATCAATAGATATGGAGTACCATGACTCCATCTGGACCCAACCACTCGATTACAAGTGTGTTCCCTTCACGTGTCGAAGATTACATGAGTATGGTCACCTGTTTCAGGAATTCCCACTCACCATAGCAACAAAAGATTAGAATGCGACAAAAAACAAGGATGAAGAAGGCTTCCAACTAGTGGGCTTAAGATGAAACTACACTACCTGTAATCATCATCCTCAACTTGGTGCTCGTCAGGGTACCCTGCAGCAAGATCTCGACCCCAAGCCCCAATTGCAACAAAAATCCATTCCTATGCAGTATTGGAAAACCTAGAATCAACAGAGGAACCTATAGAAAAATCAACTTAGCTAGCTCTACAAGTAATGGAGGTCGATAGAAAACACCCTACAAATCTTGAAAAGCTAACGCAAAAAAGGAATACCCCAGAATATTTGGAGGAAGATCGGATGTTGAAGGAGATCCTTATCCACACGAGAAAGGTCTTAGAAGTTAAGGAAAAAAACAACAGGTTGGGATATGATGAGCACACAATGCTTGAATTTTTTAGGGTATGGATTAAATTATATGTCAAAGATATCACCTCCAATCAACTCGTCCAATTTAGGAATTTATTCGGTCAATGGTGTGCATGATTAAATAAACTATATGGTGATCATAGACCTCAGGGTTCGAGAAAGGAGGTTGGAGTCATGACCTTCACACACCCTTATCAGAGTGCATCAGAGAAAGGGAAAATGGGGAGGAAGTCGACGAAGGAGGAAATTCGGGAAGCGAGAGAATTTTTTCTCAACTCATGGAAGATGGGTCAACTGACGGATTAATTCCCTCACACCCTAACCCTTATCGCATTGAAATTAGTCTCATGGAGCATAGGAGTCTTAAACGGTAAAGGTAAGCTCTGCTCAATGAAGGATAAAATTAACAAATTTAAACTTGATAGTGTATTATTCAGGGAGACTAAGATGGTAGCAAGGAAACTCCAAGAGGTGAGTCAACTATGTTGGAGAGGAAGTGAAGTCATGACGTTGGATACAATTGGCGCATCGGGAGGTATTGCGATGATATGGAACCCCAACCAAGTTATATTCCAGGACTAGATAGGTGTGTGTCATAGACTTTTAGGCAGTTTCAGATGCATTGAATACGACACATCGGTTTTCTTGATGGTATTTTATGGTTGTCTAACCCCGCAGGAAAAAAAAATATTCCTTAAAGAGCTAACTGGCCTTAGATCATGCTTTCTGAATCTTGCGTAGATCCTTGGGGGGATTTCAACATGATCCAGGATTTGGAATAAAAGAGGGGGGAAATCAGGAGGTTAGATCCAATCTATAAGGCTTTTAATGACACAATATTTGTGTTGCACCTTGGAGACATGGACACTAAGAATGGGTTGCATACTTGGAATAATAGAAGGGGAGGTTAGCAACAAGTGGAATGGGTTGCATACTTGGAATAATATAAGGGGAGGTTAGCAACAAGTGGCTTTCCATATATACAGATTCCTTATTTCAGAGGACCTGCTTCTGTGAAACCTACTCATTGAAGCATCCATCACGCCCACCTTGGTATCCGATCATTGGATGATATGCCTAGATATCGCCATTCACTCTCCTCCCAAAACTAGGCCTTTTATAGTTGAAGTATTTTGGATTCACCATCCAGTATTTATGGAGAAATTAAAAGAGTTGTGGGAAGACCTGGAGGTGCCAGAGGGATAAAAAATGCAAACCTTTCAAAGGAAGCTTAAGGCCCTCAAACTACAAATTAAAATATGGAACAAAGAAGAATTTTGGAATATATTTTAAGAAAAAACAAAACTAGAGGAAAATATGGAGAATTTTCAAGCCCAAATCATTTGTGAGAAGAGATTCAAGGCCTTGGAATCAGAAGAAGTTCGTCTAATAAATCAACTTGAAGAACGTCACTAGCGTGAAGAATCCTTGTGGTTCCAAAAATCTATAATCCAATGGCTATGAGAGGGGCAAGGAAACACCAAGTTTTTCCACTGATGGGTGTGTGTTATATTCTTTCCATGACTAGTTGTACATGTGGGGGGAATCCCCCCCTGTTCATTAAATCGGGTGTAGTAGTATCACCCGCCATCAAGGGGTCTAGGGCAGAGCCCTAGGAATTTTGTTGGAACCTATATTAGGTGGCTGAACCTACCTATGGTTTTGTGCATGGGTTTTGCACATGGTTTTGGGCATGATGATTTTCTGTCCATGCTATTTAGTAGATTCAGTCAAGGGAACTACAATTATGTTCTAATCCAGGGTTAATGGATTGTGGTTTATGAATGCTTAGGCATGTATGTATATATATATATATATTGTAACGTTGAAAGGAATATAATGAAAAATAAATCTAGTAGTCCCGTTTTGGGGATTAAGGGGTAAATATCTGTGTATATTTTGCTTTATGTTTTATGTTATTTACATTGTATATTTTCCGTGTTGACACTAGAAAATTTGGCCCAAATTCTGACGGCCACTTTGTCGTTATTCCGACACAGTCGTCGCAAGAGTGATAGTATGAGGCCGGACAAAACGTGGTTAGCCATTACATCGCAATTCCGACGCTTTGCCAAAGTGTCGCAATACCGACACTTTTTCTGTCGTTTCCAAACAACCGTCGCTCCTCCGACGTTTTCCAAAGTGTCGCAATTCTGACGTTTGCAAAGTGTCGCAATACCGATGCTTGCTCAACTGTTGCAATTCTGACGCTTGCTCAAAGTGTCGCAATACCGGCGCTTGCTTAACTGTCGCAATTCCGACGATATGTCATCCGACATTTAGAACGTCGCTCTTCATAAAGCGTCGCAATACCAAGTAAAGGAAAAAAATTTGGTAGGTTTAAAGCGTCGAAAGACCGACGCATAGGAAGCATCACAAGAGCGACGAAAGGCAAAAATTTTTTTAGGTTGAACGCATCGGAAGACCGATGCTTAAGAAGCATCGCAAGAGCGACGAAAGGCAAAATTTTCGTAGGTCGAAAGCATCGGAAGACCGACGCTTGGGTAGCATCGCAATACTGAAGGACAGTTAAAAATATTTTAAGAAATATATTTTTTCACACAGTCGAACGGACAGTCAAAGCATTTCACACAATCCCGTTTTGTACACTAATATAATCCTGGGTTGGCACAGTAGGCTAGTCTCTTCCTCATGCAGAACAATGCCTTGATCTCGTATATATTCCATATCTAAACTCACCTAGAATTATCACTGAATGATACTACTCCTAAAATAGTCCTTGCAAATCTATGATGGCGTAGAGTATCCTTGTTATACATCTATGATCCGCATTAATTTCAGACTTAACCATATATTTTATCCTCAATACCGACGGACAGTTAAAAATATTTAAAAAAAAATTGAATGGTCTTCCGACTTTTTTAAAAGATTAAAGAACAGGTCAGCAAGCAATTTTGTTTCCACAAGAACTCATCAAAAAATGGAAATGGATATTTATTCACTTTGTCTGGTACTACACACAATATACGAATTACATATTTTGAGGTATTCTGCTTCCATAAGATGACAAGAGTCTCTATTCTTCTAGATGTATAGTTAATAACAGACGAAATATTTGTTGGAATCTTCCTTACAAACTCCTTTTTTCAGATCCATGACTGATTAAGATTACTGTTATAAACATTGGGCATTAATCAATTGAAGGGCTGGAGGCAATAGAGGCCTGTTAGTATTTTGGTACTAATGTGTTTCCCATGATAAGATGATATCTATGCAGAATTAGAAGAGATAAAAAGTATCAACAAAGATCATGGGAATGCATCGGCCAAGGCATTAGCCAATTTCATATCCTGCGGACACAAGGAAGTTCGAATACTGATGGTAGGATTAGACGGAGTAGGTACACTACTTGAATCCCATTTTTCCTTCTAATTTTTCTAATAAATCCATTCTTTGGTACTGAGAAAAGATGTTAGGCTCTGTTTGGTACTGAGAAAATATGTTAGGCTCTGTTTGGTACTGAGAAAAGATGTTAGGCTCTGTAAATTCATCTTAAATTTGTTGAATTTTGATGTAAATGATGGAGAAGGATCTTTAATCAACATATGTTTATTCTGCTGTTCTTAATTTGATGATGGAAAATTTCAATCTGTGGCTACTGACCTTAAGCTTGTGGATCTGGTTAAAATAAGGTAAAACAACTATTCTGTATAAGCTGAGACTTGCGGAGTATGTCAGAATTGTGCCCACGATAGGTTTCAATGTAGAGACAGTCAAGTTTAAGAACTTGAGCTTTACAGTGTGGGATGTAGGTGGCCAAGACAAGATACGCCATCTGTGGAGGCAATATATGGTGAATGCTCAGGTATTGAAATAGGGTTTATGTTTTAATTGTTTTGAATTCACTACCCTTTCATATTTTGGTTGAATAAGCCCATATTTGGTACATCCACTGCCTACTCTCCTCACATTTTGCACGCCTGGTTATCCATACATAACCATTCCCTTCCCACCTAATAAAATGTGATAGGTGCTCCTATGCACTTTTAGCCTGTCAATGGCTCATGGCATGATATGGTAAAACAGTTTCAAACAAAGATGCAAAGTGGAAATGGGCTTACTGGAGCTGCTTGTGGCATTTATGGCCATCAAAGAATGGAAATGGATATTTATTCACTTTTTCTGGTACTACACACAATATTCGAAGTACATATTTTGAGGCATTCTGCTTCCATCAGAGGACAAGAGTCTCTATTCTTCTTGAAAAATGAGATTATAAAGGATAGATTGAGCCAAGAAAGGATCAGAGAAGAGATTAACAAGTACAAAACCTTGGAGAGGTATGGTTTCCACCCACAATGGAAACACAAGTATGATGCATCACATTTCCTTTGCAGACAAGCATATTGTTTTCTCCAAGCCACTCCATGGAAATAGAAATTCTTACCTGTGTAAGTAATCCGAACTTTACAAGAGATCCAAGACGAACATAAAATATATTAGTCCCATGGTTGAAGCGGAAAGAATCTGGTGCCACTGAAAAGAAAAACCCAGTACAGAAGTGACATTCAGCCCCTGAAAAAATGATTTTAGGAATATTATGTGCAATATGAAAAATTATTATTAAAAGTTATAAAACAACTAAGAAAGCAGAAAGACGTGTGTTACCTGTGATTTATAAAGCGTGCAACATTCCCATACTTGGTAGCATCAATAAGATATGGTTGTACACCATCAATCAAATCACTTGTATCAATATGGGCGTCAATATCATATAGGTAGCTACAACCTTCATTGTCATACCTGAATAGTAGTAATTTAGAACAAACAAGAAAAGTAGTGGCAGTAAGCAATAGGTGCATTCAGTTAGAGAACCATTTATGATGAAGAAATAGGAAAACAAAATTTAATACAAGATAAAAATTTACCTTTCTCCTCTTTTATTTGTTTCTTGATCATTTAAGACCTCTCCAAGGTATTCACAAATGAATGTCCCACGTGAAATTTCTTGTGCAGCTCTAACTGCCCAGCCCTAAAATCAAACAGAAAGACAGACCAAAACATTGAAACAGAATTGGGGTCTTGTTGCACCTTGGTTTATTGATAATTTTGAAACCAAGCTTTTGCTTTTTGAAAAAATGCATCTGAAATTAAAAAGTGAAGTTATTTACATTCTAGACCATTATTACATTTCAATAATGCTCCTAATGCACTACCAATACTAGAACTTCAATAAAAGCAAAATAACACCTTATGCTTTGTTTTATATACTTCAATTCTGACTTGCGCTCCCTTCTGCAGCACCCGGTTTAGGCATTCTTTATTACAGCTGCACATAGAGTTGCATTCATATACCAAGAACCCTTCCTGGAGAAAAATAGACATTAAAGTCAGAAAAGATAGGCTAACCACTACAACTATGATGCTAAACCTTAGCAGTGAAGTCATTACATTACTAAAGTTCACTACACATACTGAAAAGAACTAAAACACAGTGAGAAACAAGAAATTTCTGTGGCTTTTTCATGTTTCGGGCACTCTGATGTCAATGCCTAGTACAACACAATTGAAGGACAACTACAGTGGAAAAATTATGGTAAAAAAATGACAACAGTATGCACAATTATTTGCATATCATCAGAGAGGCCCTCAAATAACCCATAAAGTTGTATGCAAGAGGAACAATATAGGACAACTCATAATGAATTTTGTAACTTTGTTTTTAAGAACGCCCATGGATAGATAAATGTACAATTTATCATAAAATAATATTAGATTGACAGAATTTTCACTTTACAAATCTATTTTGTAAACATAGCCTCATGGGGCGAATCCGTAGAAAGAGGAGCTGTTGATGGAGAAGTAGGAGTGATAAGTTGGAGGGGAAAGGTAGGTATAAACTGTAGTTGAGAATTGATTTCAGAAATTGATGGGAATGCTGATGGATTAAGGGTAGCGGATGTTGATTCTAATGATTCTAAATATGCCAAAGACAGTGGAGGGCACTTCAGGTAAGCATACCCCACAGGATGCATTGCCATCATATGATGCTACCTGCAAATTTAGTATTTTAACAACTTCAGAGATTATTCATCCAAAAAGGGCATCTTCACATTGTACGGATTCTGCTGTATTAGGTGAAAAAGATACTTGTTTGCCGCAAAAAGTTGATAAGTATCGTTTTAGGAGAAGTTTGGCAGATGATGAAGCTGCATTACCACCCTCAAAAAGAATTCATTGTGCTCTAGAGGAAAGTTACAGTCTGAAGGCCACATAGCATATCCATTCTATGCTAGTTAATTTAAAAAAAAAAAATGAAATTTCCGTCTGACTCTTTTAAATATGCTTGTTATTTCTGTGCTTTTCATATACAAAGCTAATAGAGATATTAATACAATAAAATTAAATAATTCAAATGAATCTGTGGATACTCAAACTATGATTAGCATATATTTTTGTGAGTATCATAATATATAATGCATGAAAATTGAAATAAATCTGTCCATGGTAAAACCATGATTAACATGTCTTTGTCAGTCTCAGCCTCGGACTTTTGATCGACACCCATTTTTCTTGTAGTATCTGTCACAAGCTGCATACATCTAGCATTTGTCTTCCCGCAACACAAATTGGCCTTCCTCAAGCCTGCTTATATCTAAAATTTCCGTGTGACTCTTTTAAATATGCTCGTTATTTCTGTGCTTTTCATATACAAAGCTAATAGACATATTAATACAATAAAATTAAATAAATTCAAATGAATCTGTGCATACTTAAACTATGATTAGCATATATTTTTGTGAGTATCATAATATATAATGCATGAAAATTGAAATAAATCAGTCCATGGTAAAACCATGATTAACATGTCTTTGTCAGTCTCAGCCTCGGACTTTTGATTGACACCCATTTTGCTTGTAGTATCTGTTACAAGTTGCATACATCTAGCATTTGGCTTCTTGCGACACAAATTGGCCTTAATCAAGCCTACATATATCTAATATTTTTCTTCTTGTGACACCAATTAGCCTTCTCATTCACTATTATAGTTCTTCAAGAAGGACTGTGCACAAATTAAACTCAACAGAGACACTACATCAAGTACTTCTCTTGCAGAAATTATTTTACAAGAAATATATATACACCACTTGTTTACACTTGACAACACTTGTTTATTTATAACATAACAATGAAACACTTGTTTATTTATACCATAACAAATAAACACTTATTTATTTAAACCCAAAATAACATGTGCATGTGCCGACAAGAATGATGGAGTTTGAAATTTATATAACCTACAGAAAATGGGTTAGTTGCACATAAAGTGGTTGGCAAAAGGAGATAGAAGAATCGCCGAAAGAAGAAAAAGTTGGCTCCTAGGAAAGCAAGGCAGCATCAGTATTTGTTGGGAACTGGAAAGGAATGTGTTGTACTCGAAGGCATAGAAGATCAACTGAAGGAAGAACCAAAGGAAGAGAAGGAATTGTCAAGAATCACAAGGCAAAATGATGATAAACATCATGAAACAGAAACAGAACTAATAATTACATGTGAGCATCAAGGAAAAGATTGTGTTCCTGATAGAATCACCAAATGCACAATGTGAAACCACTCTAGCATAGTCTTATAAAATAAATAGGATCAATAACAAAAATTACTGAATGTCTCAAGATCTGCAAATTTCAAATAACAAATTGCAGGTACTGCAAAATGTTTCAGGATCTGCAAATTGGAAATAGAAAATTACTGATACTGCAAAAGGTCTTTTAAAATAAGCAGGAATACTGCTAATTTCATGGAAGCTGGTATTGCAAAAAGTTTGATAAAATAAATAGGAAATAGTAATCTAATGCAAAATCCAAGAATTCGTTCGTCGATCATCACCAAAAATATCATAACATGAACATACCCAATAATGTTTACTTCAATGGAAACATATTTAATGTTGGCTCCCTTCTTTAGACTAGCGTGGTGGACTATCTGGCTGAGATGAAGAATGGGACCTGTGTTGTTGCAAGGATTGGGAGTCAGGGACTGCTTTGCTTTTGGGATGGGCTTCTGATAGCATTGAAACAACATCTCTCATCGATGGCCGGTCCATTGGAGACCTACTAGTGTAGTGGAGAGCCACTCTGAGGACCAGCATCATCTCTTCCTTGACTGAGAAACTTGGAACTCTAATACTTTGATATAAGATCTCTACCATCCCTTCCTTGGTATGAACTCTTTCCTTGACCCAGTCAACAATGTTGGCACCTTCTCCAAATTCTGGATCCATTGGCTTTCTTCCAGTCAAGATCTCTAAGAGGACAACCCCAAAGCTGTATATGTCACTTTTCTCAAAGACTTGAAGAGTGTAGGCATATTCTACACAAATACAAAAGATGCATAAACTCATGAAAATCTGAATTGACATGACTGTAAGTTTGATGGACTTAATAGATTGCTACCATCCTCAATTAGTGAAACAGTACAAGTCTCTGCTATGTTTAACATACAACATTCAAGTATATGTTACAAGAGAAAATATGTGTGAGAATTTGATTGGCTGTGTAGAAAACAATGAATGCTACCTTATAGTAAATTTAAGATTTTGAACTAGGCTAGGCTAAAACATAATTCCATACCCATTAAACACTCAGAATTTGTAATTTTTGCAAAAAGAGGACTAAATCGAAGAAAATAAGGCTCTCTGCAATTAGTTCCTTCAGGGCAAACAGCTAGGTCACCTTGGCTTAAGAGTTTTTTCATGATCTCCCCATCTTTATTTCTGTTTCTAGTAAGCCTTGCAGTCTTGATGGGTGACATTTCCTTTGTTACACAACTGATACTACATGTAACTGTTGTTACAGGCCTTCTAAGTGCTACAGTAAGAAAAACAAGATCAAGAAGAGTTCTATGTGAACAAACATATAATGTACTGGTTTTCTCATCTGTGATCTGCACTGGTGGAGGATATAATGTATTGGTTTTCTCATCTGTGATCTGCACTGGTGGAGGATATAATGTATTGGTTTTCTCATCTGTGATCTGCACTGGTGGAGGAATTCCTCGAACTCTGATTCTTACCCCCAAGAAAGATCCCACTGATAGAGCCAACCAGTAAGGCAGGCATAAACCAACCAAATTCCTCGTTACAGCCAATGCCAAACCGATGGGGAACCATAGAAAGATCCCCATTGAGACCAGGGCTTTTAAAATATTTAGGGCTTTTAAAATATTGCAAGGAAAATCCATATACTTTTAGCATGATGAAGTCACAAGCTATTCTAAAATCAAATTATCATAGCCTTGTATTGTGCCATGCTATGTACACAGATGAAAATGAATATCCATGAATCCTGTTTCATATTATGAAAAATTGCGGAAGTATGTGGATTTTTTATACTTAGTACTTACTAATTCTTGCTGCAATACTACCCCACATGCCTGCTATTAATAAGTCTCGAGTCTTCCAATATCCAATAAGGAATGCACCACAAAATGTATTGCCACACCCTGTTGGATCAACAACATCTTCCATCATAATTTCTCCTTGCATTGAAGACTTTAGCTTGGTACAAATAGTGTGAAAAGCTGGAATTTCCCATGTCTCCCGAGTGTCAGACCTGAAATAATAATACGTAAGATAAATTGAAACGATGAAATGTTTGGAATGACGATAAATTTTGGTTTTTATTATGGAATAAGACTAAATCGAAAAAGCATAGGACAATATGAATGTTTAATTGAGTACTAATATCTTGCCTGTAAACAATGCTTCACAAAGGGCCTCTTCTAAGAGTCACTACCTGCAATTTGTATTTTATTATCATTACCATTTCAATTCCAGAGAGTTTGCAGCAGCTCAAAACAACTAATAGATGGAAACACAATTTTAATATATACTAGAAGCAAAACCTCAGCTCTAAGTTCTGCAATACGCTTGATCATCTCCAATTGTGATCCAGGTCCAAAAAGTGAAGCAACTTCCTTTTCGTTTGTGGAAAATATGTTCCTAGCAGAACCCAGTGCCCTTTAAGATGAAAATCCATATTACTAAATTACAGCATTGCTAAGATAATTTAACTTAGTCAAGTTAATATTTCTAGTGATTCAATTTGCAGAGAGGCTGACTGCAGCCTCCTCTTCCTATAAAATTCCCTGCAAGAATAAGGATGTTACATAACTGAATTGAGTTCACAAGGTTAACAAAAATTTCAAGGGAAATTTCCCATTCAAAACAGAAGCACATAAATGAAAAAAACTCCAGGAGGAAATCTAGAAATGCAACATGTTGAAAAACCAGAAGTAGCAGATTGCAACTCCTGATATGTAAAATGCCTGCAGGTTTTACTTTGACAAAGGCACTCTAATCTCCTTTCCAAACAATATACAACAACCAAATGAAATCAGTATACAACAACCTTACACCAACCTTAGCTAATGGTTCTCTTGTCTTTGACTCTTCACTCCATGGTTCCTGTGAGGAGTGTAGCTTTATAGATTGTTATTGCTTTTAATTATGCCCAGCACAGGGCTCTCCTTTATGTGCTTTTGTGAACTCTTCTATTGATCCAAACTCAAATTCTTCATCTAATGTGTCTGTAGTTGCTAGAGAACAGCATATAGAGCACCTACTGGTAGGTTATAAGGGCAGACTTTGGGTTAGTTTTAGACACCAAAAGGGTGCACTTCATGGGATAGCCTTATCCTTTTTCTAAGTGAAATGGATGAAGCAGCGAATGAATATCAAATTAGAGGTGTTCGTGGTAAATAAAGCATGCATGACTGGTGAAGGGGATAATACACATTTATCCACGTATATTGTTTCATAAATTGCCTTGTTATCCCTACCTGGACTCTGTTTTGTGGGAAAAAAATTCAACATTGGAAGATACCCAAAAGAACCCTAGATCTGTTGTAATATACTCTAGATCTAAAATTCATTTAAAATATTTGTAGATCTATGAAATGTTTGTTTTAAATTCTACAGATGTTTGCAGATCTTAAACAAAATGAGTTTTCAACTTTGGATTTAAAAGGGCTCTTCAATGTAAAATTGCCTAGATAACCATATAAATTTGAAGTTTTCTTTGAGCCATACAAGTGCGCATATAGTTTCTTTCAACCATTATGGATCTAGTTTTGAATCTTTGTTCTTTGCTGGTAGTGATCGAGCCATATAATCGACTAGTTGCTGATTCTATTTTAAAATTGCCCAAATTTTTGTAGATCTGGCAATTCTCGAGTTATAAAATTGCAATTTTTTTGGATCTGCACTTGTAATACAAATTATAAAGTTGTAGATGTTTTTGGATCTGCATCTGTAGTACATTTCATAGTATGAAACGGTTGATCTAACCCATATTCAATTGGATGAACTCATATCAATGTGTTTCTTATTTTACTCAGTACCTAAGCCTCAAATTTCTTGATACTCCAAACTTGTGCACTTGCATGAGTTTGTCAAACTAAAATCCATAGCTTAAAATTCATGAAACTGGTGGAGTCAAATTCATGCAAGCGCAAACACATCTTACACATCCTCTTTGAAACTCATCCGAAAGAACACTGGAATACATCTAGAGAGAACCCTATAGCCTAACACAATCCAATGGAATTGACCAAAAAAAACCAAAATAGGGTCAACCCTACTATAGGAGGAAGGGCCTGGAGTAAGAACTTACCATTTTGCAAGAGCTGAGGGCGAATGATGTTCTGCAAGAGCTGAGGGCGAATGCTATTCTGCAAGAGCTGAGGGTGAATGTTGTTCTGCAAGAGCTGAGGGCGAATGCACATGTAGTTTTTAATAAAATCATTTTTATGTCCTCACCCACTGCTTGGTGACAGTAGATGAATGGACAGTACCTAGTAGTTGTGGAGAGAATCTAACATGACTTAAGAGCTCCCTCATCATATCATGGGTACCACGATCTCCATTGATAAATTGCTTTGCCCAATGTTTATAGGAAGAAGAAATTGAGGTTACAGTCAAGACGTGATTAGTTCTTTTGAGCTGTTTATAAGGCACGCATCCATGATGCTACCAAGTTGTCCATTACCTCGACTGTTTATTACACAAACCATACCCTTTTCTATGGTAACTCTGTTTCCACCAAGCAGGGACAATCATCAGGTACGTTGCAAAACACAACCCATGTCATTGAAGATATCCTTCCGACTCCTCCAATCCCGGACAATGAAGTGACCTTGTGTTTGATTTCTACCTCAGACCTGTGCTTATTTCACCCCTTAGCTTAGCGAGACACCTTAGCTTTCAATGTTGATTCCTCGACTTGTCTTCATAGCAAGCAGTTTCATTCCTCAGTTACATTTGATTTTTGCATTTCAAATGAGCGCGCATTTTATTTTTTCATTTCAAATCATTTTTATTTGGAGGAAGCCATCGCAATAGCAACGCTTTGGGGCATAGTGTCGCAATTGTGACTTTTGGAGGAATCCGTCGCAATACCAACACTATGCCCCAAAGCGTCGCTATTGCGATGGTTTCCTCCAAATGTCGCAATTGCGACACTTAGTCTAAGTGTCGCAATTGCGACGTTTGGAGGAAGCCATCGCAATAGTGACGCTTTGGGTCATTGTGTCGGTATTGCGACAGATTCCTCCAAATGTTGCAATTGCGACACCTTGTCTAAGTGTCGGTATTGTGACACTTGTCTCTAAACGTCGGTATAGCGACGGGTTCAGGCAAGATTTAAAAAAGTTGAAAAAATTTGGGGAAATTTCCGACATTTGGTCAAAAGTGTCGGAACCAAGTGTCGGAATCTCCGCCAAATGTACTGGTGTGAAAATTCGTTTGTAGGTAATTTATGTATAGGGTTAAAACCTACATTTGGTATCAGTGCATTTTTGGATTCAAGGGGACACTTTTGCTGCTAAGGGGTTTTTCTCAGGTCTGTGGTAAACACTGTTCAGTGGGAGATCTACGAGATCGATTATTTCGGTGAAAGAGGATGAAAATTAGTGGGAAGATAGAGATCAAGAAATTTCGTAATCAAATTTTTTAGTTGTGGAAGCTCAATATGGAGGATCAACTCATGGATAAATATCAGTGGATCACGATAGATCCGGGTACTAAACCAACAACAATTTCAGATGAAGAATGGTGAAGTTGGATCAGAAAGAAAAGAGGAAAATACAGTTGTGTATCTCATATTCAATATTGTTGAATGTATCTAGGGAAGCTATGGTGAAGGCTTTGTGGGACAATTTAGGGACTATGTACCAATCTAAGTCTCTGGTGAACAAATTGTTCCTACGAAAAAAACTGTATAATGTGAGGATGAAGGATGGAGACTCGGTGACAAAGCATATGAATGCCTCTAATGCTATGGTAAGCCAGTTTATATCTCTTTATATTAAAATCTCAGATGAAGATAAGTGCATCAGTTTTTTGTGTTATCTACCTTATTCGTACTCTGGTTTTTGCAATAGGTAGCAATACAACTAACTTGAAGTTTGATGAAATATTCTCTTCCTTATAGTTGGAGGAGATGCGATGGAAAAATATGGAGGGAAAAAATGGAGATTCCCTGTCTATACAAGGATGGTCCCAGAACAGAAACAAAAATAAGTCCTCAAGTGGGAGATCTAAATCTAGAGGGATATCTAAATATGGAGGAAACCATATGCTGGAAATGCGGAAAGGAAGGGAACTTAAAAAAGTACTATAGATCTAAAGCTCCTAAGAAAGGAAAGGGATATGATGATGCTCCTTCTGCAGTGGCGAAAACCACCTTAGATGAAGGTGGTGATGTGTACTTGGCTTCTTCTTCAATTACACATGTATATCGTGATGCATGGTTGATTGACGCAGGTGCATCCTTTCACTTCACCCCCCATAGGGAGTGGTTCTGCGAGTATGAGAAATATGATGTTGGCGATGTCTTTTCAGGGGATGATAGGAAGGCTAGAATCATCAGACATGGAAAATTCAAGTTGAAGTTGCAAGGTGGAAGGATTAGAACACTTCCCGTGTTCTACATATTCCTGCATTGGCCAAAAATTGATTTATGTAAGCAAGTTGGATGATGTAGGTGTAAAAATAGTGTTTGAGAAGATTTCTACAAGATGGTTTAGGGAGCACTGGTACTGATGCAGGGAGTTTAGACTGGAACTCTGTACAAGCTTCTGGGTAGCACTCTTATTTATGGGTGCAATAGTTCTGTGGTTCCTGATAGTGGAGCATAAACCTTAGTGGTCTCTGGAGAAAAGACAATATTATGACATCAAAGGCTTAGATATATTGGAAAGAAGGGGCTTCAAATAATGCATGGTAATGATATGGTAAAAGGTATGTCTAATTTCTCTCCAGATTTCCATTTCTTTGAACATTGCATATATGGGTAGAAGAATCGGGTGATTTTCCCCTTTGGTGCTAAGAGGGCGAAAGGGATATTAAAGCTTGTGCACAGTGATGTGTTTGGAACTATGTCAGGTCTATCACTGGGTAAGTCTGTGTAATATGTATCATTTATAGAAGACTTCTACAGGAATACATGGATATATTTCTCCAATAATGAATCTGAAGTCTTTGACAGGTTTAAAGAATTTAAGGCTGTGGTGGAAAACTAGATATAGAAGAATATAAATGTGTTGAGGACAGATAATAGTGGAGTGTCTTGCAAGAAGGAATTTGAAGAGTTCTGTAATAAGTGGGGTATAGTACGGCATAAGACTACTCCATACACACCTAAAAAAATGGAGTAGTAGAAATAATAAATAGGACATTGATGGAAAAGACAAGAAGAATGCTCAGTGGTGCTAGGTTAGGACAATAATTCTGGGCAGAGGTAGTGGAGACTGCATGTTACATGATTAACAGTTCACCTTCATCAATGTTGGAGGATAAGAATCCACATGAGGTATGGAATGGTAATAAACCTTATCTTTCACATCTGAGGGTATTTGGATTTGATGCATATGTACATGTTCCAAAGGAGAAAATAACCAAATTGGATAGTAAATCTGAAAGGTGCATATTTATTAGGTATAAGGATGGTTTAAAAGGTTATAATATTTGGAACCCAAGAAAAAGGAAATTTGTGTACAACCGAGATGTGGTGTTTAGAGAGGTGAAATATGTTTTTAAACATGAAGTCCTACCAAAGGAACCTGAGAAGATATATTTTGAGCTAAAGGAGGAAGAATCAGATTTTACAACCGAACAAGAATCAAAAGAGGAAGAGCCTCAAACTCCAGCTTTGAGAAGATCAGTTTGAGAAAGAAGGAAACCAGAAAGTTATAATCCATCTTCTTTCTGTTCAAAATTTTCTTTATCTATTACTGACGATGATCCCAAAAATTTTAGGGAGGTAGTAGATTTAGAGGATGAAAAACTCTAGAAGGAGTCAATGGTTGATGAAATGGAATCCTTGCACAAAAATGAGGCATGGGATCTGGTGGAGTTGTCGGCTGGAATGAAATCCATTGGAAGCAAATGGGTGTTTAAGAAGGATATGAATTTAGAAGGTAAGGTGGAGAAATACAAAGCTCAGTTTGTAGCAAAAGGTTATTCCCAGGTGCCGGGAATTTATTTTGGTGATATTTTTTCTCCTGTTGCCTAGGTAGCTTCTATTAGATTACTTTTATCTGTTTCTACTACATTTGATCTTGAGGCAGAACAGATGGATTTGAAGACCTACTACTTTTAATTTTCTTTCACTAAATTCATGGGCTATTTTCCCTTGTCTGATTGTTTTATTGAGTTTTTTGGTTGTGGATTCGCTATTGGAGAAGGAACCGACTCTAGTTCTTTTTCCTCATCATCCTGAATTCTTAATCTATTTTTTGACCTTAAGTCATACTTCTTATGAAATTATGCTTGCATAAAATCAATGAATTGCTTGCAATAATCATCCATTTCTTCCTGGTCAAATGATACATCAGCCTCTGTGCATTATTCTTCACATTTCCCTTCTTCTTCATCATCTTCCATATAAACAGCAGAGATTTGATCTTCAACCTCTTTCTGATCATCATCAGCAGACTGTGAAGGTGTTGCTTCTATATATAAGGGTGCTTGACCTTGGTCATGATCTCTCCTTTCCCTTTGTAAAATCTACAAGGGCTGCTTTCTAAATTGGGGATTAAAAACCCCTTTTTTTTGTTGTGCATGTTTCTTATTATCCAATTCCATCTTCACTAGTTTTTTTGACAAGTTCTTGATGACTTTAGTCATGTCATCAATCCTTTGATCCTATGATGACTCTTCTTTGGCCTTACCTTTATCTTGAACTGACTTCTTTTCTTGTGCTTTTCCAGTAGCATTCATATTTTCTTCAATCTCCAAAGCATCAGTTTGGATTTGTTCAAGAGTGGGAGATCTTCTCTCTCTCAAAGTAAAACTAAAATCTGATACAAATGCCCCAGCAAAAACAAATCTTGCTCCAATAGGAGGGGCTTTCATTTCTGCAGGAAAACTATTATACAAATTTTTAAATATTTTAATGAAATCATTGATGTTTTCATCAGACTTTTTCTTAATAGCATTAAACTCTATCAATGAATAACCATGATCTCTCTTTTCACCCCATATTTGGATGAATTGTCTTTCTAATTCGTCCTAATCATTAATTAAACCATTTGGTAATCCTTTAAACCATTTTCTTGCCTCTCCATTTAGAGACTATATAAAAAGTATCATTACTACATCAAGATGTTCAACATTTAAATTTTCAACAAAAGTGCAAAACAAAGGCAAGTGTTGTTCTGTAGTTATTTCATCTTCACTAGTAAATCTAGGAAGAAACTTAAGGTATTCCTGAGGCATTGCATTCATTGGTTGTGGAAGATTTAATGGTGCATATCTATTCATCGAGAAAGCAGGGACTGCCATGTTTATGGGTTGATTAACTGCTCCTTGAATAGGTGGGGTTTGTATACCAGTTGTAGATGTGGATGGATGAGGTGAAACAACTGATATGGGAAGAGGTTGATGAACAATAGCAGAAGAACTGGCAAATGTATTAGGCTGAGTTTCTGTAAATGTAAATGAAACAGACTCAAAATATTGCTCTTTTAACTTTGGTTCTTGGAAATGAATATGTGGGGACAAGGATTCTTGTTCCAAGAAAATGAGTTTCCGGGAAATATCCTTGGATGAAAGGGTATGGGAACTGCTACCTGGTATAGGCAGTGTAGCATCAGGTGTAGAAAGTGTTCTTGATTTCTGGATTTTTTTAGAAACCATCTTTTCAAGATCTGAAAGAATGGGAGCTTTCTGCTGAGAGGTATCTGACCTCGTATGTGGCCTTTTATACGCTAGAATTTATGAAATAAAACAAAACCTGATATTTCCTCCTCTCTGAACAACCAGAGGAAATATGAACAAAACCCAAGGAAAGAACTTCGCTTCTTTGCTCCCCGACAATGACGCCAAAAAATGTTGTACCTTGAGAGACAATCCCCTAGCTGTGATAAGGAATCCATGCTTAAGACATTTATATAGTTATGTCACAGAAATATTGGTCTTTGTTTAATCACCTTGAAATATTTATCATTAAACCCTCAAAGATCAAATAAATGTCCCACAATGCTATTATCTACTGATATAGAATGGAATGATCAGAAGAACATGTAATAAAGCAGCCCGAACTGATATGTTGTTGTACATAATATATCACCTCAAACTCCAGAAGAATTATAAGGAAAGAAATAGTTAAAAATGAAGGAGCACCTATTAAGGATTTTAACTCTTATTTACACAAGTAAAAAGAGACCTGCAACTTCATTACTTAATTTTATTTAAAGATGGAAAGTACACAATGTAAACTAGAAGACACATCAACATCAAAAAATGCTAGAAACTTGCTTTTAATTCATTAATCATTTGAAATATGATTACAAAAATTGCAGTCTAAAGGTCCAAAACTCCGGACCTTTTTCTTTCTTGTTCCTCTCATTAAATACAATAGAAAGCAGTTTGTAACTGCTGTAACTGATCCTAACTACTTCAACTACTTAGGAATTCGTCAAATATCTATTACATGTCCTCAAAATGTCTTATTACAATTACATTCTCTTTTAAAGAGGAAAATAACATGAAATTAAAATCCTAATCTATATGTTGAATGTGAATTGATGACGATGTTGCTGCATTTCCTTGACTGGCTGGTTATCCTTCTTTGAAGTCAAGGGGTCCTTTGGTAAATCTGTCATCCAGGCTCTGCATTTCTTCCATATCTCAATGTTTGTATTGGGTGAATGAACCATCTTGTGATGCTCTAATCTGAAAGCAGTAATTCTATTGAAAGATGGCTTCTCTGCAAACAAAGTTTTCACTAACCACAACAGCTGAAAATGTCTTTGAAGGAAATTGATCATTGTTACTCCTTTAAGAATCTGAGTCTTTTCATGAGTACTGTCTACCTTAATTTTTTCCAATAAGATGGAATATCCAACACCATTCTTGGCTTCATCATCATGGCGAACATTCCCAGAACTGACATGTCCACTGTACTGTCATCATCCTTTCCCAAAATATTTGCAATGCAGCTCAACACTGGTTTGAATTAAATATCAAAACCTCC
This sequence comes from Pinus albicaulis, assembly GCA_034641835.2. NCBI lineage: Eukaryota > Viridiplantae > Streptophyta > Pinopsida > Pinales > Pinaceae > Pinus > Pinus albicaulis. Next base: position 799,056,726 of record CM076572.1, on the reverse strand, counting down.
ATAGGGAACTCTTTACTATTAGGTACAAACTGTTGTTTCCATCTCGGTATCCATGAGAAGGATGTGACTGGAAGAACCTGACAGGGATGAGTGTTTAGCCATAGTTCAACTTTAGGATGGTAGACAATTGACAGGGTGACCAATAATTGATAGGGTGACAGAAGATTGAAAAAGACGCGGCACAGACAAACTTCAAACACCAACTAACCAACAATAACTTCAGAAAGAATGAGAATTCCCCTTAAATAGGTGGCGCGGGCTTTGAAATTAAATGTTGATAAGCTGCGCCCAAAAGACCATTAAGAAATTCTGACGTGGAATACAACTGTCACCAACTTGGCAACATACGTCACTGTGAGAGGCCTCGAGGTACGGAGGACTTATTTGGATTATGCCCCCACAGTCAATCTCAAATGTTCATTTGGATTACTTCCGTAGTCAACATGGTCAACTGCGGAGGCACCCTCCATGTTAACCCTCGCACTGAAAGTGCCCACGGGTTGAGCCTTTTATTCACCATTCGACAAAAGATCAAATCCCGCTCCACAAAATGCTTGATATTTAATCTTTGAACTAGGACCTGCTTCCAAAATGAATTTAAAATATTTAAAATTCAAACTTTACTATACTGAGCATATATATTTTTATGATAAAGTATATGAAACTTTAATACTTTAACATATTTTTTGGTAGTTTTCTATTTTTTTTGAATTTTTGAAAATTAAAATAAAGGATATAAAGGATATTGCAAATGAGCCACAACAGGGAGCATCATTAGGTTTAGCATTTCTGAATTTCATTTCAGAGCGTCCAATATTTTCATCAAATATATTGTTATTACAGTTAGTTGTTGAACTCCATAATGCACAAAGGCATAAGAGAGACATAAATTATTCTGAATGTCTAGAGGAAATTAAAATATGTATTAGAAATACATATGATTACTTTGATGTTGTTGATTCAGTTTGGTGGGAGTATTTTTTCAATAATCAAAATGATATGATTTCAAGATCAATAAATGAGGATACACTTTTGAAGACTCCATTTTTTTTGCCACAAAATATGCCAAATGAACATGCGGAAACACACATTGTTGAACAACAACAGTCTAAAGCTATTATTAATTCTCCATAGGTAGAGGAAAGATAAATCTATATTGGTTCTAGAAGATCACGTGCACAACGTGAACCCATGGAAGACCTTTACAGGGGTTCTGTGCAGGATGTTAAGGATGGCTGCATGATAGCAACATTAGCAAATGAATATCCACTTGGCTATCCATTTTGGATTTCCAAGGTTATAAAGGTCATTAAGGAAAATGAAGATATAACAGTTGTTGAAGTACATTGGTATGCCACAATTACCCACCCTTTCAATGGTGTGTACAAGCCAAAGATGGTAGTTGAGAAACAAATTGGCAGAAAGAGAAAAAGAAAGGGAAAAAATATAAATCGTCATTGCACAGATGTCTTAAAATTGGAGGATGTTGACATACTTGTGCATGACTTCAATTTGACAAAGAGAGGAACTCTTCGCTTGAAGACCATAAATATTTTGAAGAAATTGCTACGAGAACAAATACCGCTAAGATGGGACTCTGCTGAATGTAGTCATAGATCTAGAATACTTTTGAACTCTGAAATGGTGGGCATCCATGTTGACTCAAATGGAGCACTAGCCGATGAAAGAGAAGAATATGTATCATCTTCATCTGCATCCAGTCATTCATCTGAAGATGTAGGTTCTGATGGTGTTCCAGAACCTATGAATGATTTTAAATAACTGTCTAAGACATTTTTATGTAATTAATGTTTGCATGGAAACTTGAAATATATATTTTTACTTCCATATGATCTTTCATGAAGTTATGAGGCATTTCTATGTTTGTTGGATTATATGTCTTAATTATGAAAAATTCATCTCTTTAGAATATCCACAGTGAAACAATGAATTACAAATTTTTTTATGTTATATTCAACATACCAATGTTGATATTTTGATTAAGAGTAAAAAAGAAAAAGAAAATAGAAAATAGAAATTAATGTTGAATTTTTAGGCTATGTAGTGATATTGGCATAATATTATGTATTGTTAGCATTTGGTAAAATATACTTTTAAAATTTTTAAAAATTTTATGCCTCATTGAAAGGGGACACTTTGTTTTGATGGTTGATTTTTAGGTTTTGGTTGCAATTATATTTAAAGTTGTCTTAGGCTAAGATTTGAAAAGAGATATATTTTTATCTTTTAAAATAAAAAATTACTCCTGGAATAATAAATATTTCATTTACTTGTTCAATTTAAAAATTGTTTAAGTCATATAATTTCTCCATAATTTCATGGTTCGAGTATGTTGAAAACTTAAGATTTAACAACTTGAAATTTAAAACTTGTCATTAAGGTTTTTGTGAGCTACAATATTTTATCTTTAATGTTATGGTTGAAAACAATTACAATTTTAGGGTTTTTTATAATCAAGATATTTTATCTTTAACAAGATGGATGAAAATTGTTGGAAATAATAAGGCCTTCAGACATGATATTTTTATCTTTAACATCGTGTATCAAAAATTTTAGAATTTTACGATTTTCCAATGACCTAATATGTTTTCTTTAGCTACATTATTAAAATGCGTCAAAATTGTGACATAATTTTTTTTATTATTATTCCAACTGTGAGTCGTTTTTTTTTAGGGTGTTTTAATCCTTTTTTCAAGAAACAATCTCGTTTTTAGCATAATTAAAAAAAAAAAATTTGAAATTTGACACTCATGAAAAAAATGTGTTTTGGAATACACACGTTTTGTTTTGGGTGTTTTGTTTCATGTTTTTTGAGTATTTTTGGGCTAGAGTTCCCGTTTTGAGGTAATAGTTCTCGTTTGATCGGTAACTATGTTAATACAAATACTAAGGGGATTTGAGAAGTTGCTTTCCCCTAGATAAATCTTCGTGCATGGGTGATGTTTCTTCTTTCATGTTGATCTTATGTGTTCTCGATCATGAATTAGCTTCCACAAATCAGTAAAGTAGCTTCAAGTCTTGTGATTTGGTAAATTTAATGAGCATTTTAGAATATACACATTAATTTCTACATGGTATCAGAGGAGGATTCACAGTAGAGAAGATATTTTGAAGTTGTCTTTGTAGGAAGGATCGGATTTGAAGGAACAATTATTCAGAGATAGAAGGATGGATTTATATGGATTACTAATCGAGTATTCTCATGAGTGAAGCTAGAATTATGTAGGTAGTACTGGAAGATAATGGATTGAAGGAATTCATTGATACCGATATCCTGAAACAACAGGTGATACTCAAAATCTAGCAGAATGGAAGAAGTTTGTAGCCAATGTGAGGAGAATCATATTGGAGGGAGTAAGGGACCATATTGCCTCAAATATCCATGGGAAAGAGACTCTATATGAAATGTGGAAAGTATTTACAGATCTGTTCCAGAATAGAAACGACCACAGGAAACTGGCACTCAAGGACAAGCTTCAAAATATCAAGATGTAGAAGAATGACTCAATTCAGCAGTATCCTAGCAAGTTCACACAATGTCATGATTAACTTATAGGAGTTGGTGTCACAGTCCCAGATGATGATTTGGTTAGTCTATCCCTTCTAGGCCTTCCCAAGAGCTGGCACAACTACTAAGATTTGGTGAATGGGATGGAGAAACTACCAAATTGGGAGCGGATCTGGTCTGATTTTGTATAGGAGGAAATAAGTCAGAATACCAAATATGGGAATTCATCCAAGGGAGAGGATGAAGAAAATTGTGCCTTGGATGGAAATGAAAAGAAGGAAAAAGGGAACAAATTCCAATACAAACTAGAATCCAGTCAATGGGGCAAGAAGAAATACTTGTCCAAAATCAAGTGCTTTCATTGTCATGAATTTGGGCACTATGCCACAAATTTTCCGCACAATAAGGAAAGCAAGAAGACCTAGGGAGGAGTGGCAAGTGAATCTTTTGCTTAAAAATTAAAGCTTGACTTCACCCTCATTACATGCATGGAAAGCACATTGATGGAAAGTGTGTGGTATCTAGATAGTGGTACCTCATTCCACGTGACGGGGAAAAAATAATTTTTTTGTGAATTGGAGGAGAAAGATCTCTAGATGCACATCGATATGGGAGATGATGGAAGGTACAACATGATCGGGATCAAAACATTCACCTTTCAGAGGGAGTTAGGCTCCCCTATCAGGCTCAAGGATGTGATGTTTGTACTGGGTCTAAAGAAGAATCTGATTTCCATCGTTGTGTTGGAAGACCATGGATATGATGTGATATTCATCAAAGGGAAGGAATTCCTGAGACCATTGCCATGAGATAAGTGAAGAAAATTGGGGTTCGAGTGAAGAACCTATACAATCTAGATGTTAAATATTGTGTTTATTGAGCACAACAGCGGAGAAGCTGCAGAGCCAATATGTCCACAAATTATGGCATAGAAGACTTGGCCATTTTTATATGAAGCTGTAAAGATCATGCAACATATCACCACAGGCCTCCCCAAAGTAGCACTAGAGAAGAAAAATACATGCAAAGGGTTTACCTTGGGGAAGTACACAAAATCCACCTTCAATGATCATGACAACAGGGGGCATGCAATCCTTAAAATGATTCACTTTGATGTCTATGGACCTTTCTCGACAACCTCCACTTCCAAGCACAAGTACTATGTTATATTTGTAGATTATTTCTCATGGGAGTGTTGGATCTTCTTCATGAAGAATAAAGATGAGACATTCTCCAAGTTTATTGAATTTAAAGAACTTGTTGAGAAAGAAATTGGCAAGAAATAAAAGGCTCTCAAGAGAGATAACTGAGGTGTGTACGTGACGAATGAGTTCAAAAATTTCTGTTGAAAGGAAGGAATTCGCCGAGAGTTGACAACGCCCCACAACCCACAGTATAATGCGGTGGTTGAGAGGAAGGAAAAAAATATTGTGGGAGCAGCAAGGGCAATGTTGCATGCCTAAGGCTTACCTTTGCACTTTTGGGCTAGAGCATGCAACACAACGGTCTATTTGTAAAACATGAGTCCTCATCGGATTATTGGGATGAGTACACCAAAATAATATTTTTTAGGGAAGAAACCAGATGTGTCACACTTCAAGATCTTTTGAGCATCATTATATTTCCATGTCTACAAGGAATCAAGGAAAAAGTTAGATCCGGCAACAGAGTTGGGGATATTTTTTGGGTACATAGAAACACCTCACAACTATTGCATGTACTTTTCATCCCTCAAAATGATAGTTGTTCGAAGGGATTTGAAGTTTGATGAGGAGAATGAAATGAGGTGTTCTCTTGAGAGGTAACTTCAGTTGCATTTAGATAAAGAGATTTTGGCTCCTAAGGAAGAACCCTAGGAAGTTTTGGAGAAGACATAAGCAGAAGAGCAGAGAGTGGAGACAACCACTCAAGCAGATACATCCAAGGAAGGAAGGAAACAAACCAAGGAAGCTCACAGGTTATTGCAGGATGTTAGAGAGAATGTGGGAGCACCCACTTCACATCGCAGGAAGAGGAGGTCACTGGATTGGTACACTGGCTACATGGCTCTAATAACTGAGCTAGTAGATACATAACCATCCTCATTTGAGGAATAAATAGAGAAACATGTATTGGTTGATGTTATGGTAGAGGAATATGATTCCATAGTCAGAATTGTTTTTTGGGAAGTGGTCCCAAGACTAGAGGATAAACCAGTGGTGTGTTCAAGATGGATTTACATGGTGAATCATGTAGCAAATGGAAGCATAGAGAAATACAAGGCCATATTTTTTGTCAAGGGGTTCTCTCTAGTTAATGGAATTGACTATGAAGAGACCTTTTCTCCAGGAGAAAGGTACCCTTTCATCAGGTCAATTCTAGCACTGGCTACACAGATGGGGTGGAAGATCCACCAGATGAATGTGACTACAAAATTCCTCAATGGATTTATTGAGGAGGAAGTGTGCATCGATCAATGAGAAGGTTTTGATACCTTTGACACAGAGTCACATGTGTGTAGACTCAAGCAAGAATTGTATGGATTGAAGCAAGCACCGTGTGCTTGGTACACCAGGACCGATATCAATCACATTGGTTTTGGATTCACCAAAAATGAGGTGGATGCAAACCTCTATCATATTTTGGTAGAAGATAAATTGTTGATTATTGTATTATATGTTGATGATTTGATTTTAACTCGTGATGAACAACTGGTCATATATTTCAAGGAGGACCTTACAGAGAGTTTGAAATAAAGGAAACAAGTCTCATGCACTATTTCCTTAGATAGGAAGTCTGGAAAGGAGAAGGGGAAATGTTTGTCTCTTAGGAAAATTATTCCAATGAGATACTTTAGAATTTTCGCATGCAGAATTGCAAAGCTATGGAAACACCTCTAGCAACCAACTAGAGGAAGGAGTATGCCACTTCAGATGAGGAAGAAGACACTAATGTTTATAGATAGTTGGTGGGTTCACTCATGTACCTTTTGAACACATGGCCATACATGTGCCATGAAGTCAACTAGTTGAGCCAAGTTATGGTTCAACTGACCAAATTATTTTGGAGGGTTGCTAAGCATGTTCTACGGTACCTCAGGGGCACTATTGAGTTTGGACTATGGTACAAACAAGCAGAGGGAGTGAAGTTGTGTGGCTTCACAGATGTAGATTGGTCGGAGAGTCCATCATACCAGAAGAGCACATGAGGATTAAACTTCAGTGTTGAGTCCATAGCAGTTTCTTGGTACAACAAGAAGAAAAGATATGTGGCACTTAGCTCAGCAGAGAAAAGTACATGGCTATCAATCAAGCAACATGTGAGGAAATATGGATGAGAAATATTCTTGTTTGGTTATTTGGTCAGATGATGGATCCCATTGTGACTTACTATGATAATCATAGTTGCATCAAGCTCTCCGAAAATCCTATTTTTCACGAGCTAATTAAAGCATATATATATATATATATATATATATATATATATATATATATATATATATATATATATATATATATATATATATATATATATATATATATATATATACATAAATATATATATACATAAATATATATATATACAAATATATATATATATATATATATATATATATACATAAATATATATATATATATATATATATATATATATATATATATATATATATATATATATATATATATATACATAAATATATATATACATAAATATATATATATACATAAATATATATATATGTATATATATATATATATACATAAATATATATATATATGTATATATATATATCTATACATACATATATATATAATACGTATATATATATATATACATATATATATATTTATGTATATATATATATATATATATATATATATATATATATATATATATATATATATCGCCATCTGCGATATTGTGTGCAAAGACAAGTCATGATGTTGCAATACATTCTAACAAAGGAACAAGATGCAACGATTTTGACAAAGGATTTTTCAAGAGTAAAATTCGAGCTCCATAGAGGCAGGATTGGGGTGGCAGATAATTCCATTCTTGTTGAGAGGGAGTGTTGAAAATGTAGCAAGAAGTCTCATTTTGACCTTACCTTAGTCAAACTAGAGAAAATTTGAATTTCCACATCAACATAATCTTGGAGGTAGTTAACTGAGATGACATGGCTCTTGTCACTCAGTTAACTCACTTAATTTGAGTTGGGGAAGATTGAATTCAGTTCATTATGATTTATTGCTAATTTGTAGCAATCTATTACATCTAAGTTGTTTTATTGGCAGTTAAACTAGTTCCAACTCTTGGATAAACTAGTGGAAGGTCAAGTTGTGTAGTGTAACTTCAGTCACACTCAATGGTAATCTAGTTAACTAATCAATCAGCCCAAAAATAATTTTTTCATGTAGAGAATTCGAGTTACCCAACTGAGTTGGAGATTCCAAGGTAGTGTACTATCAGTTGTAGACTAGTCCCATGTGTACAGGTGGTGCATCATCAGTCAAAGAATGGGACTATAGGAATTTCACAATCCAATTGAATAATTTCCCTAACGAATAGGGTCTAATTCCTGAAGGAACACTGTAAGGAAATATGAGCTTGGAGGCTTGCAAAATTGGCGAAGTATTGGCCAGGTTCAGTTAGTTAGGCAAAGAGGTAGACTATACACTTGTAGGTTGTGCTCAGGCTTGAGCAAGCAATGTGTTCCATCTCTATTATTTGATCAAAGAAATATATATAGTAAGGGGTTTTGATTATTTTCTTTCCCCTAGATAAATATATGTGCGTGAGTGATGTTTCTTCTTGCATGTTGATGTTATGTGTTCTTGATCATGAATTAGCTTCTGCGGATCAATAGAGTAGCTTCTAGTCCTGTGATTTAGTAATTTTCTTGAGAAATTTAGAATATACACATTAATTTATACAAAAATGAGCACTTATCCTTCAAGACAATATTATACAACACTTTGTTGAGTTCCCACTAGTTCAATTACCAACTGAATTGTACACAATATTTTATCTATCAAGTTTTCATACACATCAAAAGGAAAACTCCATTATGCAGTCCAACAACCATAGTTGTTCATACATAAAAATTCTCCAACAAATAATAAATGAAAATCACTCTTTAGTTTCTATAAATATGTTTTACTAATATCAGAAGTTCGTGATCTACATTATGTTACTGCTTTTGAAGTTTTTTTTTACTTTAAATATCTACTTGACGTGTACTACCCAAACATATATCTCCTTCTAGTATTAAAAAATATGCATTCTTAAGAACATATGTACACAATATCATGAATTATAACTCACCTATTATCTCTAGAAGCTCTCATCAAAATAATATGTTTACACCTCTTATGGGAACTTAAGAAATTATATCATCGATGAACCAAACTAAATCATTTATTCATTTATTCCTCCAACTACGATGAAGCACTCTTGTTTTGTTCTATTTTTTCTTTGAATTCAATAAATTCATGATATTGATTGTAAAAGGATCTATATTGGATTTGGATAACTCCTTAGAAATGAGCCCTCAAATTATATCAATGGTATGCAAAAAATAATTAATTGAATGGATGACTAGTGAAATTAAATATTTTTGTAATATTCCAAAATTTGTAAGCAACAAATTGGAATATTAATTTTTGCTTATTTCATCTAGGAGGTGAATAAAATGGGTAAAAGGCCCATGAGTAGGAATAAGTTCCTTCATAGTGTGAAAAGGATCAATAGAGCAGCTTAATTTTGCACCTTCCAGTGTGAAAAGGGGCAATTGCATGAGGACAAGGTCAAGTTTGACCAAGTCAACAACGCTGCCTAAGAGGTGTAGCTTGCTTGATAAGACAACGCAGTTTGAGAAGGAGAAAGATTCTTTGTGGAAGAAACCCTAATTTTTGGGGTCCAGGGCAAAGAGTCATTCGCTTGCATAAAAGGAGGAAGAGGCAGCCATAGTGAGACATCTTTGAGCATTTAATCAATTGTCTGATTAGACTATTTGCATTCTACGACTGTTCAGCTGAGTTGTAGTGCTGTTTAGCACGAGGGATTCCTGTTTAGGATTTCCTATCCTTCTTGAGAGGCCTATTGAAGGATTGTACTTCATTTCTCCACATCTTGGCTCAAGGCCAAATCTACTTCCATCAGTCATTGCGCTATTTCTGCTGAAGTATAACATAGTGTTGCTGGGTGTTGCAGTGGAGGGTTCCACAACACCTTTCTTTGGCTCATCTTTCAGAGGAGGGATCTCTTATTCCTCCGGGAGGTCAGTGAAGGAGTTTTCTGAGCTGATTGCACATCTTTGGCACCAGGCCAAATATTCTCAATCTCCTACAACGCAGTCCAGCTCCTTGACTGCGTTATTTCTGAGCACATTTGCAGTGGGGGTTGCACCACTATTTTGGAGGGTAAGATCTTCAGGGATTGGATCAGCCTTTCACTTGAGAGATACATTGGATGAGATCTATGCATCATATGCAGAATCTTCAACTATATTCATCCCTTTCTATTTTTTGAGTTGCAGTCGCTGCCCAATAACTCCGACATTTCTGCAGATTTTCCATTTTCATGTATATTGTAGCCAATCCTTCCAAGGATTGTGTATTATTGTTGTATTAGTGTTTTCAGGGGTTGAGAGATTTCTCCCCCTCATTTATTTGATCTGATATTGTTATATCATTCTATATCATGTATTTTTTTGTAATGTCTCCAAGGAACTGCGTTATTTTAGCCTTGTGACATTCCTGCATAGCAGTGTATCTCTATTGTCATGTACATGTATCATTGAGGCTTTCATTGCCTAGTCGGAGTGATTTTTCCTCTGAGTATTGTATACATTCTATGCTATAATACCAAAGGAAAGGATATTTATATCTTCATGTGTACTGGCTCATTAAAATAACGCTGCTACTCCATTATGTGTTCTTGTATATGTTGTAGTCCCTTAATCGAGCATTTTTTGAAGAAAACTAGGTGTGGGAGATCTGTTTAACCCACCTAGAAAGATTTATTTGGAGCCTCTTCTTGGATTTAGTACTTAGACATATTTTTCTAGGGGATCCAGGTCTTGGTTTCAATTCCTGTAGCAGCCATTACTGGAAAATGCGTTTTCCAGTCTTGCCTTACTAGCTGTTCCAGATTTGGAATATTACAATGGTATCAAAGCTGCTTTCTTGGCTCAGCCTGTGAGTCTAAGCCCAAGAAGATCAGAAGATTGAAGAGGATGGGATTTATCTCATCATATTTCATATCCATGAAGAACCTCCCTAAGGAGGATAAGTAGAAAGAAGAGGAAGAACCCTGCACTTCCTATTCTCATCAAGGAGACAAAGAAATAAGCAGGAGAAAGACTCAATCTTTTGGAGAAGAAAAAGGGGGTAAGCTTACCAAGATTCTTCCTAAATATGTACATATGAGTCATGAGGAGTTCAAGGAGATCAGGAGAAATATGCATGGAGAATCTCCTGAAGGGTTTGATTCTAAAGCAAACTCTAGATTTGAAGAGTGTGAGCATGCAGCTACACATCCTAATACTCAGTGCAGTCACATGCCCAGGATTGCCGGAAGAGAGATGGAAAGAGAAGAAGAGATTGCTAGGAGGGAAACCCTTAGTGATTTCTTGAGAGAGTATGAGTTTTAAACTCAGAAATTCAGAGATCATCTCAGTTTTTTAGAGTTTTTCAAGATGAAGGTGAATGGAAGAGAGCAGCAGGATAGATTTCATCTGTCTAACTTTGAAGGTTCACCTACATGTTCAGCCAAAGCTTGGGTGGAGGAGTTAGAGACATTTTTGCAATAGCACCACATTCTTAAATATGAAGCCATCAAAGTTGCAATGCTACATTTGAGAGGTAAGGCCTATGCCTGGTGGATCCTTGAATCCTTTTCTTTAAGAAATGTAAACATTGCATCCTATGCTAGTTTCACTAAGGCATTAGTGAAAATATTTGATGTAAGGATTCATGAGACACACATGGTGGAGGTAAACAAGAAAACTCAAGCAAAACTCTTGCATGAAAACTTGCACCATACTTTTCCGGAGGAGAAACCTTCTTCTCACACTTTTGAGCAGGAGAGCATGGAGGTCTCTTTTTCAAAAAAAAATCCAATCATTGGTGAGTTGCCCATTCATGTTGCAGAGATTGAGGGTAACAACGCTGTCATATCTAGAGATTATCTAGTGCCTCATGCAGAGGAATGAAGAGCTCTTGCTCCAAGTAGAGAGATGCTTGCATCTTTGTAAGGGAGTCCCCATGATCTCATGTGTGGAGATCAAGGCACAACTCATGTTCTACCTGTGCCATTGTTGAGGAGGTGTGAAACCATAGAGACACAAGGAAGAGGTAGGGAGAAGACCCTGCATCATGAGATGAGGAGTACACATCCATATCCATTTTTGGAGGTTGATGCACTTAAGAAGGTGATTGGATTGCATAGTGGAAGCATGGAGGGTTTTCTCCATTCATATATTCAGTCATCTCTTGTTGAGGATGTCTCATTTCATGGCGACATTTTTCTAGGGAGACCATTGGACCAACAAAGGAGGATGGATGATTCACATGTTGGGGCACCACTCATTGATTCCAGAAGGGTGGAAACCGTGGGAGAGCTGGGTACAGTGCTGAGAGTTTGGGAAAGACTCAAGGAGGAGAGAGGAATTCTCTCAACATCACTTTTACCCACTCACATTTCAGATTCTGCATTGTGGCAGAAGCAGCCAGGGAAGGACAGTAGCCTTCCAACTTGCATATTTGGCATGGGAGATGTCAAATAATATGGTGACCATATGACAGGTCCTCTTCATGAGAGGTCATCAGCGCTGTCACTATGGAGGATAGATCCATATTGGAACTCCCAGCTATTGGTGGATTATTCCAAGGATATTTTTACTTGTATGATATTGGATGGCCAGTTGCATGAGGAGGCATATTCAGTCAGATATGGGGTCATCTTCTATCATGGTAGGATCTTCTTACCTAGAGCTTCTAAGCTCAAGGTGAAGTTGCTACAAGCAGCTCAGGAGGATTTCATTTTCAGTCCCACTTGTTCTATGAGAGCATACCACACCATCATGGAGGGGTATTTTTGGATGGGCTTTGAGGAGAAGATATATCATCATATGAGTAGATGCATGGATCACATAGAGATGGAGGAGTTGGCAAAACCACCTCTATTCTCCTTAAGGATGAGAGGGGACTCATTTATGAGCCACTCCATTGGTATGAGCAAAAAATATGGTAAGGTTATTCATTGTTGTTTACATGAGAATTTATATGATGTGTGTATATGTCCCTTAACCATACATGTGCAGGATGATGCTCCAAGGAGGAGCATTCTTTTTTCTAGATCACATGGTCTAGTTGATTCCATAAGCATGATTGATGGCCATTCCCTAGGAGGACTTGGGGAAGGTAGATATGATGGATGAAATGCTATTTGTACACCATACATCATTCACTTCCTCCATACTTATGAGGAGATTGTAGCAGTAGGAGAGTGGTAGAGAGGCAACTCATTTTATCAGTCCCTATTGCAGTTGAGGATCAAGTTGCGTTGGTTACACTTGAGGGAAAATTTTCCTTCTAGCTTGTTACATATGGCAGCAAGCATGATTCTCATTTTTTATCCCTATGGCTCTATTGTTTCTGTCTTTATGAGGAGCATATTTGGGAGAGAGACACATTGTGTGGATGTGTCCTTTGAGGGAGAATTTCCTCACACTTTTTGCACTACATGTTCTAAGGGGAACATGGGACATGATATGGTTACCTTAACAACACATCTGTCACTTTATGAGGTGAGCCATATGATGGATGAGATGCCATATGATGATGAATTCCAACTCATCATTTATGGGGATGTTTGGGCCAACATGATTTGTAGCGTTGGAGGAGAGATCTTTGGAGATCTAGTTCTCATCTTGCCACTTGAGGGAAAACTTATTGCAGCCCATGATCATCCAACACTCTACACTTATCATAAGTGGAGAGATGGATAGTGTGGGGTAGGCTACATTGTCTACCATGTGCATAATTTCAGCCCACCTACTTTGCCGGAGCCAAAGGTGGAGGACAGTTTCCAAGAGTTGCCTAGTTGGGAGGTGACCCATTTTGCATGGCTCATAGCTTGGGGATGGAGGATACATATGGGAGAGATAGTTGCCATCATATTTCAGATCCCATTCCTCAAGGGAACCTCTAGACATCACTTTGATATCCTCTTGAGTATTTCACCTTTACATGATGATGGCTTGATAACTAACTTACATGCTGCGGAGGGGAAATGTGGAGGCTTGATTGATGAGAAAGCATCACTTTCCTTGGAGAATATCACCATACATGGATGCTATAGGGAGAGGAGAAGATAAATCAGTCTATCCTTGCACTTTATTTAGGACAAGCAATCTTTGAGAGGGGAGGACTGTAATATTCCAAAATTTGCAAGCAGCAAATTGGAATATTAATTTTTGCTTATTTCATCTAGGAGGTGAATAAAATGGGTAAAAGGCCCATGAGTAGGAATAATATCCTTCATAGTGTGAAAAGGATCAATAGAGCAGCTTAATTTTGCACCTTCCAGTGTGAAAAGGGGCAGTTGCATGAGGACAAGGTCAAGTTTCACGAAGTCAACAACATTGCCTAAGAGGTGTAGCTTGCTTGAGAAGACAACGCAGTTTGAGAGGGAAAAATATTCTTTGTGGAAGAAACCCTAATGTGTGGGGTCCAGGGCAAAGAGGCATTCACTTGCATAAAAGGAGGAAGAGGAAGCCATAGTGAGCCATCTTTGAGCATTTGATCAATTCTCTGATTAGACTATTTTCATTCTCCATCTGTTCAGCTGAGTTGCCGTGTTGTTTAGCACGAGGGATTCCTGTTTAGGATTTCCTCTCCTTCTTGAGAGGCCTCTTGAAGGATTACACTTCATTTCTCCACATATTTTCTCAAGGCCAAAGCCACTTCCATCAGTCACTGTGTTATTTATGTTGAAGTATAACGTAGTGTTGCTGGGTGTTGCAGTGGGGGGTTCCACAACACCTTTCCTTGGCTCATATTTCAAAGGAGGGAGCTCCTATTCCTCCGGGAGGTCAATGAAGGAGGTTTCTGAGCTGATTTCACATCTTTGGCACTAGGCCAAACATTCTCTATCTCATACAGCACAGTCCAGCTCCTTGACAGCGCTATTTCTAAGCACATTTGCAGTGGGGGTTGCACCACTATTTTGGAGGGTAAGATCTTCATGGATTGGATCAGCCTTTCACCTAAGAGATCCATTGGATGAGATCTATGCATCATATGTAGCATCTTCATCTATCTTCATCCCTTTCTATTTTCTGAGTTGCAGCTGCTACCCAACAACTCCGGCATTTTTGCAGATTTTCCATTTTCATGTATATTGTAGCCAGTCCTTCCAAGGATTGTGTATTATTGTTGTATTAGTGTTTTCAGGGGTTGAGAGATTGTTCCCCCTCATTTATTTGAGCTGATATTATTATATAATTCTATTATCATGTATTTTGTTGCATTAACTCCAAGGAACTGCGTTATTTTAGCCTTGTGACATTCCTGCATAGCAATGTATCTCTATTGTCATGTACATGTATCATTGAGGCTTTCATTGCCTAGTTAGAGTGATTGTTCCTCTGAGTATTGTATACATTCTCTTATATAATACCAAAGGAAAGGCTATTCATATCTTCATGTGTGCTGGCTCATTAAAATAACGTTGCTACTCCATTGTGTATTCTTGTATATGTTGCAGTCCCTTCATCGGGCATTTTCTGAAGACAACTAGGTGTGGAAGATTTGTTTAACCCACCTAGAAGGATTTATTTCGAGCCTCCTCTTGGATTTAGTACTTAGAAATATTATTCTAAGGGATCCAGGTCTTGGTTTCAATTCCTATAACATCCATTACTGGAAAATGCGTTTTCCGGTTATGACTTACTTGCTGTTCCAGATTTGGAATATTACAATTTTACTAAGAGTAAAGAAATATCATTAGTCAAATATACAAATTTTCATTTTCATATTATTCATAGGTAATAATTCAAGTGGACCAAGTTGAATGGAAGTCAATCAGGATATGAAAAAATCAACTAGAGAGGAAATTCAATATATTAAGCAATGTGGAAGTCAAACAGGTAATGATATTGGCGACGTAAGGGAGGATTTACACAATGAATGTGTAAAGTATTCACACAAAGAATGCATAACCAGGGGTGAGATAAATCAACTTAGGTATAATTTGGATCAACTAGAGAGGGATTAAATACACCTAGGGAAAGGTGAATTCAACTTTCAAAATTATTAAATTGACCAAACTAGTGAGGAATTAATTTAACCCACATGAATGTGAATATGATATCCCTTGAATTAGTTTTTATTTATGAATATTATATATGTGAGGTGTCTTGATGCTCAAAATTTAAGACTTAATTGGAAATAATTTATCAGTATTGTATTGTTGATAGTTATTTTATGTAAATACATTTTGTTAAGTTTTTAATAAAAAAACTGGAAAATAATTCTGAAGCTACAAATGGTTAAAGAGAAACTATGCACTACAAGCTAGTGGTTGGATTTAATTACCCTTGGTGATGTAATACCTAGGAATTAGCCAGTTTTGTTGTTCGGCTCTGTAACAAAAAACCCTAGTTTGACTCCTTGTCACATCACCATTGGTGGAGTATGAGGTGAATCCGAGGTAGAAAAATTGGTGGGATACATGGGGACAGGTGTTGAGGAGCGATGTGGGCTAGGTGTTGTCAGATTGTGGGTGGGTCACCACTTGGCACACGTCTGTCTACTTTTACCTGGGGAACTAGTTTTCACATCGTTATTTAAGCGCTCCTGCAACGTTTCACTAGGGTTTTTTGTTTTCTTGCTAGGGTCTATTTACCGTGGGGGGATCATGATTTATGCAGTGGTAATTATTTTCTCCTTGTTTACGGCACGCCTTGCAGTATCTAGCGCGAGGTATTTTTTCAGGGTTTCGGGTAAGTTTCATATCATTGTTGCATCATTTCTCTGCTCGTTGTGTTTACGGAGGCCTGCTGTCATTTTATTTTGTTTGTCCAAGGCTCTACGTACGTGGTTTTGTGAGTATATTTCTAGTTGTGTTTTAGCTGGTGGTTTTGGGGTTTTGGTTCTACCTATTTTCCTTGAGTCTTCCCGGTCTTGGTGGTTGAATCTAGTTTCGGTCGTTTCTTGTCAGTTTCTTTCCTTGGTTTTTTCCGGACTTTGTGGGTTTTCTCTATCAGTCCGTTTACCTCGGCCTCATGGGAAATGTTAGAGAATTTGTCGAGGTAGAACATGTAGAAGAAGATATATTATCTGTTTGGGGTATGGAACCCACTAAACAGAACCTAGCTAAAGTTTCTCTTCCGACCCAGCCACATTCTGAACAGGGTGGTTTGGAAAAACTAAGGTGGAATCTAGTGGATGGTCTTGCCTCACTGGGTGGTGGTGAAAAGAAAAACCTAGCTCCTAGGGTCTTTGTCAACCCTGTAGCACTTTCTTCCTCGACTACCAAAGGGTCGGTTATGGATCGTTGCGGTTTGGTCTCTACCTCAGGAAAGGTTAAAATAATAGAGTCCCCTCTCCCTCTTTCTCCATTGTTTAGATCTGGTGGCTTGGAGGATTTTGTCCTAGGAGTGGGTGGAGAAGCGAATTTTGGTTTGATTCAAACCATGAATGCGAGGGTTCAGTTGTTTCTTGAGGTTAAAGGCGGTGTCTTTGTAATATTCCAAATTTTTCCTTCAATAAATTGGAATATTAATTTTGTCCATTTTCACTTAGGAGATGAATAATTAGGTGAAGAGGCCCATTAATAATAAAAACATAGATAAAATCCCTCTAGTATAAAAAGGGATCAACTATGGAACTAGATTTCACACCCTCATGTCTGAAAGGAGACTTTTGCAAAGAGGCTTGGTTAAGTTTGACCAAGTCAAATAGCTCAAGGTATGAGGTGGAAAGCACTACATGGGACAGCGCAAAGATAGAGGAGGGAATATTCATTTATGGAGGAAACCCTAATGGATGGGGCCCATGGAGAGAGAGCCTTCACTTGCTATATATGGAGAGGAGGAGATCCATTGCTATTCATGCTTGTATTATTCATTTCATGTCTATTCAGACATTGTGCATTCTTTGTTGTTTAGCAAGAATTGCTGGGGAATTCCTGTTTGGGATTCCTCCTCCTTTCTTGAGGGCATCTTGAAGGATTTGTACTAATTTGTCTCACATCTAGGCTTGTGGCCAAGCATCCTCCTCCAGGACAGTGTTATTGTTGCAGCAGCATAATTCTGTGTTGTAGGGTGTTGCAGTGAGAAGTTACAACACCTCTTCCATTTCTTGTTTTTCAGAGGGAGACTCTTTCTTTCCTTTGGAGGATTAGTGTGGAAGAATTGGAGCTTATTTTCAGATCTTGGCACTTGGCCAACTCAGTCTATTCCACCTACAGTGCAGTTACCCTCTTAGACTACGTTATTTTCATAGAGCACTTGCAGTGAGGGCTTGCAGTGTTGTTTGGAGGGTGAGATCTCAAGTGTGAGGACCAGTCTTCCACTTTGGAGATCCATTGGAGAAGGTATACTTCAGATTGCTCATCATCTTCAGCCTTCTCTATTGAGTTCCAGATTTGAGTTGCTGCAGCTACCTAGCAACTCCGGCATTTTTTCCATTTTGCATATTTCAGCCAATCCCTTGGAGGATTGATGTTTTATTGCTTCTAAGGGTTAGAGATTTTCTCCCCTAATGTGTTTGAGCTATATCATTTCCATATCCATGTATTGACATTTTATTGCAGTATTACTCCATAATATACTGCGTTGTCATAGCCAAGGGTTTCATTTATGTAGCAGTGTTTTGTCATTTCATGTACATGTATTGTTGAGGCTTGCATTGCCTTTCTTGAGAGGTTGTTTCCCCAAGACATTGTACTCTTTCTGCTGCTATAGCATCATTTATTGGCTGATCAGATCTTCATTTGTTCATGGTTGTAAAATAACGTTGTCTTTCCATTTCTTGCTTAAGAATTGTTGCAGTCCCTCACCGGGCACTTTGTGAAGACATCTAATAGTGGGAGATCTGTTTAACCACTCTAGAAGGATTTATTTGGAGCCATATCTTGGATTTCAGTCTTAGATGCATTGATCTAAGGGATCCAGGTCCTGGTTTCAAATCCTGTTGCCTCCATTTCTAGAAAATGTGTTTTCCAACCATGGATTGCTAGTTGTCCCGATTTGGGAACATTACAGTCTTCCTCTGGGAGGAAAATATTGTCCATATCAACTATGTTTCTAGAAAGAATGTGGTTTACTCGGGTGGTCTTATAATGAACGAACTTTTCGGACAGATTGATCTGGAATAAGGCACTAAAGAGGTTTTGGGGAGTCACACCCTTGGTGGTTTTAGTGAAGGCTTCCCTTTCAGGGAGGATTTGGGAATTGAAAGGGAAGGGGAAATCTTGCATATGCACTGTCATGGTTAATGAAATAGTGGTATTATGGGACCAACTGCAAGTTTTTTGGCCCCACTTCTAAATCCGGAAGGAGAAAATCTTTCCCTGGGGGCTATTAAAAAATCTTCGGGGGGCTCCAAACAGAAGGAGGTATTGGAGCTCAAACTAAATCCTCCAATTTCTCTATAATACTTGGTGAACAAGATGGGGTGAAGCAGAAAAATGGAAATTAATTCAGAAAGTCCCTATTGTCCTAATCTGGTTTTCATAGTTGATCTCCATTTCAGCTGTGTGATGGCAGCATCGGATTCCATTCTAGTTGGCAGAGCCAGAGGTAATTTTTTCCCTGCTGAATACAATACAGAATGGATCAATCGAAGTTGCGTGGATGCCCCAGACAGAGAGGTGGAGGTTATAACCTTGTCAAAAGGTTGGTTTATGGTAAAATTAAAGAATGTAGAGACTCTTGAATGGGTCCTTTCAAGACAACGGGGTTTCGGCATCGCTCTTGTTGGCGCTGGAATTAGCACTTGGACTACAACAAGCGCCTGACCAAACACATCTTAAACTCTAAGGAAATTTAGTGATTTGTTTAATGATATTGTTAGGTGGTACAAACTCTGATTCATTGAAAAGAGATTTCAATCAAATCCATAGTTATACTAATGAGGGTATTGTAACTTGATGTGGTAGAAAGGTGTAAGTTTGTAGTCTATGAGGAGAGGAAATTGTAAGATGAGAGAAGAATCAGTAGGTCTGTAAAACATAAATCTACCAATTTAGTAAAAATTCACAAAAGTAGCAGTTTGACAATATTCCATTGAGAGAAAACTATTTCTAGTCTGACAAGATTCTCACTGAGATATTATGAAGAATAACTATCATGAGTGATGCCCTTCCACTGTTATAACATATATTTTATCAGGAATGCTCAGTGTGTGAGACTAACAAGAACTGATAAAACACATAACATGCTTAAGAGACTAATAAAAACACACAACAATATGATGATTTGCAAACTGGAATCGGAAGAAAGGAGATATGGAAACACAAGTAAAGTAGACAATACACACAACAAATTGCTAATAAGTCCTCAGTTATATCATTCCATTTCATTCACAAAAAAGATTACAAATCATATAATTCAAAGTTCTATAACCACCAACCAACCCTGACTTCATATCAGTTTGGCATATATATACAAAATATGATACTGTCATCTTCCACTGAAAAAGGTTAATCTGTTTCAGAAGTCATTACAACCTCGTGCAAGAGGTGAGGCTTATCCCTTAATCTTAATTACAAAGTGCTACATTAAAAACAATATAAGCATCATGAAGGCATCATAAAGGCTTTCACTCCGAAACGGTTGTGTGAGGTGGCAGCCTATTCGAAGACCACTCTTTTGTTTTAGTGCAACCAATCTTCAACAAAAAGTGTAAAAACTGTGGGAGTAACACGTGGCTGTCTCCTATTAAATGTGCAAAACAGAAACATGATATTTCGGAGAAGGTTGGATAAGACACATGGCAACATCCATTGCAACTGAATAACCTCTCCACTTCATCTATTTAATGTCACCATCATGATTCAAAACAAAAAGTATCCCATTTCCATCACATGCTGATATTTCAAAATAATTGCTACTTTCGTAGAAAAGGTAGCAATAACCGGAAAACATGGAACATTTACCCAAAAGTTTCCTCCAAGTCAGCCCTGTTCTTCATTCATCAAAGGTCCAGAATAGAAGCAAAGATTCTTATGGCTTCTGCTTTAGTTACCCTTTTATCAGACCTCATTTTCTGTGCTTGGCTCTTTGACTGAGCTTTCTTCTTCCTTTCAATTTTATCTTATGGGCTTTCTTCAATGTTGATAATTTCATCCCTCAGTTTAGGATTGGAAATCAGCTTGCTGTTTAGCCTGAGTTTGTTTCTTGGTCTTGTATGAGGTCTTTTGACATAGGGATTAGGGATGAATTTGGACCTCTTTCCTCCATGTATAAATTTACCAGAATCTATCTCCTCATCTTCTGACTCTGTGTACTCAGGATCTCTACTGTCTTCAAATGAGGAATAGGAATGTATTTCGTTTTTCTTCCTCTTCTTGATCGAAGAACAAATGGAGGATACTAATTTGGCCAAGGTAGGCTCTTCTTCTATGGTAGATCTGTCATTTTCTGGTTGCCTTTCTTGAGAGAAAGAAGAACTTGTGAGAGGGTGGACTCAGTGAGAGATGTGCCAATGTTTGGCTGCACTTGATGAGATGACTCAGGAATCTGGCTTGAAATTTTCATACTAGGGTTGACTTCCATTGGTGAGAAAACAGGCTTAGGTGCAAGAAGACCAGGGTTGACTTCCACTGGTTCTTCTGCCATGAAAAGTTTCTTCTTAGGATGGCTTCGTGAAGAGGAACCATTAGGGGAATTTTGAGGTCTAAAATGGGCCTCCCAAGGAAATTATAAAATAATAGTGGAAAAAATCTAATAAGATTTGATGACATCATCAAATTTTAGAGGGAAAAATGAAAAAACTACTTTTTCAATTCATATTTTCAACTTATCTCCCAAATTTTTTACTCAAATTTCGAGCGGGAGTACTCGTTGGATGCGGAATTTCGTGTAGAAGATTTCATCGAAAGTATGCAACATGGGTACTCCTTGGATGAGGAATTAAATTCCGCATCCAACAAGTACTCCCGCTCGAAATTTGAGTAAAAATTTTGGGAGATAAGTTTAAAATATGAGTTGAAAAAGTAGTTTTATTATTTTATTATTTTTTAATATTTGTACTTTTTTACTCCAAAAATGGTGAATCATCCATTATGGATGACATCATCATCTTGAATCCTATTGGTTGTTATAAAGTTTATTTTTGTTGTACATTTTTCTTATGAGGCCCATTTTAGACCTCAAAATTCCCCTAATGGAAATTTGTTCATTATTCTTTGGCATAGGCTTCTTAGGAGAAGATGGTGAACTATGTGAAATAGGGGCAACAATAGTTTGATCATGGATGTCTTTCTTCTTTGGCCTCCCTAACTTTCTTCTGGAATTAATACTGCCAAACCCTTCCTCTCTTAAAAACCTATCCCAAGTAATTTTCTTCTTTATGAGATGATAGAAAAATAAAATTTTAATCAGCCCTCTGTGATACAAATTATGCAAGGGGTAGTTTGGAATTTTCTATAGCTTGAGGGACATTTTAAGCAAAGATTTATACAAAAAATAGGGTAGGTTCAAAGGTTTTTCTCCTGAAATGTGGGTCAAGAATCTCAACTGATAATGATGAACAAAATAAAACCTCTCTTTGCATGTGATGTATTTCTGTACTGAGGTAATAACGTGCTGCCACTCGGCTTTAAAACAAGAAATGTGAGTAGTTGAATTCCACTTCATATCAGCATATTTGAGCTTAAGGTAAGAACTTACTTCTTCAAACACCGATTTGATTTTAAACTAATGTTCACCAATTACAGAAGACTGGGTTGCACAGGCTATGATAGCCTCAGAAATGTTGAATGTTTTGTTGCCTAACCTGACCTTTTCGCCATTGAAAGACTCAGCGAAAGCTTGAGCCAGTGCCACGTTCTCCCCAGAGAAATTCTGGACGAATTTATACCAACCTGCAGAATTGAATTGTAATTTTTCCCTTGCATCCACAAATCTTGTGTTAGAAGGCTTTAAGCTATTTACCTTTCCTCCTTTCCCCATTTTCTGATAGCTAAACTTCTCACGATTACAACTGTTGAACTCTAGTTGCAATGTTGTCCACGAAACCTGATACTACTTAATTTGAAACATGAGACTGCTTGCTGGAGGATTGGTTTTTTGTTTACTTGTATCATACACATAGGCCTCAGGGTGAGTGATCACTGAGCTCTCTTCTCTAATTTCGTGCCTGCAATTACGACAAGGAGTAATGACCCGTTATTTAAATGATTCAATAGCCAGTGCCAAGTCATCCCACTAAGCTTCACACTTCCACCTTATCATTACATGTTCTTTCTTCCTTGTGTAAATCTTAATGCAGCACGAAACCACATTTTAACATGAATTACATACGAAACTGTGGTTCTAGGGCCCCACAACCTGGTGTCCAATCGGAAGAAATTGCACATCACAACTTTCCATCTTATCGCAAATCGGTTGCCCGTAAGTTTAACTCTACAATGATAACGACTAAACCATAAACTATGCGAAGTGCGATATGCACTGGTGCGCTACGCCGACACTGCCCTTCGCATTATCGCATCACAAATCATTTAACATACCACGTGATTGCCTTAACGGTAAACTTTAAAAACTGTGATTTGCGAAATCGCTCCATCCGTGCTTTAATCCCCACCGTTGATCTGCGCTCAGATCTGACAGTCTTCCTTGCTTTCCCTTTCACCTCATCGCATCACAAATCACTTAACATACCACGTGATTACTTTAACGGTAAACTTTAAAAATTACGATTGGATCATGGTCATCCGTCTACGCTTTAATCTCAGTCGTCGGTTTCTTCCCTTTCGGATCTACGATTGGATCATGGTCATCCGCTCATTCTGCATGCGGTTCTTCTCTGTTGCTTCATTCCTTAGTTTACTTCCTGGCGAGCTCCCTTTAAACATTCTCTACTACTCTTCTCCGGATCTCCCACTCTGTTGGTCAATCTCTTTTCTGCAGGTCCTTCTTTTCTTTTAAAGAACTCTGGTTTCCACGAAGCCTTAATTTTCCTAATTTCAAAACTGATTACCTATTTACCTGTAGCCTCTTTATTGAGATAACCAAAATCTCATTTCACTATGTGGGATATATGATTTTTATTTCTGAGAAATAGCTACCTTTTACTGTATTACTATTTTTTGACTATGAATTTGCAACAAAGGTAGATATTATTCTAGACCATATGACTGCAACTTTATTATCAAAACAACGACTAACCTTCAACACTAACATAAGTCAAGATAGATATTTTAACTTATTTTAGAACTCTAAAACACTATGACACCTATTCACTTAAAAATAACTTGATGTTGGGACTCTTTTTAACTTTTATTGGAAATGACTCAAACTTTGGACATGGATTAGGACACAATAAAATTTTGAAAACAGTGATACAATGGCGATTACACCATCAACATTTTTAGTGCTAACAATGGCTCCTATTGGGGATGAATTACTCCCTGTGATGCTTTAAGGACTGTATAATCAATGCCTCAAAAAATCTTGAAACTCATAAGACTTATTGAAAATAAAGACTAGGAATAATCATTGACTGACTGGACTCAAGACTGACCATATATACAGACATAAGTTCCATTGGGCATGGATTTTATTGACACATCACACTGGATATTTACAATGGAGTGACTCAACTAACTTACTAAATAAAGAACTTTTTAAGAAAATGATCATTGACTAGGCCTCCAGTCAGTTGATCATCATCGAGATGTTTGAGCATAAAAGTATTATTCGCCAAAACTTCAGCAATTCTAAATGGCCCAAACCACATATTGTCGAACTTACCATGTTTTCCATGGTATTATCTCCTAGCATCCCAACACAACACCAAATCATTCTCCTGAAGCAACTGTTGATTTTTTATTTTATCAAAAATAGATTTTACTTCAGCCTGATACTTTTGAACTTTTTCCAGCAATGATTCTCTCATTTGGTGTGCCTCTATCAACTGTAGCATTCTCCTTTGGACTGGGTTTTCATGATCAAATTCATATTGTAGGAACTTCATTGCAGGAAGAGCTAATTGCAAAGGCATTATAGCATTAGTACCATATACAAGCTGAAATTGAGACATTCCAAATGATTTTTTACCACTTACTCTATCTTCCCACAGAGCATGTATCAACTGAGTGTCCCAATTCCTCTTATTTTCAGGAAGCATTTTCTTAATAATCCTCACCAAAATTTTATTGGATGACTCACCCAATCCATTACCTTGAGGGTAATAAGGTGTGGAATGAGTCAATTCAATCCCATATTGTTGACAAAATTTGTACATCTTGGTGGACTTAAAGGCCATTGCATTATCAGTTACTAATATATGTGGACAAACAAATCTTGACATAATATTTTCCAACAGAAATTTGATAATTACCATATCAGTAGCATTCCTGGTTGGTACAAATTCAATCCATTTAGTGAAATATTCTATAGCTGTGAGAATCCATTTATGCTGTCACGATGAAGGTGGATGAATTTCACCGATGACGTCTAGCCCCCACTACTAGAAAGGAACATTTGCTGAAATAGGAGTGAGAGGTAATGGAAATATTTTTTGTTTACCAGCAAATTTCTGACATTCGACACAACTCCTGAATTTGGCAAAGACATCAGAGAAAAGAGTTTGCCAATAATAGTCATCTCTTAAGATTTTTTTTTGCAGTGGCTCTCCAATATAAATGCCATCCACACACTCCTGCATGTATCTCTGTCATAATCTTCTGGGATTCTGCTTCATCTACACATCTTAACAAGACTCCAGCAGGATCCTTCCAGTAAAGTTGGTCTTCCAAAATGAAATACTTCACAACTCTCAATTTAAAAGGTCTTCTTTTAGATTTCTCCATTTCAGGTGGACAGTTGAAATTTAGCAAAAAGTAAACTATATCCTTTTACCAATCCGAATTAAATATTTCGGGATAATTTGCAATACTTCTCCATATTCTCCTTTAGTTGCCTCTACATTCAAATTTAAATCTTTGCAGTTATATTCAACCATCAAGCGAGCCAAGCCCTGACCCTTTATCAATTTAGTTGGTTTGATTTCAACATCAAATTCTAGAATTTTGGTGAGTCATCGTGCCCTCCTTCCATCTGTATCTAGTTGCAGCAACACATCTTTAAAAGTGATATCGGGCACAAAAGAAATTATTTTTGAATGCATCACATAAACTCAAAAATACTTCAAAGC
Organism: Pinus albicaulis; assembly: GCA_034641835.2. Classification (NCBI taxonomy): domain Eukaryota; kingdom Viridiplantae; phylum Streptophyta; class Pinopsida; order Pinales; family Pinaceae; genus Pinus; species Pinus albicaulis. Next base: position 799,030,824 of record CM076572.1, on the reverse strand, counting down.
CTTAACTAGTGCATATGCTTGTTTTTCAGTCAAGTTGTACTTTAATTTAGTATCCCTTAAAGCATGACTGAAAAATGAAATTGGCTGCTCCAAACCCTCCTTGTTCTTTTGTAGTAAGATAGTTGCAATTGTTTCTTCTGAAGCATATGAAAAAATCAAAAAATCCTTTTCAAAATGAGGACTAATCAAAACTGGTGCTTCATCCAAGGTGGACTTAATTACTGAAAAGGAATTATTTGCTTCATCTCTCCACTTAAATTCTGCATATTTTTTCAGCAAGACATTTATATGTTTGATCAGCTCTACAAAGTTAGGAACAAAACACCTCAGAAATTTGATTTTCCCTAAGAATTACTGCAATTCATTTTTATTTCTTGGCAAACCAATATTCTGAATAACCTCTACTCTTCCCACATAAATACAGATGCCACTTTTTATTAAATTATTTCCCAATAACTTACCTTCTTGGATAGCGAAAGATGACTTTTTTAGGTTTAAGGACAAACCAAATTTTCTGCATTTGTCAAAAACTTGTTTCAAATGTTTCAAGTGATCTTAATCAAATTTTGGATATACTATGATGTCATCCAAATATATGACCACAAATCTGTCATTTTCTCCCACAAAGGCAATATCCATTTCCCTTTGAAAGGTTTCACCTGCATTCATCAAACCAAATGGCATTTTTTTGTACATGAATGTGCCCTAGAGTGTGGTAAATGATGTCTTTTCTTTGTCTTGCCTAACAACTGAAATCTGATTATAGCCTGAAAAGCCATTAGTCATTGACAGTCTTTTGGATCCTACAACCTTATACAAGATATAATCCATCTTGGGTAGTGGATATTTATCTTTCAATGAACACCGGTTCAGGTTGCGAAAATCAACACAAATCCTTATCTCTCCATTATTTTTCTAGACCGGGACTATATTAGCTACCCAATTAGAAAATCTCAAAGGCAAAATTATCTTTTCTTCCCATATTTTTCTGATTTCTTTCTCAATGATTGGGAGCAACATGGGATTGATGTGTCTGAATTTTTGTGCTACAAGCTTTGCATCTGTTTTCAAAGGGATCTTGTGCTCCATTATGCTCTTATCATAAGTTTTCAACTCACTATAAGACCATGCAAAAATATTAACAAGTTCCTTCAGCAGTTTGATATATTTAGTTCTGGTTTCAAGACAAAGGAATTTGGACACCTTGACTAATCTTGGTTGATATTCTGTACCAATATTACATTCTATTATACTCTCTCCATCAAATTTTCTTTCGGTCTTGAGAAAAACATCATTATTATCAAACATCCTTTCTAAAGGAACTAAACCCTTAGGAATAAAGTTAGTTTTCAGATCTATAATGTTTTTCCTAGCCATATTTTTCTTAAAAGGGCTACTATTTTGGTTTTGCTAAGTAGGAGAAATGAGGGCTACAATGGCTCCTGATCCTTCTCTTGAAAAGGCTCCGTCAAAGTACAATTTCCATATTTATCCTCCTTCTGAATGCTGCTCATTTGCACCTTAAAAGTGTTGTTATTCACTTATTTCGGGCTGGAAATCATTATCATCGGCATCAAGGTGTGGAATTGATGACCCAAATTCCTTTTCTTCAGCATATATGGGATGGTTTGATGGATTGTGTTGATCACTAATGATGTAGGCCATTTGAGTTTCCATATACAACCTTCTAAATTCCCCTCAAAATACTCGAATGGTAGCATATGACATGTCCATCTGAAGGATACCTCCCAACTTCTTAAACCAAGATCTGGAAAGTAACACCCCAAATCTAGAGGGAATGTCGGCAACCACAATGTCCATCACTAAGCTCTTCATAGGCAATTGGGTAAGGGAAACAACCAAATCCTTAATCACTCCTAGACACTTGAATTTTTTGGAGTCAAAGGTGTAAAGGTCATGTTATTGCTTGGTGATCTCTAATCCCAATTCATCCATCACTTTCTTTGGCATGAGATTGTGGGAAGCTCTAGAATATAACAGACCATTATGCAACATTTTTTCATGTATATTGAGTGACAGGTAGAAAGATGGTGATTTATCATCATTTTGGTCTTGTACATGACAACCTAGATAAATAGTGGGATGCTCATCCTTAAGGTTGACTGAATCAGGAGCGAGAGAAGGCTGAAGCAGACTCTTAAAAGACTCTTTATATGCTGGATTTTTCAATAATTCCAATAGTGGGACTAGAATTTTGATTTTATTCAATTCAGATATGAAACTGAAATAAATTGGAACTAATTCCTTATTTTCTGCCGTAATTTTAACAATTGGAGCAGAATTTTGAGGTGGAGGAACTTCATTTACCTTGGCCTTTTGTTTAGCGGCTTGTTTATCTGAATTAGATTTTTGTTGAGGCTATTGACCAGGACCTTTGGACCTCAAAGGGTAATTTTTGTTTTGAACTTCTTGCTATTTTTATCATTCTGTGCATAAATTTGAGCATTCATATCATTATAAAAAAAACAAAAACTTGATATATCTTCATAGTCCTGCAATGTCAAACATGTTGACTGTGAAGTTTCTCCCACATGGTTTATTTCTTCATTTTCTTCCTCATTTCCTTGTTTTTCTTCTTCAGCAAAATTATTCAAAGGAGGCTGAACATTTTAATCATCAACATTTCTCCTTGGGCACTGTAGGATTTTTTGAGGGTGAAAAGGCCTCCTGAAGGGAGCCTGATTTCTATTAGCTTTGTTTTGATTGGCTCTAGCAGCAAGTTTATTTTATACCTCTAATTTTAACATCTTAGAGGAAATTTCCTTGATCAAATTAGACTTTTGATCGATCTTTTCTTCTGTTGAAAGAGATTTGAAAGAAGAAGTATTTTCTTCTTTCATCTTCTTTTGTCTTTTGCTGCCTTTTCTTCCTCCATTTTTAATTTATTAGAAGCCATGAGATTATACTGCACTCCAATTGTAGCCTCCTGCATACTTCTCAGAGTTTGTGATTTTTCAGCCCTCAACCATAAGGAAAAATCAGTATCTAAAGCATTTGCAAAATTTATCATAGTTGTGGTTTTAGTGGGTTTAATTTCTTCAGGAATTTTTTGATAAATCTTATTAAACCTCTTATTAAAATCAGCTCATGACTCATCAGCTTTCTTCTTCAGAGTTCCAAATTCTGTAAGGTAATAAAAATAGTCTTTCCTATCACCCCAATGCTTCACTAATATCTCTTCTAATTCATCAATTCCTGTTATTGAATTTGGAGCCAAACCTATAAACCATTTTCGAGCTTCACCATCCAAGCTATGAACAAAGAGTCTTGTCCACACATCTTCATGTTCAATATTTTGATTTTCAACACAACTATAGAAAGCCACTAAATGCTCTTCAGCAGAAACTCTTTCTCCCTCCCCAGTGTATTTTGGAAGATATTTCAAGTAATATCCTTGGGTAAGTGCATGCAAGGGTTGAGGGAGGACAAGTGGTGCATATCTCGCGGCCATATTTTGCCGATGTATAATTGATGTAGTTGTTTGAGAAATAGGAATTACAATCGGTGAATTCTGATTCTGATTTAGGACAGCAGACAATTGGGGGTATTGAGCTGATTTTTCAGGCTTTGGAACTAAGAAGAGTGGGTTTTCAAAAAGATGAACAAAGGATGTCTTGACTTATCCTTCAGTAGAATAATCAAAACCTAAATTTGTCTCTTGAGGGGATGAAGTTAATTTAGCCTTATTTTGCTGAGCAAGGAAATCAGATAAATTAAAAGTAAGACCTTCAGGTATAGTTTCTTCAAATGGATGGGAGGAAGATGACCCAACAAATAGATTTGGAGAAAAAGGAAAATACTTTTGTTGAGGGGTAATAAGAGATTGGTATTCAGGATGAGCCTGAAGGAAATTTTAAATAGTCTTGAAGTCTTCTTCAGTTAAAATATCCCTATCAATAAAAGGTGCAATAGCCAATACTTCTTCTAATTCCCCTTTAGTCGGCACAAATTCTTCTGACTTCTTTTGAACACTTAGAAATTTAGTTTCTTCCTCTTTGACTAGAACAATACTTATTTCAGATTTACTAGCTGATGAGTAAGAAAAACTTTCAGTTGAGCCTAGGTTAACAATATCCACTTTATTTCCTAGAGGAGTAGCTTCAACTTGAGATTTTTTCAGTAGAATATTTTGAGACTAAAACCTCTTTAGATTATAAAGTAGATAGAGGTACCTTTTTCTTTCATACGTAATTTTTGTGTACCTTCTTCACTGACTGAGATGTGGCTTCAACTGATCTCTGTTTTCCTTTAGCATCTTTGAAGATTTTATATGGGTCAGCAACTAGAGTCACAGTTGGAGATCTCTAATTCCTCCTTGTTGAAGGAGGTCTTGAAACCCCTCTTCCTCTTTGTGGAGTCATTAGGTGAACAAATTTGTATTCTTCTTCAAGTCACCAATTCTTGTTCACCATCAAGAACTTATTATCAGCAATTCATAACAATAGACTCGGGAGAATACTTCATTACAAGGCTTTCATCTCCTAGCAGACGCACCAAAAGATGTTGGCACTAGAATCAGCACTTGGACTACAGCAAGCGCCTGACTAGACACATCTTAGAATCTAAGGCGATTTAGTGATTTGTTTTATGAGATTGGTAGGTGGTACAAACTCTGATTCACTGAAAAGATATTTCAGTCAAATCCACAGCTATACTAATGAGGGTATTGTAACTTGATGTGGTAGCAAGGTGCAAGTTTGTAGTCTATGAGGAGAGGAAATTATAAGATGAGAGAAGAATTAGTAGGTTTGTAAAGCAGAAATCTACTGCATTTAGTATAGATTCACAAAATTAGCAGTTTGAAAATATTCCATTGAAAGAAAGTTATTTCTAGTCTGACAAGATTCTCACTGAAATATCATGAAGAATAACTATCATGAGTGATGCTCTTCCACTATTATAAGAAATATTTTATCAGGAATTCTCATTGTGTGAGACTAACAAAAATTGATAAAACACATAACATGCTTAAGAGACTAATAAAAACACATAACAGCATGATTATTTGAAAACTTGAACTGGAAGAAAGGATATATGGAAATACAAGTAAAGTGGACAATACACACATCAAGTTGGTAATAAGTATTCAGTAGTATCATTCCATTTCATTCACGGAAAATATTACAGATGATATAAATCAAAATTCTATAACCACCAACCAACCCTGACTTCATATCAATTTGGCATATATATACAAAATATGGTACTGTCATCTTCCACAGAAAAAGGTAAATCTGTTTCAAAATTCATTACAACCTCGTGCAAGAGGTGAGGCTTATCCCTTAATATTAATTACAAAGTGTTATTTTAAAAACAAGATAAACATCATGAAGGCATCATAAAGGCTGTCACTCTGAAATGGTTGTGTGAGATGGCCGCCTATTTGAAGACCACTCTTCTATTTTAGTGCAACCAATCTTCAGCAAAAAGTGTAAAAACAGTGGGAATGACATGTGGTTGTCTCCTATTAAATGTGCAAAACAGAAACATGATATTTCAGAGAAGGTTGGATATAAGACACCTAGAAGCATCCATTGCAATGGAATAACCTCTCCACTTCATCTGTTTAGTGTCACAATCATGATTAAAAACAAAAAGTATCCCATTTCCATCACATGCTGATATTTTAAAATAATTGCTACTTTCGCAGAAAAGGTAGCAATAATCGGAAAACATGGAACATTTACCCAAGAAAAATTCTCCAATTCATCCCTGTTCTTCATTCATCAAAGGTCCAGAATAGAAGCAAAGATTCATATGGCCTCTTCTTTAGTTACCCTTTTATCAGACCTCTTTTTTTGTGCTTAGCTCTTTGACTGACCTTTCTTCTTCCTTTAAATTTTGTCTTCTGGGATTTTTTCAATGTTGATAATTTCATCCCTCAATTTAGGATTGGCAATCAAATTTTTGTTTACCTTGATTTTTTTTCTTGGTCTAGTATGAGGTCTTTTGACATAGGGATTATGAATGAATTTGGACCTCTTTCCTCCATGTATAAATTTACTAGACTCTGCCTCCTCATCTTTTGACTCTGTGTAATCAGGATCACTACTGTCTTCAAATGAGGAATAGGAATGTATTTCATTTTTCTTCCTCTTCTTAATCGAAGAACAAATGGAGGATACTAGTTTAGCCAAGGTAGGCTCTTCTTCTATGGTAGGCTCTGTCATTTTCTGTTTGCCTTTCTTCAGAGAAAGAAAAACTTGTGATAGGGTGGACTCAGTTAGAGATGTGCCACTATTTGGTTGCACTTGATGAGATGACTCAGGAATCTGGCTTGAAATTTTCATACTAGGGTTTATTTCCACTGGTGAGAAAACAGGCTTAGGTGCAAGAAGACCACGGTTGACTTCCACTAGTTCTTCTGCCATGAAAAGTTTCTTCTTAGGTTGGCTTCGTGAAGAGGAGGAAATTTGTTCTTTATTCTTTGACATAGGATTCTTAGGAGAAGATGGTGAACTATATGAAATAGGGGCAACACTGGTTTGCTCATGGATGTATTTCTTCTTTGGCCTCCATACCTTTCTTCTGGAATTAATACTTCCAAACCCCTTCCTCTCTTAAAAACCTTGTTGAACCCTAGAATTTCCCTTTTCTTTACAAATTTCTCATCTCATTTCACCTCTCTTTCATCAATTCATAAGCCCCAATCAATGAAAAATGTTTATGATTTTCCCAACGATACATGCAATTGATTAACATATTATATTTTCATTGTTTTTGTTGTTTTAATAATTTTGTGCAGTATAGCTACAGAATACAGATTTTCCGTAGCCGATCAGGCGTTCCACAACTATTTTTGTGGTTGAATATGTTCTAGGTGTTAGTTGGAGGATTGGGCCACATGGGTGTTTCTAAAATGATTCCTACATGGATTCTATCCTACTCACTCAGTCCAGATCGACAGAAAAGCGTGCCTAAACTCATGGTCAAAGGTGGAGTCAAACTATGTTATCCAAATGCAGTAGGAATCTTGATTTGAGTCCAGCGGTCCTATTACAAGTCTAAATTCGAATTAGCAAGATTCCAAAAGTCCTATTGCAAGTCTAATTCGAATTAGCCACCTGTAGCAAGTATATCTCATAATCAATTATGTAATTTCCCTTTAAATATTAGTTGTACGAGACCAAAAAGACAGTTTAGAAAAAGTATAGTACAGTTCAGATTTGCAGTGAATACTTTGTTTTAATAAAGAAGATTAGTCTTTTGATGTTGTTTTGATTACAACCTTCAGGAGCTAAAGAATTTCACCAAATTGGTAGCAGAGGGCCCCTGCTATCTAAGGAGGTTTCTTATGTTTTCTAGCTAAGTTATTTCAATTTCTGTTTAGCATCTCTCTTTGCTTTCTTCTTTTTAGATTTCTTTCATAGTTTGCAATTACTGTATCTAACAGAGTTCAATCTATTGAATAATAGTTAGTGACTTACAGACATAGTAGTTGTCTAGCATTTTATTTCATGTCATTTGCTTTCCTAATTTACAGTTGTTGAGTCTAACTAAGTTCAATCTATTGAATAATAGTAAGTTTCTTACAGACACAATAACTATCTAGCATTTTATTTCATGTCATTTGCTTAATCATTTTAGATAGAAGATCCTCATTCCATTGCAATTAATCTCTTTCAGAGACATTCTAATTAAACTTGAAATTGAACAAAATTTGTAAGAATGGCTAAATGAATAAGATTCAGATGTAATGTTTTGAGTTATCAAATGTTTTCATTTCTTGAATTTTCAATTAAGTTGTAAGATCCATGGATTAGGTTTTCTTGTTTCACCTTTTCTTGATTAGAAATTAGACTTCAAAATTATCCATAAGAATCTGTTTTCTTTCATAGAAGATTAATTCATTTTACAACATTTTCCTTTTCCTTCCTTTTTAAATAGATTTAATCTCATCTTTCTAGTTTAGAATAGAATGCTAAGGATCAAAATATAAAAACTCCCAAAACATCAATAAAACATTAAAACAACGAAGTAAGAAAGAAAGGACACTTAGGCACATACAGTGCATTACACTTCATCAGTTTACTAGCCTTGGTCGATAATTTATGTTAACAATTTAGGACACTAAATTGACTAAACAAACCTATCCCAAGTAATTTTCTTCTTTCTGAGATGATAGACAACTAAAATTTTAATCAGCCCTCTGTGATACAAATTATCCAAGGGCTAGTTTGGAATTTTCTATAGCTTGAGGGAAATTTGAAGCAGAGATTTATAAAAAAAATAGGGTAGGTTCAGAGGTTTTTCTCCTGAAATGTGGGTCAGGAATATCAACTGATAACAATGAACAGAAGAAAACCTCCCTTCGCATGTGATGTATTTATGGATTGAGGTAATAACATACTGCCACTCGGCTTTAAAACAAGAAATGTGAGCAGTTGAATTCCATTTCATATCATCATATTCGGGCTTAAGGTAAGAACTTACTTCTTCAGGCAACGCTTTGCTTTTAAACCAACGTTCACTGGTTGCAGAAGACTGGGTTGCATGGGCTATGATAGCCTCGGAAATGTTGAATGTTTTTTTTGCCTAACCTGGCCTTTTTTCCATGGAAAGACTCAGCAAAAGCTTGAGCCAGTGCCACGTTCTCCCCAGAAAACTTCTGGAGGAATTTATACCAACCTGCAGATTTCAATTGTAATTTTTCCCTTGCATCCACAAATCTTGTGTTAGCAAGCTCTAACCTATTTACCTTTCCTATTTTCCCCATTTTCTGACAGCTAAACTACTCATGAATACAACTATTGAACTCTAGTTGCAATGTTGTCCACGAAACCTGAGACTGCTTTCTTTGAAACCTGAGACTACTTTCTTTGAAACCTGAGACTGCTTGCTAGAGGATTGGTTTTTTTTTTAACTATATCATACACAGAGGCCTCAGATTGCGTGATCACTGAGCTCTCTTCTCTAATTTCGTGCCTGCAATGACCCATTTTTTAAATGATTCAAAAGCCAGCGCCAAGTCATCCCACTAAGCTTCACACTTCCACCTTATCATTACATGTGATTTCTTCCCTGTGTAAATATGAATGCAGCACAAAACCACATTTTAACATGAATTACATACAAAACTATGGTTTTGGGGCCCCACAACCTGGTGACCAATCGGAAGCAATCGCACATCGCAACTTTCCATATTATCGCGAATCGGCCGCCCGCAAGTTTAACTCTACAATGATAACAACTAAACCATAAACTATGCGAAGTGCGATATGCGCTAGTGCGCTACGCCGACACATGCCCTTCGGCTTATCGCATCACAAATCACTTAACATACCATGCGATTTCCTTAACGGTAAACTTTAAAAAATGCGATTTGCGAAATCGCTCCATCTGCACTTTAATCCCCACCGTTGATCTGCGCCCAGATCTGACGGACTTCCTTGCTTTCCCTTTCACCTCATCGCATCGCAAATCACTTAACATACCACGCGATTGATTTAACGGTAAACTTTAAAAACTGGGATTTGCGAAATTGCTCCATCTACGCTTTAATCTAAGCCGTTGGTTTCTTCCATTTCGGATCTGCGATTGGATCATTGTCGTCCACTCATTCTGCACGTATTTATTCTCCGTCACTTCATTCCTTAGTTAATTCCTGGAAATATCCCTTTAACATTCTCTGCTGCTCTTCTTTGGATCTCCCACTATGTTAGTCAATCTATTTTCTGCAGGCCGCGCTTTTCTTTTAAAGAAATCTGGTTGCCAAGAAGCCTTAATTTTACTGATTTGAAAATTGATTACCTGTTTACATGTAGCCTTGTTATTGAGATAACCAAAATCTTAGTGAAATAGCAGCGCCTTTCACTGTGTGGAATATATGAATTTTATTTATGAGAAATAGCTACCTTTTACTGCATTACTATTTTTTGACAATGTCTTTGCAACAAAGGTAGCTATTATTCCAGACCAGATGACTACAAATTTATTATCAAAACAACAACTAACCTTCAATGCTAACATAAGTCAAAATAGAGATTTTAACTTATTTTAGAACTTTAAAACACTATGACACGTATTCACTTAAAAATACCTTGATGTTGGGACTCTTTTTAACTTTTATTGGAAATGAATCAAACTTTGGACATGGACTAGGACACAATAAAAATTTGAAAACAGTGATACAATGGCGATTACACCATTAACATTTTCATTGATAACAACTCCCATAATATTTAATAGATGGACTCCTCTTTTTGATGCCAACAGAGAATGGGTGGATGAAATTCTTGTGTGGGTAAGACTCCCATCGCTCCCACCATATTTTTGGACCATGGAGGTGTTTCGTGCAATCGGGGATAGTCTAGGGACCTTCCTAGAGGTAGATTTGTCTTTCTTGGAGACCCGATATAGGAATACCGCTTGTATTTTGGTCAAGCTTTCCTTGAGAGATGGTCTGATCCCAAAAATTATCCTCAACAATGATGACCATGCTATTGAGAAATTGATAGACTATTAACATCTGCCTTTCAGATGCCATCACTGACATAAATTAGGCCACTTGGCACGGGATTGCCCACTGGGATTTTCAAAGATCATGAAACACAAGAGTGGGGTTACTCATTGGCCCCACTTCATATTTGAGTTCCCTTTCCAAGAGGAGGTGGCGGATGCGAGGATGGGGGTGGCACATATGGTGGATATCACTCAACAGGAAGAAGACGTTCTCAGGGAGGAGGGGACTATAGTTGAAGCGGAGGATATGCAGGACAAAGTTCCAGATCACACTCAGGAGCAGACAGTGACTGCCCCTACTGATAATGCCCCTTGCCCCTCTTCTCCTACTTTAAACTCCTTTGATCTTTATTTTAATTTCATGAGTTTGCATGGTCCCTCTAGGCATGATCTGATTTCTTCCCTTTGTATTAGTAATGTATCTTTGGCCATGGACAACATAATTATCACTATTCCTAAACTTTCTATTGATCTTATCCCATACAATACTCGACCCTACAATAAGAAATTTCTGGATAAGGAGATCCACGGTGGGCTAGGTGGCATGCCTACCTTAGATAAATTCAAACCCATGAGGGGGAAAAAATCAGACCTCTCCAAAGCAAAACTTAAGGCCATTCTTGATATAGTTGATGGTAGACAACTATCCCTTAAAGGGGCACTTAGAACAGCCGTCACATCGGCCTTAGTGTCTAAATACTAGTATTATCTTTCAATTGTAGGGGTCTGGCTAGTGCCCCCAAAAAACTAGCGTTCAAAAGTTTGACCTCTCATTATAAACCTGACATTTTATTTCTACAAGAAACTTTTGGTTTTTGGGACCTCATCTCCTCTTTCATGTCCTCTTTCCTCCCTGGGTGGACTTTTGTTACCTTAGATGTTAAGGGTCGGTCGGGAGGTCTCACTATAGGGCTAAGAAATGGCTTTGTCAAACTACTTAACTTCTTGACTTCAGACCTTCTTATTGCAATGGAGGTTACTTCTATGGAGTTGGTCTCATGTTTCACCCTTGTCAATGTATATGGTCCTTGTGCTGACAGGATTGGCTACTGTAATTCTTTGTTTGATAAATCTTTTATGAAAGCCCCGCACCTGATTGTTGGGGGAGATTTAAATTTCTTTCTAGGGCGACCAGAGGCCTAGAGCCCAGATGCTAGGACGGATCCCTTAGCTGATTTCTTCCTTAAAAAACTGCAGGACAAAAAGCTGATTAATCCAAATATGAACAAATATGTTCCCACGCGGAGAAACAATCGAGTGGGGGAGGCCACAATTGCCAAAAGGCTGGATCGTTTCCTTTTAAGTGATGATTTTGCATCCAGGGCTGCAAATTTTCGTCAATGGGTTAGTATTGGTGGTGTATCAGATCAATCCCCGATCATCCTTGAGTTGAAAGGGTCGTTTAAAAAACCTGCTTCACCCTTCAAATTCAATGTTGGGTGGCTAAACTTGGGGGGCTAACATAAGCTGGTGGTTGATACTTGGAGACCTCTCAATGTGATGGAAAATGGTTCTTACGCCCAGGATCTTGTAAACAACTTAAAAGACATCAAGAAGGCCACCATTTCCTAAGCCAAAGAAAAGGAGAAAAAGGACTCTAAAGACCTTATAGACATTACCGAGGCCTTGGAACAGATGTATGGAAACATTGATGAAGGTTTTGCTGACGAAGACTCTCGAGTTAGACTAAGAGAGTTGGAAAGTAGCAGAAGGCTATTGCTGAGGGATAAGGAAGAAATATGGAGGCTGAAGAGTCACGCCATCTGGTTACAAGTAGGTGACAATAATACAAAATTTTTCCATAATTATGCTAAGGGCTGCAAGAAATCTAATATTATTTGGGAGCTCTCCACCCCAGAGGGTGGCATGGCTAAATATTTTGAAGATCTCTCCCGCCTGGGGAATTTTTTTTTCAAGAACCTCTATGATGATCAGGGTGGTGTCTCGATTGGAGAAATCATTTGGGTGGCTCAAATTTTTCTTAGATATGTTGGTGAGGAGGAAAATGAATTTCTTTTGGCACCAGTTGAGAAGAAAGAGGTGGAACACATAATCAAATCCATGCAAAAAGATAAGAGCCCTGGTCTAGATGGTTGGACGGTTGAATTTTTTCAGCATTTATTTGATCTTATGGGGGACACTATCAAGAATGTTGTGCAAGAATAAAAATCTAGCGGCCTCATCCATGATGCCCTTAAGACAATGTTCCTGGCTCTCATCCCTAAAAAGGACTCCCCTTCTACTTTTGATAATTTCAGGCCTATTTCTCTATGTAATTGTATATACAAAGTTATTGCCAAAACTATTTCTAATAGGTTAAATACCATTTTATCTAAATCTATTTCTAAATAACAATTTGGTTTCTTGGATGGCAGGAAAATTCATGAAGCTATTGGTGTGGCACAGGAAACTCTATAAAGTATTAAACTCTCCTGGAAAAAATGTATGATTTTGAAGATTTCCCTCTCGAAGGCTTATGATCAGTTTAATTGGCTTTATCTTAGACTCTTGCTCACTCATCTGGGGTTCCACATTGATCTCATCAACTGGATTATGGGATGTATCACAAATGTGCCTTTTGTTGTGCTGATAAATGGGGCTGCCTCCCCCATTTTTCTTAAAAAACGTGGTTTAATACAAGGGTGTCCTCTCTCCCCTTTGATTTTTCTTCTTGCGGCTGAAGGCATTAGTAAATTCTTCATCGGGCTAGGAGGGATGGGGATTTTGGGGGGATTGAGGTGGCTACAAATCTGTTTATATCTCACCTCCTTTTTGTTGATGACATCATTCTTTTTTGCAATGGGAACAGGGGGAGATCCAATGCCTGAAGAATCCACTGGATATTTTTATGAAAGCCACCGGTATGAACATAAATTTTCAAAATTCCACCCTCACTCATGAGGTCATACAGGAGACTGATCTGGCCTAGACTCTGAACATCCTTCCTTTCATTCAATCCCCTTTTGGCTCATGTATTAAATACTTTGGGTTCTCCCTCAAACCAGAATCTTATCGTAAGTAGTATTGGTGGTGGTTGGTTTCAAAGATTGAAAAAAGGATAAATATTTTGAGCCACGAGTGGATATCTAGAGCTGGGCGTTTAGTTCTCATAAAATACGTGCTTATGGCTATACCCGTGAACTGGATTTCACTTGCTTGGGTTCCCTTCGTCATTCTTAATAAAATTAAAAGTATCTGTAGAAATTTTCTCCAGTCCGGTAAAGATACCAAGATGACTCTCCCTTGGGTGGCTTGGGATAAGATTTCAAAGCCCAAAGAATGGGGTGTTTGGGGCATCAAAAAACTTCGCCATTTTGCTACCTCAATGGCGGCTAAGTCAGGCTGGAGCATCCTCACTGCTAATAACCTCTGGATCTCTGTGGTGAAAATAAAATACATTGATCCCCTCCTGGTTGATTACTCGATCCGCTTACTGGATAAATATTTTTATAGAGTGTACTCTATAAGGAATGTCACCCTTTCGGCTATGGGGTTAGTGGAAAAATAACTGGCTTGGAAAATTGGAAATGGGGAGAGATATCACATTGGATTGGACCCCTAGGTGGGTTGTAATAATAGATTTTCACTCTCTGATGGTTTAAAGAGGCCCTGCATGTCCGAGGCCTAAAAACACTGAATCAGATCAGTGATCCGGTGGGTTCTATGGTCTGGGCTCAGGCTTGGAGAGACGTTGATGATTTGGGTATTGAGGACCAATGGAAGCAGGAATGGTGGGACTATATCACTGAACTGGAGCATTCTAGCACCCGAATAAAATATTTGGAAGATACCTTGTGTTGGATACACTCTAAATCGGGCCTCTACTCTCCAAAGTTTAGATATGCACAAATTACAAAAATGAATGAGCAAGGACAAGTGGAGTGGTGGTATAAGGTATAATGGAAATTGGGAGGCCTGACTAAAACAAAGCTATTTTTCTAGTGCAATATTAGGCACAAGGTCCCTACTTGGTATGTTCTACAAAAGTAATATATGATTGGCCCGGTTCTGCGTGTTCTTTGCAAGGAGGAGGCATAATCTACTGATCATATTTTCCTCTCATGCCCTTTTACAAGGAAAGTTTGGGAGCACACCAGTTTCCTGTGAAACTTTGTTATTTCATGGAGTGGGATTAACTGCGGGGAGTCTTGGAACAGTTGGTGGGATAATTGCAATGAACATGCCCACATAAGTATACCTTTAATCGTCTCCTGGGGTATATGGCTTGCCAGGAATAAAAGTGTTTTCAAGGAGATTTCTTCTTGACCTGATTATGTGGCAGCTAAATGTGCAGCCATCATCTCTTCCTTACCTCCTGTCAACTCTCATAGAACCCACCAAAGGGTTCAACCTGAACATATTGATCCTTCGATCCCTTGGGCATATTTTGATGGGGTGGCAGCCCAGGGCTCTTGTGGTGTCGGGATGATTATCCACATAAACCATCATTTTACTCTGCTGTTGCGGTTGGTCTTGGTGATGGTTCAAACAATTTAGTTGAACTTAAAACGTTAAAACTCCTTCTCTACTAGCTTATTCATCTAGGCATTGAGTCGATTCAAATTTTTGGGGATTCACTGAATGTTATAAATTGGTTTAAAAGCTCTCATAGATATCTAAATTTTTTATTACTTCCTATACTTTAAGAAATACAGCCTCTAAAAACTCATTTCAATTTGATTTATGTATGTTGTATCTATAGGGAACGAAACGAGGTGGCTAGCAACTTGTCTAAGAACGGTCTACAACTTGCTCTGGGCACGTGGACTATAAAGGAGAAAGAGTGCCTGGTTGTTCGTGTGTCGAACACCAGACCTTACTGAGCGATGGCTTCTCATCATGCTATGTCCTTTATGTTTTTTTCTCCAGTCATGCCATATCTCCTAGAGGTTTTGAAATATAAATGCTATAAACATCTTTTTTTGTAACAGTTGTGTAAATATTTTTTCCATTTAAAAAATATTTTCACATGTTTATGGGACATATTTACGGGTTTTTTCTCTCTCGAGCGGCTCTTTGGACATATATGTAGGGTGTTTCTCCTTACTAGAGGCCCTTATAGTTTTTACTTTGGTTGTTTATGAGTTTTTGCTGTGATTGTAGCTGCCCTATGGACTCCTCTTTGGGGGGGTCCCCTTATGCAGCTGTTGACCTCGTCTCCTATGCTATTTTTGGAGGTGGTCTTTCGGCCTCGACCCTATTCTTATGGTGATGCTCTCTTATGGAAAGTTGCAGCATCTACGATGTAAATTTTTGTGATTTTGTTTATAAAATGTTCGATTTTTTTTTTGTGGAAAAAAAAATACCTAGGAATATAATCTAAGGATTATATTATTCAATTATGGAAATTTTATTGATCAATAAATCTACTAGGAGTACAAGACTTTGTCTTATAAAACTACTAAGTGGAGCTCATTAATGACCAAATAACTACTTGCCACCTAATGGATAAGGAGGAGGTAGTAATTATCTACCAACAAAATATTATAAAGATGTTTTTTTCTTATCCTATGCTATAGATAGACTCACATAGTGTTGAGCTAAGGTGAGGAGGTATAATGGACAAAAAGAAGATGAAATATTTGTTATTAGCTTGCAGTCTATTGAAGCTTGGGGGTACTTATCTAGGAGGGAGAGTCAAGGTTAGGAGGATCGTTGCAACTCTAGAGTTATTTTCCAAGAAAAGAAATTATCAAGTCGATATATTTAATAATTTGGTTCTTGTTTTACGCTAATTTAATTATTGATATACTGAAAAAACATTTTAATTATTTAACATATGTGAAGTAGTAGTGTTATTAAAGTGAGAAAGATTTTTGGAACTACATTCATATAAATGAAAAAATAAAACACAAGAATATTTATTAAGTAATTTATGTATACACAGTGTAGTGTAAAACCCGTTATAGACAACTTATGGAGATGTGTTTTCTTATTTACTGTAAATATTTACTTGTACAATTCTAAGAAAAGCATTTCCTATTTGAATGCATTGACAAAATTTTTAATTTAGAAGTTTCTCGATATATGAAAACATGAAAATTATGATAGAAAATCTATTTATGGAAATAAAGCTTAAATATAGCTGCTCAGGGTACACTGGTGATGGGGCCATTTGATGCTTAGTGTATATATATATATATATATATATGAATTTAGAGCCATGTTTATGTGGAAACCCATTTAAATAAAAAAACATATAACATACATATATAAAACTTTTTGAGCAGTAGAGAAAGAAAAGAATTATAGTTTTCATAAACTAAGGAATCAAACCCTTTAAGTAGTCGAAACAAAACTATAGTAAGTTATGGTATTTATAAAGACATTAATTATTAATGAGAATGGTCAAAAGATCATTGTTACAAATTGAGTATAATATTCCATGGACTAGAAGGATTCCAACCTTAGTCAATTTCAAATAAATTACATACAAGGCATATTGCCTAAAATAGTAAAATACCCCTCAAGATGAAAGATCCAAACAACTTTCAACATAAGAAAATTCATAATTGTGGTGACTCAATCTTCAATGAGAGATTCACATAAGCATATGAGGAGACTATGGAGTTCAAGAGAACCCAACTTGTAAGGTAGAAGTTGAACTTGTTAGGGTCAGGAAAGCTCTGTGCTGAAGTAGAGTTAAGAGATGCATTTAATACACCAATGAAATACTATACTAGAAATTGCCGACAAAGAAAAAATAAGAGTTGTGAAGAAAAGTTACCGGAAAAACCATAGAATGTTTTGGAAAGAACTATACTTGAGAAACATAACCCACTTGAAAAACCATATTCGTCACCTATAAACATAAATAAACTTTGTTAAAACAGTTGCAAAGAAAGGAAAAATTACTATATAATCAATTAGGTAAAAACCATAGACGTTAAAAAAATCTTGTGAAAACTTTCCATGGCACAATTAGTCCTTAATCTACTATGGTTAAAAAATTTTAAAAATATAAGCATTCAGAGCATGGCTTGTCTATAAGCAAACACGGTTAACAATTAAATCAAGATTCAAACGAAAACCATACAAAACAATATCACCCTATATAGGGTCTCAACATATTAAAACCTAACTTGTAAATTAGCCCAAGAAATCATTGTGGACATATGAAATAAGGGTGTGCTAGGGTTTTAAACCCTAAACCATAATTTCTTAATCGAACAACAAATGGGAAAAAGAAAATGCAAGTAGAAAAATTAATGATGGTTTTATTATCTTCACAATAAAACTACGAGTTACCTTCAGAGAACAAAGTTACGGGCGAGAGTGAACTTTTTTCAAGGAAACGTCGAGAATTTTAGTATAGTTCTATCATGAACTTGCAAACCGAAAATTGGAAAAGTCAAATATAAGCCCTAGTTGATTACCAACCAAAAGAGAAACACATTTAAGACAGATGAAAGATAGCAATTTACTTGGAAAATTAAAAGGATGGAGAAATCACAATTACATTAAGATTGACAAAACCATAAGCTAGCCATCAAAGTAATCTTTCCAAGGACCAAGGCGGAGAAGAGTCTTAGCGTCCATAAGGAAAAACAACTTATGAAACCTAAAACCCAAGAAGGATAAATGAACGGTTAAATTAATATCAAATAGACGGGTAAGAGAAAATAATCTCAATTGTATGTAAACATTAAACATTAATAATCTATATAGATAACATTAAACCATAAAACAATGCTACAATATATAGCATAAAAAATTAAACACGGTGTCATAAAAATGTTTCATATGCCATGGGTAGGGCATATATAAGGTGTTAATGAGATCTCTTATGTGGTATGGGTTTTGAATTGAGTATTTGAAAGTGTATAATCCTATGGCTATGGATATATTAATATACAAAGACCCACCCACTAGTCTAGTAAGATAGAAGCAGTGTTTTTTTAAATTGAATCTTAGTAATATATATATATATGTCATTTTGGGAATATATATTTTGGAATAGTCTTCATATTAATTCTAAGAAGGAATATGAATAATAAGGAATATGAATAATATCCGAGCATAATTAGTTATGCTTACAATTATAATGAAGATATGGATCATCGTGGATTAGAAGACTTTATAGTGATCTTGAAAGAAATAGTATTTTACCATGTCACTAGTCCAAACATTGAATGAAAAGCATAATGTGAAAGGATATGGGAAAATATAAGTGTAAGTGAAATAGAGTGAGAAATACTTGTGTTAAAATTTAAAGGTTTAATTTGCTTTTAAGTAATGTAAAATAAATAGTGGAAAATGATCTAATATTATATCAAAGTATTAAAATATAGACTTAGGGAATACCATGTGATATTATGTCTAAATTAATTATATATAGAAAAAAAAAAGTGTGTTTTGAGAGATATGTTACATGTGCTATCAAAGGTGTAGGTTATAATATTGGGAATTTATGGGTCTTAACTGGAAATATTATTATGTTTGTAACACATTGAAAGAAAAAATACTACAAGAAATAAAATAGAAGAATGGTTGAAGATAACAATAGGCAGAATTTTGTAGGATCCCCAAACGGGGTAGAGAGCATGATTATGAGAAGGGAATGATGAAGCGTTAACTTGCATAACAAAAGGGGTCCAAACATTTATTCCAATAAGGAAAATATCTTCCTTACAACTAAATAATTTCACTCAAAAGGGATTTAAGTTATATGCATTTCAAATTGAAGATCATTTTAACAATAGTTAGAAACCCTACATAGAAGATTATTCCATCCTAGAAAAATATAAGGATGTTTTTCTTGAGGAAATCCTAGGACTACCTCCATGAAGGGACATATATTTTACTATATATCTTGTGCCCTAGCAATCCCATCATTTAAATCTCCCAATAGAATGAATATTCCATAATTAATGGAACTAAAGATGTAGCTGCAATAGTTGCGAGGCAAGAAATATATTAGACCAACTGTGTCACCTTGGGGTGCACTAGTCCTACGTGTGTAAACGAAATATGGAACCCTTAGACTTTGCATAGAATACTGACAACTTAACAAAATGAAAATGAAGAATGTGTATCCATTACCCAGGATTGATGACCTATTTGATCAAGTCAAAGGGCCCTACTATCTTCTCAAAGATTGACTTAAGATTAAAATATCATCAAATCATAATCAAAGATGAATACATTCATAAGACAGCTTTCGGGACATAGTATGTACATTATGATCTCTTTGTACCTCCTGTCGCACTCACTAATGCACCAAACACTTTTACGTGTCTGATGAATATTGTACCCAAACCCTATTTAGAAAAAAAAAATCATTGTGTTTATTGATTACATTCAAGTATATTCAAAGAAGAAGGAGGAACATGATCAACATTTGCAAAAATGTCTCCAAACATTTAGAGAAAATGAAATGTATGCTAAATTTAGCAAATGTGGGTTTTTCCAAACACAAATTCATTATTTAGGGCATGCTATATATGAAGAGGTAATTGTTGAAGATGCAAAGAAGATAAAGGCCATTATGGAGTGGCAAGTGCCTAAGGATGTTGCTGAAATTAGGTCTTTCATGGGAATCATGAGTTATTATAGGAGGTTCATAGAGGGGTTTTCCAAATATTTTAGCCACTACAACACCACCCAAAATTCTAGCTTGTACACCTAAATTTTGGGTCCCCCTTTATCTTTTAAATATTTTAATGGATCTTTCATATTGAATCACTTTCCTAGCCATCACCGAATACCAGGTTTGATCATACTTTCATAAATGTATACATGTTGTTCATCATCTTTCATAAATTCATTATGATATACAACTCGTGCAATCAAGCAACTTCACAAAATCTTTATCCTTGCTCTGGATTTGGTTTCACATGGATTAACTTATTTTGATATGTCTCCACCAATATTAATTATCATTTTTTACCCATCTTGTAGGTATGAATGATGAAGTTATGCTAATCTATCCTTCTTTTATTTGAAAATCTATTTTTATACGTCATGTGCAAGTGAAAATGACAAGGTTGAGATTGCAAGAGAAAATAAGAAAGGGCACCATGATGAAGTGCCAAGGTTTCTCAGTGGCATAAGAAAAGGATAAAGGGAAGATGATGGATGTGAGCTAAAATTAAATTTTGTTAATGAAAAGGTAGTTGAGACAAATGAAGAACATGGAATTCACTACATACCCAAAATAAACTTAGATTCTTTCCTTCTAAGTGGCCATACAAGACATACTAATGTGTATGTTCAATTTTAGATGCCATACTTTAGTGTTCCATGAGAATGGAAGATTGTTGAGCATAGGTTGGGCTACCTTGAGGAAAAAATGGACACTAAGGTGAGGTGTGCCACCACTTTCCAACAATAAAGACCAAGCCAAAGTAGATATACATGCATTAGAGCAACCAAATAAACCAAAGGGTTGGAGTTGGTTGAGTATTTCATGCATATTTATTTGTTATCACTTGGGGGAAGTGACGTAAGACATGATTAAAACACCATTTGTTTTTGAAAAGAAAGATGATAATGAAAAGGGAGCACATCTTATCGCTGCAAGCCCATTACAGGAGGCCACCTTAACTAGATTAGTAAGGTAGCAAGTTACAAAATATTGTGGAGCAAATTCATGTTGGAAATAGTCGATTGAACTTTAGTTAGGGAGAAACTACAAGGACAATCAACCTAGACACAAACCAAATTTGTTGAACACATTAGATGGGTCTGATTGGAACACCAATAGGTTAAGAGTGAATCTTCGATACATAGGAAAATCATGAAGACAACTAAGTCACAAAATAAGTGCAATAGAAGATCAATGTTGGATGTAAGGGTACGGAATTCACTCTTCCTCCTTGATAACTAGTTTCATTTCCAATCCACACTAAAATTAAGACCTCAAATCATGATTTTAAATGGGAATTTGAATTGCAACTGAGTTGAGGTCGCATATCACATTAGTAGTCCCTATCAACACTATTATTTAGACATGTGACCTGCAACCTAGTTGTCTCTAGTGCATTTGAAAAATGTGGTGCACACTTCCTCATTGCAACCCCCCTCATAAAACATCATTACCATTTATCTTATTCACTTTCTACAAAATCAATTTGTTTCCCATAATCCCTACATTATTATAAACCTCCAAAGAATTTGTCTTCATAATGTATCTACCGCTTCAACTGAACTACGCCCTCAACAAAGTATCGATCATATTCCTAACTTTTAGACTCTGTAACATCTCCCATATGTTGTTATAAAATGATAATTTCCCTAAATTCAACCCACAATGCCACCTGCCGATTTCTCGATCTA
Organism: Pinus albicaulis; assembly: GCA_034641835.2. Lineage (NCBI taxonomy): Eukaryota > Viridiplantae > Streptophyta > Pinopsida > Pinales > Pinaceae > Pinus > Pinus albicaulis. Next base: position 799,009,065 of record CM076572.1, on the reverse strand, counting down.
GATAGAGTCATCGCATGAATCCTTTATTTGAATTTACATGGATTTGTTGAATGAATTCGTAGAAGTCTCCAAGGGATAAATCACATGGTTTGTGGTTGGGAAATGCGTCAATTCATTCGAAAGAGATTGTACTGGTTTTATTTGGGCTTGATTTATATAATACATGATGGAACCATTACGAATTTATACCAATTTTTTCATTAACACATTCTAAGCCCAATTCTTTCATCCCTTTCCACCAATCACAAATTGAAACTTTTCTTGATAGAGAAATCCACCATGATTGGGAAATGTGATCAGTGACTATGGCTAGGAAATCGCAAATCATGTTTTTATTTGACAGAGAAACTAGAACCAAAATTTTTGACTTATCCTAGAGCATTAAAGTATGACTAAGATCAAGTTGAAGATGTCAATTCTGACTTGGAATGAGGATGCAACTCAAAATTGAAATCATCATTGGTTTTTAACCCCATCGCAAGTCACACTTACAGGTATCAGTGGCATTGTAATCCAAAAGTGAGACTTCTACTAGATCTGGAAAGTGTGACTTGTCATAATCCATAGGTTTTTCTTTGGCCATTAATTTTGAAGGTACATAACTAATTGATTCTTCAATGCAAGTATTTTTTGTGGGGGACAGTGAAACATCGAATACTGGATCACTCTACATGAATTTTGAAGAAACTTGGGAGTAGTACATTTCTTTTATATGTCCTTTGAATCTAATTTTTTACAAGGAAGTGATCAATATGTTTTCATAGATCATAGAGCAATACCTGAAAAAGGTTGACATAAACAAGACACCATTTGCAGTATTTCAAGGTCATTGTCTAATGTATACCAATGACTATGGATTAAGTGAACAATCTCTATGAGAAAAATTGATTTAACACATAGAGCCTCAATTATTTAAGTTTAGATTCAACCATGTCTTATGGGGCCATGTTTACAAGTATGAGAATTTTTTTCCGTTCAAAAAAAATTCAAGTGGAAGCATGGATGGTGAAGTTGATTTTCCCATATGTGTTGTAACTAGAATGAGTAGACAAGGTTGAAACCAATTTTGGAACCTAGGCCTAATCACCCAAAAAATCCTACCTTTCCACAACCCATTATATCTCTTTATCGAAGTACTGAGTTTGGGTATACAAGATTATATGTAACTACGTAAGAATTGACACTTTTCTATATTGGGAACCACGACAGACAGGTCCATGATGTTTTATAAATTTGTTTGAAAGGTGTTTAGAGAGTTTATAAATGGATTTGGTTTATGAAGGCGAGAAACTCATTCTTGATTGGAATTTTACTTGGTTTTATTGGTGCATATCGATCCTACTCCAAAAGGTATGTGTTCAACGAACAAGGTTGGAGAGCATTGAACATTTTATAGACAACATAGAAGGATAGGATGCCATGCTAGCATCAAAAAACTACCAAAACATGTTTTCTAAAGGGGTATGTATTTATAATATAGAAAAGAAACATGTTCAATGGAAAATGTTGAAGGCTTATAAATCTTAATGCATATCATGCCATGAGAGCATGGAAGATAAAGTAAATTATATTACTATAAAAAATCCATCAGAATCAATTAATATACTACAAATACTTGTATGGTTATAATGTAACATAGAAAAGCAAGTTAGTAGGCTAGGCTGAAGAATTTGTATCAAATAACCCCTCTAATAGCTATAGAATTATCATAGCCATATCTGGGGCTTGTCCTTTTATTTAAAACTACGTACATGAGACACTGATTTTTTATTGGATCTCTCTTCTTTTGAATGGGTGTAATGTAAATAATTTGTAACAACAATGGTTTGGGATCAAGAAGGGTTAATTGCATAAGGGCCTAGGACTTGAAGGCAAGAGTCACTTGATTTTGTAACAGGAGTTGAGTACATGGTGATTGTTATGCTTTTTCTGCTCTCCAATTTTATATTAGATTCGGTATGAGTTCCAGCTTTTGGCTCAAAATTGTTGGTTTCTTTCCTACCTTCCATACAATCAAATTCGTAGAGGATTAAGGGGTGAAGGTTGTATGAAACTAACATTTCATTGAGCTTTACTATGTCAGAGGCATCCAAGTTCATAGCTTAACTTATTAATTGATATTCAATTCCATGAGGAGGTTGCACAATTAGGATTTACCTATCTATAGAATGACTCAATAGGTTATTCAAGACATCACCACATTGTTGCTCCTACACATGAAGCTATGTTATACACTTCATTACCTAATTAAAGGCATATAATGTTATTGTTAATGAAGAACCAAATGTGGTGACAAACGAATTGGATCCATGGGAGATTCTAGAATTGTTTAATAATAACAAGGGAATTTTTCTTGAGTTCTTTAACAACATTCTCAATAGGAGTTGGGCTCAAATCATAATTGAATACCTTATGACCTATATTTTCTTGTAAATAATATTTTTTCATGAAAAATTCCCATGAGTCATTATGCATTAAAGATTCATGAGGAAGTCCAAGAGTTGTGAGGATAGGTGAAAGGTCACCTCGTTTCTATAAATATACCCTTGTGCTTCATTTGTAAGGTACTTTAACACTTAATATAGGACTAGCATTAGATAGTTGTTTTGTGCTTAAGGATCTAGAGGTACTAAGATATTGGTAGATAGTAGGGTGAACTGTGGTGAGGTTAGGGTTTTTCTTTGGAGATGGTATGAGTATCCCATGTTCCACTACTAGGCGTTGATGGCTTGCAAGACATGTGCTTGACCTTGCAGCATGAATAATGAGATGTTCTTCACTTTAAGAATTAATTCCCATGCATATTCATTATGGTTTTATTGGTTTTATTCTATTTCATGTATATTTGTATGTCTTCTTTCATGTAGGTGATATGTTAATGAACTAATTCGTGGTTTATGGCTTGAATGTTTGCTTTGAATATTTGCTTTCTTATTTCATGCTATGTTGATAACCTATTGTGAATTTATTTGCAATCAACTTCTGTCAGTTTCCTATTCATGTATGTCTAACATTTTTTTATCTCACTAACCCTTCTTGAAGCATGTTTATTCTTATTGTTTTCTTATTACATCCTTATATTTCATTCTACAGGTTATTAATTGTGAGTTGATCTCGTCCCCTTTCTCTGGGAATTTAATTATTACCCTCGCTCTAAAATATCCACATTTTATAGACATAAGAAAAAAAAATATAGTGGTAGTTAAGCCTGCATATTGGATGGATCCCCTATCCCAAATGGTGTGAGGTATAATTAGGACTTCACACTGGGGACACCCTCACATTGTTGGTGGGACAATTTTCCCCGTCAACAAATTTTGGTGCTAGAAGGAGGGTATGTGACAAGATGACCCATGCCATTATATTAAAATTATATATTCAAATGGACATGTCCCAAATATTTATCTTGGATTTTTTTCCTAAAATTATGAATCTTGCAATCCCCACGAAAATAGTCATCACTTGTTGCAGAATAAGTTTGATGGCAAGGGTGGAATATATGTGCTTGAACATATACATCAATTTCTTCAATTTTTTGTTTCTAATGAAGTAATTATCAATATTCAACTTGCATACTTTTCACCTTTATGCTTGGAGGTCACATCAAAGAATGGTGAAAAAAATTTCCTGTTGTGTCTATCCGTTCTTTCGAGTATTTCGTCAAGGATCTTCATTATGATTTTGATAAGTACGGTTGTCAAAGTTTGTTTAAAAGGATCAATGACCTTATATGGAAACCACATGGATCATTAAAATATTTTGTTGATAGATTTTTCCATATTTGTTATCAAATTCCTGAGAGAGATGTGGATTGGATGTACTTGGATGAAATATTTCAATGACTGGTTTTTTCCTTTCTTTGCAACAATTTCAATCTAAAATGATTGTTGATTTTGGTGATAATTTTGGTAAACTACAAGTTACAAATCATCTAAATCTTATCTCTAACTTTATCTTGCATATTTTTGTGAATTGGAAAAAGTCCCAATCCTTTAAGGAGGAAATGATTGCTTATGAAACTTCTCATCTTCCTTCAAATTCATTCCCTAATGAAATTTACGCCATTAAAAATTTAGGTGATGAAGAGATTTTCCATGAAAGGAAACCAAGTTATCTTCCTTTTCAAGCTCTCATAAATTTTGTTGAAATAGAACAACCCAAAAAACAAGTTGATAAAACACCTATTCCTGTTGATGAGATCCAACTTAATTTCGTTGAACATCTCTTTGGATTTATTCATGAATCTCCTCATAGTATGGAAGCACCTTCACCTGCTTGCAATTACCAATGCCCTGGCTCAAATTATAGTAAATGTGAAATCAACTACTTGAATAATAATATGGATGTTGATCCGTTGATGCAAAATCAAAATCTTGAACCAAATTTGGTTGAAAGTGATGCTTATTCAAGGGATCATTTACATTCTCATTCTTTCACAACTCAGAGCTCCTTTTATCCCTATCCACTTGATGAATCTGCTACACTAGAAACCCCTTCAAATGCTCTTCATTCTCATTATGTTGGTCTACGTTGTGATCTGGTACAAGCTAGTAATGTATTATAACTAGAGGAAGGAAATGATGAAAACACTTCTCATATACCTTCTGATTTACAATCCTCAACGAGTCAAGATAATGATTTAACCATTCAGGTTTTCTATGAAATCTTTCCAATTAATTCATTTCCATTTATGAGCCATGAATAATTTTATGTCTTGAATAATCTATTTGGTGGTTTTAATAATATTGAATCATACCAGTGATCCCAACATCTAACATCTTGTTAATAATGATTTTTATAATGATGGTTGGTTGTGTACAATTGTACATCTAACAAAACCCTTGAAATATCATCATACAAAATTAGAATTTTTAAGGAATTATTAGGAAAATGAGGCACTTCAACCTTCTCTAATGGTTATTTCAGGTTCTCACAATTTTGACAAAATCCCCAAACTAGGTCAAATTAGGGCTTCCTTACATGGTTCTCATCTGAACATTTTATCATTGTGTGTAAGACCATTTTTGAAAAAAAATCAACATTTTCAATGTAAAAATAAAGTCTATGGTCAGATGAAAAGGTCTAATCTAGTCAATCCTTCCATAAGCAAACAACCTTTCATCTCTCTTATATTGAATTTAGGGTTTGAATGCATATCTTCAAGATATGTATGAGGTCTCAACGACTACCCTTTTTTTTTAAATAATGATTCCATACACGTGAATTTTAATTGAAAAAATGTGGAAAAACTTGTGAATATTTTTTATGAAACCAATGTTTAAGACTTTCAAAGTGAGTCCTTATTCAAGGGAACACACTTCTCAATAAGGGTTTTTTGACGAATTGTAGAGCTATTTATATTTTTAAAGAATTATACTATATATTTTAGATCATTTTATTTATGTCGGTTCATGATATCTATTTTTAAATATTATTAGTTATTAATTTTTTATTTTGATTATCAAGATAGAATTTCTCATCAATGGGAATATTCCTTTCATGTGCTTTATATGAGGATTAATGTGGATGGATGTACACCTTTGATAGGTTTCCAAGTTTTTTATGTTTATGTTGTGGCTTGGCTTGAGTTTTTTTTTCTAGAAACCTCTTTTATCGATAAAGAAGACCTTCTTCCTCTTGTCCTTGTTATGAATCTAATCATTCTTGTTTTTGAAAAAATAATTCTCTTAGATAACAGTGGGTGTTCAATTAATTTTATAAGATGATAACATGCATGTTGATCCAGTGCTTCCTCAACCCAACACTAATGTGCAAGATTTAAGTCTTGAATCATATTTGGTTCAAATTGATGTCTCTTCACTTGAGTCTTTACATCTTCTATACCCTAATTTATTTGATAACTATGCTACACCCATGATTTATTTAAATCCTTTAGATATTTATCCTATTGATTTTCATTGAAATTGGGTACATGATGGTGTTTTCTCACAATCAAAAGATGAAAATATTGGATTTTTTATGCATGATATTTGTAATTTGCAATCTTTAATAGGTGAAAGGGAAGATTCTACATCTTGAAAGGTTTAACAAGGTCCTCTGATTGATTCATCCTCATTCATAATCCTTGAAGAGACTCGTGTGTTAGATGCCAAATTTGATCAAATCAGTGGCTTTAATGATTTCCATCCTATTGATAACATATTCATTGATACCTTTGATGATAGTTGTTCATATTTACTTGTTGATCTCACTAAGCCACCGAAATTTGATAATTCACCTTTTGAAAATTTAGGGACTTGTTGGGAATTTTAGGCTCTTCATCTTCGATTGATGGTTATGTCATGTTCTCATGATCCTGATGAGACCCTTAAACAAAGTCCTTTTAGGGTTTCCTCACAAGATTCTCCTTTCAACACCATCTTGTCAGATGAAAGATCATTTCAGAAAGACTTTGATTTGAGTGGTGTTTCTCCAAGGGAATATTTACATCTCTTTTGAACTGCTATGCACTAATCCATGTACTCTAATCTTTTCATTGAATCAAGTAAAACATCCATTGTTTTAAATCCTTCAAGTCCTCACCTTGGTGGTGCAGATTGTGATCAAGTACAAGTTGGTGCTATCTTACATTTGGAAGAGGAAAGGAATAAGAGTGATGCCCATATTTCTTTCGATTTCAATCCACTATATGAAAGGGAAGAAATCACATGACTCATCTCTTTCATGAGACTCATCTGGTTGATTCATATCCATCTTGGAAACAAGAAGAATCGTATTTGTTAAACAATCAATTTTTCAATACTGGAACATCTGATCAAACCAACGATATAGTCAATATTGATTTTGATGTCATATATAAAAATGACTATATGCATTTATATGGTGATCTTATAAATTTTTTGATACTTGGTGATCTACCATTTAAAATTTCAGAGGTTTTTCAAGATGGTGAGGAACTTTATCTCTCCCCGACGGATATGTTTGGCCTTCACGTCCTTTACAAGATCCATAAAAAATATTGTATTATTTTTTTCGTGCTAGTTTATTCTCATATCACAGTTACACTAGATGAATGCTCATTTTTGGGAGATTTTTAGGATTTTCAAGTTGGCCATTTCGAATATAATGATAGAATAATTGATTGGTTGGAGTCCTATTTAGTGAATTCCTTTGTAAACGATTGGATTCTCGTCACTCTTATGCTTGATTTAGGGTTAAAAATAAGTGAATGCATACTGTGGAGAAGTGTTCATGGTTTTCAAGTCTATCATTCTATTTTTCAAGATAGAGTTGCGGCCTAGTTAAAACAATATTTTCTAGTACACTTTCCTACCAGCAAGTGTTACCTAATTCACACTCTAGTGCATGTCTTAGAGGTAATTATATTTTTTTATGCACAATACTTCATTATGTATTTAATATTTGACCTATTTTTTTTTGCAATTTGAGAACAACTATAGTGGCTACAATGGAATTTTGACTTCACATGACCTGATCTCATATTTGGTTAAGTTAAGGTTTTAGGTTTAGACTAGTTAGGTTTTATTTATGCTTTTGTTTTATTTTATTTATTGTGAGTAGTTTTTTTCATAACATTATGCACTTATTTGGTACTCATCTTCTCACATTACTCTTGAATGTATCACATCCAAGAATTGGCTGCATAAGCATTCCATGGCCCTTTTAGTTGTAGTTAGTTTTTTTTTCTTACATGGCATTATATTTCACTGCATTGTTTTTCCAGTATCACACCTAGATTTTCGCATTGCATTGCATCATGTATTCATTTTACACTTAGCATTATCTTCTCCTTGCATTGCATCTTCTTGTTGTATACCCCACATTTCCTTTGTTTTGTATTTTGCATGGCACTACATTAGCTTTCTCACTTTCATTTAAGTATTGTTATTTTCATGCTCCTTACAAAGCTTTGATGTTGTGAATATCCTTCCTTATGCATCTTTTTACACACTAAAACCCTAAAATATCTTCTTTGGTCACTTTTCCCTAATACTAAAATCCTAATCAAATGGTTGTGTGTGGTTGTGATGGTTGCTCTAAGACGTGGCCTTGGAATTTATCCAATTATTAAAACTATGTCCTGAACATACTTCCTATTAGTCTTACCCATTAATGAGGAAAATAATAACAAATGATCCTAGGGAACCCTAATTATTTCATATGACCTATATCTATAACCTAAAATATATTTTCAGTATGGTCCTAATATTTCATTGTGTGTTCTCTTGTCCACCTATCAGTCAGATATGAGACATGGAAGAATGGAATGAGGGAAAACCTAATTCAAAAAATCCTTTAGTTTCTGGAAATAAGGAACAAACTCCCTTTCCAGTAAAACAAGTTGAGATCCTTCATCTTCCCTAACACAATGAACACCTTAATAAATGATGCCAATATGCATGCAAAATAAAATCAATTAGATAAAGGGTAAGGAATGAGAAAATATTCATGTGCAGAGAGGTGATATAAGCAGCTTCACTAGGGTATTTAATAGGCATGCTATTAGTGAAGCAATGATTGTGATTTTTTGAGTGACTATGTCGAGGTATTGAATATGGATGCTGGCAGCAAAGCGACAACTGAAACTCAATTTAAATTATGAATATAATAATCTCAATATCATGTTGTTTGTATCATTATCAAATACTAACATGTGTGAAATCTTGATGTGGTGTTTAAAAACTAATAGGACATAAATAAAAGGAGATAGATGAATGGAATATCCATAAATGTCCAGGTAACTCAAACTGGTACCCGTAGTTTCAAGTTCAATACTTACCTGCATTATTAACAAGACTTTATATGTTGAAGGGATGTAGGCAGAGATGTTAGATTCTACTAGTGGTTCACTCATTTTTGTAGTCGCTACATCACCACCCAAAATTATATCTTGTACACCTAAATTTTGGGTCCCCATTTATCTTTTCAAGATTTGAATGGATTTATCGTGTTGTATCACTTTCCTAAATATCACCAAAGGCTAGGATTGATCATGCTTTCATCAAGTTATGCATGTTTCTCCTTATTCTCTCCCTCATCTTGCATAAATTCATTATGGTCTACAACCTTTGTAGTCAAGAAAATTTACAAAATCGTTAGCCTTACATTGGCATTGGTTTCACATGGATTAATTTATTTTGATCTATCTCTTCCGGTATTCATTATGGAATTTTACCCATCTTGCAAGTATGAATGATGAAGTTATGATAATCTAGCCTTCATTTATTTGAAAACTTGTTTTTATACGGGTGTGCAAGTGCAAATAACAACTTCGATATTGTAAGAGAAAAGAAGAACAGGCACCATGATAAAGTGTCGAGGTTTTTCAGTTGCATGAGAAAAGGATAAAGGGAATATGATGGTTGTGAGATAAAATTAATTTTTTCTTATGAAAAGGTAGTTGAAGTAAATGAAGAACATGGCATTCACTACATACCCAAAAGAAAAGAGATACCTTCCTGCTAAGAGTCCATACAAGATCCACTAATGTGTGTGCAATTTGAGATGCCAAAATTTAATGTTCCATGAGAATGGAAGATTGTTAAGCACGGGTTGGGATACCTTGAGGAAGAAAATGGGAATTAATGTGAGGCGTGTCACCACTTTCCAACAAGGATGACAAATCTAGAGTTGATATCCAAGCATTGGAGCAACCAAAGAAACCAAAGGGTTGGTGTTAGTTGAGTAGTTCTTGAATCTTCATTTGTTGTCAATTGGGGGAAGTATAAGCCACTATTAAAACATCATTTGCTATTGAAAATCGAGATGATAATGGAAAGGGAGCACATATTTTAGTTCCAATCCAATTATAGGAGGCCACCTTAACTAGATTGGGAAGGTAGCAAGTTACAAAATATTGTTGAGCAAATTCATGTTGGAAATAGTCGATTGAATTTCACTTGGGAAGAAGCTCCAAGGACAAGCAACCTAAGCATGAACTAAAGTTTTCAAACACATTAGATGGATCAAATTGGAACACCAATGGGTTTAGAGTGAATCTAGGAGACATAGGCCAATCATGAAGACAACTAAGTCACCGAATAATTTCAAGAGCGGATCCATGTTGGAAGTTAGGATCAGGAATTCACTCTTCCTCCTTGATCAGTGGTCATATTTCTAATCCACACTAAAATTAAGACCTCAAATCACAACTTTCAATGGGCCCTTGAATTGCGACTAAGTTGAGGTCACAAATCACATTAGTAGTCCTATCAATGTTGTTGTTTAGAGATTTGATATGTGACCTAGCTATCTCTTGCACATGTAATAAATGCATTGCACACTTCCTCATGGTGGCCTTCGTCACAAGGCATCATTAAATTTTATCTTATTTATTGGATACCAAATCAGATTGTTTCCCATAATCACTACATTCATAGATACCTCCAATGCATTTGTCTTCATATTGTCTCTACTTCTTCAATTGAACTACTCCCTTAAGAAATTATTGATCCTCTTCCTAACTTCCAGACTTGGTAACCTCACCATTCCCTCTTTAGAAAATTATTATTATTGTAATATTCCAAAATTAGCATGCAGCTAATTGGAATATTAATTTTTTTTTTTGTCCTTTAGATAGAAGAATAAGTGGGTAGGGAGACCCATAAATCTCCTTAGTAGGAGTAAAATCACTCCTAATGTGAATGGGGGTCATCAAAGTAGCTGGATAAAGCACCCTTATGTGTGAATAAGGGATGAAGCATGTGGAATGGGTCAACTTTGACCAAATCAATAGTGCTGGTATGGAGGGAGTGGAAATTCAATGAGAGATAACGCAGTTTTGGAGGGAGATTATTTGCATGGAAGTAGTGGCTTTAATGAGTGGGGCCCAAGGTGAGGAAGCTCACCAAGCATATAAAGAAGGGAATGGCAGCCATAGAGGGCATGTTTTGATTATTATTTTTTTTATGGTTTTTTATGACTTGTTTCTCTCTTCAGATGTTTAGTGGAGACTGTAGTGCTATTTAGCATAAGGGTGTTCCCGAGAGGGAATCTCACCCTCATCCTTAGGGGACTTCGAGTGTCCACTCAGGAGAGGTTATTGGGCTACATTTCCACATTTCGGCATCAAGATAAGCTACAACATTCTTCTATAACACATTTTATATTTAGAGTTGTGTTGTGTTGCAGGGTGCAGCAGTGGAGGGTTTGATAGGGTCGTTTCTGAGCTTGTTTTCAGTGGAGGAATCATTCCCTCCATTGGGAGGCCAGCAAGGAAGGTCCTTGGGAATTATTGCAGCATTTGGCACCAGGCCAAGCCATTACCATCCCCTACAGCGCAGTTTCAGTCTTGAACTGCGTTATTTCAAAGGGCAGTTGCAGGGGTTGTTTCAGTGCCTCATTTGGGGTGTTTGCTTTTTAGTGAAGGGATCAACCTTTCACTTGAAGAGTCCATTACAGGAGTGCCATTCAGTTTTACATCAGTTTCATCCACCTCCTTGTATGTGCTTCAGTTTCAGTGATTCTTCAGCCCTAGGGATTAATATCCCCATCCTATATTTTGTATATTTTCAGAAACCCTTTCTGGGTTGTCTAGGAAAAGTGATATAGAGCCTTGATCTTTATGTATAGCATATTTTGAGGCATATATCAGTTTTTTATATCATTGTATGATTTCATTAGCAGTTATTCTCATTAGGAATGTGTTGTAGAAGCTCTTCGGCATTTTGTATAGTAGCAATATCTCACTTTTGAGAGTGTTTGATCAATGGAGGCTTGTTTGCCTATATCATATGATTTGTGCCTCAGTATTTTGTAATTATTTTCTGCTAATATGATTAATATAATGGCTCCATATTGGTCTCATACCTTGATGTAATATTATTCACTGTTATTTCCATTTTTATGTCATATATTTCTACTCTCCCAATTTTGGGATATTACAGTGATATCAGAGCATAATCTTGGCTCAGCCTGTGAGACATCACATCTATTTCATCAGAAGAAGAAGAAGCTTCTCATAGAAAGGATAATATTTACATAAGAGACAAAGGCAAGACTCCATTATTTGGAGAAATGAGCAGGAGGAAGTTCTCAAATCTTCTTCTCCAAACTATGCAGGATATCAATAAAAAAATCAAGGAGATGATGATGGAGAGACATAGAGATTATCTAAGAGGTTTTTCACATGAAGAAAGCTCCAGTTATTCATATTATGGGTGTGATAATTCAGCCACACAATCAGATCCACAATGCTCTACCATGCTTACATTCATAGCAAGAGATATGGAGGAAGGAGATGCACTAAAGGAGGAGAGTCTTGGTGACTATCTGCAAGAATATGAATCTCAATATCAGAGGTTCCAGGAGCATCTAAACTTCCAAGGGTTTTTCCAAATCAAGGAAAATATAAGACACATCAGTCACAATAGAAGCAAGGAGTGCAAGCAGCATGCCTTAGGTAGATTCTTCTGCCCACTTTTGATGGATCACCTAAGTGCATAGCTAAGGCTTGGGTAAAGAAACTAGACACCTATTTTCAGCTACACCAAGTTTCAAAAGAGGAGGCCATTAAATTAGTAACACTACATCTTGAAGGTAAGGCTTATGATTGGTGGTTTTATAGTTCTTCTTCATTGATTCATGCAAATATAGCTAGTTATGCAAGGTTCACTAGGAGGTTAGTGAAAATATTTGATCTAAAACATTCTGAAACATCCTTGGTTGAGCTAGCCAAGCCCAAATAGACAAAAAATTTGCATGAGTTGGAAGGATCTATAAAACCAACTCCATTCCAGAATTTTGTTTAAGGGGTTAGAAACTTACAAAATACCTTGCCAAGGGCAAGATCCCCACTTTGGGAAGAGCTCTCTTCTCAAAAGGAAGACATGGAGATCCCTTTTTTAAGAGAGGACCAAGACAAAGGGCCTCTTAATGACGATGAGGTATCCTCTAATAATGATGAAGGGGAAGATCAGGAAAGAGGTAACAACATTGTCACATCAAGAGGAGATATATTACCTCAAGGAGATGGAAATGGAGCAATTTCTCCAATCAGAGGAGCCCTTGTATCTTTTCGCGGAGTTCCAAAGGATCTAACATGTGGAAACCAGGGCACAATCTAGGAGTAGCATGTGCCAACCTTGAGGGTTAGTGAGACTAAGCAATGGAGGAAGTGTGTCCCGGCAATCTCTACAGTTTTGAGGACCTGTACCATGATAGATCATTCCTTTGTGATCAAGACCCCTGAAACCAATGTGATGTTGGGAGTGTCGCAGTTGATTACATTTTGGGAAGACACCTTAGATTGTGATTACTTGCAGATGGGAGGAGAAGATGGAAAGGATGGCCAGCATCAGGTGATTATGGGAACACACCCCTATCCATTTCAGGAGATTTATGCACAAAAGAAGCAGCCTGATTTGCACAGTGAGAGTAGGGACAAATCAGTCCACTTACATATCCAGTCTAATCTAGACATTTATTTCTCATTACATGGAGGCATTCCACTAGGGAGGCCACCAGATAAGGATTTGATGAGAGATGTCCCACAATAGGTTGCACCACTCTTAGATCCAGGAGGGGTGAGGACCTTTGGAGGACTTGGTACGATGCAAAGAGTCTTGGTTAGGCTCAAGGAGGAGGGAGGCATTCTCCTAATATCAGCATTACCCACTCTCACCAAACATCTTGCGTTGAGAGAAGATGTTTCAGGGATGGACTATGGCACCATTATGGTGCAAGGAGACCACTCCATGGCTTTGGAGAATCAGAAGATACTTCCACATAGGGAAGCATATTCCATATATGGTGGAGGTTGGTGGCCACTCATGCATACATTGGCCAAACTCAAAAAAATTTGGATGGGTGATAGCTTCCCATGGAAGGCTAACCTCCAAAAACTTCAACCTTCACTCGAGAATGAGCAGCTACAAGACGAGCAGCAGAGGTAGGATAGCAGCATCCTGGTGTGTGACCTTGGCATGGGATATGTCAAAGAGGAGGGAAACAACATGATATATGCTTTACGTTGTAGATCAGCAGTGCTGTCATTATTGATTATTGATCTTTATTGGAGATCCCAGTTGTTGGTGGAATACTCCAAGGATCTCTTTTCATGCAGTATACTTGATGGCCAGTTATCAGATGGAAGATATACAATGAGAGATGGGGTCATCTATTATCAAAGTAGGATATTATTTACTAGAGCATCTAAGCTCAGGGAGAATATACTACATGTTGCATATGAGGATTTTCTCTTCAGCCACACTTATTCCATGAGAGAATATCATACTATCATGGAGGTATTCACTTGGGAAGGCTTCAAAGAGGAGATACATCAACATATTAGGAGATGAATGGATTGTTTGGAGATGGAGGAGAGACATAACTCTTTGATGGAGTTATCACAACCACTTCCTTTCTCATTGGGATGAGAGGAGGCCCATATATGAGCCACTTCACTAGCTTGATCAAAGTACATGGTAAGGGTTGTATTTATGTGCATCATGATTCACTTACTATGTATTTGTATTTCCTTACCATCCATGTATAGGCCATTTATCCAAGAGGGGGCACTCTTTCTTATAGTCTTCATGGTCTACTTGGGGCCATGAGGAGTGCTGAGGATGGCCACTCCCTAGGAGATGTTGGGGAGGTGGTACCTTATTCAGGGTATGCTCAATTTACACCCCACATCATTCACCTTATTCACATGTGTGAGAGTATTATGGCAGTAAGAAAGTGGTTGGGAAACCACTCATCATATCATATTATGAGGCAGATAGGAGTAAAACTGCGTTGTTTTCACTTGAGGGACCATTGTCCTTCTCCGGTATTACACATGGCAACTAGTATGACTTTGATTGTGATCCCATATGTTGATGATATTCTTATCATTGTTGTGGGCATGATTGGAGGAATGAAACATAGGTTAGATGTGCCCATTGGGAATGAGACCCCCCACATTTCTTATGCTTCATAATTTAGGGAAAACTTTGGGCAACAAATTTTTTCTACATTAATCCTCTTCTTTCCTTATGGGATGAGCCATTTGGGTGACTTGAGCATTTGGGAGATGCATCTCATGATATTTTTAGAGATGTTTTTCAATGAGTTACCACTTTGGAGGGTGATTCATTTTGTATGGATGATAGCTTGGGGATTGGAGCCTCACATGGGGATGAAGGTTCCCAATATTTTTCAGATCTCAAGCCTAAAGAAGGCCTCTAGACAGCATGTAGTTGCCTCTATGGATATCCCCATTCTTCATGATGATATCCATTTGGATTTGTCACCTGTTGTGCTATACAGCACCCCCTTTAGAAATAATTAGGAAATTATTTTTAATTTACTTTTAGCTTAAAGTCAAAAAAAAAATAGGAAATAAATTTTCTTTGTACTTTTCCGTTTTATTCCATAGTGCGCATCGCAAACCGCATAAATTACAAACTTAAAAGACTTGAAACCCACTAAGTCATGCAGGTTGTGAAATGCGCTAAGCTTTTTCCGAAGTTATATTAAAATATTATTGAAAATGCTTTAATCGCTGTTATAAACTAAAATCACATCGCACCTCATTTAACTGATCAAAATTATAAAGAAATTTGGTATAAGTTGAGATCATGCGGACCTGACGAGCCAATAAAGTAATAAGCATAAAGCTCCAAAGTCCCATAAAGCGCATCCACTTGATTTCTTGAATGCGCAGTTCGCAGTTCGCAGGACTTATCTGAAAGAAAATTCATTTACCACATAAAAGTTGCAATGTGCAATTTGCGCAGATCATATTTCGCAGAATTTATGGGTAACATCATAAATGAAAAAGTTATAATATGTGATATGCGATAAATGGCATTTAATGACTCAAGCATGTGAAATAAATTATGGCATATCAAACTGAAATAATATATCCAACATCTTTAATTTGGTCAATAGACATTTCACGTGAAGGTGTAAGATATTTGATTTATAAAGATTATTGGTGATTAATAACATTTAATAGAAGTAAGGTTTTGATATATTCATATCTACTTCGATCATGTGTTGAAGTGATTGAATGTCGCTTTTGTTTCAATTCTATTTTTCTCCCTATTCTCTATACTTCTAATGTTCACTCTGTTCGCTTGAAATCAGGAAACCACTTAATGGAGTGAGGAAAATTGAAATGAACAAGAAAGGAAAAGTAATTAAAAAATAATCATCTACCGAAGACTCATATATGTCTCCCCTGTTCTCAGACACCACCTACAACAAGGATTGAGGAATTTCATCATGGGAAGCAATGTATAAGCTTTTCGAGGATGAAAATCCAAGGGTAATAAACAAAGTTGCTTCAGCATGTGAATCTATTTCTTCGAACCCGACCTACTTCGATGCTACATGTTCATTCGTCTATAAGGTACAAGCAAGGCCAAATATTCTTCCCTATACAAACATGGTTAAGTGGGTAATCAACCACTTAAGCATAGAAGACAGAACATTCAAATATTCAAAAGGCGAGAATATTGGGTCATTTAGGGTAGAAGACTTACAAGAAATGTACCATCTACCCTCCTCGCAGCATAAATATGACAAGGCTTTTCTTCAAAGCTTTAGAACAAAAAATCCAAATATGATGAGAGTCATAAGGGAATGGAAATAATACCAAGGCAAACTTAAGCGAGATAAACTTGGTACGTACCCAATTGCCCAAATTCCTTCCCCTTACTGTTATGTTGCCGATATGTTGTCCAGATTATATGCAAAACCTTATACCACTAGGTTTTTTGTAGATTAGGTCCCATTAATTGACGCAATCGTCAATTCTTTAATTCTAAATTGGGAAAATATCCTATCTGATAATTTAGCTAGACACATCATGGAGTATAGTAGTAAAAGAAGTGTTTCATCTAGAGAAATACCTCCCTTTTACATGAGTCCCTATGTCATGGATGCAATTTTCTTTTCTTCTAGTTTTCCTACCATGGGATGGAAATGGACTACCCAAGACCCTACTCCAATCCATATTTATCACAGAGCCCTTTGGGTTTTATACTTCCATTTTCATTTTTATAAAATTTTCCATAGAGTCATGTTTCCTATGCACCAGATGATATTCAATGAGAAAGCCCCTAGGGTCTCCAAAGAGGCTAGTACAGATATTATTTCTGTTGCTATATGGTTTGCAGAGTAGAGTTTCGCATATGTCAGAGTATTTGGGAGTAATTCTTCCCCCCACGTTCTACCACATTATGTTCTTGATAAGTTACTTGCAAGAGAGATAGCCTACCAGCTTGTTAATGGTATTTTTAAACAGCTTAAAGATGCTAAGAAGGTCGTTTGGCCTAATTTTCCTTTACAATGCAGTACTTTTTCACTTTTTGATATTGGTCATGCCTACAAGGAAGTTTCAAAGATTAATCTATTGAATTTGGCAGTAATTCCAAAGCTGTGATATGATCCAAATGATGTAATTAAAAACTACATCACAGAGCTCAAAATGAGGCCTTTTATAAAATAAGTAGACAGATTTGATGATTTATTTCAAGGCATGGAAAATTTTTCATGTATACTTAAGCTTTCATCTAGTAAAATCAACCAAGATGATTTGCAAGCCTCCCAAAAATACAGAAATAAGAGACTGGAGAGAATTCCTCTTAACTTATTGACTATTTAAGATGTCAATAGACCTAATCCAAGTATTAGCTTGGATAATGAAGCAAAAGACATGTCTGAGGATGAGTTGGGGCAATCAGAGCATCAATCTCACAATTCGGATCATTCTGAAAATGAATCCAAAAACAAAAATGAAAGCCTAGAAAAGATAATTGATCAAGTAATCTAAGAGATTGAGATGTGGGAGAAAAAAGGAAGTAATGGAACAAAGTCAAATTTTCAAGAAGTTCAACACAATCAAGACACACTTGATCAATCAGAAAAGCCCCAACCAAAGAATTTAAGTAGTGAATGGGATGATTTTTCTAAAGCAATAAATACTTCTAAAACAAATCCCAAAATTGTTCAAGCTACTAGTTTTTAGACACCTGAACATTCGCAGAAGTTAGTGTAAAATTTTACTCCACTACAACAAGTTCCAGAAACTCATGATCGAGAGATCATTCTGGCTTACCCTACATAACAGATAGTATTACATGTTGAGGAAATTACTTCGCTGGATATCTTCTACAGTCTTAGTCATAAGGCTGTAGTCAAGAGAAACAAAAGGAGAAGAATTGATGAGACAGTCTCAGATCTTACAAATGAATCAGTCGACGTTTTATGGAAGGATCCCCTAGTTGATCCTACTGAAAATTTAACCAAACTATCATAGTTTACAGGGGCATATGCTACTGCCACTATTGATAAGGCCACTGAGGTAAAAATGTTACTGAAGCGGAAAGAAGATCAAATAAAAGAATTAGAGAGGTTGTTACACCAAGAAAAGTCTAACTCCAGCAAGAAAATGAAATTGAAGATGTCCCAATTTCAAAAATATTTTGAGAGTCTTAATTTGCAGCATCGATTAGAAACCACTGAGAAGAAACCACAACTGGAAGCAACAATGACCAGATTACAAAACCAGCCACAGTTAGAGAAATTCATAAATGAAGCATTGGATGAAAATTCTAAGTTAAAGCAACAACAAGAAGTATGTTGTCAACAAGCTTCTATCATTGGCTCTTATTGTGACTCAAGTAAAATATTGATCCAGCAAATAGCTATTCAGAAACTTTAATGTGAGAAGAACGAGAAGAAAATCAATGAAAGCATTCAATGGCAAGCATCAGACTCAGATAAGGAATTTGATCTACCCTAGGTAGATAAATTTCATAAGGAAATCTTATTCAAATATTGGGAAGCACAGAAAAATCAAGCAAAAAAAGCAGCAACAAAAGCATTCAAGTTGGCAAAGGAAATTATTGAATCCGTGTGTGAACAGCTTGTGAAAGAAAAAGTTATCAAAGAGTACACATCTAAAGTGCTATCAAAAGTTAAACAGCTGGAAACACAATGGAAACAAAAGGCAAAAATGCAGGATGAAACAATTAAAAAAGTAAATAAGTTTGATCAAGAAAATTATTGGAATTTTCTGATCAAACCTTATCATCAGGACCAGATCCTGCTGGCTTTAACAAATTCGACAAAAAGATCACAACCAACACTCTCAAATGTGATATTCAAAGGACGGGTCAAATCACATATTTCGCAGCCAGCTCAGCTCAAGCCCATGCTATATATTTGTCAACTTCGGGAGGAAATCCAAAAGAAAGATCAGAACTTTTAAGTCACATTGTTACTTTATTTTCGTAAATTGTAGTTAAAGTTAGTCTTACGAGGATGGTTTTTTGAAACCTCCTCTATTTTTTTGTAATAATATATTTTAGAACATAGTTAGTTTAGTATTTAAGCACCTCTCATGCATTTAGATAAGGGTCCAGAAATTTGTCAAAAACATTTGCAAAGAATGCACTATTGTAAGTTTGTGAGTGCTTTGATGAATTAATATAACATAGTTTATTATCTTTTGACAATTAAAGATGTTTAACTGATGTTGCACTGTTGTAATCTTTAAATTTCTTGAAATTGAAGAGGATCATATCAATTACTATCAGTTTACATGAGTAGAACTTCATACATTTGGTACTTCTATTCACTTGTATTAAGTCTTGCTTTATAGATTGATAGTCATATTTTTATTGCATTATATATTTGAAACATTATTATATATGAATGTTACATGCACTTTTGTTCTAATATTTGTCTGTGATTTCTTATTGAATATATAATCACACATATGAATGCGATATATTTTTCACAATTCTTCTAATCAAAATATTTTGTTAGAAGAATCATCTTACATAATTTACATTTATTTCAATCGTTAAATGATCTATATTACTAATAGTTGAAGGATATCTCTTTAGATCACTTAAAGGAAGAAACACCCCTGGTATATAGTAGAATAGATAGTTTAGTTAGATGCATGTGATAGATTAGAATCATTTTCCATTGCATGTTGTATAATAAAAAACACACCCCAAAATCATCCTTATTGGGAAATTGGTCCCATTATCCCCAGTTGAAGCCACTGCACCAAACGGAAAAGGAGTTGCTTTAAGGTCCAGACCGGGTGGTTTACCCCTATGTTTTGGCAGTGGAATTTCAAGGCATCAACATCACCAAAGGATAACTTGTACACTTGGGAGGAGCAACTATGGGACAGATTAAAGAGAGAGCATATTGTTCATTGGAGGAGCTTATCATATGAGGATGCTACAGGAAGAGGGAAGGAGGATCTTCAGTTCTATCCTTGCACTTGCTTGAGGACAAGCAACATTTTGGAGGGGAGGACTGTAATATTCCAAAATTAGCATGCAACTAATTGGAATATTGATTTTTTCTTTTGTCCTTTAGATAGAAGAATAAGTGGGTAGGGAGACCCATAAATATCCTTAGTGGGAATAAAATCACTCCTAATGTCAATGGGGGTCATCAAAGTAGCTAGAAAAATCACCCTTATGTGTGAATAAGGGATGAAGCATGTGCAATGGGTCAATTTTGACCAAATCAACAGTGCTGGTATGGAGGGAGTGGACATTCAATGAGAGACAACACCGTTTTGGAGGGAGATTCTTTGCATGGTGTTAGCACCTGAATTGGACCCCAGGCTACAAAAGGAAAATCAGGGTAACAACTAAACCACGCTCATCCTTGTAGCTAGCACTACAAGGACAGGGGAGGGCTCTCTCCGTAAAATAATATTCAATAAAGTGCAATAGAAATCTGATATTAGGCTAGGTAAAATGATAGGGCTAAAAGGTTTTAATAAAATGAGTGAATGAATAAATTTCAGGGATGTGTGGGATATAAAGGGACAGTTGAAACCGGGAATTAAATCAGGACACAGGGTATTTCATGAGGCAAGATAGGCAAGAAACTTAGCAATTAAAATTTAATGAAGATGGGATGGAAAGACTGGTGCGGAGCAGAAAAGGGCACAATAAATGGATCCTTTTCGAACAGAAGAAAAATACAGAGTATGAATGATTTCCCAAGGCAGAGCATATAAAATGGATTCTACCTTTCTATCTTGAAAGCATTCAAAAGGAAATTTTTATGGATGAATGGAACACATAACAATTCACATATGAAACAAAGGAGAAAAACAAATGGTAAATCTCATACCACATGGATCCCACAAATCAGAGTTGCATCTCTTATTAATTCCTGTCAAGCTGTACAATGTAGCATAGAGATGTTCTTCCACACTATTCCCCTACTTTCAGACTCAGACTGCTTTACAAATGTTTTACAATTACATTAAATAGGCTGAAGTGTGGGAACATATATCCACAAGAGAAGGGAGCAGTTTTAACAGCTGAAGAACTGAAATAGAATTATAGTAAAGAACTACAACAATCTGCCTCTAAAAATAAGGGACAGTGTTGCATTTGACTACTTGGAGATTTTGTTGTTAGGCTGTATGAAAGAAAATAGGTAAACCGATGAACAGATTTCCTATTTTTCTGCTTGTTGTAAGAATCTTTGTTTTAAATAACCTCTCGACCCTTTGACTATAGCCTTTGCTTTCCATTTTCTATTTGAATAAAACCAAATTTTTTTAATAAACATTCCTTTGAAATGAAACTTTGCTTTTAGTGAAGGGAAAATTTATTTTAAATGGGAAAAGGGAAGGGAAATGGGCGGTACCCGCATATAAATCGCAATCGGAGAGGACGGGCGGAGGAACATAACATACAAGTGTAATCGCAATCGCAATCGGGGAGCGGGGCAGGCGGAGTGATATATATGAAACAACATTTCTGATGTGATTGGGGAAAACCCTTTGTAATAAACCAAATGGATAATTTTTAACTTTTACAAAGGAAAAAGGGGTTTCGTAATGAACGGGCGGAAGGTTTAAGTGGTGGGAGCCATGTGAACAATCGCAATCGCAATCGGAGATGGGGGCAGGTGTATCACATAATTGGATCCGCCGATTGCGATTTGCGATGTGTGATCAATCGGAATCAGGGATCGGAATCGGGAGATGGTGTTAGATGAAACGGATAAACAAAATTTCCGATGTGATTGGGGAGAACCCTTTGTATGTAATAAAATATAACCAAAATTTTGGATTAACAAAGGGCTAGGCCTTTTATTTATGAACGGGCGGAAGTACCGTATGGTGGGCCCGAGGTTCAATCGCAATCGCAACATCGGAGGGGAGCGGAGTGCAACACAAATGGAAATGCCGATGCGATGGGCCCGATTGAATTTGAGCCGTCAGATCAGCGGGAAGAGATCAACGGTGCCGGATCAATCGGGGGTTGTTACAATCGGAGGATTGGGGAAGGGACTTGCGATTGATCGCAATCGGAGTTTTGTGCGATCGGGAGATCGGAAGGAGGGATGCGATCAATCACATCGGAGTTTCGAGCGATTGGAGTAATCAAGGGGAATACGTTAATTTTTGCGATGCGATTGAAAGGGGAAGGGAAGGTTTGCGATTGCGGCGGGTTTTATAACATATGATTTAAACTTTGTTATAAAGTTTAAGGGGTTGCAGAAAGGGGAAGTGGTTTATAACGAGGGAGACTTTATAATATAAAACTTTTTATTATAAATTTCTATGGCATGGAGGGGAAGTGGTTTGGAAAAGCGGGGTTTTATAATAAACTTTGATATGTTTATTATAAATTTTTATAAGGTATGGTTGGGGAAGTGGTTGGGAATTAAATCGCATATTTTTTAAAATAATTTATAATGCGATTTTGTAATCGGAAAGGGGGGAAAGGGGTTTATTAAAGAAATATAAAACTTTAAACATAAATTTAAAGGGGAACATGGGAAATAGGGAAGGTTTAGGGAATTTTACTTCACTTAAGCATAAATTTCAATCCAGAAGTCAGTTTTGAGAGTGTAGTATACCGTTGGAAAGCTCTTTCCGGGCTCTTCCTGATGAATCTACTTGGAAGATGATTTGGCACTAAACATGCTACGAAAAACTTATCTGAAGGCAGGTACATCACTTTTTGGAGATAACAGCTTCTGAATTGTGACTTATTACATATGATGATTTAAAATGAATAATAATAAAGGCGAAATATCATGTTTTCACCTCAAAACATGGTTTTGAGGTGAAAGTTACATCAAAATGAATAAAATGTCTCTCTGATTCTTCTAAGTGCTGTGACTTTGAGCTTATTGGCTTCCTCATGACCTTGTTGATATTTATTGACATTTGACTCATTAATTTGACCATGGTGAGACCCTAAAAACTAATGAGACCCATCCTATGACCTACTGATATGATTTTGATAATAAAAGTGACTAATGACTAAAGACTATAGAAAGGAAAATCAGCAAGTACCTCATGAGGGAAAATTGATAAAACATTACTACCATCAATGAATCCATGACCTAGTAGAATGGTGAAATTTATTCGGTATGAGACACCTAATATGCAAATGCAAAAGAACAGTTTTGATCACTGATGGCAGTATGACTAGACTGACACTAACATTGGCTCCAATGGGGATGGTAGCTCCTTGGAGGTGCCAAGAAAACCGTAGACCAAGTAGCCTTAACCATTGGGCATGGAGTCAAAAATGTTGAAAACTAACACAAATGCAAACTGACTCCGACTCTAGACTAAGACTGAAAACTGAAATAAAACCAAACCATACACATATCATCCAAGTTTTATAGCCTTCACCTCGGGCCCAAAACTTGAATGACTGTGCATTTTGAACTTTGCTTTTAGAAAAATAAAATGGTATATACAATGATGATGAGATAGATTCTGATCCTTGTCTTCAACAATGGTAGTGCTTCAATAGCCTACCATTTACTGCTCCTCCGGGACAATCCTGGCCATCCATTTCTGAAAGAAAGAAGGCATTCTAACCCCTGTATGCTGTAATTCTGTATGGTCCCTTCCAAAGGTTGTCAAATTTACCATGCTTCCCTTTGTCTTCATTTCTTGCATCCCATTTCAACGCTACATCATCCAACTGAAACTTTTATGCTTTAGTCTTCCTATCATAGATCTTTTTAATCTTGTCCTACAATTGGCTTGATATTCTGTGACACTTCTTCTCTTGTTTGTTGAAGGTGGATCATCTGGTTGATCCTTCGCTGGTTTTCATCATCTTCGCTGCCAACTTCTTGTAATAATCTCATAACTGGAACTGTAAGAGAAGTAGGAAATATAGCATCAGTACCATAAACCAGCTCAAAAGGTGACATACCTATTGATTTTTTACTACTAACTCTGTCTACCCACAGTGCATTGATAAGCTTCCGGTGCCGATTTCTTTTGTTTGCCTCCAACATTTTCTTAATTATATTCATCAGCAACTTGTTGGATGACTCTGCCAGGCTGTTGCCTTGTGGATAATATGATGTTGAATGGCCCAGCATGATGTTGAATTTTTCACAGAAATCGATCATTTTCTTTGATCTGAACGCGGCTGCATTATCTGTCACAATTTTACATGGGCAACCAAAACGGGATAAAATATTTTATTCCGGGAATTGAATAATTACTGTGTCAGTCGCTTGCCTGGCAGGGATGGCCTCGATCCATTTCGCAAATTAATTTGTCCCAGTCAATATCCATCGATGTTTTGCTGAGGACGCGGGATGTATTTCTCCTATAAAATCGAGCCCCCACTGCTGAAAGGGCGCGTTCACTGAAACAGGTTTCAAAGGAAGTGGAAGCAATTTCTTCTTCCCTTGGAAAATTTGACATTCATGACAATTCATCACTATTTTATATAAATCAGAAAATAATGTGGGCCAATAATACGCGGCTCTCAATACCTTGTTCGTCGTAGTTTTCCAAAACAGGTGACCACCACAGTCACCTTTATGGAAATCGTGCATTACCTTCTGAGCTTCTTCTTCAACCAGGAAATTTAGCAAAACGCCTCCCGGATCCTTCCAAAACAAAGCACTGTTCAAAATGCAATATTTTGCAGATTTAATCTTCAAAGATCTACCTTTACTCTTAGACATGCCTGGAGGAGGTGACAGATGCTGAAGAACATACACAATATCTTAATACCAAGGGGACTGCGGAAAAATATCTGAAATAGGAACCAGCAAACCTTCATCTTCCTCTTCCGACATTAATGAAATGAGGTTTATATATAAAGCACGCAAATTTGATTGGGCCATCAATTTAGCCAATCCTTGGCCTTTGATCAACTTAGTAGGCTTGATCTCCAGATCATACTCCAACATAGCTGCTATCCATTTGCCTCTTCGACCTTTTGGATCAGTTTGTATGAGCACATCCTTGACTGCTGCGTTAGGGACATACGCTATAGTGTGTGAATGTAGAATATAGACCCTAAAATATTTCAATGCCTTGACAAGAGCCAATGCCTGCTTTTCAATAATATTATATCTTAAAGAAGAATCTCTAATAGTCCTACTGAAAAAGACAATTGGCTTTTCTACTTCATCTCTCTTTTTCATTAAAACAACAGCCATAATATGCTCAGATGCAAACAAAAATATAATAAAATCTTGAGTATAGTCGGGACTGATCAGAACTAGGGCATTAGACAAAGCAAACTTTACCAGATTGAATTACTTGATAGCTTCCTCACTCCACTTAACCGTGCTGTCTTTCTTCAACATATTGGTCATTTATCTCAAATGCTCATCCAGATTAGGTATAAATCTGCGCAAAAAATTCATCTTACCATTAAAGGCATGAATCTCTTTCTTGTTCCGTGGAAGATCTATGAGCTGAATTGCCTCCACTCTAGCTAGATCTATGCGGATGCCATCTTTAGAGATGATATGCCCGAGCAATTTTCCCTCATCCATGGCAAAAAGGATCTTTTTGGGATTGAGAGAAATCCCAAACTTTTTGCAACGCTGAAAAACCACTCTTAGATGGTGCAAATGCTCATCATATGAACCTGAAAACATTGTCAAATAATCCAAATAAACAATAAGAAAAACATCTTTTTCATTTGCAAAAGCAATGTCCATTGCACGCTGGAAGGTGGCTCCATCATTCTTCAGTCCAAAGGGCATCTTGGCATACTGGAAGGTTCCCAAGGGTGTTGTGAAGGCAATTTTATCTTGGTCCTTCTCATGCACCAAGATCTGATTGTACCCTGAGTAGCCATCAAGCAGTGACATCCTAGATGCTCCAACTACCCTCTGCAGAATATGGTCCATTTTCGGAAGTGGGTAATTATCCTTTAAGGATGCCTTATTCAAGTTCCGAAAGTCAATACACAGTCTTATTTCTCCAGTCTTTTTACACACTGGGATCAAATTCGAAATCCAATCAGAAAATCTAATAGGAACTATGATTCCTTCTTTGTACAACCTGTTTACCTCCTTTTCAATTGAAGGCAGCAGTTTTGGATTGATTCTTCTCAGCTTTTGTCTAAAAGGCTTCTGATCCGGCTTGATAGGAATTGTATGCTGAATTATGTTCTTATCATACACTTTCAAATCTGAATAATCCCTTGCAAATACATCAGAAAATTTATAAAGCAGTTTAACATACTTCTCCTTTACCTCAGGTGATAATGCCTTTGATAATTTGACAAACTTGGGTTGATCAGCTGTTCCAATATTCACATCTTCAACTCCTTTCTCTGTGGGCACCAAGCTTGGTTTCTTTGCGACATCATCCTGATCAAAAAGCTCCTCTAGAGGTATGAGACCTCTAGGAATTACATTATCCTTTAACTGCAATATGTCCATCTGGTTTGCTTCCAACTCCTGATCATCAACCTCATACTCACCCTCTATTGGAGTATCTTTGAATTTTCCATTACCCTGCAAAAATGCATTGATCTCATTATCATCCCAAAATACTTGCCAATACCTTAAATTGTCCAGAACAGCAAGCCTATGTTTGACATAGATTTCAAATTTATTGCTGGAGTTCATCGGAATCTTCAAGTTACTTGCAGTAGTGGCAAGAGAATCAGAAATAATGTTCTGCATCCTAGGTACTGCTGTCAGAGTATACTCTGGGAATGTTTTCAAAATGTCCAGGACTGCATTTTTGTATGCCCTCAATCTTGGATGTTTTTCTTGATATTCTCCCTTCACTTGTTTGATTATCAATTTGGAGTCGCCATACACAGAAATCCTTTTTGCATTCAACTTCTTCAAAAATTTTAGGCCTGCAATCAAAGCCTCATATTCTGCTTCATTGTTAGAGAAATCAAAAGCTAGCTTATAAGCACAAACTCTAACATTACTCGGGACCTTCTCAGGTTGGAAAACAGGGCTCCTAATCCATATTACAATGCCGGCTCCATCCTTACCAAAAGTTCCATCAAAATCCATACTCCACAGGCCTTCTTCTTCTTCTTGAAGATGCTGGAAATCTGTTTCTTTCTCTTCTTTACCTTGGATGATTTCTGGCTGTTCATTGTCCCTTTGCTGCTAGGAGGCAGGAGGTTCAGAAGTGTTTGTTGCTTTTTCCTTTTCCTGTTTGAGGACCTCTCTGAAATTCTCTGAAATCTCAGGTATTTCATCCACTTGTACCAATTGAACATTCTCATCATTTAAACCACCATCAAAATACAAGACAAAAGACTCTAAGTCTGTATGGACAGCATTGATTGGATGATTTACAGGCTTTTTTTTGCTGGTAATCATATATTTCATTTTCTTTTCCCTATATAACTTCCTCAACTAGCCAAATACAGAGATAGTGGCATAAGAGAAGTCAAGATGCATCGTTCCCTTAAGTTTTTCACCCCAAGACCTAGATAGGAGCATTCCAAACCTTGGTGGGACGTCAGCAATAACTACATCCATCAAGACATTCTTTGCTGGAATCTGGTCTAAAGACACTACCAAATCTTTAATTAAACCAATACAATGGACCCTACTTGAGTCGAAGGAATACAAGTCATGATATTTACGAGTGATGTCAAGGCCTAGCTTCTCCATGACAGCTTTGGGCATCAAATTATGTGAGGCACTGGAGTCCAACATAGCATTATGCAGGATAAACTCATGTACTCTAAGACTCAAGTAAAAAGGAGGGACTTCATTTTCTTCAAATTCTTCTGTGGCTGGACCGAAAATAAGTTCAGGGTAGTCGTCTTCTACATTTACCATATCGGAGATGAAATCTATTTGCAAGACTTTGGACACCTGAGTTTTATACACACTATTCTTTACCAACTCTGTGAGGGGCATAGACACTTTTAATTTAGAGATTTCATTTTCTAGATTAAAGGAGGGAGCTTTTCCTACCTCTTTAATGGGTGGGTCTTTCTTCTATGTTGGCTCCTTTACTGTGTTCTGCTGGTTCTTCTCATTGGCTGTGTTAGCAACTGCAAGTGCTTTGCTAGAGGAAGGATCATTCGGGTCCTTTCCTTTCTTTTGTGCATCATTTTTCATTTGGAGTTCCTTTCTCTTTTGAATGGGGCTGACTGTAACCTCTCTGTTCCATAACGAGTACTGCCTTTGCTGAGCCGATAGAGCATTCATATACCCTCTCTAATAGTCATCAGACTCCTCTTCCAGTACTGTATCATTGGCCAAAATGAGATTTTTGTCTTTTTGAATATCTGGAGTCGCCACTCTATATTCTTCGTCTTCTGTAAGGAAAATGGGCACACCATCAGCCGTGAAAAAGTGATTAGCCTCAATCACAGGATCATCTTCATCTGAATCTATCTCTTGCACGTAGTTCTACTGCAAAGGAGTTTTAATTTGCTGCTGTGGTGGCGCAATTTGGTCCTGCATTCTCTGCTCTCTCGGTTTAATTCTGAATTGCGGCTGCTGCCCTCTGAAATTTGGATTTCTTATTTGAGGCTCTGGTCTATCTACAATGGTTAACCTATCAACCATTTTTTCCATCGTCCTGATCAGAGTGTCCATTTTACTATCTGAAGTAGAGGCCTCCTCTTTTATTGTCACTCTTTTCTCAGCTCTGGCTCGTGCTCTTTTAGCCAGCAGATTAGCTTCAACGTTTACCACTATCTTCTGCATGTCTTCAAGTGAAGACAAATCTCTTTTGCGCAGCTTATATGCCATGTCGGAATCAAATCCATCGGGAAATTTTAACAATTCCAGTCCCACAGGAGGCTTCAAATTAGCTGGAATAACATTATATACAACATTGAATCTCAAACAATAATCCTGCACGGTTTCACCCACATTTATTTTAATGTTCTCATATTCAGAAAAAATTTGAATTGGGTTATTTTTTACCTCCCACTGGTCCAGGAACTGAGTGTGCAACTCCTGAAAAGTGCGAATTGTGCCTGGTGGTAGGGCTCTAAACCACTTTCTTACTTCGCCTCTGAAACTTTGAACAAACAGCCTCATCGTTACATTCTCTGCTTCTAGCTCATGCAAATCAAAAAAGTCGTTCATTTTATCAACATGTTGCTGAGCGGTGATGCTCTTAGTGGCATCAAAAATAGGAATTTTACTTTGATAGTTAGCCGGCATATCATCGAGGACCTAGGGTAAGACCAGGGGTGCATACCTGGTAGCCATAACTCTAGGTGGATTTATGATAGGATTTGTAGGATTTGAGGATGGTGTTAATGGAGGAGATGATAATTGGGAGTTGACTGATGGGAATGCTGATGAATTGGGAGGGGGAAATGTTGTTCCTGATGATTCTGAAGGCTCAGGGATATTAGTTACAGTGATGGATTGAGGAGAATTCAAAATGTAATCGTCAATGGAGGTATTTTCTCTTTGGACTTCAATATCTACAAGGAAATCAAGATCTAAAATTGTATCATCAATGTCATTTTCATACTTATTCCTAAATAAAGAAAGCTTGAAATTCTCATCAAAGAAAAGATATTCTACAAAAAACCATTCACTGGGCCAAGTATAGGACCTGAAAATGGGTATGGGGCTTAATGATCCTTCTTGTCTTCTGACAATTCTTGGGATAAGATTTGGATTTTCAAACACAGGGGGAGGATTTGGATCTGGATTAGCCCTGGTGTATCTTCTTGAAGCCAGTGTGGTCAAATTTATATTCTACAAAAATCTTATTTTGCAACCTAGCAAAAATCTGAACATCATCTTTCATAGTCTAGGATTATTTAATGTACTGGGGCAAATCTTGCAAGTCAAATGTTATGTTTATAAAACTAGACCGGAGATTGACTGAAGCAACATTTATCTACTTATGCACTTGCAAAGAAATGTGCAGTTTGAAGGCTACCTGGCATAACTTCAAGCTCTGTCTGTAGTTTATAAAAAAAATAACACTAACAAACAAACAATCTTGAGCTATTCCCCAGTATGGTCGTGAGAGATGTTAGCACCTGAATTGGACCCCAGACTGCAAAAGGCAAATCAGGGTAAAAACTAAACCACACTAAGCCTTGTAGATAGCCCTACAAGGACAGGAGAGGGCTCTCTCCGTAAAATAATATTCAATAAAGTGCAATAGAAATCTGATATTAGGCTAGGTAAAATGATAGGGATAAAAGGTTTTAATAAAATGAGTGAATGAATAAATTTCAGGGATGTGTGGGATATAAAGGGACAGTTGAAACTAGGAATTAAATCAGGACACAGGGTATTTCATGGGGAAATATAGGCAGGAAACTTAGCAATTAAAATGTAATGAAGATGGGATGGAAAGACTGGTGCGGAGCGGAAAAGGGCACAATAAATGGATCCTTTTCGAACAGAAGAAAAATACAGAGTATGAATGATTTCCCAAGGCAGAGCATATAAAATGGACTCTACCTTTCTATCTTGAAAGCATTCAAAAGGAAATGTTTATGGATGAATGGAACACATAACAATTCACATATGAAACAAAGGAGAAAAACAAATGTTAAATCTCATACCACATGGATCCCACAAATCAGAGCTGCATCTCTTATTAATTCCTGTCAAACTGTACAATGTAGCACAGAGATGTTCTTCCACACTATTCCCCTACTTTCAGACTCAGACTGCTTTAAAAATGTTTTACAATTACATTAAATAGGCTGAAGTGTGGGAACATAGACCCACAAGAGAAGGGAGTTGTTTTAACAGCTGAAGAACTGAAATAGAATTATAGTAAAAAACTACAACAATCTGCCTCTAAAAATAAGGGACAGTGTTGCATTTGACTACTTGGAGATTTTGCTGTTAAGTTGTATGAAAGAAAATAGGTAAACCGATGAACATATTTCCTATTTTGTTGCTTGCTGTAACAATCTTTGTTTTAAATAACCTCTCAGCCCTTTGACTGTTTCCTTTGCTTTCCATTTGCTGTTTGAATAAAACCAAATTTTTTTAATAAACATTCCTTTGAAATGAAACTTTGCCTTTAGTGAAGCGAAAATTTATTTTAAATGGGAAAAGGGAAGGGAAATGGGCGGTACCCACATATAAATCGCAATCAGAGAGGACGGGCGGAGGGACATAACATACAAGTGTAATCGCAATCAGAATCGGGGAGTGGGGCAGGCGGAGTGATATATATGAAACAACATTTCCGATGTGATTGGGAAAAACCCTTTGTAATAAACCAAATGGATAATTTTTAAATTTTACAAAGGAAAAAGGGGTTTCGTAATGAACGGGTGGAAGGTTTAAGTGGTGGGACCCATGTGAACAATCGCAATCGCAATCGGAGATGGGGCCAAGTGTATCACATAATTGGATCCGCCAATTGCGATTTGCGATGTGCGATCAATCGCAATCGGGGATCGGAATCGGGAGATGATGTTAGATGAAACAGATAAACAAAAGTTCCGATGCGATTGGGGAGAACACTTTGTATGTAATCAAATATAACCAAAGTTTTGGATTAACAAAGGGCTAGGCCTTTTATTTATGAACGGGAGGAAGTACCGTATGGTGGGCCCGAGGGTCAATCGCAATCGCAACATCGGAGGGGAGCGAAGTGCAACACAAATGGAAATGCTGATGCGATGGGCCCGATTGAATTTGAGTCGTCGGATCAGCGGGAAGAGATCAACGGTGCTGGATCAATCAGGGTTTGTTACAATCGGAGGATCAGGGAAGGGACTTGCGATTGATCGCAATCGGAGTTTTGTACGATCGGGAGATCGGAAGGAGGGATGTGATCAATCGCATCGGAGTTTCGAGCGATTGGAGTAATCGGGGGGAATACGTTAATTTTTGCGATGCGATTGAAAGGGGAAGGGAAGGTTTTCGATTGCGATGGGTTTTATAACATATGATTTAAACTTTGTTATAAAGTTTAAGGGGTTGCGAAAAGGGGAAGTGGTTTATAACGAGGGAGACTTTATAATATAAAACTTTTTATTATAAAGTTCTATGGCATGGAGGGGAAGTGGTTTGGAAAAGCAGGGTTTTATAATAAACTTTGATATGTTTATTATAAAATTTTATAAGGTATGGTTGGGGAAGTGGTTGGGAATTAAATCGCATATTTTTTAAAATAATTTATAATGTGATTTTGTAATCGGAAAGGGGGAAAAGGGGTTTATTAAAAAAATATAAAACTTTAAACATAAAGTTAAAGGGGAACATGGGAAATAGGGAAGGTTTAGGAAATTTTAGTTCACTTAAGCATAAATTTCAATCCAGAAGTCAGTTTTGAGAGTGTAGTATACCGTTGGAAAGCTCTTTTCGGGCTCTTCCCGATGAATCTATTTGGAAGATGATTTGGCACTAAACATGCTGCGGAAAACTTCTCTGAAGGCAGGTACATCACTTTTTGGAGATAACAGCTTCTGAATTGTGACTTATTACATATGATGATATAAAATGAATAATAATAAAGGCGAAAGATCACGTTTTCACCTCAAAACATGGTTTTGAGGCGAAAGTTACATCAAACTGAATAAAATGTCTCTCTGATTCTTCTAGGTGCTGTGACTTTGAGCTTATTGGCTTCCTCATGACCTTGCTGATATTTATTGACATTTGACTCATTAATTTGACCATGGTGAGACCCTAAAAACTAATGTGACCCATCCTATGACCTACTGATATGATTTTGAGAATAAAAGTGACTAATGACTAAAGACCATAGAAAGGAAAATCAACAAGTACCTCATGAGGGAAAACTGATAAAACATTACTACCATCAATGAATCCATGACCTAGCGGAATGGTGAAATTTATTCAGTATGAGACACCTAATATGCAAATGCAAAAGAGTAGTTTTGATCACTGATGGCAGTATGACTAGACTGACACTAACAGATGGAAGTAGTGGCTTTAATGAGTGGGGACCAAGGTGAGGAAGCTCACTAAGCATATAAGGAAGGGAATGGCAGCCATAGAGGGCATGTTTTGATTATTATTTTGATTATGGTCTGTTATGACTTGTTTCTCTCTTCAGTTGTTTAGTGGAGACTGTATTGTTGTTTAGCACAAGGGTGTTCCCGAGCAGGAATCCCACCCTCATCCTTGGGGGAATTTGAGTGCCCACTCAGGAGAGGTTATTGGGCTAAATTTCCACATTCCAGCATCAAGCCAAGCTACATCTTTCTTTTACAATGTATTTTCTATTTAAATTTGTGTTGTGTTGCAGGGTGCATCAGTGGAGGGTTTGATAGGGCCATTTCTGAGCTTGTTTTCAGTGGAGGAAGCATTCCCTCCATTGGGAGGCCATCAAGGAAGGTCCCTGGGAATTATTGCAGCATTTGGCACTAGGAAAAGACATTTTCATTCTCTACAGCGCAGTTTCAGTCTTGGACTGCGTTATTTCAGAGGGCAGTTGCAGGGGTTGTTTCAGTGCCTCACTTGGGATGTTTGATTTTTAGTGAAGGGATCGGCCTTTCACTTGAAGAGTCCATTGGATGAGTGGCATTCAGTTTTACATCAGTTTCAGCCACCTCCTTGTATGTGCTTCAGTTGCAGTGATTCTTCAGCCCTAGGGCTTTAGATCACCATCCTATATTTTGTATATTTTCAGAAACCCTTTCTGGGTTGTCTAGGAAAAGTGATATAGAGCCTTGATCTTTATGTATAAAAAATTTTGAGGCATATATCAGTTTTTTATATCATTTTATGATTTCAGTAGCATTTATTCTCATTAAGACTATGTTGTAGCAGCTCTCTGGCATTTTGTATAGTAGCAGCATCTCACTTTTGAGAGTGTTTGATCATTGGAGGCTTGTTTGCCTATATCATATGATTTGTGCCTCAGTATTTTGTATTTATTTGTTGCTGATATGATTAATATAATGGATCCATATTGGTCTCATATATTGATGTAATATTATTCACTGCTATTTGCATTTTTATGTCCTATATTGTTGCTCTCCCAATTTTGGGATATTACAATTTTCTTGAGTTTAACCCATAACCCACATGTTGATTTCCCGATCTATAGAGAGTCATCAAATGAATAATTTATTTGAATTTACATGGGTTTTTCGAATGAATTCGTTGAAGTATCCAAGGGCGAAATTGCATGGTTTTTGGTTAGGAAATGCGTGAATTATTTAAAAAGATATTGTATTGGTTTTCTTTGGGCTGATTTATGTAATACATGATGGAACAATTACGAAGTTATACCAATCCTTTCATTAATTCATTCTAAGCCTAATGCTTTCATCCCTTTCCACCAATTTCAAACCAACACATTTGTTGATATAGAAATCCACCATGATTGGAAGATGTGATTAGTGACTATGGTTAGGAAATTTCAAATCACATTTATATTTAATAGATAAACTAGAATCAAAATTTACGACTTATCCTAAAGCATCGAATTGTGACTAATATTAGTTCATAAATCACGATTATGATTTGCATTGAGGATGAAACTTAAAACCTCAACCATCCTTGGCTTTTAACCCCATCGTAGGTCACACTCACAAGAATTAGTGGCACTGTTATCCCAAAATGTGACTTGCACTAGATCTGGAAAGTGCGACTTTGCAGAATCCACAGGCTCGTTTTGGCCATTAATTGTGAAGCTTCACAATTGCTTAATTCTTCAATGAAAATATTTTTTGTGGGGAACAATGAAACATAAAATACCATATCACTCTACATGAATTTTTAAGAAACTTGGGAGTAGTACATTTATTGTATAATATATATAATGAGGGATGGCGAAAACCCTAGGGGCTTGCAGGTCTGATTCTGCATTCAGAGCCTTTACGCGTGCAGGTAGGTGATGTGACAGATGCACTATGTTTTCAGGTTTCTGTGCCCACCTAGGACTGCAACGTTTGGTCACGAGGTGCATGGGTTGCAGGGGGAGGGCCCTTCCAACCTAACTGTGTTCACGATGGACGTTAGTGGTAAACTCTTGATAATTTTCGCAAGACGGCGTTCGGTTGTTAGGGTTTACGAACAGGCGTAAACTTTTCGCTATCGTGGATTTGGTTTAAGGAAAAAAACCAGCAGAAGCTATGGGTTTCGATAGTGAGTACGTGGACGTAGAGCCTGCGCCTGAAGACCTGCTCACTTGCTGGGGTCACGAGGTCTCAGAGAAAAATCTGGACCATTTCTTCCCAAGAGTTACAAAGAATACCCAGAGCTTCAGCGAGGTAGGAGGAGCTTGTGGTTTTTCGAATGGGGCAGCACTGCTAGAAGAAACAATGCAGATTACTTTGAGAGGGAGGTGGAAGTTTGGGGGCTCTAAAGTTCATGCACAGCCGTTGAATCCTCTGGAATTCTATGACGGGGGTTTGTAGCAGTGCAACCTTCAACCCTCACTTTTCTCGTCAGGGGCAGGTATTCCATTCATTCCTTCCTATACAGGAGGTTTAGAATACATCGTAGTGAGCTACAGTTTGCAGGGTTTGGTGGATATAAAATCCCTCGGGGAGGAAAGGCAGTAAGGCCTAGATCTCAATAGAGGAAGAGCTAAAGGAGAATCCCTCCTAAATCGCAACCCCTCTCTGAGCCAGAGTTTAAATTTTAAAAATCTTCTGCTTTATCTAGCGAATTAAGCGGCCTGTTTGGAACTATCCCTGGGAGAAGATTTGCCTCATCCTATCCGGGTTGAGCCCCATATCTTCAGCCAATCTAGGGTTTCATCAAACGGTGTTGTCGAAGGGGAGCTGAAAAGGTTGTTGGAAGGAGCCCAGGAGGCTAGACAGGGTCATGAAATCGGCCGTGTAGCAGGGAAGGAATCATTAAGGGGTTTCAGAACTATGCTTCAGTCAGAGTAGAGGAAAAGAAGGAACAGGGGGAAGCCTCAATGGAAGATGCTAAAGGATCGGGTGCTGATAAGGAGGGCCAATTTTCTCCGGGGAACAATGTCTCTCTACACAACCTTTCTGAAACGGATCCTATTCTAATGTCCTCCCAGCTACCCCAATCAAAATTAGGGGCAGTTGGTGTGACTCAGACGAGTATTTATTTTATTCCTCCTTCCTTATGCACATCCTTTTGTTCTTCTGTATTGGATTTGTCTGAGCCTGGTTCCTCCAAGAAGCCTCCTCATGAACTTTTAAATTTGCATGTCATCCAAGATTCCATTGATAGTATAATCATGTCTTTACTATTCCTTCCTGTGTATTCCCCCTTAATCAATAAGGGTGTGTCTGCCCCTGCCCATTCCCTAGCCTGTACTCCTGAAGGCCCCCCAAAAAATCTCAAACCTCTTGCTAACAATTCCTGGAAAGGGATTGTTTTTGGGGTTTTAGCATCTAATCCTGTCTCAATTGGACCAAGGAAGACGAGAGGTTGGAAATCAAACCTGTCCAAGGCCCAGCTGAAAGAAAAGATTGATATCGCAGATGGGAAGCATAGGTCTCTATCTGGGGTGCTTAGAGTGGCGTGGTCACCCCCCCAGGGTTTACGATGATCCTTTTATCTTATAACTGTAGGGTTTTAACTAGTCAGCCTAAAAAACTAGCGCTAAGAGAGCCGGTGAAGTCACAAAACTCGGATATAATATTAATCCAAGAAACCTTGGGGAAGGGGGAGGAAGTAAAAGGAACCCTTTCAAGGATGTTCCCGGGGTGGGTGTGTCAAGCCTTGGATGCCAATGGTAGATCTGGGGGATTGGAAATGGGGCAAAAATCTGGAAGACTAAAGGAGCTGTCATCTTGGGGCTTTGAAAACACACTGGCAATGGAACAGTATTCAAATGAGCTTTGTCATCCTATTCTGCTTCTTAATGTCTATGGACCTTGCACAGAAAGAGAGCAGTTCTGGAACTCTTTCTTTTTGAAATCTTGTCTCAAACACCCTAATCTCATTGTGGGAGGGGACCTAAATTTATCCTTAGGAGCCTCGGAATCGTGCGGACCTTCAGCAAGGGAAGACCAGCTTACTGAGTTCTTTACAAATAAGTTGGCAGCCTCTCAGCTGGTGGATGCTAACTTAATTAAACCAATACCAACTTGGAGGAATATAAGATTGGGAGATGCCTGGGTGGCCAAAAATTTGGACTGTTTCCTTCTATGTGAATATCTCATGGAAATATCCTCAATGTTCAGGAATTGGGTTGGGGAGGGGGGCTTATCTGACCACCTCCCAATTTTCCTGGAGATTAAAGGAGTTATGAAAAAACTGGGGACTCCGTTCAAATTTAACTCCTCACGGTTAAAAGAAGAGTCCTTCAACTCTATGTTCCATGCAACATGGAGAAAGGAAACAATAAGGGAATCTGAAAGCAAGAGTTAACACTTTATGGAAAATTTGAAAAGAATGAAGAGAGCAACAAGGGACTGGGCGAATACCAAGAAACTAAAGGAGGAGGAGAAGCTAAAGAAAGTAAATGAAGAACTGGATTTCATTGAAAATATAGAAGGAGAAGGATACTCTAATTTAGAGTCTAGGAACAGAATAAGAGAATGGGAAACTGTCAGGAAGAACATCCTACTGGCAAGAGAGTAAATTTGGTGTCTAAAAAGTCGAGCCATCTGGCTCAAAGCTGAAGACGAAAATACAAAGTTATTTCATAACTATGCTAAAGGGAGGAAAAATATCAACACAATCTGGGAGATGCAGAAGGATAATGGTGAGATGGCACAATCTTTTGATGATCTTGCTTCTCTAGGGCTAAGTCATTTTAAATCACTCTTCAGAGCTTCAGAGGAGGTTTCTATAGCTGAGGTTATTAGGGTGGCTCAGTTTTTCCCTAGCTATATCAACGAGGAAGGGAATGAAAACATTATGGAACCTATTTCAAAAGAGGAGGTGGAAGATATACTAAAATCAATGCAGAAGGACAAAAGTCCAGGGCCCGATGGTTGGACGGTTGAATTTTTTTCAACACTTCTTTGAATTTTTAGGGGAGGACTTGGTAGCTGTGGTAGAGGATTATTGCCGTACTAGATCCATATATCAGCCTTTTAATGCCACTTTCTTAGCCCTCATTCCCAAATCAAATCATCCTTCTTCTTTTGATGAGTTTTGGCCCATCTCTCTATGTACCTATATCTATAAGATTATAGCCAAAGTGATTACCTCCAGGATGAAACTATTCCTCTCCAAAAATATTTCGTCGGAACAATTTGGGTTCTTGGACAATCGGCAAATTCATGAATCGGTAGGGGTAGCTCAAGAAACTCTTCATAGTCTCAAAAAAGTAGGAAAAAAGGAGTTATTGTCAAAATTGATCTATCAAAGGCTTATGATAGGATAAGTTGGATGTACCTGAGACTTTTGCTGACACATCTGGGTTTCAGGTTTGATTTCATAAGATGGGTCATGGGGTGCATTTCAACTCCCTCAATTGCAATACTGATAAATGGAGCAGCAACAGACTTCTTCAATCCTCAAAGGGGCTCTGTCAAGGATGCCCCCTCTCCCCACTTCTTTTTTTGTTGGCAGCGAAAGTCTGAGTTTAATGATACATGAAGCTAAGAGACAATGGGATCTTAAAGGATTTGAAGTGACGGTTAATCTCTCTGTAACCCACTTGCTATTCGTTGATGATATACTATTGTTCAGCAATGGCAACCTGGAGGAATGTCGATGCCTAAAGGAGATTCTGGACCTCTTCTTGAAAGCAACAAGTCTCTACATAAATGGACAAAAATCTTCCTTGACAACATCTGGCCTCTCTAGGGAGGAAGTGGGAATGATAGAAGCGGTACTACAATTTGAAGTCAAATCTCTGCAGGACACTTTCAACTACCTGGAATTTTTACTAAAACCGAACTCATACCTTATCTAGGATTGGAAATGGATCATTGCAAAGGTAGAGGCACGAATGAAGCACTGGAGCTACAAATGGCTCTCTAGAGCTGGAAGATTGGTTTTGATAAAATCTGTGGTGATGGCCATCCAATTTTATTGTGCTAGTCTAATCTAGGTTCCAAAAATTATTATGGCCTCTATCAATAAAATTTGCAGCAGATTCCTGTAGGCAGGGTCAAAGGTGGAACATGTGACTCCCTGGGTGGCATGGGAGAAAATTGTCAAACCAAAAGGATGGGGAGGTTGGGGAATCAAAAATATTTTACCCTTCTCGAAATCCCTTGCAGCCAAACTAGCATGGAGACTTATCACAAAGGAAAATCTCTGGACCTCTGTCACAAAATGAAAATACATTGATCCAATGTCAGTCCTATAATGGTTGAGAATGCCTCAAAAAACATCAAAAAATTCCTCCGTTGTATGGAAGGAAACCATTTCCTCTGTTAAGGTCATAGAGCAGGGCTTGGCTTGGAATGTGGGGATGGCGCTCAGGTTAGGCTGGGCCAAGACCCTTGGGTGGGCTGCTCTAAGAGATTTGCGTTAGCAAGAGAACTTATTGAGTTTTTGAACAATAGAGGTCTTTTTAACCTTAATCAAATAGCAGATCATGAAAAATCTTCCATTTGGAGACAATAATGGTTGAAAGGGGATGTCTTGTAGCTGGAGGAAAGATGGTTGGGGGAGTGGAGAAATTTTATATTGGACCTACAGAATTCAAACATTAGGATCCAGGATAAAAGAGACAAGCTCATATGGGTGCACTCCTCGTTTGGGACCTACACCCCGAAATTTGGTTATAATTGGCTTATGACTCAAAATACTTGGGGGGAGCTAGATTGGTGGTACAAACCCTTATGGAAGTTGAAAGGACCGGCAAAGTCGAGACTGTTCTTCTGGTGCATTCTCCAGAAAAAAGTCCCCACCTGGGATTTCTTGCAACGTAGGGGGAAGATAGGTCCTGGGTGGTGTTCACTTTGTAGAGATGGCCTGGAAACGGTGCAACATGTTCTCCTCACTTGCCCTTACAATAAAAATCTCTGGAATGAGACCTTGCGACTGCTTAAGATCCCCTAGAGGTGGGAGGGACAGGAGGTGATGGAAGCTTGGCAAAGGTGGTGGCTCTAAGATGGTTTTAGCTCACTAAACCTTCTTGAGGCATGCTTATTCTTATTGTTTTATTGTTACATTCTTGTATTTTTTTTTGTGGGTTATCAATCGTGAGTTGAACTTGACCCCTTTCTCTAAGCAATTCATTCTTACCCTCGCGCTAACATCTCCACATTTGATAGCAAGGAGAAAAATATACATGGCGGAAGTTAGTCCCACATACCGAATGGGTTTCCTATCCCAAAAAATGTGAGGTATAATTGGTACTTCACACCAGGGATATCCCCTAACTATAGGCAAGATCATTTTCCCCATCAAAACCAAATTATCTTAACCAATCATGTATTTACAAAAGATGGGAACAAAATTTGATTGGAATCATAAATGGTAAGACAAATTTGAAAAATTGGAGCGATTATTAACACTTGCTCCAATTTTAAGGATAGCTAACCCCAACAAATACTTAATATTTTGTACTAATGCTTGTAAAGAAGGTTTAGAGGGGGTATTAATGCAAGATGGTCATGTGGTAATCTATGAATCTAAAGAACTTAAAGATCGTGAGAAAAATTATGCAACACATGATCTAGTATTAGTAGTTATTATTTATACCTTGAAAATGTGGAGCCACTACCTTATAGGGATGATATTTCAGCTAAAAATTGATAATATCAACCTTAAATATATATTTGATGGGCCAAACTTAAATGTTAGGAAATCATGATTTCTCACATTCCTTAGTGAGTATGATTTTGAAATAATAAATGAAAACAAAATAGCAAATGCCCTTAGCAGGAAAATAAATGAGATTGGTGGTATTTCTACAAGTAGTTGGAAAACAAAATTGACTAAAAAAGTAAAAGTAGTTGTAGAATTTGATGAAGAATATATTAAAATCAAGGAGAAAATTCAAAATTCAGATTCTCAAGATGAGGAAGGCAATGATTTTTCAGTTAATGAAGACGATTTTTTGATGTATAGAAACATAATTTACATACCCAATGATCAAAACATAAAATTGTTTATCCTTGATGAGTTACATAAAAAACTTATAGCCAGACATCCTGGTTATCAGAAGCTAATAGGAGGTGGGTCAATTCCCACGTTGCTGGGATTATCTCTTAACCTACGTATTTATATTACAGGAGAGGAGACAAGGGAAGGGGATATATACTTATTGTTTTTACTAGGCGATTTATCCTTCCTGTTCTGACTAGGTTCAATACAGACTTAAGCTACTTCATGACATCCTACCTTTACTAGGGAAGGAGATACATTCAGACTGTTCCGACTAGGAAAGGAGATATATACATCCTTAAGCTACTTCACGGCATCCCCCAGACTGTTTTACAAGGTCGAACTATGATAAGAGAGGACTTCCATTGGCCTAATATGAAGTTAGAAACAACAAAATATGTAGCAAAATGTTAGAATGTCAGCAGGTTAAAGATTTCCATCAACATCCGATTTTATTATTGCAACATTTACCCATTCCAAAGTGGAAATGGAAGGTAATATCCATGGATTCTATCATTGTTTTGCCAAAAACAAGGAGACACCACGACTCTATAATGGTTGTGGTAGAAAAACTTAGTAAAGAAACACATTTTATACATGTAAAGCCTACTCTCAAAGCCATTAATATAATAGATATGTTCATGAAGAAAATATTTATACTATATGGTATGCCTAAGACTATATTCTCATATCAAGATTTGAAATTTACCTCTAAGTTTTGGAAATTTTTGTTTGAAGGCATGGGTACAAGCCTAAAATTTATCACAACTTATCATCCCCAAGTTGATTATCAAACAAAAAGGACTGATCAAATCCTAGATGACATGCTACAAATGTATGTTATGGATAGGCCCACAAAGAGGGAAGATTATTTGCATTTAGCTAAATTTTCCTATAATAATGGTTATCGAACTTCACTAAAGATTATTCCCTTCAAGGTAATGTATGGGAGACTGTGTAAAGTGCCTTTAATTTAGGATTGTCTTTAAGATATTTGGTATTAGGAAAATATATGTTGAAAGAAATGGAGGAAATAGCCAAACACGTGAAACAAATTTGAAGGAAGCTCAAGATTGACAAAAAAACTATGTAGATTTAAAGAGAGTACATAAAGATTTTAATGTTGGTGACCATGTTTACCTGAAGTGAAAACCTAAGAAAATTACTTATACTTGGTAGTTATGCCAACTTGTCACTCAAATATTATGGACCCGTTAAAGTGTTAGCAAGGATAGTTCCAGTTTCCTATCAGCTTGCTCTTCTAGCAAGCATAAAATTTCATGATGTGTTTCATGTGTATTTATTAAAACAATATGTACATGATCCATCTCACATGATTGATTGGAATTTTGTACACGTAGAATTAGAGGGAGAGTTCCTGGTAGAAACTATACACATACTAAACCAAAGGGAAGTTGTTAGCACTGGAATCAGCACTTGGATTGTGACAAGAGCCTAACCAAACACATCTTAAGCTCAAGGGGTTTTCTTATAATTTGATTTGAGTTTTTTGGAAAGTGGTTGAACTCATACACACTGAAATGGATTTTGAGCAGATAAGGATATCTCACGCATATGAGGGCACTAGTGCATGATGTGGTAGAAAGTTTGAGTTTGTAGCCTGATGGTTAGAAGAATGGAAGAAAAACATTAGATATGTAAAACAGAAGCCCACTGCTAAGAGGAAGGGTAACACAAATTCTAGATCTAAAATGTATAATGAAAGAATTCTTTTAAAATACTTAAAAGAATCTCACTTTACATTTTAAGAATCCCATTACAAGGAATGCTTCTGACTAACATGACCTCATGAATAAGGAATTCTTGATGAATCAAGACTGACAAAAATAGATTAACATGCATGCTAGATAAAAATACTTATAAAAACATGAAACATGATTTATTTCCACCTCAAGGAATGCTTATGAACAATCTTCAATTCATACTAAATCAGGAAATATTGGAAAAAGACTTACAAAAATATATACATATGTCTTGGAGGTTCACAAGACTAATAAAAGCATAAGATAGAACTTTTATGATAAATCTGGAAAGATAGATAAAGTATGTAAAAACAGAAGGGAAAACAATACACATACCACACAGTTTGTGATTCCTCAAGAGTGAATATGGATATATTATATACTCAATATACCACACAGTATGCCATGAAATATACAACCCACAAACCCTTTTCTCCTTGCATTACAAAGTATATATACAAAAAGGGATTTCTATAAAAACCCTCCATAAAAAAGTGCAAATCCGTTTCTGAGACTTCATTACAACCCTCTACATATAGTAGAGCTTATCCAAAACATAAAAATAAAATTAAAATAGAAATGAAGACAAATCATGGCACCATGGATCTCGAGGTGGTTGAGTTGAGGTGGCTGAGTGCTCCTCGTTGCTTGAAAAAAAACTTCCTCCACAAAAAGTGCAATCTACCAACTGAAAAGAACACCTAAACCCTTATCTGCAAAAGTGTAGAAGCAGCTAACTAAAAGGAGTAACCAACTGGAAGATAACCACCTTTCAGGTGAGCAACACCTCTTGTTTTAACAGGTCTTCAATATTCGAATAACAATAAATACCTTGACCAAGATAAGATATATGTCTTCAATCTTTGAGGAGGTGTTGTTATATTTGATGATAGATATCAAAATATTTTAAAACAAGTCCTGCCAGAAATTCCTGAAAAACCTGTAACTGCCTCTAAAATCCTACCTATTCTTTTGAAAGCATGTTGATACTGGCCATGTGTCAGGATGAGAGTGGAGGGGAGTGAAATGAAGCACGGGAATGGAAAGTAAGCTAAAGGCATGGGAATGGAACAATAATCGGGAGAAGATATTTAGTGGAATAATAATAAGCGAGAGGAGTAAGTGCATTAAAATATATCGCAATCGCAATCACATAGTGGAGCGGAGTAAATACATAATCGGGGTGGAATTGCAATTCGATATATCTCAATCGCAAGAAGGAAGGGTTATCACAAATTGGGGATCGGGGCTTATCGCAGATCGGGGATCAAAGTATTATCGCATTTCAAAATAAGAGGATTATCACATTTCGCAATCAGAGGGGGCAACATGGATGCTTATCAATAGGATTTGTGATATGTGATAAGCGAAGTGACATGATGGTAAGGTGGGTCCTACCAATTGCATCAGCAGTTTTTAGGAGTGAGAAACATAAATCAGTAACAAAGTGGCTAAATTGCAATGTGATATATCACATCGAGGTATCGCAATCACAGGATGGAGTAGGCAACATGGATGGTTAGCAAAAGGATTTGCGATATGTGATAAGAGAAGTGACATGGAAGGGAAATGGGTCCTAGTATTATCACAACCGGGGTTTTTTTGGAAGCAGCAACAGATGATAACAAAGGGATTGCGAAATAAGGTAAGGTGGGTCCAC
This sequence comes from Pinus albicaulis, assembly GCA_034641835.2. NCBI lineage: Eukaryota > Viridiplantae > Streptophyta > Pinopsida > Pinales > Pinaceae > Pinus > Pinus albicaulis. The sequence continues at coordinate 798,964,527 of CM076572.1, read as the reverse complement.
AAAGTAATATGATAGTGCAGTATGGCATGGCAATAGGTGTGTCCCACTATTATCACAATCGAGGATTTAAGGAAGCAAGAGTAAGTGACTGCACCAAGAATTTGCGATTTTCGTTGAATTAGGTCCTATTAATGGTTTTAAAGCAGAAAAGCGATAAATAAATAAAGCGGCCCAAAGTGTAACAAATGAGTTTTGAAGTGCTTAAACGCTATAGGAGCGTAACAAAGGAACCCGATGTTGAGATAACAAAGCATAACATAATTTAATTTGGAGGGTTTAAAGTGGATTTAAATGGAATTTGAGTGCTGGACTTTGGATTTTGATTTAAAAAGGGTCAAAAACTAATACATTTTAATCCTCCAGGACCTTCAACCATAGGTTAAGAGACAAGAGAGGATCAAAGACACAACTACAATAGTGACCATAATTTGAAAAATTGTAGTGCTAACAAGGCTCCTATTGTGGAATAATTTCTCCTTGTGAGGCTTCAAGGACCATAGTTCCAGTGCCTTGTCCAACCCTTATTTCTCCAACCAAAAATGATGCTCATTAACTCAAAAACACCAGCATGCCTAGCCATTGGGTAATGGAGTCATAAGCTAGATTTCAATCTTCTGCAACTTATTTCAACATGACTGAAATACGGAAATCAAACTGCAATCTAAAATGAAAATAAATACTCAAGTGGTGAGCTTATTCATCCTCCTACTTTTAATGAGCTAAAAAATTTCCTAATCAAGTATAACTTGATTTCCAATGCAACCATAAAATAATTTGACCAGTAGAGATAAACTCTTGCATGCAACTGTTTGAAAAGACCCACAAGGGATATAATATATGCAGTAAGAAATGAACTGGAAACCTGTACTTACTGTTATAAACCATCTGTGTCATTTCAACTGTTGCGATATTGGAGACCCTTGCTAAAAATGAATCCATCCAATCAGCAACTGGATCATGAAACATATGAGGAATGTCTAGCTGGTCCAAAAGACCAAACTGTTGTTGTTTAAAATTTTATATGTCAATAAAAATGGGTTGCTCTTGTCCTTCTTGCAACAACTCATTAATTGCATATGTTTTATTACATTTAAGGGCAACAAAACCTTATTTAAGTTGTTGATTACATTCTTGGACATCAGACTCATTAGAGGCACTGAAACCAGTAGAACTAAATGGCAGCAATATGTCAGGTTCCAAAGGAAGAACATCATGCTCATCATATTTTTCATCTTGACTACTAGGAAGAATTGGATTTGTATGAATCTGATTTGGATCCATACCTTTTTCAAACACTTCATAAAATTTTTCCATAACATTGCTAGAAGAATCTACTTTATCATTCTGAACATAACACTCAAATTCTTCGCAGCGGTTATCAAGCAACAACTCAAATGAATATAGTCCTTTACAATAATGATGAAACATTTCATGAAATTCCCTTAAATAAGAAATAATACCAGTAGGTAAGGACCAGAACCATTTTCGCGCATCTCCATCAAGGGAAAACAAAAATATTTTCATGAGGACATCTTCATGAAACACATCCATCAAGTGCATAAGTTCATGAAATGCAATCAGGTACTTAGCGAGACGTTCATATTCATCTCCTCGGAACCTCAAAAGACAATGTTTCCATTCATCTGTAAAAGGCATCGGATTAGGAAACCATGAATTGCCGAAAAATTTAGAGCAAACATTTGAGATAAGATGGCATCAAAGGCTTTCAACATTCTTAAACTATGGAGTGACCATTGGATTCTTTGTCATGGAGTCTCCAGGTGAAATATCACAATCTTCTTCAAGTCGCCAATTCTTGTTCACTATCAATAATTGATCATCAACAATAAAACAAAATACTCAGGTGAATACTTCGTTTCAAGACCTTCGTTTCTCTGCAGACACACCAAAAGATGTTAGCGATAGAATCAGCACTTGGATTGTGACAAGCGCCTAACCAGACACATCTTAAGCTCAAGGGTTTTTCTTATAATTTGATTTGATTTTTTTGGAAAGTGGTTGAAGCTCATACACACTGAAATGGGTTTTGAGAAGATAAGAATCTCTCACGCATATGAGGGCACTGGTGCATGATGTGGTAGCAAGTTTGAGTTTCTAGCTTGAAGGTTAGAAGAATGGAAGACAAACAGTGGATATGTAAAACAAAAGCCCTTTGCCAAGAGAAAAGGGTAACACAAATTCTAGATCTAAAATGTATAATGAAAGAATGTTTTTAAAAGACTTACAAGAATCTCACTTTACATTTTAAGAATACCATTACAAGGAATGCTTCTAACTAACATGACCTCATGAATCGGGAATGCTTGATGAATCAAGACTAACAAAAATATATTAACATGCATGCTAGATAAAAAGACTTATAAAAACATGAAACATGATTTAATTCCACCTCAAGGAATGCTTATGAACAATCTTCAATTCACACTGAATCAAGAAATCTTGGAACAAGACTTACAAAAATAGATCCATATGTCTTGGAGGTTTACAAGACTAATAAAAACATAAGATAGAAATTTTATGATAAATTTAGAAAGACAGATAAAGTATGTAAAAACAGAAGGGAAACCAATATAGACACCACATTGTTTGTGAGTCCTCAAGAGTGCATCTAGATATATTATATACTCAATATACCACATAGTATGCCATGAAATAGATAACCCCCGAACCCTTTTCTCCTTGCATTACACAATATATATACAAAAAAGGAGTTCTGTAAAAATCCTCCATAAAAAGTGAAAATATGTTTCTGAGACTTTATTACAACCCTCTACATATAGTAGATCTTATCCAAAACATTAAAAAAAAAACTAAAATATAAATAAAGGCAAATCATGGAAGCATGGAGCTCAAGGTGGCTGAGTTGAGCTGGCTAAGGGCTCCTCGTTGCTTGAAAAAAAAATACCTCCACAAAAGTGCAATCTACCAACTGAAAAGAACACCTGTACCCTTATCTGTAAAAGTGTAGGAGAAACTAATTGAAAGGAGTAACCAACTGGAAGATAACCACCTTTTAGGTGAGAACACCTCTTATTTTAACAGGTCTTAAATATTCAAATAACAATAAATACCCTGACCTAGATAAGAGATATGTCATCGAGCTTTGAGGAGGTGTTGTTATATTTGCTGATAGATATCAAAATCTTTTAAAACAAGTTCTGCCAGAAATACCTGAAAAGACCTATAACTGCCTCTGAAATCCTACCTACGCTTTAGAAAGCGTGTTGATACTGCCACGTGTCAGGATAAGAGTGGAGGGGAGTGAAGTGAAGCGTGGGAATTGAAATTAAGCTAAATGCATGGGAATGGAACAATCAGCGGGAGAATATATTAAGTGGAATAATAATAAGTAGGAGGAGTAAGTGCATTAAAATATATCGCAATTGCAATCATAGAGTGGAGCAGAGTGAATACATTATCGAGGTGGAATTGCAATGCGATATATTGCAATCGCAAGATGGAGGGGTTATCACAAATCAGCGATCAGATCTTATGGCATATCGGGGACCGGAGGATTATCACATTTCACAATCGTAGGGGGAAACATGGATGGTTAGTAATATGATTTACGATATGCGATAAGTGAAGTGACGTGGCGGTAAGGTGGGTCTTGCTAATCACATTGGGGGTTTTTAGGAGCGGGCAACATAAAGTTGTAACAAAGTGGCGGAATTGAAATGCAATATATCACATTGGGGTATCGCAATCACAAGATTGAGTAGGCAACATGGATGGTTAGCAATAGGATTTGCAGTATGCAATAAGTGAAGTGACGTGGCAGGGAAATGGCTCCTAGTGTTATCGCAATCGAGAGTTTTTTGGAAGTGGCAACAGATGATAACAAATGGATTGTGAAATGGCGATTGGTAAGGTGGGTCCACAAAGCAATATGATAGTGTAGTATGATGTGGTAGTAGGCGGTTCCCATTGTTATCACAATCGGGGATTATAAGGAGGCCGGAGTAAGTGAATGCACCAAGAATTTTCTATTTGCGATGAAGTAGGTCCTATTAATGGTTTTAAAGAAGAAAAGAAATAAATAAATAAAGCGCCACAAAGGAGTTTTGAAGTGTTTAAACACTACAGGAGTGTAACAGAGGAACCCGACCGTGAGATAACAAAGCATAACATAATTTAATTTGGAGGGTTTAAAGTTGATTTAAATGGAATTTGAGCGCTGAAATTTGGATTTTGGTTTAAAAATGATAAAAAAAAGAATACATTTTAACCCTCTAGGACCTTCAACCATAGGTTAAGAGACAAGAGAGGATCAAAGACACAACTACAATAGTGACCAAAATTTGAAAAATTGCAGTGCTAACAGTGGCTCCAATTGGGGATGAAGTCCTCCCTGTGAGGCTTCAAGGACTATAGTTCCAGTGCCTTTTCCAACCCTTATTTATCCAACCAAAAATTATTCTCATTAACTCAAAAATACCAACATGCCTAGCCATTGGGTAATGGATTCATAAGCTAGATTTCAATCTTATACAACTTATTTCAACACGACTAAAATACGGAAATCAAAATGCAATCTAAAACTGAAAATAAATGCTTGAGTGGCGAGCTTATTCATCCTCCTACTTCTAATCAGCTAAAAACTTGTCTAATCAAGTATAACTTGATTTCAAATGCAACCATAAAATCATTTGACCTGTAGAGAGAAACTCTTGTATGCAACTGTTTGAAAAGACCCACAAGGGATATAATGTATGTAGTAAGAAACGAACTGGAAACTTGTACTTACTGCTATAAACCGTGTGTCATTTCAACTATTGTTATATTAGATACACATGCTAAAAATGAATCCATCCAATCAGCAACTGAATCATGAAACATATGAGGAATGTCTAGCTGATCCAAAAGACCAAGTTGTTGTTGTTTAAACTCTACTATGTCAATAAAATTGGGCTTCTCTTGTCCTCCTTGCAACAACTCATTAACTGCATATGTTGTATTACATTTAAAGGCAACAAAACCTTCTTTAAGTTGTTGATTACATTCTTGGACAATAGACTCGTTAGAGGCACTTAAACCAGCAAAACTAAATGGAAGCAATATATTAGGTTCCAAAGGAAGAACATCATGCTCATCAGATTCTTCATCCTAAGTAATAGGAAGAATTGGATATGTATGAATATGATTTGGATCCATACCTTTTTCAAACTCTTCATAAAAAATTTCCATAACACTTCTAGAATAATCTAGTTTATAATTCTGACATAACACTCAAATTCTTCACGGCAGTTATCAAGCAACAACTCAGATTAATATAGTCCTTTACAATAATGATGAAACATTTCATGAAATTCCCTTAAAGAAGAAATAATACCATCAGGTAAGGACCAGAACCATTTGTGCTCATCTACACCAAGGGAAAGCACAAATATTTTCATGAGGAAATCTTCATGAAACACATCCAGCAAGTGCATAAGTTCATGAAATGCAATCGGGTACTTAGTGGGATGTTCATCTGCATCTCCTCGAAACCTTAAAAGAGGATGTTGTCATTCATCTGTCGAAGGCACCGGATTAGGAAAACCATGAGTTGCTAAAAAATTTAAAGGAGCAAACCTTTGAGCTAAGATGGAAACAAAGGCTTTTGACATTTTGAAACTATGGAGCGGACACTGGATTCTTTGTCATGGAGTCGCCAGGTGAAATATCACAATCTTCTTCAAGTCGCTAATTCTTGTTCACCATCAAGAATTGATCATCAACAATAAAACAAAATACTCGGGGGAATACTTCATTTCAATACCTTCGTCTCCCAGCAGACACACCAAAATATGTTAGCGTTGGAATCAACGCTTGGATTGTGACAAGCGCCTGACCAGACACATCTTAAGCTCGAGGGTTTTTCTTATAATTTGATTTGAGTTTTTTGGAAATTGATTGAAACTCATGCACACTGAAATGGGTTTTGAGCAGATAATAATATCTCACGTATATGAGCGCACTGGTGCATGATGTGGTAGGAAGTTTGAGTTTGTATCCAGATGGTTAGAAGATTGGAAGACAAACAGTGGATATGTAAAACAGAAGCCCACTGCTAAGAGGAAAGGGTAACACAAATTCTAGATCTAAAATGTATAATGAAATAATTCTTTTAAAATACTTACAAGAATCTCACCTTACATTTTAAGAATCCCATTACAAGGAATGCTTCTGACTAACATGACCACATGAATCAAGAATGCTTGATGAATCAAGACTGACAAAAACCGATTAACATGCATGCTATATCAAAAGACTTATAAAAACATGAAACGGGATTTAATTCCACCTCAAGGAATGCTTATGAACAATATTCAACTCATACTAAATCAGGAAAGCTTGGAACAAGACTTACAAAAACATATCCATATGTCTTGTAGGTTCACAATTCTAATAAAAACATAAGATAGAACTTTTATGATAAATCTGGAAAGACAAATAAAGTATGTAAAAACAGAAGGGAAAACAATACACACACCATACAGTTTTTGAGTCCTCAAGAGTGCATCTGGATATATTATATACTCAATATACCACATAGTATGCCATGAAATAGACAACCCACGAACCCTTTTCTCCTTGCATTACACAGTATATATACAAAAAGGAGTTCTGTAAAAAGCCTCCATAAAAATTACAAATATGTTTCTGAGACTTTATTACAACCCTCTACATATATCAGAGCTTATCTAAAACATAAATAGAAAACTAAAATAGAAATGAAGACAAATCATGGCAGCATGGAGCTTGAGGTGGCTGATTTCTCCTCATTGCTTGAAAAAAAACTGCCTCCACAAAAAATGCAATCTACCAACTGAAAAGAACACCTGAACCCTTATCTATAAAAGTGTAGGAGCAGCTAACTGAAAGGAGTAACCAATTGGAAGATAACCACCTTTCAGGTGAGAAATACCTCTTGTTTTAATAGGTCTTCAATATTCAAATAACAATAAATACCTAACCAAGATAATATATCTATCTTCAAGCTCTGAGGAGGTGTTGTTATATTTGCTGATAGATATCAAAATATTTTAAAACAAGTGCTACTAGAAATTCCTGAAAAAATTGTAACTACCTTTGAAATCCTGCCTATGATTTTGAAAGTGTGTTGATACTGGCCACGTTTCAGGATCAGAGTGGAGGGGAGTGAAGTGAAGTGCCAGATGGAAAGTAAGCTAAAGGCATGGGAATGGAACAATAAGTGGGAGAAGCTATTAAGTGGAATAATAATAAGCGGGAGGAGTAAGTGCATTAAAATATATCGTAATCACAATCACAGAGTGGAGTAGAGTGAATACATTATCAGGGTGAAATTTCAATGTGATATATCGCAATCGCAAGATGGAGGGGTTATCACAAATCGGGGATCAAAGCTTATTGCATATCAGAGATCGGAGGATTATCGCATTTCGCAATTAGAGGATTTTCACATTTCGCAATCGGAGGGGACAACATGGATGGTTAGAAATAGGATTTGTGATATGCGATAAGAGAAGTGACGTGGCGGTAAGGTGGGTCCTACCAATCGCATCAGGGCTTTTTAGGAGCGGGAAACATAAAGTGGTAACAAAGTGGTGGAATTGCAATGCAATATATTACATCAGGATATTTCAATCGCAGGACGGAGTAGGCAACATGGATGGTTAGCAATAGGATTTGCGATATGCGATAAGCGAAGTGACTTGGCAGGGAAATGGGTCCTAGTGTTATCGCAACTGTGGGGTTTTTTGGAAGCAACAGCAGATGATAACAAAGGGATTGTGAAATGGCAATTGAGAAATAAGGTAAGGTGGGTCCACAAAACAATACGATAGTGCGATATGACGAGGCAGTAGGTGGGTCCCACTGTTATCGCAATCAGAGACTTAAGGAGGCAGGAGTAAGTGAATGCACCGAGAATTTTTTATTTGCAATGAAGTATGTCCTATTAATAATTTTAAAGTGCAAAAGCGATAAATAAATAAAGCGGCCCAAAGCATAACAAAGGAGTTTTGAAGTGTTTGAACACTACAAGAGCGTAACAAAGGAACTCGACAGTGAGATAACAAATCATAATATAATTGAATTTGGAGGGTTTAAAGTGGATTTAAATGGAATTTGAGCATTGCACTTTGGATTTTGGTTTAAAAATGATAAAAAAGCTAATACAATTTAACCCTCTAGGACCTTCAACCATAGGTTAAGAGGCAAGAGAGGATCAAAGACACATCTACAATAGTGACCAGACCTTGAAAAATTGCAGTGCTAACAAAATTCATGCTCTAGAATAGATCCATAGCCCAGGTCAAATTTTAGTGGAAACACTTCATCCCGGAGGAGGCAACTTGGGAACTAGAAGATGCTTTTAAAGAAGCATATTCATCCTTATTTTGAGACTAGGTTGAAGTATAGAGAAGACACTGAGACAATGCCAAAATCAAGTGGGGGAGGATGTGATATCCCATGACTTAGTTTTCATTTGTGAATATTGCATATGTCAAGTGTCTTGATGCTCAAACTTTAAGACTTAATTGGGATTTATTTATCAGTATTATAATATTGATGCTTATTTTATGTAAATACATATTGTTAATTTTTTAATAAAAAAATCTGCAAAATAATTTTGAAGCTGCAAATGGCTACAAAGAAACTATGGACTACAAGCTAGTGGATGGATTTAATTACCCTTGATGATGTAATAGATATGCATATAATCTAACGATTAGGTTATTTAATTATGGAAAATGGATTGATAAATAACTCTACTAAGAGGACAAGACGTTGTCTTTGGAAATTGGGGAGAGTGGAGCTCATTAATGAACAAGTAACTACCTACCACCTAATGGATAAGGATGAGGTAGTTACTAACTACCAACAGGATCTTAGAAAAATGATTTTAATTTTCCTAAATTGTGGTTAGACTCACACAGTGTTGAGCTGATGTGAGGAGGTATAGTGATGTAGGAGCATCCAACTAAAAAGCTACAGCTCGAACTGGCTACTTTCTGTTGGGCAGAAATAAATTTTTATTTAGTATTTTGTTTTAAAAAGTTAAAATTAGACTAACACAGCTATTGTAATTTCAGTTAAGGAATAATTAGGTTAAATTAGTTAAGCAGTAAGATTAGTTTTGATAAAAAGTTCTGAAACTGAATGGCAGTTTCTCAACTACATGGGGGATTCGGGAAAGGTATAAACCAACCCAAAACCCACCAAAAGAGGGTCTGCCATCCGCAGGGAGAAGAAGTGTTAGAAGAGTTAATCCGTCTGTGTTTGAACAAAAGACATTGTCAAATTTCTCTTTCAAAATAAAATTTATTTTTCTGCATTTTGAGGTTAATCTGAATATTAAATTGTGTCGAGATTTTTCTTGTGACAAGTAAAATAAATTATAGAATCCAGAATTTCAAGCAGGACTAAGCCACACAAGAACAATACATTGGAAACAAAGATTACAGGTATATTTTAAAAGTATTGATAACAGATTTCCTATTCATTTTTCATTCTTAAAAATCTGCAAATATAAGTCAAAATTGGACAGTAACATTGGAACGACATAAGCTAATTTCAAACAGTGTTGAAGACCGAACCCAGTAAGGGTTTTATAAGATATACATTTGCTAGGGTTTATACCCTGCTCCCAAACTGTAAGTATACCAAAATCACGGCAAAGGTACCGGCTAACTATTACGAAGTAAGCCACCAAGGAAAAATAGATGAACAAATCTACTCGACAGCAAAAAGCCTCGAAACTCTCTTGGGGGTTTTCTAATCCTAAATTAAAAAAATCACAGGCATACAAAGGAAAGGTCCTACCCTGTTGCATAGAGGAGACTTGGACCACGACGGCAGCAGGAGGCCACGTTAGGTTCGACACCTACATTCCACAAGCGAATACACAATAGTTTAGAGTGCGAATATTTCATTGAAGCAAAGGAAATTGAAAAAGGGATAGAGAAGAACATTATTAGGTAGCTTAATTGAAGCAAAAAATCCCAATGAACTAGGGACGACGAAACAAGGCAAATCTGGATAGAAATCCATTACAGTGAAGTCGAGGAGGCCGTCACGTGCTAATAAGGCACCTGAAGATTAGTAAGGTGAAAATGAAGAACCAATAATGAGAACCAGAATGTGTATTTGCCTTGTGAAAGAGAAGTCGAGCCATACAGGAGTGAAATTAGCACCTGTTGAATTCATAGTAAACAAGTTTCAAATCCATGGATGAATTTCTGAAAGCAGCAGACAAAGACAGAAGACTAATGAAAAAAAAGAGAGGATAAATTTCATTGTTACCGAGCAGACCACATTTTCTTTATGAGGACGGACGCTCCACAAAGGAGGAACCAGGTCGACGCATATAGTTGAACATTTAGTAGATTTACAAGTGGCCACAAGGTCGAGACCCTAATACACACACTCAAACATTTCGCAGAATTGCAGGCGGCTGTAGGGTCAAAACCCTTACTCAAATTTCTCTCTCAAACCCCTATGATGAAATGACGAAATGATAATCAAACCCTAAGTTCAAATGTGTTTAAACGTGGAGGCTTAAACACGGTTTTGGACCCATGACCGTATGGTGTCAAGAAAATTGTGAAAGGGCGGACTTAAAACATTTTTATTTTAAAATAAAATTTGTGCTAGTAAGGGGTTGTTAAAGTTTTAAATTAACACTTAAATTGTCATCCTCGTGTCCCCACCAATTGTGGTATCATATCAGTTTTCCTTCCTAAGTGAAAATGGAAGTAGGAAGAATATTTCGGGGAAGAGCTACAAGGGGAGCAATAGATGAAGGACTGCGAGAAAAAATTAGAATTCTATCAGCACGTTTGGCAGCAGTGGAAGTAGGAATACGTATGGATCCTAAAGGTGGAGATGACAGTGAAGGTGAAACAATAGCGCTGACAGATGGGTCAGAGGACGAGACACCAAAGATAAAACTGTTGAAATTAGTTTTGATGGCTAGCAGCAAACCAAGACCAGAACTTTCTAATTATGATGGAAGCTTGTCCACAGAAGCATTGTTGGACTATATAAGTGAGTTAGACAGATACTTCTAGTGTGAGGAAGTTAGTGAGGATAGGAAAATCAGGTTTTATGTTACCAAGTTGAAAGGACATGCAACACTATGGTGGGACAGTATGCAGGCACAAAGGAGGGGATTGAACAATCCCTTGATCAAGAGATGGGACAGGATGATTCCGAAGATGAAAAGAAAATTTCTACCTAAATACTACCAAATTTCCCTTTACAAACAGGTGCAGAATCTGAGACAGAGAATGATTACTATAAAAGAGTACACAGAAGAGTTCTATAAAGTGAACTTGAGGGTTGCGTATGCTGAAGATACCCTTAGAAGACAACAAGATTTGTGAATGATCTATGGATGGAAGTCCTAGATGAGATCAACATTCTTTCCCCTAAAACTATAGAGGAGGCATATCAATGTGATTTGAAGGTGGAATAAAATATTACCAGGAATCAGAATGCAAAGAGAGGATGTGGTTCTAGCAGAGGAAGAGGACAATCCTTTGGCAGAGGTAAAACTACCAATAGTAGTGAAGAAGGTAGCAGTTCAAAAACTCTAGGACAGACTGAGAGAGAAGGTAGCACCAGAGGTGGAAGGCCATACCGACGTGGAAGAGGTAATGGCAAAGGTAGAGAAAATTCCTACCAGTGTTACTAGTGTCACAAATGGGGGCACAGGTCTTTTGAATGTCCTGAAGGTGAGGAGACTGGACAGCAGGGAGCATATGTTGTTCAACCTGACGTAGCAGAGGCACTACCATAGGAGGTGGAGAAACAGGTGAGGCCTTAGTGTTGAACAAGGTTTTGTTGAAACCAACTAAGGAAGTGACTGACATGATGCAGCGGAAAGCATTATTCCAGATGGTGTGCAAGTCGCATGGAAAATGTTGTAAACTAATTATAGGTAGTGGGAGTACTGATAACCTGGTAGCCACTGAGATGGTGGAAAAATTGGGCTTGTAGAAGTTGAAGCACTCGACTCCATACAAGGTGTCTTGGCTGCAAAAAGGGCACCAACTACTTGTTGATGAGCAGTGTGAGGTGGAGTTTCATATCATCAAATACAAGGAAAAGGTGACTTGCGATGTTATGCCTATGGACGCGTGCCATATTCTACTAAGCAGACCATGGAAATATGACATAAATGTTGTCCATGACGGGGAGAAGAATTGTTACAAGTTTTTGAAGGATGGGATAAAGCATACGTTTGTTCCCATGAAGGAGGAAAATGCTGCAGAAAACAGCGGAACTAAAACACTACTGATAAGCCAAAAGGATTTTCTTCGACAGATTAGGGAAAATGAAGTAAACTATGAAGTTGTACGAAGACCAAGGGTAGTATTGTTGCATACCGAAATTACCGATTTTCCTGTGGAGATACAAGACATGTTACAGGAATTCAGTGACATTGTGGTAGATGACCTACCAGATAAATTTCCACCAAAGCAGAGCATTTGTCACCACATTGATTTCATTCCGGGAGCCAGTTTTCCGAATAAAGCTGCTTACCGAATGAGTCCAAAGGATAATGAGGAGATCAGAAAATAAGTACAAGAGTTGTTGTACAAAGGGTTGATTTGGGAAATTCTGAGTGTTATTCCAACTGTTTTAGCTCCCAAGAAAGGAGGCAAATGGCGGATGTGCACCGATTCCAGGGTGATAAATAAGATCACCATCAGGTACAGGTTTCCTTTACCTCATATGGATGATATGATGGATTGTATGAGTGGAGCAGCATACTTTTCAAAAATAGATTTGAAAAGCAGTTATCACTAGATCGGGATTAGAGAAGGTGACGAGTGGAAAACAGCTTTCAAGACCAATGAAGACTTGTATGAATGGTTGGTCATGCTATTTGGACTGAGCAATGCTCCCAATACGTTCATGCATTTGATGAATGAGATGTTAAAACAATTCATTGGAAAATTCGTGATTATATATCTGGATGATATACTCATTTTCAGCAAAACCAAGGAGGAACATTTTCGGCATGTCAGGTATGTGCTGGAAAAATTGCAGCAAAATAAATTGCTAATAAATCTTAAAAAATATTCTTTTTTCAAGAAAAAATTGATTTATTTAGGATTTTTAATTTCTGAAAATGAATTGAAGATGGACCCTGAAAAGATTGCAACCATAGTACGTTGGCCATCTCCCAAAATTCTATTTGAGGTACGAAGCTTTCATGGACTGCCAAGTTTTTATCGGAAGTTTATTAAGAATTTTAGTGGTATTTGTGCACCTATGGTAGATACCATTAAGAAGGAAAATCAACCTTTTCATTGGACAGAATCAGCTGAAAGGAGTTTTCAGCTTTTGCATTAGGGGAATTTTGAGGTCTACAGTGGGCCTCCTAAGGAAAATGTACAATCAAAATTCACTTTATGAGAACCAATCACATTTTATGGGATGACATCATCCATAATGGTTGAGGTGGCAATGCTTGGGTTAAAGGTACTTGTCATATTCTCAATGGTGGATAAAAACTCATGGTTAACCACGATAGTGCTCTAAGTACTTTTAAAGTCATAAAGTAAAGTACTCATAATAAATGTCATTTCACACTTTTTGAATAAAATATTATTATTGTCATTTCATATTTTTTGAAAGAAACAATGCATATCCCTATACAATCTTCATGTCTTTACACACTTTTGAATAAATATTATATTTGTATATTTTCTTATATTTATTTTTAAATTATATATTCATCCTATTTTATTTAATATTACAATTTTAAATTAATTATAAGTTAATATCTTTACATATATATTATACATATGAAATAAAAATAAATAAAAATGTAACTTGTAATTTCAGGATAAATTAAATCTATAAATATTATTATTATAATATTAATAACAATACAAAAATATTAAAATTAAAGAAAAAAAACATTTTAGTTTTGTATGATGAAAAACATTATATTAGTTTTGTATGTTGAAAAAAGCTATATTAGGTTCAACATAGTTTGGGGCAAAAAAAATCCAAATTTAAATATATATAAATCTTATATTATACTTATAAATATAAATTAAATCTACTTCAATACTTTTTTTTCTTTAATTTTAAATATAACTCAATTCACTTTATTATGATTATATTAATATTATATATAATATTATGAAAAATAATCTAAATGATATAGATATATATTATATACCTTTTTATATTATAGATTATTTTTATATTATAAATCAAATCAATTTAAAATGTAATGTAAAATTCATACATAGAATAGTATATTACATTTATTATATCATATTATATTGTTTTTATATAGTACATTAATTACATGTTATTATACAATTTAAATAATACAAATTTTCATTAATAACATATTATGTAATTAAGAATTTTTGAATTTATATTTATATTTTATTTTATGTTATTTAAGTATAAAGGACAAATGCATTAGTTTTTCAATGATAATGACTTTTTCTTAAAAATCTCATTCTTATTTATAGTCACATCAATACAATTTTTTTATTATTTTTATTTTGGTACAACTTTTGAATTTAATTTAACTATGATTACATGGATTGTGGTGCAAAAAGTGAATTGCAAATTCATAAATATTATTTTATTGGTTTAGCTATTATTTTATTATTTCCTTAAGAGGCTCATTTTAGACCTCAAAATTCCCCCAATGAAGAATAAGGTCACTGAAAAACCAGTTCTAAAACTACAAGACTTCAACAAACTTTTCCAAGTTCATTGTGATGCCAGTGGGATATCCATTGGTGCAGTTCTCAGCCAAGAAGATAAGCCAATAACATACTTCAGCAAGAAGTTAAATGAGAGCAGGAAAAAGTATACATCATATGAAAAGGAGTTTTATGCAGTGGTCTAAGCGTTGAAGCATTGGAGACATTATTTGTTGGCTAATGAATTTGTCTTGTTTTCAGACAATTCTGCACTGCAGTGTATTATGCAGTAGCACAAGTTAAACCATAAGCATGCGAAATGGGTAGAGTACTTACAGAGTTTTACATTTGTTTTAAATCACATTAGCGGTCAGGCCAACAAGGAGGTAGATGCGTTAAGCAGAAAAAGTTTAATATTTCAAGAAAGCACAGTACAAGTGTTGGGATTTGAGCATCTTAAGGACTTGTACGAGATGGATGCAGACTTTAAGGAAGCTTATGAAGCTTTCCAAAATCCATTGTTGAGAGACAATAGCCCATGGTTGGACTATAACATGCAGGAGGGGTTGTTTTTCAAGGGAGGACAGTTGTGTGTTCCGGAGAGTTCCATGGGGGAGACTTGATTAAGGAAAAGAACAATGGAGGTTTGGCCAGACACTTTGGCATAGATAAGACTTTGGATCAGTTGAGCCACTTCTATTTTTGGTCGAGAATGAGAAGAGATATGCAGAGGTTTTTCACCAGGTACAAGATTCGTCAGCATGCAAAGGGACGCAGCCAAAATGTAGGGATGTATACACCCTTACCCATTCCAAACAGACCTTGGGACTCATTCAGTTTGGACTTTGTCTTAGGTCTACCAAGGACACAGAGGGGTTACAATTTCATCATGGTGGTGGTGGATCATTTCACCAAAATGGCGCATTTCATTCCATGCAGGAAGACAAGTGATGCCACACATGTAGCACACTTTTTCTTTTCAAAGATAGTCAGATTACATGGCTTGCCGAAATCTATCATCTCGGACAGGGATGTGAAGTTCACAGGACATTTCTGGCGAAAATTGTGGAAGAATTTAGACACAAAACTAAACTTCATTTCAGCTTATCACCCATAGTTAGATGGGCAAATTGAAGTTGTAAATAGGAGTCTGGGAAATTTGCTAAGGAGTCTGGTTGGTGAAAATTCCAGGCAGTGGGATCGTGTGCTTACACAGGCGAAATTTACCTACAATAACTCACCCAATAGAAGCACGGGTAGAAGCCCTTTCCAAATCCTATGTGGAATGCCCCCACGCGGAATATTTGAATTGCGGGATTTGGGTCAATTGGAGCGCAGGAGTGCTGATGGGGAAGATTTCGCAAATGCAATCAACGATCTCCATGAGCAGGTCAAACAGAAGTTACAAGACATCGACCAAAAATACAAACAGAAAGCAGATTTGAAAATACGGGAGGTACAGTTCGAGGTAGGAGAACTGGTATTACCACACTTACGCAAGGAGAGGTTTCCTAAAGGGGAGTACAACAAAATGAAGATGAAAAAAATCGAGCCCTGCAAAATCCTTCGGAAGTTTTCTGCAAAAGCTTACGAGTTACAGTTACCTCCGGGTTTAGGAATCTCACCCATTTTTAATGTTGTAGATCTGTACCCATACGTTGTTTTTGATGTGGAAGACATCTTGGAAAGACGAACGTGGGATACCCAGGATGAGGAGGAACCATGGATTAAGCAGATGCCTTTGGCACAGCCTTTAGAGATTGAACAGATTTTGGACACGTAGGTAGCCAGGAAGACACGAAGAAAAGAATAATTGCAGTACCTGGTAAAGTGGAAGAACCGCCCTATTGAGGATTGTTCTTGGTTGCACGTTGAACAAATTCAAAGCATCAGGTACTCTATTGAAGAGCTCATGGATAGGAGCCATGAGTTTAATTTACCTCATGAGCCTGATGCAGGAGCATCCAACTGAAAAGCTAGAGCTGGAACTAGCTACTTTCCATTGGGCAGAAATAAATTTCTATTTAGTCTTTTTGTTTTAAAAAATTAAAATTAGACTAGCACAGCTATTGTAATTTCAGTTAAGGAATAATTAGGTTAAATTAGTTAAGCAGTAATATTAGTTTTGATAAATAGTTCTGAAACTTAATGGTAGTTTCTCAACTACATGGGGGATTCAGAAAGGTATAAAACCAACCCAAAACCCACCAAAAGAGGGTCTACCATCCGTAGGGAGAAGAAGTGTTAGAAGAGTTAATTTGTGTGTGTTTGAACAAAATACATTGTCAAATTTCTCTTTCAAAATAAAAGTTATTTTTCTGCATTTTGAGGTTAATCTTAATATTAAAATGTGCTGAGAGTAAAATAAATTACAGAATCCAGAAGTTCAAGCAGGACAAAGCCGAACTGAGCCACACAAGAACAATACATTGGAAACAGAGATTACAGGTGTATTTTAAAAGATTTAATAACAGATTTCCTATTCATTTTTCATTCTCAAAAATCTGCAAATATAAGTCAAAATTGGACAGTAACATTGGAACGACATAAGATAATTTCAAACAGTGCTGAAGACTGAACCCAGTAAGGTTTTTATAAGATATATATTGGCTAGGTTATATACCTTGCTCCCAAATTGTAAGCATACCAAAATCACGGCAAAGGTACTGGCTGACTGTTACGAAGTAAGCCACCAAGGAAAAATTGAAGAACAAAGCTACTTGACAGCAAAAAGCCTCGAAACCCTCTTGGGGGTTTGCTAATCCTAAATACAAAAAATCACAGGCATACAAAGGAAAGGTCCTACCCTGTTGCAAAGGGGAGTCTTAGACCATGACGATAGCAAGAGGCCACGTCAAGTTCGACACCTGCATTCCACAAGCGAATACATAGAAGTTTATAGTGGGAATATTTAATTGAAGTAAAGGAAACCGAACAAGGGACAGAGAAGAACATTATTTGGTATCTTACCTGAAGCAGCAAACCCCAACAAATCAGGGACGAAGGAACAAGGAAATTATGGACAGAAATCCATTACAGTGAAGTCGAGGAGGCTGTCACCTACTAACAAGGCACATGAAGGTTAGTAAGGCGAAAATGAAGAACCAATAATGAGAACCAGATCGTGAAGTTACCTTGTGAAAAAGAAGTTGAGCCGTCCAGGAGTGAAATTAGCACCTGTTAAATGCACGGCAAACAAGTTTCAACGCCACAAACGAATTTCTGAAAGCAGCGGACAGAGATAGAAGACTGACGAAAAAAAAGAAGGAGAAATTTCACTGTTACCGAGCAGACCACATTTTCTCTGTGAGGACAAAAGCTCCACTAAGGAGGAACCAGGTCAACGCATACAGTTAAACATTTAGTAGAGTTGCAGGCGGCCACAAGGTTGAAACCCAAATACACAAACTCAAACATTTCGTAAAATTGCAGGCGGTTGTAGGGTTGAAACCCTTACTCAGCTTTCACTCTCAAACCCTTGTGAAGAAATGATGAAATGATAATCAAACCCTAAGGTCAAATGTGTTTAAACATGGAGGCTTAAACCGCGGTTTTGGACCCGTGATTGTATGGTGTCAAGAAAATTGTGAAAGGGCGGATTTAAAACATTTTTATTTTAAACTAAAATTTGTGCTAGTAAGGGGTTGTTAAGGTTTTAAACCAACGCTTCAATTTTCATCCTCGTGTCCCCACCATATAGTGGACGAAAAGAGAAAAAAAATATTTTTTACTAGCTTGTAGTGTATTGAAGCTCAGAGGGACTCACCCAAAGGGAGAGTCAAGGTTGGAATGATTGTTGCAGATCCATAATTATTTTCTAGGAAAATAAATTATCAAGTCGATATATTTAAGAATTTGGTTCTTATTTTATGCTAAGTATTTTAATTATTGAACATATGTGAAGTAGTGTAGTGTTATTAAAGTGAGGAAGTTTTCTGGAAGTATATTCATATAAATGAAAAAGAAAATAGAAGTAGATTTTGAAGTAATTTCCATATACACAGTGTAGTATAAAACCTATTGTAAACAACTAAATGGAATGCGTTTTTTTCTTTACTTTAACAGTGCAATTCCTAGAAAAGCATTTATTGTTTAAATGCCTTAACAAAATTTTTAATTTGGAAGTTTCAAGATACATGCAAATAGAAAAGATTAAGATAGAAAATTATTTATGGAAATAAAGTTTAAATATAGGTGCTCAGGGTACACCAGTAGTGACCCTTCTGTGTATAATATTCTAGTGAAAAGAAAATTATAATTACATTGTTAAAAAAATACAATGATGAAGCCATTTTGGCTTCGTAATTTTATAAAAAAAAAATTATGGAATTTAGAGCCATGTTTATGTGGCAAACAATTTAACTATGAAAATATAGAACATACACCATTAAAATTTATGAACAATAAAGAAAAAGAAATATACTTTTTATAAACTAAGGGATCAAACCCTTTAATTCGTAAAAACAAAACTACATTAAGTTATGGTATTTATAAAGATGGTAATTATTAACAAGGATGGTAAAAAGACCATTGTTACAAATTAAGTAGAATATTCCATGGATTAAAAGGCTTCCAACCTTAGGCAAGTTCAAAGAAATTACAAACAAGAGATATTTCCTAAAATAGTACTTAGGATGAAAGCTCCAAACAACTTTCAAGATAAACAAATTCAGAATTTTGGTGACTCGGTCTTCAATGAGAGATTCACATGAGAAAATAAGGAGATTCGGGATTTCAAGAGGATCCAACCTGTAAGGTGGAATCTGAACTCATTAGGGTCTGGAAAGTTGTGTTGAAGAAGAGTTAAGAGATGCATTTGATACACCAATCAAATACTATACCTGAAATTTCTGAAAGAGAAAAATTATGTGTTGTGAGTCAACAATGAGTTGAAAAGTTAAAGGAAAAGCCATATAATGTTTTGGAAATAATTACAACCGAGAAACAAAACCCATTAAAAAAACTCATATTCATCGCCTATAAACATAAATAAACTTTGTTAAAATAGTTGTATAGAAAAGAAAAATTATTATTCAATCAAGTAGGGTAAAAACCCTAGATGTCAAATAAATTTTATAAAATGTTTACATGGCATAGCTAGTCCCTCAGAAGCCATGATTAAAAAAATTAAAAAACTATAAGTGGTCAGGGCATGGCTTGTCTATAAGTGGTCGTGGTTAAAAATTAAATCAATATTCAAATGAAAACTAAACTACACAATACCAACCTATCTAGGGTCTCAATAGCTAAAACTCTAACATGTAAATTAACCCAAGAAATAGCAATGGGCATACGAAATAAGGGCTTGTTAGGGTTTCAAACCCCTAAACACCAATTTCGTAATCGACTAACAAATGGGAAAAAGAAAATGAAAGTAAGAAAACTAATTAGGGTTTCATTTTGTTCACAAGAAGGCTATAAGTTAACTTCTGGAAACAAAGTGACAACCAAGAGTGAACTTTTTCCAAGGAAAGGCTGAGAATTTCAGTACAATTCTGCCACAAACTCGCAAACAAAATATTGAAAGAGTTAAATATAAACCCTAGTTGATTACCGACCAAAAGAGCAACATATTTAAGACAAATGAAAGATAGAAATTTACCTAGAGAAATAAAAGGAAAGAGCAATCACAATTGCATTAATATTAAAAGAGCCATAAGCAAACCACCAAAGTAATCTTGACACTGAGGTCGAGAAGAGTTTCATGTCCATAAGGAAAAACGACTTATGAAACTTGAAACCCAAGAAGGATAAATGAACGATTAAATTAATAGCTTAAGAAAAATGATTATTATTTTGGTTTCATAGTTGAGCAAGATTGAGACTTTTCGAAATCCACTACCCAACTGGATTTTTTGATGGGGCATCTCAACAGTCCAAGTGTGGTTGTGGGGCTTGGTTGATGATTTCTCCCACATGCTACTACAAAATTCACTAGCGTAGACGTATGGGGACAAATATGAGAGCAGAAATTTTGGCTTTATGAGCACTGACGTGGTTCACAAATAAGCTTTATCTGGACAAAATTTGGATTTTTGGATACTCACAGGTTCTCATAGAACACCTAAACAAGGGCACCTCTCTCAATCCTGGGTACCTCAATGCATGGATGGAAAAAATAAAATAAATCAGATCAACTTTCTCCACCATCATTTTCAAGCATATATTCATAGAAAAAACACATAGGCAGATAGACTTTCCAAAAAAGGCCTACAGGGAAATTTTGGGGAGATGCACTACGAGCTTACTGACTCTACAGGGACTGGAGCCAGAGGTTTGAAGACTTGTCTTTTTTACACTGGCTGGATGGAGAAAGTTTTCTATAGACAGGGAAGACTGATATAGGATGAAAAATGATGTTGAACAAGATATAGAATTATGCAAATGTTAACATGTTTTTTTTTGTAATAAAATGTCAAACACAACAAAATCTAGCCTCTCCATTTTTTTCTTATACTGAAAAGTAGATATGTTTGTTTATATAAATACTGAAAAGACACAATCTAGTATAATTGGGTAATTTCCATATAATAGAAGTAGTAATTACACTGGTACATCAATATAAACCAGACGTTTTTTTTCCACTTAAAAAAGAGGATCTATTCGAAAGTCCAATGAAACAATGACCA
The DNA here is from genome assembly GCA_034641835.2 of Pinus albicaulis. Classification (NCBI taxonomy): domain Eukaryota; kingdom Viridiplantae; phylum Streptophyta; class Pinopsida; order Pinales; family Pinaceae; genus Pinus; species Pinus albicaulis. The sequence goes on along the minus strand of CM076572.1, from coordinate 798,943,223 downwards.
AGAAAATTGGTGAATAGGAAGGTCATTATGACCATAACAAAACCCTAAAAAGAAAACATCATTGATTAAAACAAAGACGATTTTGTGTGTTGATTTAAGTTTCACATAATTCCACGTCGGGGCATGTGAATGTAAGTGGAACCATCCTCGTGGCCTAACAGAATCGTTCCATGTATACAAGGGAAACCATGTTATGGGTTTCTTTACTTTCCATCTCGAGCGTCGAGTAAGGCTAATTATATAGATATCCTTAAACCATGAACCAATGTTATAATATATAACACATAAAAATTAAATATGGTGTGCGATATACATGTTTCATATGCCGCGAGTAGCATTTATAAGGTGTTAACGAGGTTCCTGATGTGGTGATGGGTTTTGACTTAAGTATTTGAAAGCGTATAAGCCCATGGCTATGGATATCTTGACATGAAAAGATCCAGTTGTCTAGTAAGATAGAAGCAATATTTTTTAAAATTGAACCTTAGGATAAAAGGTAAAGGAGAAGGGGTAAAAACCCCGTAATGTTTCATTATGACTACACTTATCTTGTTATCGCTGTGGGAACTGCCTTGAAAATGTATATATGTTGTAATAGTTTTCATATTAATTCTAATAAAGAATATAAAGAATATAAAGAATACACTTACATTCATAATGAAGATATGGATTATGGCGGATTAGAAGACTTTATAATGATCTTGGTAATAACAATATTTTAGCATGTCATTAGTCTTAACATTAAATGAAAAGCATAATGGGAAATGATATGGGAAAACATAAGTAAATAGAGTGAGAAAACTTGAAAGTTTAATTTAAATTCAATTAATGTAAAAGAAATAGTGGATAGTGATGAAGACTATATCAAAGTATTAGAATATAGGCAAAGAAGAATAACATACATATATATATATATATATCATAGGTATGCTATAGTGAAGTTATTTATAGAAATGAAAATGACCCAAATAAAAGTGAAATTGAGTAGGTAAATGGAAAATTGACAAAGGAGAGTGAAACTATGGATTATGTGGGAGAATTGAGCCTATAGGAAAGACAAATTCAGCAAATCCTAGCAAGAATTAAACAAAATTAGAAACTCCTACAAAGCAATGGCTCTGAGATGACAATCATCAATCTCTAGGCTTGGAAATGCATTCTACAGTTGTAATAATAGAGTGGTTAAACAATAGTAAACAAGGAAAACTAATAATGCAATAGATACACAAGTTTGGTTATATATCCCCCTCCTTTATATTCTCACTATCCACTAGCAATGTTTAAAACAACTCTAAAACTTGAGTACATAAAACACAATCAGCTAAAAACCTTAGAACAATTCAAGACACAATGAACACCACATTTACCCTAAAAACCCAAATGGGAAAACCAACTTCAAATGGATTCGCAACCTATTTTGACAATCTCTAGTTACAATGCTTTCATGGCACCCTTTGAGAATGAAAATTCAAAAATATATAAGACGAGATTAGGTAATAGGAAAGACAAAAAAATCAAAAATATATGGCGAGAGCTTAGGTAATGGAAAGGCCAAGAAACACAACCTTTCATTTCTAATTCCTTAGCTACTTCTCTCCTTTATTGTTCCTTTATTGTTTTTCATTTCATTGAATTCAGTTTTTTTCTCTTCTCTTGTCTTATTCACTTTTACATTAGAATTGTTTTTCATAGCTTACCTAACCTTATTTAATTTTCAAATTAATTTACACGCACTATGTCTTATAACCATTTGTTTGTTTGGAAACAATCTCACATCAAAAGCACAACCAACAAAACCTACTATAAAGAAATCCAATTAAGACAATTATAATGATAGCTTGACCTATTTAAAGGAGGTACACCACATTATGGATCAACCCTCATGAGTTAATTTCTCTTTCCCCTCTCAAAATTAGAAATTAACCTCCCATGACCACACCATACATGGTGCCCTTAGAAACCACCCATGGAATAAGAATAGAAAGATTCCTCAATATTGGTCTCTCTTGTAAATAGTCTATGTGAAGGTCCTACCTATAAAAAAAGGAGAGTGCATCTCCCGAACAATACTCCTTACCAATTGGTATTACCAATGTTCACAAAAAAATCCACTCCACATAGAGTGGCTCTTATTTGATTTGATTTGATGTATGCACATTAAAAAAAAACATTATTCTATAGGGAAAAACATCCATGAAAAGGTTGTGGAGTGAATTGGCCTAACCTTGGCGTTTTTCGAGGAGTGGATATAAATCCACTGAAGCTTTTTTTTTCCACCCAATAGCATGCATGCATGGACTTATTAAAATTCTCTAAAAGCAATATTTTTGAAATATCTTATATTATATAGTTATTTTGAAGCATTAATAAATTATATTTTTTAAAATAAAATTATTATTAACTTTCACTTAAAACTCTAATTAGATTTATATAATATTATTTAAATTATTTATGATACACACATAAAAAAAAGTTTGGAATTATTATAAACATGTTTAAATTTATTATAATTAACAATTAAATCATTTTCACTTAAAAATAAAATTAGATTGAGATAATATTATTTAAATTATTTATGATTTGTAAATATAAAAAAGGTTTGGAATTATTATAAAGATGTTTAAATTTATTATAATTAACAATTAAATCATTATAAATTTGTTTTAAAATTTTGATTTTGAAAAAATTAATATTAATAATAAAGATAGTTAATTAATAATTATATTTATAAAATTTCTATTATAAATGTAAATTATTGACTTTATATAATAATGTGTAAAATTCATATTGGAAAACCCTATATAATAATATGTGTAAAATTCATATTAGAAAATTGATTTAGAAATAATGATGTTAATAATAGATACTGTAAATTAATCATTATAATATAAATTAATAACTATATATCTTATTGGGCACATGTACATTATTGATCTTATATAATAATATGTGTAAAATTCATATTAGAAAATGATTTATAAAGAATGGTGTTAATTACGTTGTAAAGGGTCACTATTTAAAAACAACTTACCTAAACTGCCACGTGTATTATTATGTATCATTGATTTTGATGTTAAACAATTGAAATCATTTCTACCTTAGGATTAAATATTGTTATTATTAATTAGTTACAAAACAAAACCATTTTAGAAAAAAAATTCATAAAAAAGTAAGTAGACTACCATACTGCACCAAAGCCGACAATGCAAATTTTGAAACTGCCCCGCCTGGTACCTCTGGTTCCTCTGGTACTTCTATTTCTCTATGAAATTTATTAAATTGCTGGTATGTTTTGGAATTGATTCATGCATTTGAATTGCTATGTGTAGAGCATTGTTAAACTTCGTAACGACTCTGTAGACTACGGGACTGGCCTTCGAAGGGTCGGCGACTATGGTTTACGGATCACTCGTTGTTAGTTTTTCTGGTGGGACTCTCCATGGTTGAGATCTGCTCTTCGTATCCAACCTTAGAGGGTCTGTATTACTGAAGCGCTAAATTGTGCGGTACAGAATGGGGACCCTTCGCTTCATAGATGACTGGCTGGCGAGTTCTTGAAGCCGTGACATGTAGTCTATTACTTTTTTACCCCAGAATAAAGTTTGATATAGATCCAAAATTCTAAGTGAAGATTTCATGCTTACTTTCAAGCTTTTAGTAATTTCTCTCTAAAATTTATCAAATTGCTGGTATGTTTTGGAATTTATTCATGCGTTTGAATTGCTATGTGTAGAGTAATGAAATATACCAAATCATTAATCCTTTCTCTTTCGACTTAATGATGATATAGGTGACTCTACTATTCAAATGCGTTGTTCATTTCTCCATTTTCTGGTATTGATGTAGTCCCTTTCGTTCTTCTCCGAGCTTTGGTGCTTCTTTTTCTGGTTTTGATGTTGCATTAGTCGACTTTTTCTCAGTCTTACAGAGGTTAGTGAGATGGTGTCCACTGTTGCATGTTTAATTGTGTTTCTTATGCTTATATTTTTAAGCAATTCCTCGTCCGAGTATTTACTAATATTTTTTTTGCATTTATTTTACAGGTTTCTCTTGCACCCTATGCTAGTTTGGTTCCTCCCTGAATCTCCTACATGGCTGCTATAGCTACCATCTCGACCTTGTTCCAGGTAAGTTGATAAACCCTCACCAGTTTCTTGATAGTTTCTTCTTTTTCTTTGTTTTCTTATGTAACTTGGTGAGAATAAATAAATAAATAAATAAAACCAAAACACAGAGCTTGACATGCGGTTTGCGGTTTCATTAATTATAAGGGGTTTTCTAAGAATTTTAGGCAGAATGAATTGGTGAATAATTTGTTTTCACAATTTCTTTTATTAGAAAGTTTTAACATACAATATAATTTGTAATTTAATGATTGGTAGTATTTAATTTGTAATATTTATAAAATAATTTTGTAGTTTGATGATTTGTAGTATTTAGTTTGTAACATTTATAAAATAATTGTATTGAGTGTAATAATTTCCATAAATCTTTAGCAAGTTACCTTTTTTCTACCAATTTTATATTTCAGTTAAAAAAAACAATAAAAAAACAATTATGATTATATGAATTTCAGAACTTAAAAATAGGGATAGCTGCATGCAGATGGCCAATACAATAACGTGGCGCTAATAACAACAGAGGCTTTCTTTTTCAACCTATAAATTCATGCTACAATTTTTTTTATTTTTTTTATTTTTTTTTGTGACATTTCTTCTTTTTCTTTGTTTTTCTTATGTAACATATTGAGAATTAAAAAAAACATAGAGCTGGATATGCCGTTTCATGAATTATAAGGGGTTTTCTAAGAATTTTAAGCAAAATGAATTATGGTTTGTTACTTGGAAGATTAGAGTAACAATATATAAATAAGTTTGAGATTATAAAAAGGAGTTGAAGTGCTTTATAATACTTATCTAAGTAATCGAATTTTAAACTCTATAGAATTGGTCAATAAAACATGGTAGAAATTATTCACAACATAATTTAGCCTACACTTGCTTTTTAGAAACAAAAACATTAAAACAAACAATGCAATTAATTGACAAACAACATAATTAATTGTTGGGAGACTTGTTAGAAACAAAAAAAGTAAAACAAACAACATAATTATTGTTGGGATAATCCACCTACATGAAGGTGGGGGCTTGCTTGTCTTTTTGATGATTTTGAATTGGAAGTTTGATAGTTCCTTGGCTACGAGTAAAACTTTACTATCCTCTTTTTTTATTTACAATCCACTTTTTTAATTTGAGTTTTAAACTCTATAGAATTGGTAAATAGAACATAGTAGAAATTATTCACAACATAATTTAGCCTACACTTGCTTATTAGAAACAAAAAAAAATCAAAACAAATAACACAATTAATTGACAAACAATATAATTAATTGTTGGGAGAATCGAGCATAATATAGCCTACACTTGCTTCTTAGAAACAAAAACATTAAAACAAACAACATAATTATTGTTGGGAGAATCCACCTAGATGACTGGGGGCTTGCTTGTATTTTTGGATGATGTTGAATTGGAAGTTTGATAGTGGGAGACTTGTTAGAAACAAAAACATTAAAACAAACAACATAATTATTGTTAGGAGAATTCACCTACATGAGGGTGGGGGCTTGCTTGTCTTTTTAGATGATGTTGAATTGGAAGTTGGATAGTTTCTTGGCTATGAGTAAAACTTTACTATCCACTTTTTTATTTACAATCCACTTTTTTTAATTTGAGTTTTAAACTCTATAAAATTGGTAAATAAAACATAGTAGAAATTATTCGTGACATAATTTAGCCTACACTTGCTTCTTAGAAACAAAAACATCAAAACAAATAACACAATTAATTGTTGGGAGAATCGAGCATAATATAGCCTACACTTGCTTCTTAGAAACAAAAACATTAAAACAAACAACATAATTATTGTTGGGAGAATCCACCTAGATGACGGTGGGGGCTTTCTTGTCTTTTTTGATGATGTTTAATTGGAAGTTTGATAGCGGGACACTTGTTAGAAACAAAAACATTAAAACAAACAACATAATTATTGTTAGGAGAATCCACCTACATGAGGGTAGGGGCTTGCTTGTCTTTTTAGATGATGTTGAATTACTTTTTTAATTTGAGTTTTAGCTCTATATAATTGGTAAATAAAACATAGTAGAAATTATTCACAACATAATTTAGCCTACACTTGCTTCTTAGAAACAAAAACATCAAAACAAATAACACAATTAATTGACAAACAACCTAATTAACTGTTGGGAGAATCGAGCATAAAATAGCCTACACTTGCTTCTTAGAAACAAAAACATTAAAACAAACAACATAATTATTGTTGGGAGAATCCACCTAGATGAGATGACTTTTCTTAGAAACAAAACATTAAAACAAACAACATAATTATTGTTGGGAGAATCCATCCAGTTGACGGTGGGGGCTTGCTTGTCTTTTTAGATGATGTTGAATTGGAAGTTTGATAGTGGGAGACTTTTTAGAAAAAAAAAAACATTAAAACAAACAACATAATTATTGTTGGGAGTATCCACCTACATGAGGGTGGGGGCTTGCTTGTCTTTTTAGATGATGTTGAATTGGAAGTTTGATAGTGGGAGACTTTTTAGAAACAAAAACATTAAAACAAACAACATAATTATTGTTGGGAGAATCCACCTACATGAGGGTGGGGGGCTTGCTTGTCTTTTTAGATGATGTTGAATTGGCTACAAGTAAAACTTTACTATCCACTTTTTTAATTACAATCCACTTTTTTAATTTGAGTTTTAAACTCTATAGAATTGGTAAATAAAACATAGTAGAAATTATTCACAACATAATTTAGTCTACACTTGCTTCTTAGAAACAAAAGCATCAAAACAAATAACACAATTAATTGACAAACAACATAATTAATTTTTGGGAGAATAGAGCATAATATAGCCTACACTTGCTTCTTAGAAACAAAAACATTAAAACAAACAACATAATTATTGTTGGGAGAATCCACCTAGATGGGCTTGCTTGTCTTTTTGGATGATGTTGAATTAGAAGTTTGATAGTTTCTTGTCTAACAATAAAACTTTACTATCCACTTTTTTAATTTGTTGTTGCAATGAGTAAATGCAGAGAAAAATCACCTTTTGGGTTTTTTTAATCAAATGTAGGGTTAGAAACAAGATTCTTTTTAATTTATCAATAAAACTTTACTATCCACTTTTTTAATTTGTTGTTGCAATGAGTAAATGCAGAAAAAATCGGCTTTTGGGTTTTTTTTAATCAAATGTAGGGTTATAAACAAGATTCTTTTTAATTTATTTTAGGGTTGATACTTACATACTTATGGTTATTAGAGAATAAATGGTTATACTAATCAAACACCTCATTTTCTAAACTTCTTGAATGATGATATTTCATCTTAGGACCAAAGAACTATACTTATCTAAAAATGATATTAACATATATAGTTATAACCAAATTATGTAACTAAATAGCCCAATCTCTTTGTTCACATTTCCTCTATACTACATATTAACATATGTAGTTGCAACCAAATTATGTAACTGAATAGCCCAATCTAGTTGTTCACATTTCCTCTATACTACTCTTTCCTATGTTACTATAGCGTTTCCTTTGCAACTTATGGTGCAATTGATAGTAATAAATATTGTTAATTAATAATTATGATATAAATCAATAAATATATATCCTATTCGCTACTTCGAAAATTAGGTATCTCCTTTTAAGGGACAAAATTTGGCTTATTTGTTAAAATCTTTATTTGATATTTTAATAGAAAATCAATATAGATATGTCAATGGGTATCTCCAAGACCACTTTGAAAATAACGTATCTCCTTTTGAAAATTAGATAACTCCCTTTAGGAGATAAAATTTGGCTTATCAACTTCTAAACCATCATAAACTTTGTTAAAATTTTGGCCACTTTGAAAATTAGGTATCTCCTTTTAATAGACAAAATTTGGCTTATAAACTTCTAAACCATCATAACCTTTATTAAAATCTTTATTTGATATTTTAATAGAAAATCAATATAGATATGTCAATGGGTATCTCTTTTTAAGAGACTAAATTTGGCTTATCAACTTCAAAACCTTCATAATCTTTATTTGATTTATTTGATATTTTAATAGAAAATCAATATAGATATGTCAATGGCCAAGTTTATTTGAAAATTAGATATTTCCTTTCTCAAAAAGACAAAAATTAGCCTATCAACTTCTAAACTATCATAATCTTTATTACTTTTATTTGATATTTTATATCATAACCTTTATTACCTTTATTTGATATTTAAAATATAACCATCATAACCTTTATTTGATATCTATTTGATATTTTAATATAAAATCACTTTTATTTGATATTTAAAATATAACCATTATAACCTTTATTTGATATTTTAAGAGAAAATCACCTTTATTATGTTTTATTTGATATTTTTTTGATATTTTTTTATTTTTATTTTTAATATTTTCTTTTAGTTTATATTTATTTGATAATTTCTTTTAATTGATATTTTAATAAAAAATATATTTATTTGATATTTTAATAGAAAATCAATATAGGTATATTAATGGCCATCTTTATTTGATTAATTTCTAAACCATCATAATCTTTATTTGATATTTTAATAGAAAATCAATATAAATATATGAATGTTAATAGAAAATCAATATAGATATATTGATGGCCGCCTTTATTTTATCACCATAACTTTTATTTGATCAACTTCTAAATCATCATAACCTTTATTTGTTATTTGATATTTTAATAGAAAATCAAATTCTAAACCATCATAACTTTTATTTGTTATTTGATATTTGATCAACTTCTAAATAATCATAACTTTTATTTGTTATTTGATATTTTAATAGAAAATCAACTTCTAAACCATCATCACCTTTATTTGTTATTTGATATTTTATCAACTTCTAAACCAACATAACCTTTATTTAATTTTTATTTGATATTAAAGGTTATTTGATATTTTAATACTATCATAACTTTTATTTGATATTTAAAGTTATTTGATATTTTAATACCATCATAACCTTTATTTTATTTGATATTTTAATAGAAAATCAACTTCTAAAGCATCCTAAACCTTTATTTGTTATTTGATATTTTAATAGAAAATCAACTTCTAAATCATCATAACTTTTATTTGTTATTTGATATTTTATCAACTTCTAAACTATTTGATCAACTTCTAAATCATCATAACTTTTATTTGTTATTTGATATTTTAATAGAAAATCAACTTCTAAACCATCATCACATTTATTTGTTATTTGATATTTTATCAACTTCTAAACCAACATAACCTTTATTTAACCTTTATTTGATATTAAAGGTTATTTGATATTTTAATACTATCATAACTTTTATTTGATATTAAAAGTTATTTGATATTTTAATACCATCCTAATCTTTATTTTATTTGATATTTTAATAGAAAATCAACTTCTAAAGCATCCTAAACCTTTATTTGTTATTTGATATTTTAATAGAAAATCAATATTGGATATGTAATGGCCACCTTTACTTTTATTTGATATTAAAAGTTATTTGATATTTTAATACCATCATAACTTTTATTTAGGTTATTTGATATTTTAATAGAAAATCAACTTCTAAACCATCTTAAACCTCAAATAAAATAAAAGGTTATTTTACAAACCTCAAATAAAAAGTTATTTGATATTTTAATACCATCATAACCTTTATTTGATATTAAAAGTTATTTGATATTTTAATACCATCTTAATCTTTATTTTATTTGATATTTTAATAGATAATCAACTTCTAAACCTTTCTAAATCTTTATTTGTTATTTGATATTTTAATAGAAAATCAATATGGATATGTAATGGCCACTTTTATTTTTTTTATTTGATATTAAAGGTTATTTGATATTTTAATCATAACCTTTATTTTATTTATTTGATATTTTAATAGTAAATCAACTTCTAAACCATCCTAAACCTTTATTTGTTGTTTGATATTTTAATAGAAAATCAATAAACCTTTATTTGTTATTTGATATTTTAATAGAAAATCAATATGGATATGTAATGGCCATCTCCTTTATCTGTTTTTGTTATTTGATATTTTAATAGAAAATCAATATGGATATGTAATGGCCACCTCCTTTATTTGTTTTTGTTATTTGATATTTTAATAGAAAATCAATATAGATATGTAATGGCCACCTCCTTTATTTGTTTTTGTTATTTGATATTTTAATGGAAAATCAATATGAATATGTAATGGCCACCTCTTTTATTTGTTATTGTTATTTGATATTTTAATAAAAAATCAATATGGATATGTAATGGCCACTTCCTTTATTTTGTTATTATTTGTTATTGTTATTTGATATTTTAATAAAAAATCAATATGGATATGTAATGGCCACCTCCTTTATTTTGTTATTGTTATTTGATTTTATTGTTATTTGATATTTTAATAAAAAATCAATATGGATATGCAATGGCCACTCCTTTATTTGTTATTTGATATTTTAATACTGGCCACCTTTACTATTTAATATTTTAATAATAGCCTATATTTTAATAGAAAATCGATAAATAAATATAAATATATTTTAATAGAAAATCGATAAATAAATATAAATATGTCAATGATATTTTAATAGAAAATCAATAAATATAGATATGTCAATGGCTACTTCGAGAATTGGCTATCTACTTTTTCGGAAAGACAAAATGTGGCTCATCAACTTCTGAAGCATCGGTTTTCTTCTGAAGCATCGGAAAGCAGAGATGGTGATATAATATTCCAATTCCTAACAACAACCACCTTAAACAAAAACATCAACAAACTTCCTCTGGATTCAGCCAGCACTTACAAAAACATCAACAAACTTCTTCATCACTTAATCAAATTGGTGATATATGAAGCAAAGATGCTGATATAATATTCCAACACCTAGCAACAACTATCTTAAACAAAATTATCAACAAACTTGCTTCTTGCTTCAGCGTGCAGTTAATCAAACTGGTTATATATGATGGGGCGTTTTTATAAACTACCACTTGAGTGGGGGACCAACCAATGTCTTTCCTTATTGAAAAAATAAGGGTAATATTTTCCTTTTATTATTGGACTCCAAAATAAATAGAGCACTTCTTTTAAAGCAAATCAATCTTACAAAAACTCTTCAGAGATCTTCTCTGAACTATCTATGAACCTTCATGAAAGAGAGAAATCTTTCTTTGAAAGCTTATGTTCAAACTTTCTCATTTTGTGTTTATATACATATTAAAATAACCATAAAAATTATATATCTAACCTTTCCAATCTATATTTAACGTTGTTGTTTGAACTTTGATCACACAATGATTAACATTAATGAGCAGAATCTTTTTATTCTGAAATATCATCATCTCATTCCTTGTTGTTTGAACTTTGATCACACAATGATTAACCTTAATGAGCAGAATCTTTTTATTCTGAAATATCATCATCTCATTCCTTGTTGTTTGAACTTTGATCACACAGTGATTAACCTTAATTAGCAAAATCTTTTATTCTGAAATATCATCATCTCATTCCTCGTAAGGTTTCCTTGTAAGGTGTAAGGCTCACAGATTTTTACAGAGTCATACCTTATTCTTTGAGATTGATGTATCCTTTAGCACTCTTTCAAAAAAGAGCAACATTTTCTCATACCCATCTCACTTTTTCCATTTATGTGGTTCAAATTTACTAAAACTATCATCTAGAAATTCGTTAACTGACATGTATAAAATACACTAGGTATATGACTCACAGATTATTTAATCTGACTTGCATAATATACATCAACTAGGACATATGTAGGAAACCATAATTCCTGTCTATTGGCTCTCTGTAGCTAACATTTTACTAAGGAGATCTCAGCTCTGAGGAATTTCCTTTTTTGATCTCAGAAATTTTCTCCTGGACTAATTTTATTAAAGTCGTTTGTACCAGTGCCAAGCCACAGCCCTCCAACTCCAGTACATATTGACTGAAGAATCACCTGCAAAAAAAAGCTATTGAATGAAGAATTGCCTGTAATCAAAACCTAAACCAAAAACAGCTTCAGATGAAAAAAGGGGAAAGCCCCACCCAAGAATGTACATCACCACTTAACTCAATTTTGGATTGAAAGGAGATTCGTACAATGAACTCATACACTAAAAAGGCATCCATAACTAAATATAAGAAACACAGAGCTCCCAAACTTTTACCCAAAATCAATCAATCAATCCAGCCCAGGATGTATAGTCATATACCGTTGAATCTTTGATTCAAAGTTGATCAGGCCAGAGGAAGGTCCCGATGGCGTAATTCCGCTTGTACGCCAAATCTCCTCTGATCGGCAAACCGTATTCGCGAAAAAGATTATCCAGCTGCCACTCGGGCATCGCTTCGTAATTGGCCTTGGAATACCTCGGATAATGAAGGGGCATCTGAAACACGCAGGGGCCGTCTTCCCCTCCATTTCTGGAAGAAAACCCCTCATTTTCATTGCCATTTAAGGAGCCAGAAAAGGGCTTTTCCAATTCCAGGGCCTTGGCCTTGGCCTCGGCCTCCAAGGCAGTTGGACTCCTTTCCCATCGCAGCAGTTTCTTCCATATATCTTCCAGCGAACACACGCGCCAGAGGCCGCGGCCACGCGACTGGTTGTGCTTTTCAATTTCAGCGTGCTGTGCCTCCGCTCCTGGCATTCTTGCGAATTGGACGATTGCTAGGTATTTCTTTGCAATCACAGAGAGCATCGATGAATACATATATAGACGAGGAATACATATATAGACGAGAGAATGTTTGCGTGAGAAGAAGCCAAAACAGAAAACCACGGAAAAGGGCAGAATAGTTTCACGGAATGATGCCTTTGGTAGGGACAGAGTGTCCGGGAAGTGCTACTTGTGCCGCACGCCGAGCTCTGCTTTTCGTAGAAATCAGGTCGTCTAGCAAGGGGCACGTTGCCTTTCAAAAACTGGACTTTAAGGCTCTGTGTGAGTATCGTGTCGTCATTCGCAACTCGGAAGTGTAAGCTGGAATCGCTGATTTCAGGGTTAGGGTCGCACAGGTCGAGGGCCCAATATAGTTTTTAATTTATAATATTATTATAATTATTATTTTTTTTTTTTTTTAATTTTGGTAAATTTGTAACTTATTGGAGTATTTTAATTTATTTTTTTTAATTATGGTGAATGTGTAATTTATTGATGTATTTTTTATTTTCTTTTTAAATTATGGTAAATTTGTAATTTATTGGAGTTATCTGGATAGGCTCGTGACTTAGCAAGAACCATAAGCTAGATATATCCGGAATTTTTTAGAGACTCCATAAGGGTGGGGGAACATCTCATTGTCCCTTGTCATAAGGGATTGGGAGTCTTACCACAAGGGATGTGGAAGTAATAACATCTCATTGTCCTTTGTCATAAGGGATTGGGAGTCTTATCACAAGGGATGTGGAAGTAATAACATCTCATTATCCCTTATCACAAGGGATTGGGATTTGGAACCACTTGGAAGTAATAACATCTCATTGTCCCAACCACTCTAGTCTTATCACAAGGGATTGGGATTTGAAACCAGGTGGAAGTAATAACATCTCATTGGGCCAACCACTCGGTTGTCCCACTAAGAGGAAAATTTTAATTTAATTGTCAATAATTAATAAATGGATAGTAGGGATTTAACTATATCCACAAAATATTTTTAGTAGTAGTGAGGATTGAGGGTTGAGAACTTTGAAGGCAGCGTTCTGGAAGAAGTTGCTGATTACAAATGCCTCGGAATTGAGTTCAACGGAAATCTAAGCTAAGATGGATGTAGAAAGAAAAGAACTTTGGGGGGTTGGAAATCATTTTATGCTTTTCAAAATAGGTGTAGAGAGGCAGAGTTATGGGACTCGAAAACCACTCTAACTCTTTTTGGATTTTAGTGATTCTGGTGATTCTCTATGGTTGTGAACTATGGGCCAACAATACATCCAACATGCAATGGAAACAAATTGAGAAAATTCAGAAGCGTTTGATTACAAACAAGTTCAAAACTAAAGTGCATTTCCTTGTGCTATCTTGTTAAGTGAAAGAGGGGCTGCTCTTATTGAAGCAATTGTTATGGTTTGGGTCATAAGGTATTTAAAAAGAATTGAGAAAATGGAAGAGAGAAGATGGCCTAAGGTTGTGTTTAATGACATATTGTGCAAAAGAAAGAAGACTTGGATGCAGAAAGATAACAAACGGTTTAGCAAATGGGGCATTTGCTTGAGCATGTGTCCCACAAACAGTAAAGAGATAAAAGCTTTTGTTATGGATAAGTTCCACAAATGTACTTGGAAGGAGGAGCTAGGGAGAAAGAAAAAGTATTATATTAAAGAGTTTAATCTCACTCATAATCATCAACAAAATGCGTACATAGGGGCCAATATTTCTTGGAGAGCCAAAATTCTTATTGCTCAATTAAGAACTAATTCTCATCAACTTCGTTCTGAAACAGGGCGCTGGAAAAGGCCAAAAGAAGTGTGGGAGGAAAGAGTATGTATTTTTTGCTCTTCCAGAAAAGTGGAAACGGAAAAACATTCCATTTTATAATGTGAGGCCTTCAAAGAGAGCATGGAAAGTTATGTAGACATTTTGGCAGCTAGCTCTTGGGATAATCTATTCAGTGAGGGGTTTGTCGAGAAGCTGGGAGAGTTTATTGTGAAACTTCATAGGAAAAGGGCCGAATACAAGAGTTAGATAGAGAAGCAATCTATCCCATAGGCTATCTTAGCCTCATGGACGTTAAAATAACTTCTTCTTAAAAGTAGTTATGTCATTTTTTCTTTTCAATTGAATTAAAAAATGTTATAAAATTAAATTAAAATAAAATTTGTAAAAGATATTTGGATTGTGAAATAAATTATGGTATTTTGGGCATGTGGTATTGAGAAGCCATGGTATTGTAATAAAGCCTATTTACAAATTGAGGAATCTCCATGATGAATAATCTTGTTACATGTTTATGTGTGTGTGTGTGTGTGTGTTTAACTCATATTAATTATTTTCATAATTACTATTAATAATAATAATTATTGACTTGGTACATATACTTCCATGTTTCTGCCCTAGACGATCTTCGACCTAGGGTTCATACTTTCCTCCCTTGTACTCTTTATCCTGTCATCCCTTACATGCATGCTCTCCCTTTGGAAGCTTCTTCTTAGGGCTATCAACGAAATGGCATCCCAAGGGGAAGGGGACCCTAACCCTTCCAACTGCTCTATGACCCTGAACCCTCTTACGCATTATGATTCGATCAAATCAAAATTTTTTGATGCCATTAGCCCTAACCCATCAAAAATCATTCACTAGGAATCAAAATCAACTCCTGTACAAAAGAGAAAGAACACATGCATTGCAAAATTAGTTGAAATTCCTAGGATCCACATCCTTCCAACCAGGTTGAACAACAACATCCAATTCGTGTAGGACCATGCACTGATCTGCAAGTTCATTGGAATTTTGCCAATGGAAAAAGCGCTTCTCAATTGGATCGCAACAATATGGAAATTGAAGGCCCATTATGAAGTGAATTTGGGCTCAAAATGATTCTTTACAATGATCTTCTCATGATAGTAAGATCATAAAGCAGTAATGGATGGGGATCCCTACTTTTTCATCTCAGTTGGATTGTACACACGTCTCTGGGTGGAATGCTTCAATCTAGACAAAGAGGATTTCTCATGGGCTCCATTCTATATCCACATATATTCCCTGCCCTAAGAATATTGGGATCTGGAAACTCTAAAGGACATAGCCAACAAGCTAGGAAAGTTTGTCTACCTCTCGCAACAAACAAAGTAGGGATTCTATACCTCTCATGCTAGGATTTGTGTCTACATGAACATATCTGGCACTCTCCTTGACGCCATCTCCCTAGAATTTGAAGGCATAAACTAGCTCCAAAGCCTTGGATATGAGCATGTTCCTTTTAGATGTCGAAAATGTCACATGCATGGTCACATGTTCAGGGATTTCCCACACAATGAACCTCATAATTACCCCAAAGAAGCAGGTGCACAAGATGAGGATGAATTCAGTAAAATTTCCCCCAAGAAACATCACAAGAAGAAGACTACCACCCCAACCACACCAAAAAGATAGGCGACAAGCAATAGCTTCAATGTATTGTAGACATGGAAGAAGATTCAAACACTCTAGAGCTAGAGAATACCGAAGAAACTCAGCTAGAAAGTACTGACAAAAAACCCATGAAAGAGCACAAATATGGAAAATTTGAATCCATTCCTATCAATACCTCGAGGAATCAAGATCCAAAGTTGACAAAGCACACAATCATGATGGAAGAGGACAAGTTCACAGACATAGAAGGGTTAGATCTCATGGAAATAGAGGATGCATGTTGATGCAATGACTTGGAATTAATCCCTCTAAAATAAATCAACCTTCTAGCCATTGCACTCCAAAAATCAAAGGCCTCACAACAACTAGGGGTCCAAACCATCATCACCAAAGAAGGAAAGGAAAACAACAAGGAATTCAAGAAAAGAGGCAGTAAATCCACTCTCCAAAGAATTGATACACTATGCAGGAAGCCAGTGGATTCAGGCCAGTACAAACAAACCACAAATATCTACACCTCACATAACGTAGTTTCCCCATGAAGTTGAACTCGTGGAGCATAAGGGGTCTCAATAGCCCCTCCAAACAATGCATTCTTCATAGGAATATTCTTTGATGTCTCCCTACAATATTTCTAATTCAAGGAGCTAAATGTTTTGGCTGCAACTTTGAACAAATCATGTCTCGCATATGGAAAAAGGCCAAGACCGTAGTAGCAGATGCTAAAAGGAGTGCCAGGTGGCCTTGGCATTGCCTAGGACCCCTACTCAGATTAGCATCAAAGGAATATCTCGAGAATCCTTTGTTCTCTCTGTAACCTTCCACCTGCTAGACACATAACGGCACAACTTCCTCTCAAGTGTCTATGTTCCTCAACTCCCAAAAAAAAAAAAAAAATGTTGAGGCATCTACATTCTCTTCAAACAAAAGTTGAAAAGCACAACTGGATAATTGGGGGTGACTTCAATATGATCACCTCCCTAAATAAAAGAAAGGTGGATGAAGGCACCTGGATCCTGGGTCAAAATTTCATGGAAGATAATGACATGGTGGACATGCAAACTACCAATGACCTCTTCACTTGGAATAAAAGGTGTGGAGGAAAACACAGATTTCCTATCGCCCATATCACTTTCTTTCCTCTGAGAGTCTAGCGAAGATCCTTCCCTCTACGGGCTCTAATCATTGGCTAATCCTCCTTTCTTAGAGGACCTTCAGCGAACCTCTAACTTTCCCCTTCAAGTTTGAACAACTATAGCTCACAAATGCCATCCTCATCAATCAAATTCAAAAATGGTGGAAAAGTTTGGGCCTGATCAAAATGATTGAAATTGTTTTTTTTTCAACAAAAGCTCAAACATATCAAAATCGTCCTAAAAAAATGGAACATATAGAAATTTGTTAATATATTTCAAGAGAAGCAATCCCTAGAAAAATAAATTTCATCCCTCCAATAGGAAATCATCACCATCTGTAGAACAAAGGAAGCATCAGACAATGAACTCTCCCTCACCAAGAAATTAGAAGATAGATACAAGCAGGGAGAAAATTGTTGGAAATAAAAGTCTAGGATCAATTTCTTGAAGGAAGGGGAATGTAACACCTCGTTCTCCCAACACTCTAACATCTAGCACCATTCCCTCAACATAATCACATCTCTCTACATAGATAATCGAGAATATGACAACCCTGATTATTTTACACTTATGTATACAATGTAAATATTTGATAAAAAAAATACGAGTTGAGTCAACATACACAGATTCCAAAGCTAAGGGGGTTACTTGTTGGGGATACTTTTAAGGTATCCTTACAACAGGAATATGACTTGGTGCATGGCAACTAATAGTTGTGAAAAAGGGACGATTTCTATTTTCTTATTAGTTGGAAGTAGGGGAAAAAAATGTGCTTCTTTGCAACATCATGCAAGGAATTAGGGACAATACTCTAAAAAGGAAAATGGGCAAGCTTCCAACTCATAAGGTGTGTTGGCTACCCACTACGACAAACTAACCAACAAAAATAACCTGGGGGACATATAGAAAGGTGGAAACATTTTGATAGGTTGACAAAATTTTCGAAGACATAGGTAATTTTTTGAAGGTTATGCAAAGGACACAGATGAAACGATGATTCGAGCAGCCTAGAAATACACAAGGGATAGAGGAAAATATCACAGGAACAATTTGGAAGGGGGTGGCTAGCGCTGGGAGAACGAAGGAGAAACAAAAATGCAATAGAGAAACATTTTTCGGTTGGCAAGGAGGCAAGAAGAAATTACTCACAGGTGGGGAACAATGACCTCTCAATTCCTTATTAGCCAGAGGGTGGAAATGGTTTTCTTTGGAGTTCCTTGATGGTTGATGTGGAGGATTTATCCTTGGACTTCTGAAAGGAGGATTTATGACAATTTATGAAGGCCTTCTTGTTGTGGTTGTTTTTGTAGTGAGTTCTAGATTTTTCCGGGATGAATGGAACCATTATGTTGTGATTTAAAGGGTGGAGGTAGCAGAGCTCTAGACTCCCTTTGTATTGTTTACTGCTTAAATATTTGGAGGGTGGAAGTGGGAGATCCTCTGGAACCCATTTTTCAACTAGCAGTTGGAGTTTAATCCCTTAGCCAAAGTCCCCTCGGTCTCTGGAATCTAGCTCGGGTTAACAATTGCAAGTGAGGACTTGGTGCAGCTTGTTTATGGTTGGGTGGAGATTCATTGTCCCGGGCTTAGTTTCCCAATAGTAATTTGAGATAAGTGTGCCTTCAATTTTATTTGTATAATGAACTTAAAGTTATTTTTGATATGATTGTTTACATGTTTCTAGATAATAATATTTTATAATACTTATATAATGTTGAATGTGATGGAATTCATAGTTGGTGAGATACCTGACATAAGACACTCAGAGCTAGCTATATGTGAATGAGTTGACAAGAGTGATTGGTTGACTTAACAAGAAAATATAGACTTGGAAATTACATTAAAAGAGAATTTACAACCTTATATTTACTTATGTATATATGTCATTATCCAATAAAAAGAAATAATTCTAAGTTTGTGAGTTTGAATCCTGAAGCATGCAGATGCATAGATTTGTGATCAATGTTTGTAGAACTTGTGTTCCTCTCATACCAGGGCAAAGACCATAACCCATGCATGGTAATGACAACTCTGCTACACTGTGTATACAACTTGTGTTCCTCTCATACCAGGGCAAAGACCATAACCTGTGTATGGTAATGAAAACTCCGTTACACTAGGTACAACGATATCTATATACATATATGTGTTGTGTGAGTGTGTTTCAGTTTTGAGTCTTCGTAAGTGGCACAACAATAACCTAAGAGGCAGGGAGCTATATATATGTCTATATATCATTATGTGTCTACGTGGTCTATGAGCAATAGTGTTCGAGAGCTTCTTTCTATGACGAGACCATTGCAGGAGGTTCATATCTCTGTTTTTCTTGTTTTGCAACCTATTGTCTCCGCCAATGGGGGTTGAGGAAGGCAGGACACAAACCCATGACTCTTGTAATCGATCTCAGACCATACCCAAATGTGTGTACAGACAAATACAAGGATGCCCATGTTGAAAACAGTGCCAAATCAAATTCTAACCTAGCCATCGTGGCTGTTGTAATGGTGTTGTTGATGGAACTAGCTTAGAATTGATTCAAATATGGCCATGTATCTCATTTGTGCATTGTGTTATTACGCCTACACCAGGCCCATTTTCACGAACGATGGAGATTCATTTATAAAATTGATGGCCAGGGTAAAATAGTGATGTCCTCCCTATGACATTAGCAAAGGGAGGGGGTTGGCACTATTAATTTTAGCCTGTCAGATAATCCAAGTCGCGGGAACCATTAGATGAACATCTTGGAACCGTGAAGTAGATCAATGGTAGTGCTACCCACCCTTTTCCATGTGACATTAACAAGGGGAGTGAGGGTGGCACTATTGAGTTTATATTAGCGAATGATTCAAGTCATGGAGAACCATTGGATCTCCACAACGGAATCATGAGGTGGATCTCCACATATTCCCAAGTTAGTCACGAAAGCCCACAACACTGCTCTTATCAAGCAAGTCACTGGTGCAAAAGTGCAAGAATTCATTCACCAAATGGTGGACAAAAAGGCCCTCGAACTAGATGGATTCATAGTCATGTTATTTAAAAAATGTTGGGGCTTTCTTCATGAATAGATCCTAGAGATAATCAAAGATTCAAGACTGAACCAATGCATTCTCCCAACTCTTAATGACACCTTCTTAGCTCTAATACCAAAGGAGGACAATTCAGCTACACCATGTAAGTTCTGACCCATTTCTCTCTGCAATGTAATCTATAAAACTATTACCAAAGTGATTGCTAACCGTCTTAAGCACATCCTCCCTATTATCATCTCCCTAGAGAAAGCAGACTATGAGGAAGGATGACAAATCCTCAATGGAATTATTCTATCTAATGAAACCATCCACTCCCTCAAACCTCTGAAGAAACTAGGCACGTTAGTCAAACTAGATCTCTATAAATCCTTTGACAAACTCAAGTGGGCCTACATGGAAAGCATTCTTCTTGCTTTTGGTTTTAGTGTTCACTAGACGCAATGGGTCATGTACCTAGTCACCACTTCCTTCCTCTCTCTATCCTTGTCAATGACACCCCCTCTCACACCTTCAATCCCTCTCATGGCATTCAGCGAGGGGATCCCTCTCTCCATTCCTCTTTATCCTCATGGAAGATTGATTGTGAATAAATATTAAAGCTACCCTATAGAATGGCTCCCTCACTAGCCTAACACTTCATGGTAATCAACCCCTATCTCATCAGTAATTCGAAGATGACACTCTTCTCATGAACCATCCATCGGTCAAATAAGAAAAGAAAGTCAAAGAGATATTGGAAAAATCCAAAGAATTCTTTTTCCATACCACCCCCCCCCCCCCCCCAATAAATAAAGGAACATCATCAAAATCCTTGGTTTCTACCCTACCTACCTTCCCTCCAAATACTTGGGATCTCTTTTCACCAACTCCGCTATCAAACACTCTTCCTAAGGAGAACTTCTACACAAGTTCAATAACAAGTTGGATACCTAGACCTTCTGCTCCTTGAACTTACTAGGCCTCCTCACCCTCCTTAAACTTGTGCTTCATGTTATGCCAAATTATCTCTTTTCTATCTTAGTAGTGCCTGAATGGGTTATAAAAAGTATAAGGAATATGCAAAGGACCTTCCGATGGGGAGGCTCTCAACTCAAGCAAAAGTGGTCGCTTGTAAAATGGAATATGCTCTGTCTTCCTAAAGTTGAGGGAGGTTTGGGCTTGTGTGATCCTAAAACAGTCAACAAAGTAATGGGAGCCAAAATATGGTGGAAATGGTCAAACACTCTTCGGAGCCCTGGGCTCACCTCTGGCACATTAAATACACCAAGGAGATAGATAAGAAAGGATTTATTTGGTTAGCTCTAACATCATAGAGATCCCTGATCTGGTACCTATCCAACCTCAAAATACATATTTTCTAGATGCATAGCTTTTCGTAAATCAGGGATGGGAAAACAACAAGGTTTTGGGAAGATTCGTGGCAACAATTACCAAGCCTGAACAAAAAATTCCACTTATCCCAAAGCCAAGATAACGCTCAATGCTCAAGGTTTATTTAGGTTCATCAGTAGATAATGATACATTTGGGATCAGGAAATGGCGACAACCAACATCCTAGAAAGGAGAAGGATGCACGAAAGATACTCAACCCTTGGAGAAAGAACTAAAGCGTAGAAGCATAAGGAAAAAAAACATGCCCATACATTATCTGATGGGGCTATAACAATGTAGGGATATTCAAAGTCAAAGAAGCATATCATTTCACTTGTTAGGCATAACCAAATGTCTCGAAACCATTTTGGAAAGAGATTAGATCTCTAGGATTATGGACAAAGATATCCACGTTCACTTGGCTTCTAGCAAGGGGATGCATTCTTACTTGGGAGACTATAATCAAAAGGGGACTCACGAGACCCTCCTAGTGTTGCATGTGTAAAAACCAACAAGAATTTGTGGATCACCTACTTGACACATCCAATTATGTAAACAAGCTATGGGAGAAACTAGCACATGGCTTCTAAAGAATCGACTACATCAGAGGTAACATTGTACAACACATCAGACTTGAACAAAAAGCCCATTCCAAATTCAAACCTTGAACAAACTTTGGATCCTGGCACCATGTCTTCTTGCATGGGAAATGTGGAAAGAACAAAACCAAATGATTTTTAATGACCAACATAAAACTCAGGAAGGAATTTGGCTACTCTTTCATAAACATATTAAGGAAGCTCTATTTCTCTCTCCATGGGACACCAAGGATTTCCAAGGACCTCCTAATGAAAAAGCGTTTTTTTTCCTAGTGGCATCTCAATAATCCTCTCATCATAGAAAACCCCTGTAGCCCCAGATCCAAAATCCCCAACTCATAAATCTAGACTCCTCCTCTGAATCACTACAATATGAACTTTGACGGAGCATCAAAACGAAACCCTGGGGAAACAAGGATTTTAGGTGTTATAATAAACCTCAAAGATGAAATCCTAAGTTTTTACATATAACACATCGGAAAATAAAGCAACGATGTAGTTGATCTCGAAGCCTTAATTCATGGCCTTCTTGCTGCGAGGAGCAAAGGTTTTTTTCCACTCATTGCTAAAGGTGACTCCCAATTAATTATATAGGTTGGAAAAAATTTTCACAATGGACTCCATCCTCAAAAGTATCCTGAAGCTAGCATCAATATCAAAGCATGCATCATCTAGCAAAAATTATCTCTCATCATGAAGCTCTAATATTCTCTCATGTTATAAAAAAAGCTAATTCCCTAGCGAACTTCCTAGCAAACAATGGAGTTGAAGAGCAATCTCCTTGCGGAAATTCGGAACTAGCCTCGCCTCAAACAACAACCTAGGCATCCCAATGTTTGGATATTGCTAAGAAATATTTCATCACCCTGGATCTGGGAGCTCCCTCACTCAGTGTGCACACAATTGTATCCCATACCAACGCATAAGAGCTCATTTATGGTTTAGGTTGGGTGTCGATTTTGTTAAAAAGTCAACAAGAAATGTGTGTCTAATTTAATTTTCCCTTAATTAAATTGGAAAACAAAATTTAATCTTATCTCATAATCACTTGTAATAGTTAACTAAATGTGATAAACTCAGTTAGCTCATGAATTTCGAGTTGAGGGTGGTTGGTGAGGCATGTAGAGTGATTCTATTAGTTATGGAGTTCGAGTTGCAGTTAGTGCATTAGTTTAATGCATGAGAAATTAGTTAATTCATTTAATTGAGTTAAAGTCAGTTGAACTAATTGTAGCTATTTGTTGCACTAGTGAGAGATCAAGTGAATTAAATCAGATTTAATTCACATGCAGTGATCTGCCATGCAACTGATGATTTACTATTAATAGCTACATGCATGTCAATTCCAGTGGAGACCTAGTTGAGACAAAGGTTAAAGGGATGTTAACTATCAGCTGTATCATTAGTAGGTTTCCCGCATGTATTAAGACAAGCATAGGATTTCCCATGAGCATTGCGCAGTTTTGGAAGGCTGAATTTCCTAAAGAATAGGGATTGCATTCCACATGAATTGTGCAAGAAAGGCAGGCAGAGTAGAGGCTGGAAATTTGCTAAGTGTTGGTCGATTTTGTCCAGATTAGTGTGAGACAGTTGTGAGAGTGCAGGAGACTCTTGTGAGAAGAGTGAATTTTAATTGTTTCATGATTCCTTGGTGAATATACAATAGAATATAGAGGGGTTTTGAGAAGCAAGCTTTCCCCAGGAAAATGTATGTGTTGTGGTTTTATTTGCTTCTTTCTTTACTTGTTGTGATTGGTGATCGTGTTTATTTTCCGCAATTGATTTGTAGAAGGATTTAGTATCTTTCTTTAGTAGATCGCATGATTGAATTGAATCCATTGATATACATATTGTTTGAATAATTTCTACATGGTATCAGAGAAAATGAAGTCACTATAGTGGAGAAGAAATTAGGTTTGTGACTAAATAGCATTCGAATTTGCAAAAGTATTCTCTAGTGCGACAGACGGATCAGGATCAAAATGGATTTCAATGGCTTGAGATTGGACTATGCACTCGAGGGAATTTCCAATTATATTGCGTGGAAAGACAGGATGGAGGCAGTTGAGGACAACGGGTTGAAATAATTGACTGATAATGACATTCCTAAAACTGCAGCAGTAGATGTCGCTCTTCTTGATGCTTGGCAAAAGAAGGTTGCAAAGGCGAGGATCTTACTAGAGGGAGTATGAGACCACATTTTCTCAAGTCCCCATGGAAAAGCGACTCCATATGCAATGTGGAAGGCTTTGACAGATCTGTTTTAGAGTAGCATTGACCATAGAAAATTGGCACTGAAAGACAAGCTCAGGAAAATCAAAATGGAGAAAGGCAACACTGTTCCGAAATATTTAACCAAGTTTGTCCAATGTGGAGATGAGCTTGGGAGTTTCAGAATTACTATCGTGGATGATGACTTGGTGAGCCTAGCTCTTCTAGGCCTTCCCAAGAGTTGGCATATTTATCAGGACTCTGTCAATGGGAGGGAGACGCTGCCAGATTGGGAATGAATTTGGTCGGATTTAGTGCAAGAATAATTCAGGCAGAATACCAGGGATGGATCTTCATCTAAGACAGATGATGAAGAAAATTGCACCTTGGATGGTAAGGAAAAGAAGGGGAAGGGAAAGAAATCATATTCCAAATCTAAGTCCGGCAAAGAAGGCAAGAAGTGTGACATGTCCAGAGCGAAGTGTTTTCATTGTCACGAGCATGGATATTATAACACTAATTTTCCACAAAAGAAGAAGAACAAGAAGGCTTCAGGATATGAAAATGGTGAGGCTTTGGCCTCACAATTTGAGTTTGACTTCTCGCTCATCGCATGCATGGTGTCAAGTGCGATGGGATTAGTGTGGTAATTGGATAGTGGTGCATATTTCCACATGACGGGAGACAAAGAACTTTTCAGTAGCTTTGAGGATAAGGACCTCCAGATGCATATCGAAATGGGTGATGAAGGGAGATCTAGTGCTACTGGGATTGGTACAGTTACCTTCTAGAGATAGTGGGGTAAACTCTTCTTATTAAAATATGTAATGCATGAACCAGGTTTGAAAAATAATTTAGTTTCAGTTGCAATGTTGGAGGATAGAGGGCCGAGGCTATGATGTGGTTTTTAGTGAAGGGAAAGCTTTTCTTCAACACAAAGCCATAGGACAAGCCAAGAAGATTGGGATTCATGTGAAGAATCTCTATAAACTTGATGTAGATGGATGCGCAACATTGATGGGTAAGGCAGACAAAGTGGTGAGCCAGGATGAGGGTGAGTTATGGCATAGGAGATTGGTCCATCTACACCACAGAGCCTTGAAGGTCATGCAACAGATTTCTACAGGACTTCCCAAGGGTACTCTTGCACAGATAGACACATGCAAGGGATGTGCCATGGGGAATGCAAAGACCACTTTTCATGAGAAGGAGAACCAAGCAGCGGAAATCCTTGAGAGAGTTCACTCAGACATGTGTGGACCATTCTCTACAGGTTTGATAACAAATCAGAGGTATTATGTGATATTTTTGATGATTTTTCTAGAAAGTTTTGGATCTAATTCATGTAGAAGAAAGATCAGATGTTCTCAAAATTTTGTGAGTTCAAAGAACCGGTGGAGAAAGACACGGGGAAGCATGTGAAGGCTCTTAGGAGCGACAATGGTTGTGAGTACATCTCCAATGAATTCCAGAACTTCTGTAGCAAAGAAGGAATTCAGAGAGAGTTGATTACACCTCATAACCCACAATAGAATGGGGTCATAGAAAGAAAGAACGGAACATTTGTGGGTGTGGCACAAGCGATGTTGCATGATCAGGGCCTACTGTTGCATCTATGGGTGGAGGCATGCAACACAACAATATTTGTGTAAAACCTTAGTCCTCATCAGATACTTGGCATGAGTACACCAGAGGAGGCTTTTTCTGGTAAGAAACATGTTGTTTCATATTTTAAATTTTTTGGCTCATCTGTCTATTGCCATGTGACCAAATATTCCAGGAAGAAGCTCAAACCAAAAACTAAGATTGGGATATTTGTGGGGTACACTG
Organism: Pinus albicaulis; assembly: GCA_034641835.2. Classification (NCBI taxonomy): domain Eukaryota; kingdom Viridiplantae; phylum Streptophyta; class Pinopsida; order Pinales; family Pinaceae; genus Pinus; species Pinus albicaulis. The sequence goes on along the minus strand of CM076572.1, from coordinate 798,916,892 downwards.
ATAATCCTCACAACTATCGAGTGTATTTGCCAAAATGTAGGATAACTGTTGTGAGACGGGATATGAAATTTAATGAGGAGAAAGCCATGCGATTTTCCCTTGAGAGGGAGTTGGATTTGCATGCAAATGAGGAACTCTTGGTTCCAAAGAATGTACCTCAATATGTGGAGCAGCCACATGCGGAGGATCATGGAGTGATAGAAAACACTCATGCAGAGCCATCCAACAAAAAATGTAGAAGGCGCACCACGGAAGTTGATAGATTGAGACTTGATGCTGCAAAACATGTAGGAGCACCTACTTCACTGCGCAGACAGAGACAGTCTCTAGATAGGTTTACTTGATACATGGCTCTTATGAGCAAGTGTATTGTGACATAACCATCTTCCTTTGAGGAAGTAGTGCAAAAACCAATTTGGGTTGACGCCATGGTTGAGGAGTATGACTCCATCGTCAAGAATAGTGCATGGGAAGTTGTCCCAAGACCAATCAGAAAATCAGTGGTTGGATCTAGATGGATCTATAAGGTGAAGCAGGCGACATATGGGAGTGTGGAGAAATACAAGGCTATATTTGTAGCCCGGGGATTCTCACAAGTTGATGGGATTGACTATGAGGAGAATTTCTCACCGGTTGCGAGGTACTCATCAGTTAGATATATCCTTGCACTCTTAGTGCAGATGGGGTGGCAGATACATCAAATGGATGTGAAAATTGTGTTTCTCAATGGAGTTATTAAGGAAGAAGTCTACATAGAGAAGCCAAAAGGTTTTGAGATCTTTGACAGTGAGTCGCATATGTGCCGACCCAAGAGAGCACTGTATGGGCTAAAGCAAGCACCTCGTGCTTGGTACACTAGGATTGACAGCTATTTCACCGGGTTAGGCTTCACAAACAATGAAGTGGATGCAAACCTGTACCAGATTGTGGTTGATGGTAAGCTCTTGATTATCATAGTTTATGTTGATGGTCTAATTTTGACAAGTGATGAGAAACTCATAACTTCTTGCAAAGAGGATCTTGCAAGAGAGTTTGAGATGAAGGACATGGGACTCCTTCACTATTTCCTTGGTTTGGAAATATGGCAGTGGGATGGTGAGCTATTTTTTTCTCAAGGCAAGTATGCCAAAGATATTCTAAGTAAGTTTCTCATGGAGAGTTGTAAACCCATGGAGACTCCTCTTCCAAGAAACTAGAGGAAGGAGGATGCTACTTTGGGTGGAGTAGTGGATGCTACTGTTTACAGGAAGATTGTGGGTTCACTGATGTACTTGGTGAACACCAGGTCAGACATTTTCTACACAGTTAACCAGCTGATTCAAGCTATGGTTAAGCCAACCAAGCTCTTTTGGAAGGTGGGGAAGCATGTCTTGAGATATCTCATAGGCACTACAGAGTATGGATTATGGTACAAACAGACATAGGGAGTGAAGCTTCAAGGCTTCACCGATGCAGATTGGGCGGGCAGTCCATCAGAAAGAAAGAGTGCATCAGGAGGGATCTTCATCATAGGATCGACAAAAATTTCTTGGTACAATAGGAAGTAGAGATCCATGGCACTCAGTTAATTCGAGGCAGAGTACATGGCAACAAGTCAGGCTACATGTGAGGCCATCTGGATGAGGAAGATTATTGTTGGTTTGTTTGGTTCTCAAATGGATCCTACGGTGAAACATTGTGATAACCAGAGTTGCATAAAACTCTCGATTAATCCAATATTCCATGATAGGTTTAAGAACATAGACATTTGGTACCACCATCTCAGAGATTGTGTTCAAAGGCGCAGTATGTTGCTTTAGTACATTCCCACGAAAGATCAAGATGCAAATATTCTGACGAAGGTGCTCGCCAGGAGAAAATTCGAATACCATAGAGGCAGGATAGGGGTAGCTGATAATCCCTTTCTTGTTGAGAGGGAGTGTTGAAAAGTCAACAAGAAATGTGTGTCTAATTTAATTTTCCCTTAATTAAATTGGACAATAAAATGTAATCTTATCTCATAATAACTTGTAATAGTTAACTAAGTGTGATAAACTGAGTTAGCTCATGAATTTCGAGTTGAGGGTGGTTGGTGAGGCATGTAGAGTGATTCTATTAGTTATGAAGTTTGAGTTGCAGTTAGTGCATTAGTTTAATGCATGAGAAATCAGTTAACTCAATTAATTGAGTTAAAGTCAGTTGAAGTAGTTGTAACTATTTTTTTCACTAGTGAGAGATCAAGTGAATTAAATCAGATTTAATTCACATGCAGTGATCTGCCATGCAACTGATGATTTACTATTAATAGATGCATGCATGTCAGTTCCAGTGGAGACCCAGTTGAGACAAAGGTTAAAGGGACATTAACTATCAATTGTATCATTAGTAGGTTGCTCACATGTAGTAAGAAAACCATAGGATTTCCCATGAGCATTGCACAACTTTGGAAGGCTAAATTTCCTAAAGAATAGGGATTGCATTCCACATGAATTACGCAAGAAAGGAAGGCTTAGCAGAGGCTGAAAATTGGCTAAGTGTTGGTCGATTTTGTCCGAATCAATGTGATACAGTTGTGAGAGTGCAAGAGACTCTTGTGAGAAGAGTGCATTGTAATTGTTTCATGATTCCTTAGTGAATATACAATAGAAGATAGAGGGGTTTTGAGCAGCAAGCTTTCCCCAGGAAAAAATTTGTGTTGTGGTTTGATTTGCTTCTTTCTTTACTTGTTGTGATCAACGATCATGTTTATTTTCCGCAATTGATTTTTAGAAGGATTTGGTATCTTTCTTTAGTAGATCGCATGATCGAATTGAATCCATTGATATAGATATTGCTTGTATAATTTCTACAGATTTCACCCAAATCTCCATGCAATCCATAATCAATGTGCTAGCTAAGGTGGTGAATAGAAAATTCTTAGGTATTTGCTTGACTATTAGGACATGAATTTGATAGTTAATATGCAGGGGAACACTCATTCTCTCATTCATAATGCTCACCTTTACAATCTCTGTTGGTATTTCTTATAGGGCTATGCATTTTTGGCCAGCCTTGTTGGTGGGTCAGTCTCAGCTCCACCAGTTAGCCTTTTCCACAAGAATTTATGATCCAACCCTACTACTCCATTTCTCATGAATCAAGCCCTATTGCATGTGCTCCTGGACCAACCTCTCTAGCCTAGATTAATGACCAAAATATTGTTTATAGAACTTGGTGCTCGACATTCGCTGCACTTGTTGGGCAGTGAAGGCAACAATGACAGAAGAAAAGCCCATAAATCCTTCTTCCCATGCAAAAATAGTGCATGAAAGAGGCCATGGTGGGTGTGGATGAAGTAGTGATCTTCCTCCCCCGAATTGGCATGGACCAGGAGTGGAGCAATACGAAGAATATATACCTCAACACATTAGACTCTTGGTGGAAACTAGGGAAGCTCAAGAGCTCAGGAATACTATAAATGGGCACTGGGTAGTCAGAAACCCGTTGGGCCACCACTTAAGGGACTAGGAAGAGGTCTCGTGACTAGCAGAGAGACGAATTGTAGATATGGACTTTTATTTGATACAACCCTGCTCAATCTTGAGGGCTTTTTCTGGAGGTATGGGAATTCAATTCCCTCCTCCTCTGCCTTGTCTAGTCTCCCCATTAGGGGAATTTTGAGGTCTAAAATGGGCCTCCTAAGGAAAATGTACAATCAAAATTCACTTTATGAGAGCCAATCACATTTTAGGGGATGACATCATCCCTAATGGTTGAGGTGGCATTGCTTGAGTTAAAGGTATTTACTTGTCACATTCTCAATAGTGGATACAAAATCATGGTTAACCATGGTAGTGCTCTAAGTACTATTAAATTCATAAAGTAAAGTACTCATAATAAATGCCATTTCATACTTTTTGAATAAAATATTATTATGGTCATTTCATAATTTTTGAAAGAAACAATGCATATCCATGGTAGTGCTCTAAGTACTTTTAAAGTTATATAGTAAAGTAATCATAATAAATGTCATTTCATACTTTTTGAATAAAATATTATTGTTGTCATTTCATATTTTTTAAAAGAAACAATTCATATCCCTACATGTTACATGTTATATATAGTATATTAATTACATGTTATTATATAATTTAAATTATATAAATTTTAATTAATAATATATTATATAATTAATAATTTATAAATTTATATTTATATTTTATTTTAAGTTATTTAAGTACAAAGGACAAATGCATTAGTTGTTTAATTATAATGAATTTTTCTTGAAAAACTTATTCTTATTTATAGTCACAACAATATAATTTTTTTATTAATTTTGTTTTGGTACAACTTTTGAATTGAATTTAACCATGGTTACATGGATTTTGATGCAAAAAGTGAATTGAAAATTCATAAATATTATTTTATTGGTTTAGTTATTATTTTATTATTTCCTTAGGAGGCCCATTTTAGACCTCAAAATTCCCCTAATGCCTAATTTTCCAAATTCTTCAGACAATTCATATTCAACTACTTAATGATCCAAAAATCCTAGCCCTAAGTTTCCATAACCTCATAATGCTAAGGAAAAGGATCCTAAAGACCCATGGTAACAAACTCAAACTATTTCCAAGATGGACAATATTCAAAATGCTAGCAACAAAGATGTTTTCAAAGCTTCTCACGATGGAACTTCTTTGTAGCCAAAGGCCACCACCATCACATATGGAGTGTTTATTGAGTGGGAGAGACCTCCTTGGCTCCCAAAAGGATATGAGGACCTGTTCCAGTTCATTTCCAAGAATGATCAGCCCTGTTAACAGGTTCAAGTAAAGGCTCTTCCAATTTATGCTTTTTCTATGTTTTTCATATTATATTTTACTATCATTGTTATGCAAGTGTATTTTGAAGCTAAATTTTGTCCTAAAACTTGTAAAGACGATTGTCTAGTTTCCCTCTCAAGGGAAAGCAATCTCTCCTCAACAAGCACTCAACTAGTAAGATTTTGGTACCCTTATAGTTCTCACCTTAGACTTTGCCAGATCATGTCCATCCATGCATATATTCTATGTAACTTTGTGAGAATATAATGAAAATTTTTCTTGCTTACAAAAATAAATTATTATTATTATTTAAAAGAAAGCTAAATTTAGTTGATCTTTATGATTTTTTTTTTTAAATTATGGAAATGTGAGTCTTTGATGGGGGTGGTGGACCAAGGCAATGGAGGGACTAATGGGGGGCCCACCACCACACCAACCATGCAAGTGCATGCATAGGAAATGTGGCGAGTTGACACCATGCAAATTAATGCAGGAGAATACTTCAAAAATTGGACAAAAGACATAAATGAAGGTTGTGAGCATGGTTCTAAGATTTATGGGTTTTGTTATGGGCATGTTTGAGGGAGGTGCAGAAATTGATGTGTTTGCGCAGGTTGGTATTTGCATAGTGCTAAACTGCACATGGGAGTGTGAGAGGGAGGTTGCTTATGTTGTAGTAATTTGCAAGTGCGGAGAATAGCTAATGAAGAAGGTCCCACGACTATAAATTCGGGACCCAAGGATGGGAGGTTTTGGCTAGAGCACTCGTTGTAGGATGGTACCAAAGCCAACATGGTGGAGGTTTCTCATGGTGGTTTGCGAGGGGTAATGTATGCATATTCTTGCATCTCACACTATGGTAAGGTTTCCCTGTCTTGTAGCATGGACTGTCAGTTTGATTCTCAAGAATTGGAAAGAGTTTATTTATTTAGGATTTGTCAGTTTGTCTTTGGAGTTTCTTATTGAATTAGGGGCTCCAAATGTGGGGGAATTCACAGTATGGAGAAAGAATCGAGAATGTAAGTTGGTGCTCAAGGCACCGTGGAGTCCTCTTTGGCTTGTTGTTTGGTTTCCTTAATCAATTATAGGTAATTGTGTTACGTTGGTTTCTTTTGGGGTTGTTAGTTGGTGCTTTGAAGCCTCTCTTGATTATGGGGTTAGTTGCTCCAGCAATAGTGGTATTGTGTGTAACTTATTGGGATTGTGTCTGGACTCCACTATTGTAAGTTGTGGAGACCCCTCGGAATAGAAGAGGGTGGTCATGTTTGTTTAGAGCCTGGAAGTATTTTTGAGAGTGGTTACTTCTGGGAGCTATGTTGGTGTTAGAGCTGTCAGGCATCTCCCTGAGAGTTTCAACGCAATTTAAAGTCAACGCGGTGCTGAATACAAAGCTTAGATCTTAGCGTTATAGTGTTGTCTGGTGGGGAAAACCTTACAGGTGGAAAATATGGAAGTGGGCTAGCCCGACCAACCTATGCAAGGTTAGCATTGCGAGTAAGTATAAGAGGTTTGTTGAAGTAGGGTGGCATTGTGGTTTGAGAGAATTTCTAGCGAGGATGCGGGGAAATTGAGCAGTGACAAGTGGGCGGTCTTGGTTTTTTTGGAGTTTGTTTAAGCAAACCATTATGGATCCCATGCATAGACAACGAGGAATGGTGCAAAGGGGAGTTGGCCCAAGAGAACAAAAGTTTGAACACATAATGGAGGATAAAGAGTTAGGGGAAGCACCTGAACCCTATTTCAACAGACTGGAATTACCGCTCCCTCTCCCTCTCCCTCCTCTCTTGATGCACTTGAAAGTTAACTTAGACGTATTACCCTTCTCCTATATTAGCTTGGAAAAGATTGGCATGATAACAAGAATGTTGTCATTGGTTTCATGAACGATTTACAACGAAACAAATGGCATATGCAGTGCCATCTAGTTACATTGCGCAGGGGGAAGAGGAGGATAGACGAGAAGTTGAAGCATTTGGAAGGGGGAAGAGGAGGATATACGAGAAGTTGAAGCATTTTGAAGGTAGTATAACACACATGGAAAAACACGTGCAATGTGACTTCAAACTCCCTCATCACCTGGTATTGGACTTGAGAACCCAACTCTGATAAATTCCTTTGACCCTTAATGATTGTGGGTTGCATTCAAATATTGAGTGTTTTATGTTTCCATTGAGCTTCCCAATTGTGGCTATCCGGTATGTATTGTCCTTTTGATATCTGTTTTTGTTACTCTCTTCTGGCCAACGAATCTGGTAGGAGTGAGGCCGAAATAATTTTGGATAATTGTTTGCAACAATGTAATTTTTTTCTAAATTAATAGAAATCCCTAGACTTACAAAAAAACAATTATGGCAATGTGAGATGTATTATGAGGTAGACGTTTTGATACTTATCATGGATTGTTGTCCATCGATGTTTGCCATGATATAATTTATATGGCCTATTGACATTTACCAATGATTTAATTTGTATAACTACCTTTAACAAGACCGATAAACATATCTATTTTGAAATAAAACTTTTAAATTTTTAATTTGATTATCAATAATTAATAAATAAATAATTTTCAATTTCAACAATTATCCATAATAAATATTTTATTAATTATTATAATCTAATTTTAAATAATATCAATTTAACATATAAAATCCTTTTAAAAAAAATTCTTTGACTAGATTTTTTACCAATGATTTAATTTATATAATTGCCCTAACTATACTGCCAATCATATGTAATTTGAAATAAAACTTAAAATTTTAATTTTTTTGTAAACATGGAAAGACTACATCTTCATCATATCCAATATATCACTTTGATAAATTAAACCAGTAACTTCACATCAAATAATACCTTATCAAAGCAACTAATCACCATTTAAAACTTAAAACTTTAATTTAATTTTCAATAATTAACAAATAAATAATAAACAATTTCAACAAATTCAATTATCCATAATAAATATTTTATTAATTATTATAATTTAAAATAATATCAATTTAACATATAGATTTTTTAAGCAAAATTTCTCTCTTCTTAACACTATTTCTTACTCAAAACTCTTAAACACACACACACACACACAAAAGTTCTAACAAAACAACATTAATTACAATCTTAAAATATAACTAATCTATGTATCAATCTAAAAAATAAAATCAGTATTTGCACAACAAATTTTATAACCTCGATAATTGTAACTTTCTTTAAAAAGATAAACATAAATTATACTATGATAAATATACTCTCCCTCGGATTTTTTATAAATATGCAATTTTAATAAATTTAAAGTAAGGTGAATTTAAGTTAGTATTTATTAATAATATTTATTTATTTAAATTAATATTTTAATAAATATATCAGTGAATTTAGTATTAAATTTTTAAAATATAACTTATAGATATAATTTTCAGATTTATATAATATTTTTCACATCCATACCATTTTTAAAACATATTTCCAACGCAAAGAAGAACGATTTATGATGTGTAAAGACTTTTAGAGAAAGACATGTCAAAGAGCATCAAAGCAAAGTGAATTTAAAGTTAATACTGTATTAATAATACTATTTATATTGTATTTATTTGTTTAAAATAACATTCAAATAATTATATTAGTGAATTTAACCCTATACATTTCATTATGTAAACTTTATAAAATATAAAGAAATAAAACAAATTTCCGTGCAACTTTGAGAAGTATAATATAATTTCCACATCCATCCACGTAAAAGCAGAACAATTTATAATATGTGAAAACTTTTCCACATAGAGGGAGAACAATTTATAATGTGTGTGGAAACTTTTAAATAAAGACATTATAAATAGCCTTATAGTGGGTAGCAATGGTCCTATACAATTTATAATGTGCGTGGAAACTTTTAAATAAAGACATTATAAATAGCCTTATAGTGGGTAGCAATGGTCATATTTTGGCTTTTTAAGTTTTATAATTGATTTTTTTTTAATGGGATTCGATTATATATGGTATATTTATATTCAAAGTTATGAGGTGATTAGGTTAAATTCTCCCATGTAAGAAGATTTGGAATGATATTATTATCAAATAGTCCAATAGTCAAGGGTCTTACTTTTGAGAGAGGAAAAGGAACGCATGAAATGGTTGTTAACTAAATTATATCAATTATGGAGTTTAATGGGAGTTAATCTATACTACTTCTTTCTCCCACCCATCATGCATAAATGCCCATTTAAGATTGGTAAGGAATATATACTTTTGAAATATATTTCATTATATATGCGATAAATAAAGTGTTATTATTAATTTTTATTTTAAATGTAATGAGGTTTACATTTTTTTATTTAAATGAGATTTATTTAAAAATTTTAAATGCTAAATATAAATGGGATGTGGTATAAAGAGGTTTAAGGGTAAATATAAGATTTTATAAATTTTATCTATTTTTATAATTGGAATTTATCATAAAAAAGATTATATATATGTGATATATTTTTTTGTGAGTTAGTTAGAGTTATGGGTTTTGAATGGGCAACTTTTATATAAGGATTTTATACCCGGATTAATTTTATAGTACATTTGTTATTCATTAATTTACCTTTCGTGGACTATATATGTGATGTTAAATGTTAAGTAAGAAATTTTTTTAAAGAAGATTATTATTTTTTTGTTTTCTAGGTTATGTGAGTCTTGAGATAATTGATACACCTAATCTGTGGTTTGAGTAGTGATCCAAGGGCATCTAAACCATCAAAATCACCTAGTGATTGCACCGAAGGTCACACTAGCCCTTAACATGGTTGGATTTTTTCTCGTGAAATTTCAAACGTGTGGTCGCCGTTACATCAAGGAGTGTCTTGGCAGAACACCTTGTCACAATATGCTTAACACCATATGGGATTAAATAATATAATCATTAACTTCTATGAAAATTGTAATTATGTTTAAATAATTTTTAGTTAAATAATATTTATCTTAAGATTTTATAGGTTAAATGTAAATTAGCGAAGGTGTAAAGGGAGATCATGGGGGATTAGTACTTAAATCATAGTTGAATTGAGTTAGAAATGATGATGTTAATGGTATACCTTGCCAATTATTGATCATATTAAAAAAAATCTCATGATAAAAATATATATAGTTGATATTTCAAGGATATATATATATATATATATATATATATATATATATCACATGCTACTTAGATAATTAGATGTATTTCCTTTTTTCAAAAGACAAAATGTAGCCTATTAACTTCTAAAGCAAGGACATTGATATAGTCTTCCAATATCTAGCAACAAGTACTTTAAACAAAAACATCAACAAACTAGTGTGTTTCCATTGCATATTAAAAATTCTACAAAAATAATAATAATATTTCCCTTCTTTATTGGACTCCAAAGTAGATGGATCACTTCTTCTAAAGTAATTCTATCCTCTTCTATTTCAACAACGATCGACAAACCTTCATGAAGGGATACATCTTCCTTTGAAAGTGTATAAACTTACTCATTTAATTGTCTATACACATGTTGAAAAGTAACTATGGAAAATATGTATCTAACATCTATGATCATAATTGATGGAACAATTAGAACTTTTTAGTCTAATTTTATCTTTATTTTTTCATTTAGCCACATGATAATTTAGATCAAATATATTGATTTTATTTCATATTAGAATGCCTCCAATGCCACTTTTTCTTAACTTTGATTTAATCCATCATATAATCCCAAGCCTTAGATTCATCTAGTGCTTTTATAACTCTAACCTTGTTACAAGTAGTTGCCTTCCAAATTCTCCCAGATGCATAACTTATTTAATAACTATCTAAATTAGAAAATCTCTTTATCTTGAAATATCATCTTAATTATCCTCGTGGGGGTGATAGGAAATCCTGTCGAGGATCATTAACATGATAGGAAGTGGATACCAGGGACTTCATGTCCTACACACTAGTTGGATTGTTATGCACATGTTTCACGCAAGAGCATTAATGAAAGTTATTGTAGTGGTTGGTGTTTGGATCGATTGTTCAATGGCCTCCCTAGTAATCAATTCCCTTCTTGCTAGTACTAGAAGAGACGACATGGAAATATGGGGAAGACAATGGACATCAAATGGGATGATGACAAGAAGTGGTATGTGTGGAAAAGTAAACATACGTAGAATGGGAATTAATTCTCCTTTAACACCTAGATTTTTTGGTCTAGAATGTTGTTCGTCAATTTAGAGGGCATAATTGCAGTGATTCTATTATGGAAATTTATATTCAAGAATAAATTAAGGTTTGAAAGAAAGTTGTGAGTAAGGATACACAATTCCATTTCTTGGAAAATATTCTCTACGATTCTACTTGGGTGACCTTTCCTTCTTCAACAAGACATTCACAAGTCCTAGAGTGTTGTCTCTTCCTTAGGGGTTTGGTCAAGATGTTTATCTCTCTTTTGCTTGTTTTGGAAGGTTTGGCTATCTTTGAGCCTCACTCTCTCATCTTTACACTAAGTCTAGTCCCTATCTCTACTTTTTGGCATATGTTCCATGTTTTGTTTTCCTTGGGTCAATATTTGTGGTTTCTTTGTAAGGCAACAAGTTGGTTAGTTTTCTTCATGTATTTTTGCTCTTAGCTAGTTAGTTGTATTTATTGGTATCATTGTTCATTGTCCAATTTATTTAAGTCCATTCTTGGCCCCTCCTCTAAGGACCTTTGTATTTATTTGTGCTTCCTATTCCTTTGGTGCCTATAGACATAAATTGGAGCCTCCAGCTATTACTTCATTTGTGCCCTAGTTTTTTTTATCCTTGTCCCTTTTTCACCATGCCTTGGGTTAGTGAATTTGTTGGTTGTAAAGGCTTTCAAGGTGCTTATCCTTTCCCTTCTCATGGATCCCAATTATTTGTTGAGCACTTTATGGTGACTTATGTAGCTAGCATCCTTTTGTAAATTCATTGGGAAATTCACTAGGAAAAAGAGGAAGCCAAGATGGATAGAAAGTTTATCTCTAATGTTGAAATTCAGGAAGAAATAAGTAGTTGGATACCAAAAAGAGGAACAAACATATAAGACAGAGTAGGGATATGCAGATAATGGAACAATATTGGAAACTTAAGACCATTATGGGAAAAGTGTTCATGGAGTGGTTGGAGACCCAATAGGAAAAATCCTCCTTAGTATTGATAATGTCCAGATGTAATTACAACAACTTGATGACAAGTTTTCAATATTCGCAAATAAATTTGTTGAGTTGGTATTCTCCCACCTAGAGTAGGATGTTGAAGCACCTGCCTCTATATAAGTGGATTCTCCTACATGCTAAATGTCTATATAGGATATTTTTTTATGGAAACATTTCAGAATCTATCATACTTTTTAATATTTTAGAAGTAAGGATATCATATATTGTCATAGCATGGAAAAAAACGATTTTTTTGTGCTACTAGTCCTATTTCCCAAAACACGTGTCAGTAATCATATAAAAAATATTGTGTTTCCTTTTTGCAATATATTATCTTATTTCTTATCAACCAAAAGCCCCACAAAAATGTCAAGGTAATTATCTATCCTTGTACTACTCTTTGAAACAAATAGAAATATTTTCTCCCATATATTTCCCTTTTAGTTTAAAATTTTCTTGCCAAACTTCCTTTGAGATTGGGAATGCATAAAGATATGATCTATATATTCTTTATATAACTTTCACAATATAGATCTATGAGGACCTCTTTGGTAAAGAAAATTACAATTCTTGTCTATTGGCTCTCATTAGCTTACATTTACTAAAGAGATCTTAGCTATAAGGAATTTAAATTTTTGAATCTCAAGAACCCCCTTCAAGGGTAATTTTACTAAATTCAACCTACCTCATCCAGAAAGGCATATACAACAATAATTTTTTACTCTCCGTTCAATCTTATCATAAATAAAATACGGTGATTTCTCTTTGGAATCATTAGGTTTTAAATAAAATCCTAAACATTTCAACACATTTTCCATAGGCACTAAATTAGATGGAAAAAATATGATTTCTAATTCTTCCCTTAACCCATCAAAAAATATAAGAGGCTTGTCAACATTCACTTCCATACCTTCGGTTTTGTTGTAGATTTCCAAAATTTCCTTCTACTTCTCAGTTTTATTCATTGTTCCTACTCCAAATAAAATGGCATCATATAAAATAATAGATGAGACAATGATATTATACTTCTAATATCGACACCTTAAATCATCCTCTTATACATGTTGTAGCAATTCTACTTAACCCTTCTTCTACAAAAATAAATTGGAAGGGGGACATTAGGAATCCCTTCCTAAGCTCCCTTGTAAACTAGAAAGATACGGAGGTAGAACCATTGACTATGATAACAAATGAATGCCATGAAAGACACTTGATGATATAATTAACCATTGACACACACATCCTTATTTTCATTAATATTAATTTAAGGTAAAGCTAATGATCCAAATCATGGGGGCTACGATCTAGAAAGCTTGAATGTTGAGAGAGGAGGCGAGAAAACATAAATTCTACCATAAAAATAAGCACAAGATAATATGATGAAAATATGAATCTTTATTAAATGGGAAGGAAAACATTGTTACATTTACATCATGGAACATTGAATGTCCTTTTTGAAAAGGAGAGGCTCGTTATTTATAGTTATTTTAGTGCCTCCTTTAGTAACATAATTCAATACCATGGGTGGATACCACTTTCCACTTAGATTAATAAACCTCGCTTATGAAGAAATGGTCCGCATTGTGTCAAGTTCCCTCATGAGAAACTTCTACTGAATGTGGCTTCTATTGAGCCAATTTCCTTGATGAAGAAGATATGAGCCAATGAAGAGAATGGTTTTGTATGGTTAACCCATAATTGTGGGTTTGTGGGTGACCCATAACCATGATGACTAAAATCTATGAAGTTCTAATGAAGAGAAGGGTATTGTGTGGTTAACCCATAACCATGGGTCTGTGGATGAAACAAATCCAAATGTCGTTTAAAACAAGGGTTTTTTCTAGTTAACCAATAAACATGGGTTTGTGGATGACCTATAACCAAGTGCCAATGAATAAAAGGGTTTTGTGTGGTTTTACCATAACCTTGGGTTTGTGGGTGACCCATAATCAAGCGATTACAATGTGTCCAAAGCCAATGAAAACAATGGTTTTTTGTGGTTAACCCATAACTATGGGTTTGAGGGTGTCAAAAGTGCCAAAAGGAAGTTGGATATTACTGCAAAAAATTCGACCCCAAAATATGCTCCAAACCTTGGTTCTTGTGGAGTGATATCAAATTCCCTACCATGTTGGATATGTTGACCGAGTTCCAAAAGATGAACTATGACCAAAGGGAGATGGAGCGCTTCAAAATGTTGTGTTGCTCCCAAATATTGGAGTTGAATGACCCAAATTTGTAGTGCTTCCAAAATTGAATGAAGGAGCACTTGAAGCCCAAAAGGTAGAGTACTAAAATCTCCAAAGGCAGGCACAATTGTTGATGCAAATGCATGGGTTGTGGTACCAAAAGCAGGTGTTGAAGGTATGCAATGGGAGTTTGTAGAAATGGAGCATATATATATATGCATGCATCCCAACTTTTTCCCATGCACTTCGATGGTAGGAAGCAATATTTGGTGAATGATACATGAGCTTCAACAATTTCCAATAAATAACAACTTTTACTATGTTGTGTTATCCTGTGAAATGAAAAATTATCACCAAAAATCATAGCACAATCTTAGAGTTTGAACTCAAAATGTTCAGTGTTGCATTGCTCGTATCTATCCACAAACAAGGTTCCTCTAAGTATTTTCTACAAATATTGGTATAGATGAAGTTGCATCTTCCTGCACTCTAAGATTCTAAAAATATTCCATAGCTCCAACAAGTGCAAGAAAAACTTGTTGATGATATTGTTGTTGAAAATCTAAGCCTAAATCTGTTGACAGTTTCCAAATGGCATTAATGGATGCCCATCGTAGACAAGATTTGGTTCTTGGAATGACTTCAAAACCAACAAAACAAATTGCTCAAGGTTTTTTAGCATCGCATTGGCACAACCTTTTGCAATCTATGTGAGAGCAATGAGAGCAGCATGATGTTTTCACCAATCAGGATCAACCAAATATGCAGGAAGCAACTCAAAGGGAATGGAGACGATGATATTTTCTCATAGAGAAATAGCCAAGCAATCCAAGCACTCTTGACCAACACTGTAATTACTTTATTCACCAACATCCTCATCTTCAGTATTGGCAGCATGCTAGGCAGGATCATCCTTAATGTCAAGAAGCATTTTCATAAGAATAGCAAAAATACTACCAATGATCTAAGGGAACTTGCATGAGTACATAAAGCACAATCAACTAAAATTATTATAAAAATTCAAGATAAAATGGTCACCATATTTACCCTAGAAATCCAAATGGTAAAACTAACTTCAAATGGATGCTTAATCTCTTTTGACAATCTCTATTTACAATGCTTTCATGGCTCTCTATGTCTCCTCATCTCCTTGGCTAAAAAATCCTCTGAGAATGAAAATTCAAAACAATATAGGTAGAGATTAGATAAAGGGAAGGCCAACAAGCACAACCTTTCATTTCTCATTATTTAGTTGCTTCTCTCCTTTATTATTTCTCTTTCATTGAATTCTCTTTTTTTTTTTTCTTTCTATTTTGTATAGTTTGCCTAGCCTTCTTTAATTTCCAAATTAGTTTGCAAGTACTATGTCTTATAACCATTCATTTGTTTGGGATCTATCTCACATTGGAAGTGCAACAAACAAAAGCTACCATAAGGAAAGCCGATTAAGTCCATTTTCATGATAGCTTGACCTATTTAAGGGAGGTACACCACATGGTGGATCAACCCCCGTGAGTTAATTTCCCTGTCCCCTCTCCAAGTTGGAGGGTGGCCTCTCCATGTACACACCATACATTGTGTCCTTAGGAACCATCCACACAGTGAGGGTAATAAGATTCCTCAATAATGGCCTCCCTTGTGGGTAGTTTATGTGAAGGTCCTTCCTACAAGAAAGGAGTTCACTTCCCTAAACACAATTCCCCTTATCAATCTTCACAAAAAATCCACTCCACATATAGTGGCTATTATTTGATGCATGTACATAAAAGGAATTATTTTGGAAGGAAAGGAATCCATGAAAATATTTTAAACTCAATTGGCTTAACCTTGGAGTTTTTCAAGGGGTAGATGTAAATCAAATCAAGTTCTTTCTACCGCCCAATCACAATCACGCACAAGTGACTTATTTAAGATAGGTAAAAATATTTATTAAATATGTTATATTTTTATTTTAAAATACTAATAAACTATATTTTTTAAATAAAATTATTATTAAATTTCATTTAAAAATCTAATTAAATTTAGAAAATAATATTTATCTTAGGTTAAGTGTAAATAGTTGCAGATTTAGAGCCAATTTGAACATGTAAAAATAAAATTCAATAAATTTTATCAAAAGAGAATTAGCATTTACATCACAATGAAATTGTTTCAAAAAGAATGATATCAATAATGTAGGTTGTTAATTAAAGATCATATTTATAACTTAGCTTTTTTTTTCATGATTATATACAGTCATATATATTTTAAAGAAAAACTATATATATATTTTTTATCGGCCACTTCAAATGAAGTCTCGCTTCTCCTTTTTGAAGAGACAAAAAAGAAAAGAGAAGTGACTTATCAACTTTAAAGCAAAGAAGCTGATATAATCTTCCAATACCAAGTAACAAGTAACTTTATATATATATAGATATATAAAAAAAACCTTTATATAATATTCAAATACCCAGCAACAAGTGCGTTAAACAAAAAGATTAACCAACCTTTATATATATATAGATTCGATGTCATTGGACACTTTGAACGAAGTCTACTCTCTTTTTTAAAGAAAAATTTTTGACTTATCAACTTATAAAGCATCCTAAAACAAAGATTCTATATAATCTTCCAATACCCAGCAACAAGTATCTTAAACAAAATGATCAACAAACTTCCTTCTTGCTTCGGCCTGAGTTAATCAAACCAGTGATATATGATTGGGCATTT
The DNA here is from genome assembly GCA_034641835.2 of Pinus albicaulis. Classification (NCBI taxonomy): domain Eukaryota; kingdom Viridiplantae; phylum Streptophyta; class Pinopsida; order Pinales; family Pinaceae; genus Pinus; species Pinus albicaulis. The sequence continues at coordinate 798,900,062 of CM076572.1, read as the reverse complement.
TTATAAACTACCACTTGAATCGGAGGACCCACCAATGTATTTCTCTTACATACTGAAAATACAACACAAATAACAGTAACAGTAATATAGATTATTTTAAAGCAAGTCAATTTTCATAGATCTTCACGAAGAGAAAAATAAACATTATGAACTATTAGCAAACCTTCATGAAGGGAGAAATGTATCTTTGAAAGCTTATAAACTCTCATTTTGTTGTCCAAAAAGTAAACATGCAAATCATATATCTAACCTCTTTGACCTTATGCATATCAATGAAAGGAATAGTTTTTTCAATCTATTTTTAATGTCGTTGTTTGAACACAGCACAACGATTAATCGATTAACCTGAATTACTTAAATCTATCTTTATCCTGAAATACCCTCATCTCATTTCTTGTAAATTACAAGGCTAACAAAATTTCATCTCTTGTCAGCTGTAAAGCTCACATAATTTTACAAAGAATAAGGCTGCCTTATTCTTTGAGATTGATATATCCTTGTACCACTCTTAAAAAAAACATAAACATTTTCTCATACCCATCTTACTATAGCATTTATTTGTTTAAAATTTACTTCAAATATAATCTATAAATTCCTTATCTGGCTTGTATAGTTTTCATTTACATTTACTAGAGATATGAGTTACAAATTCTTTAATCCGACTTGCATAATACAAATGTACTAGAACCTATTTAGTAAAGCATAATTGTGATTTCAACTCTCAAAAATTTCCTTTTTTTCTCTCTCTTAGAAATTCCCTCTTGATTAATTTTTCTAAAGTCGTCTATAACAGTGCCAAGCCACACCGCTCCAACTCCAATATATATTAAATGAATATTTACTTGCAATCAAAACCTATTAAATGAAGAATTACCCATAATCAAAACCTAAAACATAAACAGCTTCAAATGAAAAAAAGAAAACCCCACCCAATAATATGCATCCCCTTTTAACGGAATTTTGGCTGAAAGGAGATTCTTACAATAAACTCATATACTAAGAAGGAATCAATAACTAAATGTAAGAAACACAAAGACCCAAAACTTATTTAAAAAATTTACCCAAAATAAATCAATCAAGCCTGGGATGAATACTCATATGTCGTCGAATATTTCATTCAAAGTTGATTAGGCTAGAGGAAGGTCTCGATGGCATAATTCGGCTTGAAGGCTAGATCTCCTATGATTGAAAAACGGAGTTGTCTATCGAGGCCGCGTTTTGGCCCGGACGGCAGAAATCCGCCGGAATCCGGTGAACTAAATTTGCAAAAATCAGGTAGTTGCAGTGCTTGGAATCCATTTTTGAGAGTGGAAATGGATTCAGCACTTTCAAAAACCCCTGGGGCACTCAAAATACTAATGTTTAACAACTATAAACAAGTTTCTGGGCAAATCTTTGCCGAATTTTCTGAAAATCGTTCCCGGATTTTGGGTCAAAACGCGGCCTCTTTAGACTACGGCTTGAAAAACCATATTCGCAAAAAATATTATCCAACTGCCACTAAAGCATCGATTCATAATAGGCCTTGGAATACCTCCGATAATGAAGGGGTATATGAAACACGTAGGGGCCGTCTCCCCCTCCATTTCTGGAAGAAAAACCCTCATTTCCATCGTCATTTAAGGAGCCTGAAAAGGGGTTTTCCAATTTCAAGGCCTTGGCCTCGAGCTCCAAGGTAGTTGGACTCCTTTCCCATTGCAACAATTTCTTCCATATATCTTCCAGCGAATAGATACGCCAAAGGCTGTTGCCACGCGACAAGTTGCACTTTTCATTTTTAGCGTACTGTGCCTTCGCGCCTAGCATTCTTTTGAATCCGACGATCTCTAGGTATTCAACTTTGCATTCACGAAGAGAGTGAAGAGTGTGAGTGTGTATATATATATATATATATATATATTTCAGAAGGAAAAATCCTTTTCTTTTCATTATATATAAAAAGAGAGTACAAAAATCACAGGTCATTCTTTTCATATTCTATTACATTTTGATACTTGATATTTCAACCTAAAAAACAAAATTTCATTCCCTAATAATATATTCTATACTAGATGCTTTGGTTGGAACGTTGGCAGGTTGAGATTGGCGCTTTGAACCAGGTCGACCGCCATGATCTAGGGTTTGGAGGTTTTAGCGCAGGTTGCCCCTGGCAGACCTCCCTCCTAGCCCTTAAGGACGGAATCACACTCCTGGCAAGCCTAGAGGCTCACCCATGACAGAAACCAGTGGGGGGACTGATGCTCCCCCCACCTCAGGCCAGCCTCCCACAGGAGCGGCGACAGGGGCTGACATCGACCATCAGCAAAACTCTGGCCCACTTCATGACACAACCGGGGCGACTCCCATAGCGAAACCGACCTCCACAATAGAAAAGAAGTAAATATCACATCATCCACATGCATACCCAAAGATACCAAAATAACCATGATCGAACTCCCTGTGCATCGAATCAATGAAAGAATCCAACTCATGAAGGATCACGCATTGATAGGCAATTTCATGGGTTTTTGTCCCACAGAAAAAACCCTCCAAGGATGGATTTCCTCCAAATGGAAGCCCAAGGGTTATATCGACCTTCAGCTGTGCGCCAAAGGCTTCTTCAATGTGATCTTCACCTGCATTGAAGATAAGAATCGGATCATGGACAGAGGGTGATACTTCTTCAACTCAGCAGGTTTATACCTGCGCAACTGGGTAGAATGCTTCAATCCAGACAAGCAAGATCTCACATGGGCCCCAGTGTGGATCCGGCTCTACTCCCTCCCCCAGGACTACTGGGATGAGCTTGTTGGTCAATAATTGTCATTGATGGAATATAAGCCCTCTTGATGTGCTCTCTTAATGGAAAATTGATAGATGCTTCACTAAGACATATGATGACATACATGTGCACTATCATATGATGGCATGATGTTGTACTATCATGATGACATGAAGACACCCCAATCACCTTCTGCTCTAAAATTTCATGAACTGTCACAAAGAAAAATAAATTTAGATACCTTGGAGAAATCCTTTCACAATGAATCTTAGACCATATTAAAGAGGATTTTTCCCTCTTTCCAACAAGCTCTTACTTGCCCTCAAATTCCTAGTGGTTGAAGAGATATTGATTTTTTAATATTATAATATATTTTATCCCAGCCGACCTAAGCCGACTTGTGTAGGCTCATGTTCCTTGGCGAAGGGACGTGTCTTTTCATTTATGATCAAAACCAGTATATATATGACATCTAGACTTGACATTCAATCATCTTTTTCAGTCAAGGACACAGTGAGAGCTTAGAAGCAACAACAGTTCACAACTCGTGAACTTTCAAACATCAAGAAGAAGGAGCCTATACAAAGCATATTTCTGAATCTACAACCTCTAATCTGAATGAGAATATAAGCCTTGGATCTGTGAGAGTGTACCAGCCTCATACCTGTCTACAATTACAGTGACTGTAGTGGCTCGTTTTTTAAAAGACTATAGGACAGAGCTTCGGACCAGTGAAATAAGGGCTTGGTCTTGTTGATTACACCCTCCATACCTCATAATTGTGTTATATAGCTCGGACAGTCACTTGACCAGGGTTATAAAACCTCACCACAGAATTTCAGAATAGTGAACCTGAAGTGTAAATTCAGTGTTTCTTCTAAGCTCGGACAAAACACATTAGTGGTGTTGACCAGTGCTTCTTTGGATCTCGGAAAGGAAAAATCTGTGGAGGATTAAAGATACAACTGTGGAAATATCGGTGTAATAAATCTGTGGTGATACAACTGTGGAATGATCATCATCATTTCAGTGATCAAAGTTCTTTCTGTGGACAGCTAGTGGAGGCATGAACAATCAACAGTAAAGCTTGAAGTGATAGCTGGAGGTCTGTACAAGTTACAAACTTGAAGATCTTGGACAGTGGAGTAGTTAGTGGTTTGAAAATGGAGTTTTGGACAGTAAAGAATATTCAGTGAAAAAATTGGAAGTCTGGAACAGACTTGTGGAGAAATTGATGTAAGTTACTTATTCATTCTATTTATTAATGGTTGGAGGATTGGTGTCCTAGGGGTTGGTGCCTCTAAACACAAGGTTGTAGCCTTTAGAAGTATAGGGTCAAAGCCCTAGAGGTTGGAGCCTCACCAAAGTCTAAGTTGGTTCTTGGAAACAGGTTGGAGCCTGTTTCATTAAAAGGGTTGGTGCCCTTCTCTCATCTATTGTACACTATTATTATAAAGGGATTGAAGTTCTCTTTAATTCTTAATATCATTATTATATATATCTCTCTGTCTTTAATTGTGAAGAATATAACTGGCAATAATTAACAATTGAAAAGAAATACTGATTCACCCCCCTCTCAGTATTTCCAATGGAACTGACTCTATAGGACATAGGCAATTCCCTCGGAGAATTCATCAAAACAACGGAGGAAACAAAGATCAACCGACATGCAACATACACACGAATCTGTGTATACATGAACATCGCAGAGTCGCTCCCTGGTGAGGTAAGCCTATTGCATGATGATTTTGAATGGATACAAACTGTAGATTATGAACATGCTCCCTTCAGATGCCAGAGGTGTCACCAACACGGGCATCTATTAAGAGACTTCCCCCTCAATCAAAAGGCAGAAGCTAACAATGAATCAAATTATCAAGCTATAGAAGGGTTTACAAAAGTAGCAAGCAAAAAAAGGCACAACAAGAGATCCATCTCTAAACAGAAAAAAAAAAAATCCCTAGCCACTAGCAATAGCTTCGAAGCCCTAGCTTAGCTGAGTGAAAATGGAATGAACCTCCCAAAGATATAGGGCGATCCTCGCAGGAGCAACCCCAGATCTCAAAGACACAACAAGACAAGATTCAATCGGAAGCCTTTTTGAAACCCCAAACCCCTATACATGTGGGGGACAAATCTGCAACGAAAGGCAAAGGAATGGCGCTGGACCCAATCCCAGAAGCCATGGAGGAAGAGCCATAGAGCATTGACTTTTGGGGCTTGGATCTCATAGGGTTAGAGGATGCATGCAACAAGAAGGAATTTCTCTCAATACCCCAGCAACAAATCCAAAAGCTGGAATAAATCCTCACTCGAGCACAACAACTCCCCTCTCTGGGCATTCAGGGCGGTACACTCCTGAATACAAAATTCATCCTGAAAGAATCCCGCAAACAAGGCAGAAAAACGAAGCTGCAGAGAACAGTCGAAATGGGCAGAGAGATGGTAGAATCTATGAGATTCCCCAAGTTAACCCATTTCTACTCCTACATCCCCAACCCCCCTCAATGAAGATCATCTCATGGAATATTAGAGGGCTTAATAGCCCCACAAAGCACATCATCATTAAGAAAAGAATTACTGAGGAACACCATACAATTTTCTACATGTAAGAAACCAAATGCTCCAACTCTACTATGGAAACAATCTTCAAAAGGATATGGAAAGGTTGCAAAACAATAACGGTGGATGCCAATGGAGCTTCAGGAGGATTGAAAATCATCTGGAACCCCCAAATCATCACCCTATAGAATTGTCATGCCAATAAGCACCTCTTTCAAGCCATCTTTCACTTGATTGGAACTGTCATCCATGGATTTCTCACGAACGTCTACTTCCCCTAGAATCTCCATCAAAAAACTGAGCTTCTAGACAACATTGTTGATCTCAATAACCAACTTACTCTACCTCTATGGCTGCTTGGAGGAGATTTCAATATGATAACCAATCTACAGGAAAAAAAAGGCAGAAGGCAACATCTAGATACAGACATCACTGGGTTCAAGAACTTCATCCAAGACAATCACCTCATAGATCTACAAATTTCCAATGACATATTCACTTGCAACAACAGAAGAGGAGGCACCCAACATATCGCCTCGAGATTGGACCGTTTTCTCATCACAAAAGACTTTATACATCTAGGGGGAGATATTGTAACCACCATCATTCCCGCCGCCGGATTTGACCACTGGCCGATACAGCTACAATGGTTAAGCCCAGGTACGCCCACACCTAAACCCTTCCGCTTTGAACACTATTGGCTCAAACATCCAGGGTTCAACGAACTCGTCTCAGATTGGTGGTCCTCACTTACACCACCCCAAGGCAAAAAAATGTATCAGTTCCAGACAAAGTTGAAGATGCTCAAATGGAAACTGAAGGTGTGGAACAAGACCACCTTCGAAAACATCTTCAAAGATCAAAGATTGCTGGAAGAGAAAATGAAGAAGCTCCAACAAACAATCATCTTAGAAGGACGCTTGGCAGTCTCAAAGAACAAAGAGAAATTACTAACAACACAGATGGAAGAGAGAAGAAGCCAGGAAGAGATCCTATGGAAACAAAAATCTAGGATATGCTGGCTCAAAGATGGAGAAAGAAACAAAAAAAATTTCCGTCGCTCCACCATTCAGCACAGAATGCATGACAGAATCACAGTTCTCAAAATTCATAATGGGGAGTGATTGGAAAAGAAAGAGGATATGACAGAGGAGCTACGCAACCAGTTCAAGGACATCCTCCAAGAAGCCAATAACCAGAGGCATGAAGCTATAGGAAGAATCACTCAGCACATACCTAAACTGGTCACGGAAGAACACAATCGGATGCTGCTTAAAGCAACCACTCTGGAAGAAGTAGAACAAGCAGTCTTCCAAATAAAGGAAGGGAAAGCTCTTGGCCCAGATGGATTCACTACCAAATTCTTCCATTTCTTTTGGGAAACCATCAAATAAGAGGTCTGGGATGTCATAGAGGAATCGCGCACCACTCACTGGCTCCTACCAGTTCTCAATGCCACCTTCCTCACTCTCATACCAAAGGAAGGCAATGTCACTACACCAAGTAAGTACAGACCCCTAGCACTCTGCAATGTCATTATAAAAACATTTCCAAAGTTATATCTAACAGACTAAAGTATCTCCTTCCCCTGCTCAGTTCTCTAGAGCAAACAGGCTATGTAGAAGGCAGGCCAATCCTTGATGGCATCATTTTAAACCACGACGTAATCCATTCGCTCAAGACCTCCAAAAAACCCGGTATGCTCCTCAAAATTGATCTGTCCAAAGCTTTTGAAAAACTTAGTTGGGATTATATCAAGAAAGTCCTCTTAGCCTTTTGCTTTAGCCACACTTGGGTCCGATGGATAATGAACCTGATAACCTCCCCCTTTTTTTCCATTATGGTCAATGGCATACCTTCGGCTTCAATCCTTTAAGAGGTATCAGACAAGGATATCCTCTCTCGCCCTTCATTTTCATTATTATGGCAGAAGGGCTGGGTCACCTGCTCAAAAGCTCTGTCCATTCGGGCACCCTTCAAGGCATACCCCTCCACAATCTCCCCCTCATTTCCCATCAACAATTTGTGGATGACAATATGATAATAGGACACCCCTCAGTCTAGGAAGCCCAATCCCTCAAATCTCTGATCGATTGTTTCTATGAAGCTTCTAGCACAGAGGTCAACTCTGAATAATCTCAATTCTTCTTCTTCCACACTTCCCCTATCACCTAGCGCAACATCACCCGCATCTTGGGCTTCTCCATAACTTCCTTGCCTTCCAAATACCTTGGAGCCCCTCTCACAGATACAGCCATAAATCACACCTCCTGGCGAGCGCTGCTGGATAGAATGGAAACCAAACTATCCAACTGGACCCATCATTCTCTCAATATAGCGGGCCGCATGGTGCTTATCAAAGTGATGCTTCAATCTCTCCCCATCTACCTCTTCTTAGTTCTAGTAGCCCCAAAATGGGTCCTCAAATATATGCGCAAACTACAATGGAATTTTCTCTGGGGAGGATCCAAAGAGAAAAATAAATGGGCACTAGTCAATTGGAAAGATGTCTGCAAACTGAAAGTTCATGGCGGGCTAGGGCTGTGAGATCTAGAGAACAACAACAATATCATGGGAGCCAGTATTTGGTGGAAATGGGTATCCAACCCTCACACACATTGGGAAAACCTATGAGCATCCAAATACGTGAGAAATTGGCCCAAGGAGGACCTCATCAATTTCAACATAGATCCACGAGGATCCCAAATATGGAATGCGACCAGCAACCAAAAATAGTTGATCCAAACCCATAGATTCTGGGAGTTGCGCAGTGGTACTTAAGCCAGATTCTAAGAGGATTTCTGGCAGCAAATGCCTAACTTCTCCTCAACTTTTCCTAGATCCCTTTGGAGCACAATCTTACAGGCAAGGCAGCGAAACTGTGTCCAAGATTTCTGGACCAATGACACAAATTAGGGCTACAAGACCTAGCTTCACACTGACAGATGGCAAGAAGACTGGAACAATGAAAATCACAGAGACATTTGGGAGGAGTTAATAACTAAAAGAAGAAGCATAGCCCAACAAGGACCCGATATTCTTCGATGGGGACATACTCCAAGTGGCAACTACTCCACCAAGGAAGCCTACAATCTCTTACAACAGTAAAACCCAGATCCATCCAATCACATATGGAAGAAGATATGGTCTGCCAAGCTCTAGCCCAAAGTAGCCACCTTTCTAAGGTTGTTCAGTAAACGACGCATCCTCACATGGGAGAATCTATTGAAATGAGGTTTTGTGGGACCCTCAAGATGCCCTTTATTCCAGGAATACCTTGAAACTATCGATCATTTGTTGGATCTTTGCCCCATATCCAATGCCCTGTGGGACAATATTGAAATTATATGCAGACACACCAAGAGAGAAAGGGGTAACATCATCAACACCATCAGCAAGTGGACGGAAAATCCATACTCCAGCAACCTTCTAAACAGACTCTAGCAGCTGATTCCAAGCCTCCTTATCTGGAACATATGGAAAGAAAGGAACAATCGGATCTTTAAAGGCAATGCATCCAATCGAGAGAAAATCTGGGCAAGGCTACACGGAAATCTCACAGAAACCCTGGCCATAAATCCCTGGAGTAAGGAAGATATCCGGACAACTAAAGTGGAACACAACATTTGGAGCAACTGGAATATGAGCATAAACACCCTTTGGATAACCCCCCAGGCAACGCAGGAAGAACCATCGCACTTGAACAATGGAATCCCCCTCCAAATGGATTCTTCAAATGAAACTTCGATGGAGCCTCGAAAGGCAACCCAGGAAATGTTGGAATCAGAGGTATCTTCAGGAACTCCCAGGGTAAGCCCCTTCTAGTATTCTACGACAATATGGGATGGGACAACAACAACTCCGTGTAGTTGGAGGGACTCATCCAGGGCATCTCTAGAGCCATTGAGTTTAGCTATTTTCCCTTGGAAATGGAGGGAGACTCATAAATCATCACTCAGGCTGCCACATGAATTCTCCATGGCTCTTCCTCCACCAAGGTTTCCACTAGCTGGAGGCTTGCTAACAGGTTCAAACTCCTAGAACAGTTGATACAAAATCACAGAGCAATAAATTTTCACCATGTGTGCAGGAAAGCGAACACTGTTGCGTATCTCCTAGCTAACAAGGGTGTGGAAAACCACAACGCGTTGCATTACTCCAACCTATCCCAGATTGAGGATGATTCCTTATGCAGAGAATGCAAAACTCTCATCCAAAAGGACTATCTCTCCCCAGATGCAGGTGACATTGGATGCACGTATGGAAACAGTGCCTCCCACATCCGAGATGATGAAGATCTGCAACATAGGCCTTCACTTGAAGTGGATCCACCTCTCTGCAATAATTTGCATGAGGTGACTGAGGCAAGGCATCAAGAAGACACGTAATGCCAGCAACCACCCTGTGTGGTACCTCTCAGCTGCAATCATTTGAATGAGCTCTCGGATGGATATGACACTCTGCCATAACTCGAAGCACATGCTTCCACATGAAAATTGTCGCAACATGCACCTGCGAGTGTGTCATAATAATGCACAGCATATGAATTTGTGCCACAAGCCTAAAAAAGGGGAGGCGTTTCCACATAGTGTTATTCAAAGTTTTCTCCTTCTAGCATCCATGTTTTAGTTTCATCCCACCTACACGCCCCGCCTGCTACGCAGCCTCCCCCCAGAGCCGCGCTGCGAAGAACCCTCCAGGCCAAGCACCTCCCTGACTGCGTGCCTCCACTTAGCTCCCTTTACCTTGCTAGTTTTTCTAGACCGTGCACTCTCATGACCAAGCTCCTCCAACTGCACAACCTCCACCTGTGCACCACCTTGCCCAACAGCACCACGATGTGCATTCCTTGTCTTTGGTCTAAGCCTCTTCTCCATACCTCTCAGCCCCCCTTCTACCCTCTGCTACACTATCCCATGGCTCCGAGACTGCGCCAAAAGACAATCAGAAGAGGCCAAAGAGGTGCGTTCCCTGAACGTTATTAGCGAGGGTCCAATAACCATTTTTAGTCCTTTGAGGGCTCCTCTTCTGACAGTCATGCTAGGTATTCCTCCTAGAGCCCTGTGCATGACTAGGAGGGGGAGGCCCCTATTCAAGAAATGCAGAGAGGCAGAATCAGACCACAGAAATCCACCATTGCATACCAAGAACACCCCAGATCCCATAAAACCAAGTCTCTTCCGGTTCAGGAGGCAGAAGGGGGAGACATCGATGTTTGGATCATGGACTCAGAGGGCACTTAGACGCGCGTACCGGATACTGAGTACCCGGTCACTCCCATCCTCTGCGCACCTGCTTCTAGGCCTCCGCGCTGAGCTACTACTGAAGAGGATGCCATAGCGCAGGAGTATGCCTGCCATATCGAGGAGGAGGATCTAGACACTAAGGATGATGCAGAAGCACCATGACTGATGGTCGCTCAGATTTTTTTAGTTTTCTGTTATTCCAGATCTTATCATAGAACTTTTACTTTCACATATGCCATGGCACATTTTGTAATCTTCTATCTGATGTTATTTAAGGGCTGGTTTCCTCCTGGGAGGCAACCCCATACATGCACAACTATGAAAGCAACAAAGGCTAGGATTGGATAAGCGTAACTTACCAACCCAACATGTAGCATATGTGATGTTTTATTTCGAATCAATATAGTTTAGCCTCAATTACCAAAAAATTTAGTAATGCCTCTCTTGGATAAAAGGTCAGCAACTTGATTTTGTTCCCTACCTATATGCCCAAAAGTAATAAAATAGTAATAAACTAGAAAGAACTCACCAAGTTGCGGATACGACGCATCCAATTTGTTAGAATATGACTAAATTGAGTATAATCCTTTACTCAATCAATAATTATCTTTTAATCATTGCGAACATGTAGATTCTCCAATCCCAGGCACCTTGAGCATATAAGAACCCTCCATAATGTTATAATTTCTGCCCTACTATTTGTGCCAATTCCACCCTCCCACCAGAAGTGATAATATCTTCCTAGCTCTAACACAATAAAAGAACTGCACCTACATTTCCTTTGAAGACATGCACCATAAAAAAAACCTATCGGAAGATCTTACCATATGTCCTTACACCCGATCTCTCTCTTATTATAATTCTTCTTTTTTCATCCCCATTTCTTAGTAATATGCCACTAACTTGATGATAACTGCTTTAACAATTGCTTCTTTTGTTCAAACAAGAGAGAATTCCTACATCGCCAAATGGACCAAATGATGTAAAATGGAATGGATATGTGTTTCTTTTGGGACATAAACCATGTAGATAAGCATATCTCCAAGGATTGTTTCTCCCACTCCACTACAATGTTTAAAGCATCCAGTACCTCGTCCCATACGACCACAGTGAACGGGAAACTCAGCAAAAGGTGGCATACATCCTCTGGCCCCTTCTTACACATGGGACATATACTTAGACTGGAATAAAACCCCTATGCAGGATATTCCTCCACGTGATAATTCTATCATGAATTGTTAGCCAACAAAAACATATGTGTTTTTGTGGGATCTCCCACTTCCACGTGCATTGAAACCATCTATACTTATTAGGAGGCACCTTAGCCTTGGGAAGTCTATTATATATTTCCTAGACCACTGCTTGACCCTTCTTCTGATTCTCGTTCCAGACCATCCTATCCTCATGAGTAGAGATACAAATACCAACAACACCCAACTAAGAGAGGTATTCCTCCCATTCTACAACAAGTTCCCCATGTAATCCCAAATCATCTACCTTAAGCCATGATTGAAAAAATGAACCATGATTGTGCATAGAGTGTATCTAATTAAGATAGAAAATACCATTGTCATGAAGAAAGAATAGAAGGGGAACTAATAAGGAGTGGTTCTCGGAAAATCCCTTTAGAGCATCTAGTCCAATCTCGACCTATGTGCCATCTCCAATGTCCCACCTAAGAAAATCAAGCAACCACTGAAATTTTTTCATCATACTACACCAAATGAGGGACGAGCATGTTTTCCTCCCTGCACCATCCCTAATACATCTTATAACATGTGCCCCATTCATATATTTTTCTATATTTATTTGTGCCCATATGTTACTTCCACCCAACACCCTCCAATGGTTTTTAATAATTAGATCTCTATTAAAAGAATACATATCCAATATGGCCCAACATCCATTTGAGACTAGACAAGCAATCATTTTCCATTTCATCAAATTTATCTTTCCCTTCTACAGGTGACCCGCCCACATGAACCTAGCCATAATAGATTTGATATTGTGGACAATTACCTTTGGCAACATAAACAAATGCATCTAAAAAACTAATATATGAAGTAAAACCAATTTGATGAGTCATGCGACCTCCAATAGATAGCCATGTATGATACCATCTATCCAAACTCTTATCAAATATTTCTATCAGCCACTTCTAGTCCTTAATTCCATACCTGTTTGGTTTTACTTTGAACCCCAAGTATGTGAAACCATCAAGATTACAAACATCCCTGATTATCAAATCCTTAAGGTCCCCAAAAATCAAAATTGACTTCATTTTTCTCATGAACAAACATGAAGCCTCACCAAAAGACTTGATAATATTGTGAATGTGTGACCATTCATTCATGTTAGATTCACCCCAAAAAATAAATTCAATCCACGAACATCAAATGTGAGATAGAAGTGTGTATAGTCACCCTTACCCTTGATATCAAGCCCATGAGTCTCGCATCCCCCATCTTGAGGCTCAAACATTCTATGAAAAGAAGAAAGAGAAGGGGATATAGGGCACAACCTTGACGCATCCCCTTGTAAGCCTTGAAGAAATGAGAAGGGAGGTCATTGATGATAACATTGAAATTTAAGGTAATAATGCATGACATAATACACCTGATGTTCCGAGAGTCCAATCCCACCTTGTGTAATACCATCCTCAGAAACTCCCAGTCCACAAAGTCATATGATTTAACCAAGTCTACTTTCAGCATGCAAGCCTTCATCTTCCACACCTTAATGGAGTGTAAACACCCTTGTGAAATAGCAATGGTGTCTTGTATCTGTCAACCTTCAGGAAACCCAAACTACTCAGGAGACATATGAAGAGACATGACCTTCTTAATCTGAGATACAATTAATTTCAAAATCATATTATATATTGAGTTACAAAGTGAGATTGGTAGATAATCTGCAAAGTTCCTAGGATCCTCCCGTTTTGAGATAAGTGTAATAAAAGTTGCATTTATTGCCCTAGAAATATGGACAAGAGTCTTGGAATCTTCAGCGACTACCAAAAGATCAAGGATCATCAACTCTGGAAAATGTGTGAATAACTCCACCCCCTAACCATCGAGCCAAAGACTCTTATCCTTGGCACAATCCTTCAAAATCACAACTAATTCCTCCCTCATAACTGCCCTACCCAAAGGACATTATCTGCCTTAGAGAACATAATAGGCATGTGTGAAATGAATTCCATCTGAGATGAGAAATCTTGTGCAGATTATTTAAAAAATCTGCTAAAATGATGAACAAAAACATATTCAATGTCTGATGTGAGGAATAAAGGTGACTATCTTCATCCCTAATCTCGCAAATGAAATTTATTTGACTCCTTTTATTTGCATGTATATGGAAAAATTTCATGTTTTTGTCACTAGCTGCTACCCAGATGGCCCTAATTTTCAGTTGTCATTCGACCTCCAGTGACAAAATAATTCTGCTTTTTTCCTCCTCCATAGATAATATTTTAGATCTATATATTTTGGAGAAAAACAAGGAGTTGTTGGGATCATTGTAATACCCGAGAGTGTATTCAATATTAAAAAAAAACTTATAGTTAGGATCTTTTTTTCTTAGCCCATATGTAGACCTCCTTTCTTAGTGACCTGAATTTGGCATAAATAGAGCCCATATGGTTCATAGGCGTAGGAAAAACAGGTCGATTCCATACATCCCTCACTAAGGATTCAAAGTCCTTTAAGTTCATCCAGTCAGAATTAAATTTGAAGGGATGTGAATGCCTCTTATCCACACTCTCCCAAGACATCATAATCGATTGGTGATCTGAAATGAATGAGGTAATTATAGAAGAAGAAATCTTAGAAAGTTCGACATTCAAAGACTAGTTGATGATGAACTGATCCAAACATTTTGAAATCCCCTCCATCCCTATGCACTTGTTCCGCCAGGTAGGAGCAATAGGAGTAAGGACTACATTTTAGAGGGAATGAGAAGCCAAGATATCCTTAAAAAAATACGCCATATAATCCTCCTTTTCCCGTCCCCCCCATATTTCTTCCATTCCCAAGGTCATATTGAGGTCCCCAACAATAATCAGAGTAGACAAATCAAACATACAAAAGTCTATAATCTGATCCCAGAAGGGCCTTCGACCTGAATACAACACATAAGAATTGATGATGGGCCACCTGAGATTAGATCTCGACATGAAACCAATCAAGATAATCCCCGCACATGAAAGATATGCTTTAAGTGATATATATTTAGGGCTCCATAATGCCCCCAAGCCACCAAAATGACCCACTGCATTAGATGCACATACAAACCATTAAGGGCAGATCGAAAGTAAAACCTCCCATGTTTTTTCTTTAGGCAACATAAATAAAGTTACCGATCAAACGAGAACTATTACCTCAAAACGATAACTCTAACCAAAAATTCCCTAAAAAACATGAAAAACAACTTGAAAATGAAAAGAGTTAATGCTGGAATAAATTTTTTTTTTCAAGGTACATTTTCAACATTCTTTAAAAATGGAAGTAAAAACCATTTTTTTGTATGGAAAAAACACTCTGAAAATGAAAAATGTTGCTGTTGGAATAATGCCTATTTTTTGGGGGTAAATTGTCAACATAATAATAACATTAAAGATAAAATATCATGACTCTGAAAAGCCTTAAAATTCCTACTATAAGCATGCCATTAAGATAAAATATCACGTCTCCTTAAAATTCCCACGATTTTTAGGCATGGTATTAAAGATAAAATATAATGTCTCTGAAAAGCCTTAAAATTCCAAGGATGACATTAAAGATAAAATATCACCTCTATGAAAACCCTTAAAATTCCAACAATTTTTAGCCATGGTGTTAATATTATTTTAAAAAATTATTACCATTTAATTTATATTAATTTATTTTTGTTTTAAGTTTATCAATATAATAACAATTTATTAAATATAATGTCCTTTTTATATAATATATTGAAGTCACTAGATAGGAAACACTTCAGTTATGATGAATGAACAACTTTATAGAACAAATAAATTTATATGCGATTTTGGAGTTTTTGATACTCTCTCAATTAAAACATTTGTTTTTTGGGAAATTTGCGTAAATATTTTATTTTTAAATAATTTTAAGATTTTGAAATTTTCCAATTGTTTTTTAAAAACAATATATATATATATATAAATAATTTTCATATATAATAATAATAATAATAGTTTAATATTAAGAAGGGGGCTGGTCATTCTGTTGGATTAATAATGTAACTAATAAACATATTGAATTATCTTTGAACAAAAAATGTTCTCCTAAACTAATTACTTCTACATATTTCTTATTTTGACATATATAGCCATTTAAATATATTGAGAATATGAAAACATTGAAAAAATAAAAAATAAAACAAAAAACCATAAAAAAAAATTAAGAAAATAATAAAAAGTAAATAAAAATATATATTAAAACATAAACAAAATAAAAAACATGACCCCAAAAAATTATATATATATATATATAATCAAAAATAAAAAAGAAGTAAATTAGATTTAAAAATAATAATAATAATAATAAAATAAAAACAACATTATATATATATATATATATAAACAATAAAAAAGCATAACAAAAAATATCAAATAAAAAAAAAAAAATACAAAAAAAGGAAAAAAAACCCATAAAAAGAAACAAAAAAATCAAAAAATAAAAAATAACAGAAAAAACTTCAAAAATGATTTGTTTAATGTTAAAAAAAATGCATAATTAAAAAGAATATATATAAAAGCTAAAAAAACTAAAATAATTAAAATAAGAAATTAAAATTATATATATATATATATATATGATGGTTAACGTCCATTGTGACCTAACTTTGGTCTATCGGAGCTAAAGAAGCAAAAAAAAAAAAAAAAAACTATTAAAAAAAAACATTAAAAAATCATTAAAAGAAAAAATCAAATTTGGCTCGCTGAGGGCCCAACCCCCACGGCCACTTGGGTGGGCCCAATTTGTTTTTTTTTCTTTGTTTTATTTATTTAATTAATTAATTAATTTTTATTTAATTTTAAATGTTTTTATTTTCTAATATTTTTTAAAAGGTTTTTAATTTAATTAATTTTTTTGGTATCTTTTATTATTATTTTTAATCTTTTTTTAATGTTTTTTTTAAGAGTTTTTATTTTGTTTATTTTGATATATATATATATATATATATATATATATATATATATTTTTTTTTTTTTTTAATGTATTTTTCTTTAATTATTAATTTTAATTTTTTTAATGTATTTTTTTAAAGTTTTTTTAATAGTTTTAACAGTTTTTTTTCTTTTCTTTTTCATTTTTTTTTGTAAGTTAGGCTAAAAATATATTAAAATCATAAAATAAACTTTACAGAGGCTATGGGTTGGGATGACAAGCTGTACTTAGCCAATCCATGCCTTGGAAGTTTTCAAAATAAACCAAGTTTGGGGTTGTCTCATAGGAGGAAACCAACCCCTTAAGGCAGTCAAACAATCTTGTTTTACAAAATATTCAATAACACATATGAAAACAAAATCGCTAAAGTATGTCTTGAGATGAAAAACATCAGAGATGAACCCTGCTACCGAGCAGTCATGGAGTTCCTTCATCTTCCTATGTCACATGGTCCTCCTCCTCAATTACGCATCCATATTCTCTTGTAATGGATTCCTCCTCAGCTGTGGGCTCACGGGGAGGCTTCAGAGGAGCCGCACGGATGATGGGAGCAACATGATACTCAGCATCATAAACTCTGGTCTAGACACCATCCAAGTCCATAATACAGACGTTTGTCTCCTCCTCCGCAGGTTCTTGAATTCGAAGCGGTTTGGTTTTCCAGGGCATGGGCGGCTCAGATTGCACAATAGTGGATTTTTTGTGGCCTCTTCTGCCCTTAGGCTTCTCTGGAGGCTGAAAAATCTCCACTTGTGTGATGTCAGGCATTTGAGTGGCCAAAATTTCATGGCTTCATGATGAGGAGCCTTCGTTGGCTTCTAGACACTAGTCCTAGCCACGGTGAGAGCGGCCTGAGAGCGCCCCTCTGTAGCTGCCCCTGATGGGATTTTGTCATTGGCACTGGGCCATGGAGAGGCTATTGAGTAGAGGATGTGGAGCCGGATGTGAGACAAGGCTGAGAGCAGGGGGCGCGTAATGGAGGCGTGCAACGGGGTGCGCAGCAGGGGGGCTTGCAGCAGGGGGCACGCAACAGGGAGGAGCATAAGGGGAGGGGCACACAACAGGGGGCGCACAACATGGGGAGTGCGCAGCTGGGGGAGTGATGGCAATGGTAGCACGCGAGGTAGGCTGGAGCAGCAGCGGAATGGCAAGAAGAGGAGTAGTGATGGCAGAGAGAGCTAGCAAGACCAGTTGGAGCGGCAATGAAATGGCCGATTGAGGAGCCTCTATGCCTTTTGAAGGCATGAGGCACTGAATTCGAGCACAGAGGTAGAGAGGGAAATTCCAAGTGTGTCTACATGTGATGCGTGGTGTGGCAAGAGGTCAGGTGTAGTAGAGCGCCGACAAAGATTATCAATGATTTGAGGTTCTGCATCAAGTTGGAGCTGGCATTGCAGGGTGGCGTCAGACTAAGCATGGGAGGAGTTGTCCTCGCTCGATCTGGAGATTTCACCCGCATCCGGGGGTTTTTCAATTTATTTATTTTTAACGGGTTTTTTGAATTAATTTTTTTATCTTTAGATTGCTTTGATTTTTTTTATTTTTTCTTTTTTTATTCAATTTTTTTAATTTAATAAAATTTTTGAATTTTTTTTAACATTTAATGTTTCTAATTTTTATTTTTAAGGTTTTATTATTATTATTATTTTATTTATTTATATTGTGTTTTTTAAATTATACGTTTTATTTTTTTTAACAACTTTTTTTGTTATTTTTACTTTAAATCTTATTTGAATCATTTTTTTGAACTTTTTTATTCAGTGTTTTTCACTAAATTTTTTTATTTAACATTTCGTTTTTTAGCGAAAATGTCCTAAAATACATATTTTTTTAATTATATTTATATGCAAAATGTGTATTTTTTTTCGAGTGTTTAAAAATGTTATCTTTTAGTGACAATTATTTTATGTGTATTGAAATATTAATTAATGATATATAAATATATAAAAAATCATAACCTCAAAATACTAATATTACTATTTTTTTCAAACTTTGCAAAATAAATTAAAATTTTCATTATAAAAAAAGTTTGTAAAGAAAAATAAAAAATACATGTTTGGAAAACCCTTAAAAAATAAACTTGAGACGAAAAACAAGAAAATGAATAAGAAAAAATTGGTAAAATAATCAACAGATAATTTTTTTTATTCACACTTAATACATTTGAAAATTTAAAGTGTAAAAAATGAGTCGTCTAAAAAAGGGGGGTTGATGTTGCATCAACACTTTTCAAACTCAGCATGAAAATCACTAACAATTAAAAAACCTTGATACACGAAAATATTTAAAGTGCCAAAAATATGCTCTGAAAAAAAAAAGGTTATTTTGAATAACCACTTTTCAAAACCGTGAGTTTTTTTTGCTACCTCAAAAAAACGGGTAATCGGTAATTTTCTCATTTGATCGGCAACTATGTTCATAGTCTCTTGAATGAGAGTCACCAAGGGCTTATGCATTCTAATGAGACCTCTAAGAGAGCTGCATTTGGGGGTTGCTCCCAAGCCCCTATTGTTAAGAGATAAACCTTCATGGGGGCACCTAAAATACATGCATATCCCCTCTAAGGGCTCGTGAACAATTGAAGTTTGCAATAGACATATGACCTGATAAAAATCAGGTTCTGCATGAGATAAAGAAATAGACACATCCCTTGGCTCTTGTGAAATAGGAAAACCCATCTGATTACACACATATACCTTTCTGAATTTTGGAATCATATTCTTCCTAGAGGTTACATTACACAAAGATTTGAGATTTCCAAACCCCTTTTGAGGTTGAAAGAAAGACCTCATAATCGGAAATGAATCCATCTCTGAGGATGATAGAACAACAATGGCCCCCAGTTCTGCGTCTGGGGTCATCAGCATGTTATCCTCCCCAACAGCCGAGAAATGTTTAGAGATTTGCGGGCAATGATCAGGAGCATGGGGATGTGCTGACCCTCTGATATCCATGGAGGGAAGCGAGGAAGAGGATCACATAGGATTTTAAGAAAGTCCCTGCTCACTATCATGAGATTAGAAAAGCGAAAATGACTATGCATTAGGAAATCCAAGGTCATGTGAGGGAGATCTCGAAGCCAATGAAGGAATTTCCTCAAGTGGATACGATACCCCCAAATGTCCCATCGTCTTATGGATCAAAGACGCATGAAGACCTTCATAATGTAAAGAGGAAGAAGGGTTAATTAGATTACCTGGATCCAAATGTCGAGGCGAAGCCATCCTCCTAGGTAAGGCGTTGTTCTGCAATGCCAGCATAGTCCCACGACCATCCATTGTGTGTTTCTAATGTGAAAACATGATTTTTTTAGGACAAGCAACTATCAAGTGCCCAGTATCATGAAAATCCAAGCACCTAAACAGAACCCCCCAGTAATCTATATGGATCTTGAAGGAAAATTTTCTCCATCGTATATCAAGCATAGCTAATAGACCTCCTCCATAATCAATCTCCACCAAAACCCATGCCACCCTTTTATCTAGTTGCCCAAAATTTCCCTCATCCCAATAATAGAATTTTCCAATACAATTAGTGATGTCTCCAATCATATATTCATTCCACAGTTCAAGAGGTAGACATTACAGCTTCGCTCACACGAAATTCCTCCTCAGTATTTCCTGAAAATAATTGAACCCCACCCTCCAATGTTGTAGAAATAGGACACCCCTACCCTTCACCCAAGGAGATCACAATTTTTTTTCCGAATCATATGCACTAAGAAAATAAAAGAAAATCCAGCCATTGAAAATAATACTAACTTTAGGTCATATTTTAATAACAAAAAATATCTTGATTCGATCCATGCCTTCACATGTTCCCCATTCATATTCAAGAACGTCTAATGTCCCACTAATGCCCTCTATTTTAATCTCTCAATATTCTCCCAAAATAGTCATGCATCAAAAGTGATTGGTTGAACTCCCACCACCATATTAATTGGATTTTTCTTCCTCTCAGAGGAACCTGTCACCACAAGCACCTATGTTTGTGATGGACTATCACCCGCTTGGGCCTCTCCACCACTATCCTCCAAGGAAGGCCAAGGTCTGAGTGAGCTGACAGAATGAGGAATACGGCAAGAGGGGGAATCCTATTATGCATGTACAATGATCTTGATCAATGTCTCCGAAGATGGAGACAACACCTCTTGCATGGCCACCACACGTCCATAAAAACTGTCACACCTATAACCCCAAGCCCCACTACAACCTGATAGCTAATTATTGGAAGGAATAACTGACCGCATACATCTAGAAGCTAGGTCTAATATAAGAGAAACCATATATAAAAAATCTAGGTGCCCACATAGGAAGTACACATACAATCCAGAGGATGGATATTTACATCTAAATCATAAATGTCTTTCCAACAAGGCAAGGGAATTATGACGTGAAAAGGGAGGAAAAGGAAGACATCCCAGGAAAAAATTCCCAAAGAAACATTCCAATCAGATTCGGATCTCCAATCAACCAAATATTCCCACCTTTATTGGAAACTACTATGGTAATAAATAATATACCACCCACCACCTAACTTCCACCTACCTAACAACTAATCGAGAATTTGAAAAATGTAAATGGCACCACTATCAATCCACAACCAGGGATAGAAACTACATGTCGCCAAGCACATAACAATGACTGAGAAAAAGCTACTGGAATGTAGGGTCAAGGCCCTCAAAACACACTCTTCCACCTCACTGATACTAGGGAGGCCTAAAGAAAGGCGAACCACTCCATCCTACGAATGTAGCCAACAGAGTCGACACTCCACCACCAATAATTTAAGTACGTAGATGTTGAACCCAACAACACCAACACCTACACCTTATCCACCTTCCTGCAAACCTACATCCAAAATTATCACCACTAGAGATCTTATGCACCCCACTCTCAGAGACCTCCTCTATTGCTTTGGAATTATCTTCAGACATAAGTTATTTGAGGGTTTTTTTATGCATCATGCTGAAATTAAAGTGCCCCTCTGTTCACAAACATGAGCGACATCGAGGGGGAAAGAATCCAAAAATTGTTACTAATAAAAAAAATAACAACACAACACCATAAAAAATGAACAACACTACACGAGGGATTGTATAATAAATTCCCCCAATTCAAAAACAAACAACTCCAAAAAGTCCTTTGACAAATATTAATTAGGAGTGTCGTTGAGAAAATCTTTGCTTCATGTCTTTAGTGATGTCAGTGATCATGAAAGATAAGAAGTGCACATGTAAACAAGACAACCAACTGAAGGAGCTCATTGATCGACACCTCAATCCTTGCAGAATATTACTTGAGGAGCTTACTCAGCTGCATCTCACACCTTCTAGAGTTTACTCATTTTTTTTGGCCTGCAATACTCAACCTTTGTTTTGATTTGACTATGGGCTAAACTTTCAAAGTCTCAAGAGCATTGATGATTATATATACATATACATACATGTACATGTATATATGAGAGGATGCTTGCTTGCATGGGGGGGAGTAAAAATAGAAAACTTCAGAAGAGGGAAGAATAGGGTCCGGGAATGGTACTTTTGGTGGGGATAAAGAGTTAAGGAAGTACCACTTATTCCGCACCGCGAGCTCTGCTTTTTCAAAAAATTAGGTCGTCTACTGTTAGTTTTCGTTGCAACAATAGTGAGTTTATACCAAGTGGAAAGATAGTATGATGCAACATTTTATTTCAAAAACTGGACAGAAGGCTCTGCGTGAGTGTCTGATCAGGTGCTAAAAAATATGTTAGAAAATGAAAGTTTTCAGAATGGTGTGGAACCTAAACAACCATGTAGATCTCGTCGTTCCAAATCCAACGCAACTCGTTTCGCAGAAAACCGACATCGTATGCTCCTGAATATGAGTTCAGTTTGTTTTCCCAAATATACAAATTTTTCAAAAAGGACAAATGTCTGGGAAAATTTTGGGCCATTGGAAGGTTGCCACGCGGTCTCTTGTGATTCGTCGAAATCAAATTTTTTTGGGCCTACCGCTGCCTGACATGTGGTAGGACCTAAATGGTGTTGGTGTGGGCAAATTTCATTGGTTGTATGGTGGCCAACCACATGCTTCCACATGGCCCAATTGGAGGCTACCACGTGGTAACACGGGGGCCACCAAAAATTTGGTTGAAGTCTGAATTAACCTCCGACGGATTTGAACACCAGACCTCACAACAAACAATGCAACACCTTAACCGAATGGGCCACCATGGTTCTTGTTAAATCATGCCTCACTAATCCTAATTAAGTTTGATGCGTAGAGGTAATGGGATAAGGGGCCAGGGCTTAGCAGTGTGCGCCCCCCCCCCCCCCATATAATTATACCATATGATTGTAGGTGGAACCGTGGCATAGAGGCAGAGCTCGCTGAAAATTTTATTTAAAAAAAAATCGACCATCGTTTTATATGGTTAAAATTTTGGTTTTTAGAAGTTAATGGAAAAATTAACTGTTCCACAATTTGCGCTGAAAATCAGCGAAATTTTCGCTCTATTAGCGCAATTTAGGGTGAATTTGTAGGACGGTGCTGGATTTTGGGGAAATTGTAGAGCGACTAGAAGAAAAGGTAGGGCAACTCATAACTTATTCAGTTTTTTACCAATTTGGGAGCAAAAAGAGGCTAGACAGGAATTTTTGATAGTTCTGAAGCTAATGGAATAGGTTTTAAAGCCATTGGAGAAATGTAAATTTATGTAACCACCATTTTTTAGCATAATGATATAGGACCAAGCCATTGGAAGTTGGAGTAGGAGACGTAGCCCAGGAGGGATGAACTCCTTCATCACTTTTTGTGTTGTGGTTATTTTTATGGTGTATTTGTCTATTTTTTTCTATTGTTCGAAGTTTAAATTCATGCTTTATTTGTATAATAATTTAACATAAAACTCAAATTTTAATACTTGCAATTTATACAACCTCAAGCACATTTTCATTAAGATCTCATACAGATAAAATTTGGTACCAGAGCTTAGGTTTTCTTTGTTGTTGCGAGGGTTTAATTGTTTACAAGTATATGTGATTCTTACAAGGTTGAAGCTCAAGAGAGGATAAGGAAAGCTTGTGGTTGCAATTCCTCAAGTAGGGTAAGGAAAAGGAGAACAAGTTTGCCACAATCTCCACCACAAATTCTTCCTTAACTTGCAATTTAAGCTTCAACAAGTATGTCACATGAAGGAGAGCTTGAAAAGATGTCAGAAGATGAAAAATCCTTCAGGAAAGCATTCTTTGATATGACAAGAATGGTGAAATTTCTCTATGAGGAGAGAAGCACAAGGATGCAAGATCAGAGCTCCAATATTCCAAAGGGAGGAAGTCTTCAAAATGAGATGGAGTAGATGTAGATAAGCCTTCAAAAGGTAATGGGAATGGTGACAAACCACCTTGACACCACCATTATCCTCACCACCATCCTCACCACCATCTTCACCATCATCTTCTTCCACAACAAGCCCTTCACAAACACCTCCACATTCTCTAAAAGGTCATGGTAAATCTCCATTTTTAAATCTTGACATTAAGGTTGATTTTCCTATGTATGATGGAGAGGTAAATGCTGAAAGATTAGACAACTGGTTACTTCAGCTTGAAGTTTACTTCATGATAGAAAGAATCAATGACAATGGCACAAAGATTCAACTTGCTTCAGTGAGATTGGAAAGCACAACACTTATTTGGTGGGAAGCCAAAACTCAAGAGGACATGAAGAAACATGGTAAGGTCTTAAAGTCTTGGAATGATTTGTTGCTGCCTTGAGATGACAATTTAATCCATTAAATAATACATGCAAAAGGCTATAATGGATTGGAAAAACTTTAGGCAAGGTAAAGGACAAAGTGTGCAAAGCTATACTCAAGAGTTTAGGAGAAGAGCACTAATTTTGGGTGTAGATTTGACATCTCAAGAAACTTTGTTAAAGTACATTGGAGGTTTGAATAGTTACCTAAGACATACTATTCTCATGTTTAATCCTTCAAATTTAGATGAAGTATGTGTACAAGCCACCCATCTAGAGGTAAGAGGGAAACATGTTTCAGAGGAGACAAGTGAGGATACCTTTGAGTCTAAAGAGAAATGAAAGGGTAAGTTAAAGGGTAAAGGTAAGAATAATGCTTCCATCAAGATGGAGAAAGAAAAAATCACATGAAAACATTGTTATAAAGATGGGCATGATGAAGATCACTATTGGAAACTTCATCCAGAGATGAGACCTAACAAGCTTAAAAACAAGAAGGAGAAGGCAACTGCAACAATAACACATGATTTAGGTTTTGATTCCGGAGATGAAAAAAATATCACTACAATGGGTTTGAAAGGTAAGGACATTGCAAGTACTAGCTATTCAAGGTGTCAAGATAGTACTCAAGATGATGAAACAAGAATTGTTCTTTCCCATGTTAGAGTTATTTCAAAGCATACCAAGATTGACACCCTATTTGATACTGGTTCACAAGCAAACCTTATTCCTGAAGACTTAGTCAAGAATTTGAATTTAGAAAATATTCCTCATCTGAGCCCTTATCCTTTAGGTTGGATATGTAAGAATGAAAATTTGCAATTGACGAGGAAGTGCATACTTAGATTTGCAATCACTACAAACTTTCTTGATGAAGTTGAACTTATGTTGTTCTGCTTGATATTTCTGGTATGGTTTTGGGTAACCCATATCTTGTGATAGGAGAGAAATATTTCATCTCCATGAGAATAAGTATCACTTGTTCAAGAATGACATTAAGTACATTTTAGAGCGCATAGTAAGAAGATGAAATCATCTCTTATGCATGTTGGAAAAATGAAGAGAATTGTGAATGCAGGTTAAAATTTTTCTTTGTCAATGTTCAAGCATCAACATGTTGTGAATGAGGCCTTTCAAGGTGACACATCAAAAATGCATGTCTAGCCTCTTTCTTCTCCCAAATTGGTAAAAAAATAAAGAAGTTATGAGTTTCCCTAGCTTTTCTGCTAGTTGCTCAACAATTTCCCCAAAATCTGGCACCGTCCTACAAATTTGCCCCAAATTAAGCTAACGGAGCGACAATTTGGCAGATTTTTGGTGCAAACTGTGGAACGGTTAATTTTTCCATTAACTTCCAAAAACCTATTTTTTAACCATATAAAATGGTGGTCCATTTTTAAGTGGTTACATCAACTTACAGTGCTCCAATGGCTTCAAAACCACCATTTTTTAGCATAATGATATAGAGCCAAGCCATTGGAAGCTGGACTAGAAGACGTAGCCTAGGAGGGTTGAACTCCTTCATCACTTGTTGTGTTGTGGTTATTTTTATGGTGTATTTGTCTGTTTTTTTCTGTTGTTCAAAGTTTAAATTCATGCTTTATGTGTATAAGAATTTACATAAAATCTCACAAAACTCAATTTTAATACTTCCAATTTATACAACCTCAAGCACATTTACATTAAGATCTCATACAAATCAGTGTCATCTTGTCATTGATGAGGGTAGTTGTTGTAATTTATAATTTTAGGGCAGGGTTCACACATGTTGGAAGTGTACGATAAATTTTTTTATGGTGTTTTCTACCGAGGCCACAAATTCATCTAGAAAGTTATTTGTCGCCAAATTCGATGAATTATTTTTCAAAAAAATTGATCATAGGAGTTTTTGAATCATTTTTTTGATGGTGGAAATGGATTCAACACCATAAAAAACCCCCTGGTCACCCAAATTCCAGAAGATTGACAGTTGTAACCTAGATTTCCCAAAATTTATGCCAAGTTTTGGAAAAAATCATGTTGGAATTTCCACTATTTTCAGGGTGAATTTGTGGCTTTCTTAGACTGCTCTTTTTTTATTTATAATAATAATAATAATTTATTTTTAATATTAGGATTTGAGATTTTTTTAATTTTTTAAATAAATGATCTTTTAATTAAAAACACACACACACACACACACACACACACACACACACATATATATATATAAAAGTAAAATATCCTGAAATATGATCACCTGAGGGAATACGAAACACAAAAGGAGTTGTCATGACATAAATTGGTTTTAAAGGAGTCATGGGAATGATGGATTGGGACCAGGGGTACATTTGGTGTGTTCCGGGAAGCAATGAATCGAGATTGTTCATTGAAGGAGCATTAAGCATCATGGACGAGAATGTTGGACATTAGAGGCAGACACCACTTTGAAAATCAAGTTATCAAGTTGGATGAGGTGCATTGGAAGCACCATGAACTGTAAAGAGATACTAAGAAAATGGTTGATTTATGTGGCGCCATAAGAAAAGGTAAATGTAACTATAAATGGGGATATGAATGTATAAATCACGTTGTGTATTGTGTGTGTTTGGGAATAGAAAACAGAGGACAATGTTCCTCTAAGGGGGTGGGGTTTGTGATAGCCCTTTTGGTAAAAATTCCTCTTGTAAATATTTATAAATACTATTGTAATTATATTTGTGGAAATGTAAAAAAAAATGCATTGAGAAAAATGGCATAGGTCCAGTTTCCTTGACGAGGAGATTACTTGAGAAATTGGGGAAAATGCTCATTTAATGACAACCATGGCTTGGTTGGTTTTCTTTAATGAGGACTGACTGAAATTAAAGGTTGATTTGAGAAATATTATTGACTTCCTCAATAACAATCCCATACCCCTCTTTTTGTCTCATGGATTGTATGGGGCAAGTCAATAAGCCAAATTAATGACATTGGATAGGAAAAAGGACATGTTAAGGTAGTATGGAGTAGAGCTCTGGAACAACCTGCAAAAAAGGGGGAATCGGGAAAGATAAAAAATGGGCATAGAAAGGGAGGGGGAATAAGAGTTCACAGGTTGAGGGTAGGCTATGGGTGTAGGAAAAAACAACATGACACAAACATCAATACTCAAGTGAAGGAGTCGGTCTTTATATTTTCCTGGGTTTGGTTGGAGGCTCTATAATCCTTTGAATTCCTCATCTGCATAGGTGATACCTGTGTTTGATCAATGGATTGTGGTTTGCATTTGGTTACAATGTTAATTGATTCCTTTGAGCACTCATCCTCAAGCTCTAAGCCTGACTCAGGTGTGATGGGCTACATGAATATTGCAGTGCAAACAATATAAGCTTGGAATGGGACTCAGAGTCCCAATCTCAGTTACTAGTCTTCTAAAATACAAGATAAGTATTTTCTTATGCTAATGTAAATGAATTTTTCATTGTGATGTTATATTATTGTCATATGGCATGTGTTTCTAATGAGAATGTTCTTATTTAGTATGAAATCCATGTGATTGCTTGAATGATAAATATGCATGGGTGGGAGGCTTGATGTTATGAAGATCAACTATGGAAACTATGGTTTCTTGAGTGGTTTTATGCTCTGTAATAATGGTTGAGAGCATCCATATATATATATATATATATATATATATATATTTGTGTGTGTGTGTGTGTGCACGCGCGCACGTACGCTCAGGAAGGATACATATTCAATTAAGTGTTAAGGGCATTTCTGTATAGATAAAATGTGAAGGAAATAGGAGGCAATAATAATTTTCCTATGTATTGAGAAGGGTGAGCCAAGCCGAAGGGAGATAGAACAAATTATCTAAATGAAGGGAAAATGTGTATGATAAACTCAGGAGGGACATATTCGATTTTTTCTAAGTGATAAGAATGTCATATATATATATAACAAACATTGCTTGTGCCCTCTATCGACTAATATAAGTTAAATCTCAAGAGAGATCCGTCAAATTCTAATTCTAAGTATCGAGGGCATCCTTGTCAATATATATATATATATACGACTCAAGAGGGAGTCGTAGAAGTATAGAAAGTGTTCCTCATTGATATATACATATTATGTATATATTGGTTGCCCCTTAATCCACTAAGTGTCGAAGGTACGATGGAGAAAGAAAGAAAGTATTTTTAACATCCACGAGGATAAAAATAGCCTATGGGATATATTTCTTCTCCATATGGCACTTGTATTCAGCCCTTTTCCTGTGGATTTTTACAATAAACGCTCCCATCTTCTTGACAAACTCTTCACAGAATAGATTATCCCAAGAGCTAGCTGCTAGAATACATGCATAATTTTCCCTATTGTCTTTGAAGGCCTCGCATTCTAAAATGAAATGTTTTTTTGTTTCCACTTTTCCGGAAGAGCAAAAAATACATATTCTTTCCTCCCACATTTCTTTCAACCTTTTCCAGTGCCATGTTTCACAACGTAGTTGATGAGAATTATTCCTTAATTGAGAAATACGAATTTTAGATCTCCAAGTAATATTGGCCCCTATGTACACTTTTTGCTGATGATGATGAGTGGGGCTAAACTCTTCAATGTAGTACTTATTCTTTCTCCCTAGCTCTTTCTCCCAAGTACATTTGTGGAACTTATCCATAACAAAAGCTTTTATCTCTTTACTGTTTGTAGGACACATGCTCAAGCAAATACCCCATTTACTAAACCATTTGTTATTTTTCAGCATCCAAGACTTTTTTCTTTTTCACAATCTGTCATTAAACACAACCTTAGGCAATATACCCTCTTCCATTTGCTCATTTTTTTTCAAATATCTTATGATTTGAACCATAGCAATTACTTCAATAGAAGCAGTCCCTGTTTCACTTAACAAGATAGGATAAGGAACTACACTTTTAATTTTTAATTTGTTTGTAATCAAACACTTTTGAATTTTCTCAATTGGTTTCCACTGCATCTTGGTTGTGTTGCTGGCCCACAGTTCACAACCATAGAGAATAACCAGAATTAGTAGAAGCCCAAAAAGAGTTATAGTGGTTTTCCAGTCCCACAACTCTGTCTCTCTACACATGTTTTGAAGAGCATAAAATGCTTTCCAACCCCCCAAAGTTCTTTTCTTTCTACAACCTTCCTAACTTAAAGTTCGGTTGAAGTCAATTCTGAGGTATTTGTAATCTAAACTTCTTCCAGAATTTTGCCTTCAAAGTAGAACTTATGTTGGCTATGCTTTCTTTTGTTAAAGAAAACCACTACTTTTGTTTTGCTAATATTGACTTGCATGCCCACCCTTATACAAAAATTCTCAAGGAAACGTAAGTGCTCTTGCAAACCAAGATATGATTTAGTAATTAGTATAAGATCATCTGCGTAAAAAAGAAGCCTTATAATGAACTTGCCCAAATGGATGCCTTCACCCCCTTGTGAATTTAGCCACTCTTCAAGCTTGCTAATATATAAACCAAAAAGGCTAGGAGACAATGGGAAACCTTGCTTGACCCCGATATTTCTTCTAAAAATTTCATAAATTCCTGCTGAAGTTCTAATTTTGACTTTCACCTCTTCATACAGCCTATGCACAGCTTCTCTCAAATGCCTGGGAACCCCGAGTTCCTCCATTCTGTGCCAAAGCTTATCCCTAGGAACCGTATCAAAGGCTTTTCTGAAATCAACAAAGCAAAAAAAAAATTCTTCCTTTTTCTCTCAAAATTTTTCAATGATGTGCCTTAAAGTTATACAATGATCAATTGTGGAGTGTTTAGGTCTAAAACATGCTTTCCCTTTAGCACGTTTATCTCTTTCTTTTGCCCACTTGCTGATTTTATTTTCTAACATGCTTCCAAATAACTTTGCAAACAAGGGGTTTATCATTATGGTTCTATAATTGGAGGGATTATTGATGTCACCACTCTTGAAAAGAGGTATTTCAATACTATTTTTCCAATCTATGGGGAACCCATGCTATATGATGTTGTTGAAATTTTTTGTGATGTGAGGTGAAATAATTTTTAAGCCCCACTTTAGATACTCTGCTTGGAGTATAGCTAAGTCTTTTGCTTTTCCAACACCCAAGATCTTGATACCCATCTCTACCTCTTGCACCATGAAGATTTTTGTGTTTGTGTTAACCAAGGGAGGAGGGTCAACCTTGGGATCCTGCTCATAAATTTGTCTTGCATAGTCAAACCATTTAGAAGTTGTAATGTTGTTTTCAGTTTGCACCTTTTTCGATTGGAGCTCCTTCCGGAATAATTTGGGGTTATTTTTCCCAAGGAAGATTAGTTCTTCTCTCCTCGAAACCATTAAATCATCCTTTTTATTTCTTAATATATACTTGTAAGATTTGAGATTTATGTTATCCTTGTCTGATTCCTTCCATGTTCTCCTTGCCTTCTTTCATTCCTCTTCAAACCAAGCATTAACCGGAAAGAAATTTGTTTTAGACTTCTTAACTTTTGCTCTTTTTCACTCAGCAAGTGTGCTTTGAATTAAATGTGTTAATTCGTGACTATGAAGGCCATGAAATGAGATTTCCTCCTTCTCGAAGAGCCTCTCTAGCATTATTTTGAAGGTATTACAATTCTATGGAGTCAAAAGAATTCTGCCCTTTGGGGGATTTTTTTGAACACACTGAGTTTTTGACCCTAATTTCTTCTTTCTGGTCCAAGAGAAACTAAAATAAATTGGCTTTTGATCTCATTTTAAGTCCCAAATTTGATCTCCAATCAACACTTCCTCCATTTTCTCACACAAACTATGCGAGAAAATTACATAATATACTACACTTGCTCCATTGTAAGAATTGCAAGTGAAATTACTGGACTTTTCCCATCTAGTTAAACCGTTAAAAATGACTAAATCGAAAGCCCCACATAGCGTAAGAAATTGTTCTCCAAAGAGATTGTAGCCTTTATCCTCTGAAATTCTTTCCCACTGATCATTACTCTCTTTTGTAAACCAGATAGGGTCACAATCTACTTTACAACAAAGAATGCTAGCTTGTTCACCTGCAGTTCTTGCATTGAAATCCCCCACTATAAGGACTTCACCTAGTTGAGAATATATTGCAATATCTACTTTTAGGGCTGCAAAGGGATCTTTGTGGTCAAGCCCTCTACTTTTGTCGCTTTGGTTATGTGATGAGAAATCTTGTCTTCTTTGTGATGAGGCCGATCAAAGGGAGTACGTTGAGGCAAGAGACATTATCTTAATGTCATCTCGAGGATTCAGGCCCTCAGACATCAGCATGGTTGGTGGTGTGCACAATCGCGAGACGGGTGAGACTAGGATTGATGGGCAAGATGGATGAGAATTTTCTTGACGATTGACAGAGACAAGTTTGTCTTTATACCTCAGGGTAATCACGCAACAAAGTGGCTTAACATGAGTGGAGGGCGAGATTAATGAGCATGATACATGGAATCTCCTCCCATCGAGTAGTGTGAAAAGTTCTTCTAACCTCGACCTGTTGGAAACTGTTAACATGTGGTAAGAAGAGGAGTTAAGCCAAGGGTTGAGGTTTTGTATAATGGGTATTGGTTGTACGATGTGTGTAGGCCCGGTCTGATGGTACTAAGAGGGGAATATAACAGAGCACATGCTACATGGGCATAACACTGTCTAACCACGCTGATGTGCCATGTTAGATGACATGGAGAGGTTCCACAGAGGCGCCACGAGGCGGGTGCCCTGTGGAAATATCCTGCTAACGTGGTAATGGATTAATGACAGAATTTAAACAACCATAGTTTTTTGTTTTTGAGTCGGGGTGAGGCAACGTTTATATCATTGGAAATCTCTCAAGGAACCGGATGTGATGGTGGTATCAGGTTTTAGTTTCAAAAAAGTTGAGGATGAGGAATTTTTGAGACCTCATTTCCATGATAAGACCATGGAGGTCATGTGAATGATAGTAATGCCTTTTTCCCCGCCTAGGATGGCCTATGGGATGGATGAGGGTGTTATAGCTTCTGAATACCACATGCCTAAAAAACCATAACTCACTTTATATGACACTTGTCCAAAAGACATTTTTTTTTCAATTAACCAATTTAACTAAAAGGGTAAAAATGACATAACTCCTTTGAAGATCAATCTTAACTTTTGATTTGTGTATACTGCTCAAAATATTCTATAATATTCTATAGAAGTTAAATCTTTGTCATCCAATTAATAATTATTGATAATTGCACCGAGAGCATTCCATAGCCAAGTATGACCCCGATGTGTAAGTATGTCAGAAGCCAAAAAAAAAAAACTAAGGAAAATTTAAAAAATAAAATCTAAATAATGTGGGCTTAAACTTTAACTTACATAACCAAATAAATGAACAATTAAAAATTCATTAAAAATAAATTATACCATATAAATTTAAAATATGAAGAGGTTTACGAACGCTAAAAAAGTAGATATGTTAAATAAATAAAAATGTAAATAAACCAGAGGTATGGTAAATAAATAAAACTTTTTTTTATACGTGTATGGTAAATAAATAAAAATATAAATAAACTAGAGGTATGGTAAATAAATAAAACAAGTTTTTATATTTACTCCATGAACCTCTTTATATTTACAAAAACTCAAAAATATGTTTTATTTAGTTGAAGTCTATAGACCAAATAACATGGGACAAATTATTATTAATACCATGAGCCAAATACCATGTTTATAAAAGAGGTATAGTAAATAAATAAATAAATATAAAATAGGTATAAAGAGGTAAGGTGAATAAATAAAAATATATCAAATAGGATTAGAAATTAACATCTAATTATATATGAAGTCTATGGGCCAAATACCATGGACCAATTTATTATTAATACCATGCAAAAGAAAACATTATTAACCTTAACATTAATATTAAAATATTAATATTATTATTATTAAATCTAATATTCAAATTAATATATTATAATATTAATATTATTAAATTTAATAACTTTATATTAATACAATAATAAATTTGTTATATTATAGTATATATTAATATATCATGATATATGATCGAGGTGGAGAAATAGGGAGATGACAAGGGAGAAATGGAGATATAATGAAGGAGAGGGGAGAGGAGGAATGAAGAGAGAGAGAAGGAGAAGAGTGAGAGAGTTAGAGAAGGGTAATAGAGGGAGAGGGAGGCATAAATATGGAGGTGGTAGAAAGAGAAGGAGACAGGATTGGAGGGTAGAGAGAGAGAGAGAGAGAGAGAGAGAAAGAAGGGGGAAGGGAGAGGGAGGCAAGAGAGAAAGGGAGATAGATGAAGGATGATAGCAGGGGGAGAGAGGAAGGGATAGAGATATGGAGTTGGATGCATAGGGAGGGAAGGAAGAATAAATACATAGAGAGTGAGAAGTAGAGAGAGAGTGACAAGGGAGAGATGGAGAGAGAGTGTGTATGTTCAAGGGTGAGATAAAGAGACATAGAACGAGTGATGGAGACAAGGTGGGGGGAGGGGAGGGGAGAGAGAACGAGAATGGGAGGGATATAGTTGGAGAGCGAGATAGAGTGATGGGTGAAGAGAGAGGATTGGAGGGCAGAGATAGAGAGAGAGGATTGAATGGAAGAGAGAGAGAGAGAGAGAGAGAGAGAGAGAGAGAGTCGGGTGGGGAAAATAGAAGGAGGTGGGAGAGGAAGGACGAGAGAGAGGAAGAGAGTGATGGGGGAAGATAGAGGATTGTAGGGGAGAGAGAAAGGGGGGGGGGAGAGAAAGGGGGAGAGAGGAAGGAAAAGAGAGGGGACTTGAAAGAGAGGAGGAGAGAGGGAGGGATAGAGAGATGGAGTTGGAGGGGAGAGTGGGAGGGATAGAGAGATGGAGCTGGATGGGGGGAGAGGTAGGGAAGAAGAAAGACAAAGAGAGTGATTAGTGGAGAGAGAGGAGGAGTGACAAGGGTTAGATTGAGAGAGTGTGTGTACGTTTGGGGGTGATATAAAGAGAAAAACAAGGAGATATGGAGAGAAGGGGGGAGAGGAGAGAGAGAGGCATATAGTAACAAAGTTGGAAGGTGAAGATAGAAAGAGAGAGAGGTGGGAGAGAAAGGAAGAGAGAGAGTGAAGAGAGGTAGGGAAAGAGAGATGGAGATGGAGGGGGAGAGAGAGGGAGGTAATAATAAAGACATAGAGAGTGAAAGGTAGAGAGAGAGAGAGGGAGGTAATAATAAAGACAGAGAGTGAAAGGTAGAGAGAGAGAGGGAGTGATAAGGAAGATGGAGAGAGAGGGAGAAAGGATAGCAGGAGGGAAGAGAGATATACGTGGGGAAGAGGGAGGGAAGGGGAAGAGAGAGAGAGAGAGGGAGAGGAGGAGGGAGTGATAGATAAATATATTAGAGAAAGAGATTGTATGTTTTGGGGTTGATATAGAGCGACAGGGGGATATAGATATAGATGGAATTTGAAGAGAAAGAAGAGATAGATGGAGACAAGGAGGGAGGGACAAAGAAATTGATAGATATGGAATGAGAGAGTGTGTGTGTTTGGCAGGGTGAGATAAAGAGACCAACCAGGGCCTCAACCTGTGAGACTCTTTTATGGGATCGACCTGTATGTCTCTGTAATGAGCGGGTCTGATGCCCGCCTAAAAAATCAATGCACTGAGTTGGTTTCCCCACTCCATCCTATATCTAGTCTCAGGTCGACCACGCCTAGCAAAAGGTGGTACAGGTGCACCAGAAGGAGCATGTCTCTCTGTTGCACTGGCCTCATCCTGATCATGATCATCCTCGGCATCGGCCATGTCCTGATCGTCATCAGGATCCACACCTGGATCATGTGGTGGATCCGGCATCTCCTCGCCATCAAAAGAGCCAATGTCTGCAAAATATATACAAGTACACAACAATAATTAGACAATTTCATTACACAATTTAATAAAAACAAGTTAAAGAACATGTTAGAATAAATATAAATAAAACAGTAATATTACCTCTATCATCTGGCGGCTCATCATTTGTGAAGAGGATGTTGGGACATCCTCGCCAATCTAATCCAACATAAGGACATGGGACCATAATGAAGGGATGCAGTCCGTCAAAATTGGTTAGTAAGTCCAGTGCATCATGAAATATCCTGGCTCGAAACATAGTGTCTCCCCTCTTGGGCATCATCTTCCCCCACATGTGCATTCGAGCTTCGAACATCGGCCTACGAGGCTGTCGAACAAAACTAGGTCTCATCTCTAGAAACCTCTTAAAAAATAAACAAAATAGCTCTGAAGAAAAAGGGAAGTTGACCCTCCCTTGTGCATGAGCACGACATCTATATAACGCCGTACAAAACTGCCGCAAAAAAATGGCAGACCACCTAACAAGTCGTGGCTATTGTACTAAAGAATCATCATAATATAAAAGCGAGCAACTGATGCGTTGCTCGTCACTGGTGTTGTGTGAAATGGTCGAAATGATAAGTGAGAGGCATTGCATGTCCTGTCTACCAAATGCACCTATACGTAACTAACCTACAGGTACTTGAAACTCTGAAGGAGACAATACATGTGCTCTAATGTATCTCTGGGAGTAAACTAACTGGATCCCTGGTACACAACCAGCTGGCACATCTGGGAATGAGGGAAAATCCACCCCTCTCCTCGATAGTCCTATAATAAAATAAATATCCTCCTCAGTGGGTGTGTACCACTGGTCAGGACCAACTTGGAAAGCCTGTCGGTGGGCATTCCACCTACGGATAAGATATCTCAAAAACACATTATGGGCCTTTAGGGAAGTAGCCTCCTCATAAAACTTGAGGAGGCCTACCTTCCTAGGGATCTCCTGCGTATCTGCTGTAGTAGGGCGAGGGTATGCATCTCTCTCCCTCTCTCGGGCCTCCCATTGGCGAATCACGTCATACTGTTCCGCCTGTTGTTGCTGTTGTTCTTCCTCTTCTCTCTGAATCATTGACATATTAAATATTTTTTTTTATTAAAATAGACATGTATTTAGGAATATAAATATATATATATATATATTTTGAATAAAAAAAATTCATTCGGTATACAAAAACGGTCGCACCGGTCGGTCTTGACTTAAGTTTGTAGCGCACTGGTGGCGGTGCCCCTAATGAAATACAACACACCGACCTCGGTGCAACTGTCTTTTTTTCAAGCACCATTGACTATATCTAAGGTCAGAATAGCGGTGCACTGACTGAAATATACGCCTCGGAGCGTATAGTCGTGTCAGCGCACCGACTTCATGACAATTACATAGTCGATGGTGCGGTCTTTTACCCGGCCACACTGTTGATCGTCTCGAAATGCCGAATGCAGTGCGCTGACATACACAGGGGCATATAATTTCATTAACGCACCGCACTACAATTCCCATGGTCAACGGTGCGTTTGGCTAGATAAGCGCACCACATTTTTTTTTTTAAATTTAAAATTATGCGGGGCGCCTTTCAGTACAGCCTCGGAAACGGTGCGGATACCGTTAGCACCGGTGGCAGTGCGGCCTATAAATTTTACAGGTAGCACCGCTATCCGGTGTGAGCCAAACGGCTTAGGCGCACTGCGCGACAATTTTTTTTTTTTTTTTAATGGTTATTTTTAAGGTTATTTCAAATTCTAATTCGCTAAAAGGCTTAATTATGGAAAAACTAGAAAAATATCTGTACATTTCGCCGTCGAGGAGGCATATTGGCTGTAAAATTTGCAAAAGAAAATTTTCCCACCGTTTTTCAAAATGCAAGCTGGAGATTGGTGGCCAATGCAGAGCAGTAGTGCTTGCAATGGTTGCAATGAGAGCACTGATGTCAAGGAGGCTCAAAGAAGGGGAAATGGCACCGGTGCTTGAGAGCTCTGGAGCACTGAGGAAAGTGAAAAATGCGGTTTTTTGGCTGTAATTTTTTTTTTTTTTTTTTATTTAACCTTGTTCCGGTGCGCGGGGTTTTATAGGTGCACTGGTACGCTTACTTACAATTGCACCGGGCGGTGTCAGATTTGGCGCGTTGTTTATGATGCACCGGGGCAGTTCCCTAACACTGCACCGGGATGTTTCAGTTTTGGCGTGATGTTTTTATGATGCATCGGGGCAGAATATTCGTAAAGCACCGGTGCAGAATAGTCGTAAAGTACCAGTTTTTTGGCATTAATTTTTTTTTTAGTTAACGCTATTCTGGTGCGTGATTTTTATAGGCGCACCGATGCTCTTGGATAAGAACACACCAGCACGTTTATGTTTTGGTGCGGTTTTTTATGATGCACCGGCGCGGAAGAGTAGTGAAGCACCGGTGCGTTACCGTAATAGGACGCCTCGGGTAGGTGTGTACGTCGTGCATGCTGTTCGGTGTGCCAATGTTTTGTGCGCACCGGTGTGTTCTATGATAGAGCGCGCCGGTAATTGAGAGCTCAGGAGCACTGGAAAAATGAAAATCTGGGTTTTTTCCGTAATTTTTTATTTATTTAACCCTTTACGGGTGCTTGTGGTTTATAGGTGCACCAGTTTCGTTTCTTACGAACGCACCAGTCGGTTTGTGTTTTGGCGCGTTGTTTTATGATGCACCGGTGCGGTTTCTTTCTACTGCACTGAGTTGTTTCGATTTTGGCACGGTGTTTTATAATGCACGGGCACGGAAGAGTTGCGACGCACCGGTGCTATAGAATAATATGACGCACCGAGCGGGTGTGTACAGAGTGCACGGTGTCCGGTGTGCCAATGTTTTTGTGCACACTGGTGCTTTAGCGATTCCAGAGCACTGGGGTGACGTTTAATGATAAGCGCACCGAGCAAAAAACATCCGCAAAACCCTCCACCCACCAACCTCCTCTAGTATCCTCCGCTAGAAACAGATGTATGGGGTATTTTTTTGTGGGGTTCCTCAAAAACATCCGCTAGAGGGTCTTTTCCTTGTAGTGAGAGATCAGTAGATTGTTGATGCCCCATTAATTCATTCCTTGAACATTTTTTTTTTTGCGTTATCACAGTTTAACCAAAGTTTTAGAGTGACAATTTCATCCATTTAAATGTTAATGAAAGTTATCGACCTCTTATTGTTGTGACGAAGTTATATTTTATCCAAAGTCTAGAAAATATTGTGAGAACTTATTTTATTGTATGTAATATAACAATTATAACAAACAATTGGCATTTTCATTTTATGCAAAGTTTCCCTTCACCTCATTGCCAACTATCTAGTTGCCACCTCTCAGTGCTCGCTACCACCACCTCTCAACTTCTGCCCCCTTGCCACCAAACATAGTATGAAGTTAGTATTAACAAAAATAACATGAAATTAATCTTACCAAACCAACTAACTACCTTCCTTAATGAGAATTCATCGCTTTCATATGGCCTATGCAGACAAGCGCCATAGATAAGGTAGTCGTCCTTCTCAAGCCTCATTCCAAATATTTTACCAGTAGCAGCAAGGACTGGACTAGTCCAGTAACTTATTTAAAAACGAAATATTGTTTAGAAGAAAGGGTGTAAGATTTTGTAGGTGCTGCTAAGAAGAAAGGGTGTAATATTTTGTAGGTAACAAACACTTCTAAGAAAAAAGGGTGTATGGGCGTAAGCTTTTGTAGGTAATAACAAGAACATATTTGCAATGCTCCACATGCAATTTTTTTTTTTTGTATAACTGAGATGGGAAAAGCAATCAGAAAGGGTTGAGTCTCGCTAGTTACCTTCCCCCTACCTTGGTTGGTCTACAACTTGTGTCTTCCGCTACGCTGCTACACAAGTGTTTTATGCCACTTTGCCTTTTTTCCTCCAAGGACCTTGGAGCTAAAATGTGTTGGTTCATCGCTCTGCTACGACTCATCTTAGAATCGCAAATAACAACATCGCATAGTCGTTTGAACTAAGAGACAATAATTCCTTTCTGCTTAGGTTGAGCACAGTTAAGCTAATCATTTTGCATTTTCCCGCAAGCATATCGACACAAACTAGGATGAGCACTGACAAAAAGGTAGGTGTAAATCTCATTTCTCAGTTGCTCTGCTAAATCCCCACCATTGCTTTGGCGAAGGATAAGAACTGATTCATAGCCAATAGTAATATAAGAAACACCAACATAAGAGTAAGATCAATACCCAACAGTAGCACCATCAACATATCCAACAGTATATACATTTAAAAAAAGAGTTTGGGGCATAGACAGAACATAGACCCAGAAGCTTGTTCTATAGTATCAATGTAATCCATACACACCTGCTACCGGGATCCATACCATGATCAACCTCCTTTGCCTCCAATATGAGTTGTGATTTTCCTGTCGTGTTTGGCCCGACCATTCAAATGGCATACCCATGTTGCGAATAGCCCATGTTGTGAATAGCCCAACATTAAATCCCTTTCCAAAGCCTTGGCGCTGCCATTCAAATGGCACACCCATGCTACGAATAGCCTAACATTAAAGCCCTTTCCCAGCATCAAAGGCCTTTTACCTCGTAGTGTGTTTTGCCCAAAATTACAACATTGCACTAACGAGTTTTCCCTAAAATCACTTTGCATGTTGCTTAGGTCCACCGTGGGATATGGGAGGTGTAAGACCCCTCTGCGTCCCCTCACACTACTTCACGAGTGTAAAAATGACGCACCTCTAGCCATCAATAGAGGTAGACATAATAGTGCTTCGTTGTTTAACGCAGATCTTCAGCTACATGCACCTATTTATGCCAAAGCGGAAGACTCGGGCAAAGGATTGTTGAAAACGCAATATCTCGCCCTTTATTCTTATGAGTTTGGACACATTTGTTACAGGAGTTTGCACTATGTATGGCTCGGGCAGTGTTGCTAGTAGTCATGAAGTTCTATTGTCCTTGCAACATGCAACATCTCTGAACAAGGTTGTAGTTGTTGGGCCCACTCCCTCTCGAATGCTTGGAACTGTTGTTATTGTGAAATTTTTGAACATTTTTTAATTTTTCAATCATAAGAGTTCTGCATATATTTTCCTTCTGAGATTAGATTTTGAAGGGAAATGGAACCTCTTCTCTCTTCTCCAATTTCAATTTGACCCTCTCCACTGTGTTACCCACAACAAATATGAATACTATACCTACCCACTTGACTATGTCTCCACAATGATAGCAGTATAAGATTGCAAGGGTCCTTTGAGGCTGGAGTGAAGATGCAAAGCTTCTTTGAAATGGTTTTGAAGCTTATTCAAGTTCTAAATCCCCTAGTCGTAATCCTTGAAATTATGTTTCTAAAGAAGGCGAGATTACATTAAATCATAAAGAGTTTTCTCTTAATTCCATCCTTCTGTATTTCGCTGATTTCCAAAATTATGCATGTTCATTTTTTCTTCCAGTAGCTCATATCAGGGGTGAAGTATTGTCATTCTATAGTAAGTGGATAAGTTGCATTAGAACTATTTTTTGGATGCCTCTTTGGGAAAATTTGATAGTCAATCCTTTGGTGCTTTTTGAAGGTATTTATTTTTGGCGTAAATGTTTCTTCTCTGAAAATTGGCGTAAATGTTTCTTCTCTCAGAATTGGCATTTTAAGCATGTTTAGTGTGCATGGAAAATACAGAAAATCGAGTTTGATCTATTTTTCTTGCCTCAAATATTTTCTTTCTTTTCGTAGATTCATAGCATGGAAAAATTACATCGTGAACCACAAATCTCTGTAAATTTCTTTCATATTAAAAAGAGTTTCAGTAACGTATTGTTATTTTTGCGTCATAATTTTGAGTCACAAGAGAATTTTGGATCATATGAGAACATAAGCTTTGTTGGAATTTTTTATGGGCATGGGCCATACAGACACTTCCTTAGAAAAAGGGTTAGAAAATCTCTTCCTAACTTGCTTATGAACTAGTGGCAAGAACTGTTGTTAACTGAATGGCCTAGTCATGAAAATCTTAACAATTTTTAGGTTGATGATTCAAACAAATTGTGCAATGATTCAGATGGGGATATGCACAAAGAAGAGTCCAAGATGTTTGCTGCGTGGAAAGAATCTCATCTACAATGGCTAAGGAACTCA
Source organism: Pinus albicaulis (assembly GCA_034641835.2). Taxonomy (NCBI): domain Eukaryota; kingdom Viridiplantae; phylum Streptophyta; class Pinopsida; order Pinales; family Pinaceae; genus Pinus; species Pinus albicaulis. The sequence continues at coordinate 798,858,668 of CM076572.1, read as the reverse complement.
AGTTGCATCTCATCTTGGATTGCTTCTGCAGTGGAACGACTGTCATGACTGTCATCAAATAGGTATAAAAGCATTCATGCATCCTCAATTACGTTTCTCATATTTCAATTAGTTGACCCATGTATGCTTAGGGTCGACCTTCACTTCAAGGCACAAAGACTAATTAATTAGCGTTTAGCGTTCACCTCGAGACTGCTATGAGTGAAATCATAAGAAACTAGTGCATACCTCTCAAGCCACAACGAGAACTAAAGTGCCTAATAGGCATGAAGTTAGGTTTAGCCCTTGAGATTTTACAACTTAAAATTAAAATTGAATCTTCATATTTCAATACAACAACTCACTCGAAAGAAAATACTCTCATCATCCCCACAAAACACCGAGGATCATGCAGCTAGGCCCTCTCAGCCCAGTCATGAAGTTAGGTTTAGCCCTTGAGATTTTACAACTTAAAATTAAAATTGAATCTTCATATTTCAATACAACAACTCACTCGAAAGAAAATACTCTCATCATCCCCACAAAACACCGAGGATCATGCAGCTAGGCCCTCTCAGCCCAGTCATGAAGTTAGGTTTAGCCCTTGAGATTTTACAACTTAAAATTAAAATTGAATCTTCATATTTCAATACAACAACTCACTCGAAAGAAAATACTGTCATCATCCCCACAAAACACCGAGGATCATGCAGCTAGGCCCTCTCAGCCCCAGTCACTCCCTAGAGCATATCATCTACCATTGCACTGGAAATCTTAACAATTATTGATGACTCCGATGATGAGCCTGTCTTGCAGTCCCCTCACAAGTACTTCTCAACTAGCTCTAGCATGCCTTGACATTCTCTTTTCTGCTTAGGACAAAAACTCTTTTCTAACATCTCTCTTGCACTTGCACCTTATTTTATAACTAGTCTTAGTTAGATCATTGAGCCTTTAGCCAGACAATTTAATATGATTTTTTCTTTTAGATTGTATTGATTAGGAGTTGCTTTAGTATTCCACTTAGTACTCACTCTGGGTGTACTATTTTAGTCCTATTGACCTACAATCACCTTATCTTGAAATCATCTTTATCTTATTTTATCTCACCCCAATTTTGACCTACAATCACCTTATCTTGAAATCATCTTTATCTTATTTTATCTCACCCCAATTTTGGTAAAGGTAGTACAAGCCCTATCTTTGTCTTTTTTTTTCTAAATATGACTACTTCTATTATATCATACAAAAATAAGTATAGTGCTACAATTCATCATCCAACTCGGAATTGCTGAATTAGCCAATTTCAATGAAATAGGAAATTCAAAAACACAAAAATGGGGTTGCCCCAAAAGGGGAAACCAACCCATAAACCAGTGCAAATAGCATGATAATTGTTGCCCCTGGTGGGGAAACCAACATTGAACAGAAGTACCCGGTATCTAGAAATGCAATGCATAAAGTAAATTGACATAAAACTATAACATAGCTAGAAAAAACATGACAAGTGGGAACCATGGCTTGCTGATTCTTATCATCCTGAATAGGCTGGGGAGGCTAATCTTTCTTGATGAAGCACCCATAGTCGAAGAGGTCGTCTGCAAGCTTGGACAGCTGGGGGTCCAACTCCTGCGTGGAGGTCGAACGGGCACCAATCACTACATCTTTGCCACCTTCTGCGGAACTGTTGCTACCACCACTGCCAGAGGAGTCCTCCGTCGTCTTGACAGGTAGCGCCACCATCTTTCGAGGTTGTTGAAGAAAAGAGGGTGACATAGTAGATTTATGCATCCTCTTCTTGGACCTCGAACCAGATGGGCGAGACTGAGCTTCAGGGAGGTGCAAAGAGATGTGGGCAGAGAGGTGTTGAGGTTCAAGGACCTCAGGCACATCCAAGTCCAGGGAGAAGCCCAAAGAACATTCTGCCAAGGCATGGATGGGGGGTCGGGAGGGCGAGCCACAGCGTCCACCTCTACAACATCGCATACGGTGGCGTTGAGGCATGGAGGTGGTAGAATTGAGTGAATGTGAATGAGCTGAGTGAGGCTGACGAGCAAAGTAATAGAAATCAACATGGAGCAAATGGTCAGAGGGGTCCTGCAGGTCAGCGCGGGAGGCGGAGTCGCAGTAGGGAATGACAAAGCTTAGAGCGAAAATGGCAGAAAAACATAGGGAGAAGTGCTGAAGGGGGTCGGCACCATTGCCCATAAATGGCCAAGGCTATCTGCAACCAAGACGAGCAAAAGTAAAATCGCAGCACGTGAATTGAAGAGCGGTAATGGCGATGGGTTGTGGAGCTGGGTTGGCGAGATTAATAGCACCCACGCCGGGGCGATGTGCCTCCTCATGGCGAGGACAACTGCTGGGCGAAGGAGAGGCCAGATGGCATTCCAACGAGCAATTAGAAGGCACCCGCATCCGGGAGTATGTTATAGAGCTTTGAGTGAACATTAAATAATGGAATTGTTACAGATTTGGATTGAATAGTATTCAGTTTATGGCTTGAAAATTTTCCAATTACTTATCTTTGTACCTTGTCTTTTATCAAGATTCAAGAATCTTATCACAAACATTCTTGCCAATTTGTACCCAAGATCAACAAAAGATACTTGCATTGACTTTGTTCCATCTAATCTAAGCTTAAGCATCGGTGGTTTTTTTTTAAACAATTAATCATAACATATTGTTAGAACCAATGAATAACCTAGTTGTGACTATGTTATAACTTGGACATATCTGCACCCAATTGCCCTTATTATAAAGAGGGTTAGATTTATTCTATAAAGAGGAATTAACAATTATACTAGAATTGATTGATTTAGAAACATATTGTTGATGATAATGATGAATGTCCACTAAAATCTATAAAGAGGAATTAACAATTATACTAGAATTGATTGATTTAGAAAACATCTTGTTAATGATAATGATGAATGTCCACTAAAACTAATGTGGTCTATTGGATTAATTAATACTTATATTTACAAATTTTCTTTTTCATGATTAAAAATTTATATATATAAACAGGCCATTGACCTTTATATTTGATATTTTAATAGAAATCTAGAGTTAGATTTATTCTATAGAGAGGAATTAACAATTATTCTAGAATAGATTGATTTAGAAAGGATATTGTTAATGGTAATGATGAATGTCCACTAAAACTAATAATTATACTAGAATGGATTTATTTAAAAAAAATATTGTTAATGGTAATGATGAATGTCCACTAAAACTAATGTGGTCTATTAAATTAATTAATACTTATATTTACAAATTTTTTATTTTTCATGATTAAAAATTTATATATATAAACAGGCCATTGAACTTATATTTTTGATATTTTAATAGAAATCAATAGCCACTTATAAACTTCTAAAGCACTATAACCCCTAATACATATATATATATATATCCACTTCGAGAATGACCTATGTCTTTTGGCCTATCAACTTCTAAAGCATCATAAAGCAGAGATGCTGATATAATTTTCCAATACCCAGCAACAAGCACCTTTGACCAAAATATCAACAAAGTTCTTCTTGCTTCAGCCTGCACTTAATCAAACTGGTGATATATGAAGCAAAGATGCTGATATAATCTCCCAATTCCTAGCACCAAGTACCTTAAACAAAATTATCAACAAACTTGCTTCTTTCTTCAGCCTGCGGTTAATCAATCTGGTGATACATGAAGTTATCAACAAACTTGCTTATTTCTTCAGCCTGCGGTTAATCAAACTGGTGAAATAAGATACGGCGTTTTTGCCACTTGAGTGGGAGGACCAACCAACGTCTTTCCATTACATACTGAAAATACTGCAGAAATAACAGTAATATTTCTCTTTATTGGATGTCTTTCCATTACATACTGAAAATACTGTAATATTTTTGTTTTTTATTGGACTCCAAAATAAATAGATTACTTCTTTTAAGGCAATTCAATCTTCACAAATTATTAACAGATCTTCATGAAGTCTGAACCATCAATAAACTTTCATGAAGGGTTAAATCTTTCTGTGAAATCTTATGTTCAAACTTTTCTCCTTTTGTGTTTATATACATATTAAAACTAACCATAGAACATATCTATCTAAACATAGAACATATATATCTAAACCTTTCACACTTGAGAAATATATTTTCCAAATTATTTTTGAAGTTGCCCTTGAACTTTGACCACACAATTATTAACTTTTTTCATATGAAGAAATCAAGACTGCAGCTCTGAAGAAATCAGAGCAGCAGTTGTTCTTGGGTGTACATAGTTTTGCCAGTTCTTGGGTGTACATAGTTCTGTATAAAAAACAGTTTTTTATAAGTCTTGCCCAAGATTAGGCTACAAACCTGTAAAATCAAACCTGCCCACATCCAAAGTCCCACAATAATTAACCACCTAATCAAACCTGCTCACCTAGGACCACATCCAAAGTCACACAATAATTAACCAGGTCCAAAGTCGCACAATAATTAACCACCTAGAGCACATCCAAATTCACACAATAATTAACCTTAATGATTAAAGTTAATTCACACCATGATTAATTAAGCATGATTAACCTTAATTAGCAAAAATCTCTTTATTCTGAAATATCATCTATCTCATTCCTGGTAAGCTATAAGGCTCACAGAAGTTTAGTAATCCCTTATGCTTTGCTTTGAGATTGATCTATACTTATACCACTCTTTGAAACAAATAGAAACATTTTCTCAAACCCATCTCACTTTTCCATTTATGTATTTCAAATTTACTCAAAATATATTCTATAAATCCTTTGAAACAAATAGAAATATTTTCTCAAACCCATCTCACTTTTCCACTTATGTATTTCAAATTTACTCAAAATATATTCTATAAATTCTTTATCTGAGTTGTATAATATACATTTACTAGAGATATGAGCTACAGATTCTTTAATCTGACTTCCAAAATATACATCTACTAGGACCTATTTAGTAAAGCAGAATTCCTGATCTCAGCTCTCGGGAATTTTTTTTATTTAATCTCAGAAATTCTCTCGTGGACTAATTTTACTAAAGTCGCCGTCCATAACAGTGCCAAGCCACAGCGCTCCAACTCCAATACATATTGAATGAAGCGTTACCTGCAATCAAAACCTATTAAATGAAGAATTACCTGTAATCGCAGATGGAAAAAGGGAAAACCCTACCCAATAATATACAGCCCCTCTTAACATAATTTTGTATTGAAAGGAAATTCTTACAATAAACTAAGAAGGCAGCCATAACTAAATATAAGCAACAAAGAGTAACACAGAGCTCGCAAACTCATTTAAAACTTTACTCAAAATCAATCAATCAAGCTCAGGATGTGTACTCATATACCGTCAAATCTTGGATTCAAAGTTGATTAGGCCAGAGGAAGGCCCCGATGGCGTAATTCCTCTTGTACGCCAAATCTCCTTTGATCGGCAAACCGTATTCGCGAAAAAGATTATCCAGCTGCCACTCGGGCATCGATTCATAATTGGCCTTGGAATACCTCGGATAATGAATGGGCATCTGAAAAACGCACGGGCCGTCTCCCCTTCCATTTCTTGAGGAAAAACCCTCATTTTCATCGCCATTAAAGGGGCCTGAAAAGGGCTTTTCCAAATCCAGGGCCTCGGTCTCCAAGGCAGTTGGACTCCTTTCCCATCGCAGCAGTTTCTTCCATATATCTTCCAGCGAACAGACGCGCCAGAGGCCGCCGCCGCCGCCGCCTCGCGACAGGTTGTGCTTCTCAATTTCAGCGTACACTGCCTCGGCGCCTGGCATTCTGGCGAATTCGACAATTGCTAAGTATTCAACTTTGCAATCACAGAGAGCATCGATGAATATATATAGGAGTTGTAGACTACGCGATATATATAGAGAAAGGATGCTTGCTTGCGGGGGAGAAGCAAAAACAGAAAACGGCAGAATAGAGGCCGGGAATGGTACTTTCGGTGGGGACGGAGTGTTCGGGAAGTACCACTTGTGCCGCACCCCGAGCTCCGCCCTTTCGAGAAATCAGGTCGTCTACAGTTAGTCTTCGTCGCAACAGTAGTGAGTTTATGCCACGTGACAAGATGACAAGATGCCACGTTGTCTTTAAAAACTGGACCGAAGGCTTTGCCTGAGTATCGTGTCGTCATTCACAAGTGGAATGGCAGTAATTCTGATATCAGGCCAAGGGTCGCAGTAACATATAGTTTTTTATTTATAATATAATAATAATAATAATAATTTAATTTTAAGATTTAGATTTATTAAGATAATAAAATGATGTATGAGATTTTTTTATTTGTGAAATAAATGATATTTTAATTGAAAATTATTTTTTATTTTTGGAGTGTGGTTTATGAACTCTAGAGATTGCTAACCATTAAGTTCATGAAAACAATATTATAAGTAGATTTATTTGAAGAGATAACTTCTTAAACTATAAAATCTAACCTTGAAGAAATAAAAAACATATTTTCTTATTTATTAAGTTGCTAATTTAATTTATTTATATAATATATTAATTTATTTATTATATACATTTAAAATAAAATTATATTAAAACAAAACTGAGTAATGTTATGAATTTGGTAATGGAATATTTATTATAAATTTGATGAAGATTATTATATTTTTTGATGTTTGAGTTAAGTATATCTTAAGTGAATGGTGATGATTTTTATATTTAAAAACATGGTTTGGGCAAATATTAAGCATCATGTAGTAACGAGTGATTGGTTTACAACATGATGCTTATTTTTTGCTATTTATTTAGTGTTTGGTAATGATTCCTATGTCTAGGGGACAAGTCTCAAATATTAAGCATAATGTAGTAAGTCAGTGATTGGTTTACAACATGGTGCTTAATTTTTGCTATTTATTTAGTGTTTGGTAATGATTCTTATGTCTAGGAGACCAGTCACAAATATTAAGTATAATGTAGTAAGTCAATTATTAGTTTACAACATGGTGCTTAATTTTTGCTATTTATTTAGTGCTTGGTAATGATTCCTATGTCAAGGAGATGAGTCACTTTTGTAGGGTTATCTACTTAATGTTTTTATAAATGTACCTTGTATGTAGTATTATATTATAGACCTTCAATTCATTGTCCCAAGTTGATCTGTTGGGCACATTTAGGTTAGTAGGTTAATGCTTTATTAAAATACAACAATATACTGGAAAATAAGGTAGTCCATTGGATAGGAATAATGTGATATTCAATGGACAATATGAAAATGTAATAAGCCAATGATTGACTTACAACATGGTGCTTAATTTTTGCCATCAACTTAGTGATTGGTGATGATCCCTATGTCGAGGAGATGAGCCAATTTTGTACAAATATCTACTTAATGCACTTATGAATGTACCTTGTCTGTAGTATTATATTATAGACCTTCAATTCATTGTCGCAAGTTGATCTTTGGGGTATTTTTAGGTTAGTAGATATTTTTGAGTATGGTTCACATACTTCAGAGATCGGTGGAGTGGCCACTACGTCCACTGAAACAATATTCTAGGAAAATCCATGAGAAGGGATCGCTTCTCGGCTCAACCACAGAGTCTAACCCCAAGAGTGTCTTAGGAGAATAAAAAAACACATTTTATTATCTATTAAATTGCTAATTTAATTTAATTTATATAATATATTATTTTATTTATAATATGCATTTTAAATAAAATTATATAAAAAAAATTGAGTAATGGTATGAATTTGATAATGCAATATTAATTATAAATTTGATGAAGTTTGATTATAATTTTTGAAGATTGAGTTAAGCATATCTTAAGTGAATGGTGATGATTCTCATGTTTAAGAGATGAGTGTTTAGAGAGATGTTTGGGCAAATATTAAGCATCATGTAGTAAGCCAATTATTGGCTTATTTTCTTTTCATCTTGTCCATTGTATAGGAATAATGTGATATTCAATGGATAAGATGGAAATGCAATAAGCCAATAATTAGCTTACAACATGGTCCTTAATTTTCGTTATCTACTTAGTGCTTAGTGATGATTCTTATATCTAGGAGATGAGTCGCTTTTATAGGGATTTCTACTGAATACTTTTATGAATGTACCTTGTATGTAGTATAATAGAATGTACCTTGTATGTAGTATTATATTATAGGCCTTCAATTCATTGTCACATGTTGATTTATGGGGCACATTTAGGTTAGTAGGTCAATGATTTAGTAAAATACAATAATATACTGGAAAATAATGTAGTGGCATGCTTACTATGGAATTTCTTGGCAACTATTGGATTGTAAACCTTATTTATATTGATAGTCACTAAAAGGAGATCCAATTTGGCCACCCACTTGCTATAAGGGTTAGGGTTAGCTTTTTGACATACTTGAAAATAATTAAATGAGATACTTACAATGAACCTTCTAGTGATTATTTAACCCTGGACTTTGTTTAGAGTGAGTTACACTTAACGAAATAACCATTTCAAATCCCCAAGATAGGCTTTTGAAGAATAAAAATAATTTTATTTAAGGTTATAAAGTAGGAAGAGGTCTATTTGTGTATAAGACCCCTTGCTCAAAGGCACTTGATGCTTTCTGGTATACTTAGGTATAACATAGTGACATGATTACTATAGATCTTCCTTATGTATTTATTTTGAAATAAGACTTTTAAAATTTTAATTTAATTACCAATAATTAATAAATGGATGGTAGGGATTTAACCTCTAAGGAATATCCACAACATATTTTTATTAATAGGAGTGGGGTTGAGATTTATATCAAAAGTAGTTATGCCTTTTTTTCCTTTCATTTAATTAAAAAATATTATAAAATTAAATGAAAATAAAATATCAAAAGTAGTTACGTTTTTTTTTCCTTTCAATTAATTAAAAAATGTTATAAAATTAAATGAAAATAAAATATATAAAAAGTATTTTGATTGTGAAATGAATTAGCATATAGTATTGATAAGCCATGGTATTCGCCCATGGTATTATAGTAATACCCATTTACAAGTTAAGAATCTTCGTGGTTAAGAATCTTGCTACATGTTTTTTTAAATGTATATATGTTTAACTCATATATTAATTCTTTTTATAATTACTAATTATTATTATTATCATTATTCTTATGTAGATTAATAATATTTGTATTGCCACATAATATCCTAAAATCAAAATACATCATCCAATCAGTCATAACTTAACCATGTTTTCTGTAGGTGGTTTTAATCTTCCTATGGGGAAACCAAATAATTTTAACCACCTATTAAATAAATATATTGTCTAAAAAACTACCATGATCAACAAAACAAGCCTAACTACTATACATTTGTAATACAAAAATGTGTCATTAAACATTCCAACTGACATTCAAGAATCTGATGGAGTAACCAGTAGATCTTGGAGGAGCATGAGGGTCAAACTCACATTGAAGGTGGCTTTCTAAATGTGCTAGTGTTGCATCCATCTTTCCAAGTAAGAGAATTGATTTCTTTGAGCATGTTTAATGTCTTCTAAAGAAGAAAATATTTTGTACCTTAACTCTTGTTTGTCTTCCAAGACCCTACCTAGTAGATTCTTCATCTACTAGTGAAGAGATATGGAATTGAGATATTGTTTCCTTCTTCCCTAGGTATGACCATGGTCAAGAACCAATGAAAAATCTCTTCAAAAATCTCAAAATATAAAAAAGCTAGTGGTCCATATCAACAAGGGACTCAAAGTTTTGAATCATGTTGCAAGTTTAAGGAAGGATAACTAAATAGAAAGTTTTTACAGTTACTTGCGCTTGTTTTTGGGATGGATTCATACCCTATGGGCCAATACCACTTCCTCCCTTGTGGATGTGCATATGTTGTCGCGACATAATGCACATAAGGGACACACTCCAAGGCCCCTCACATAATATAACTGAGACAAGGATATGTACAAAAAGACATATCAGATCAAGCTAGTGTGGGGAGTGCAATAGATATTCATTAGAACATTGGCACGGGACGAGATAATTGATAGACAAGAAAATTTGCCACAAACCAAGGGAAATGCCAAATCGTTGACTTGAATCCATTCCCCTAGAGACCAAAACCAAACCGGAACAATACAACCCAAACAACCAATATTGACCAACTTATTACCATATGAATTGATAATGCAGGTGAAGGAAATCAAAATTAACCTTGTCAGGGTGACCACTGAATATTCACAACTTGAAAGCAAATAAGCTTGAGGAGGCATCCACTACCCACCAGTTCAAGAACTACTCCCTTGCTAATGAGCCACTTTTGCAATACTACCAACACTTCACTCCCTCTACAGGCTCAAGCCTCCTGTATTCCTTGGCCCCAAAGGCAGGCCAACACTCAAGAAGATTGAGAATACCACATCGTTGAAGGCTCATTCACCCACACTCACACTCACATCAGGAGGAAATAATGTAAAATTCACCACTGCAAATTGCGAGCATTCCTGACTGGCTCCATCGGATTAGAAATTTCCCTAAGTATTCCTTCCCATGGCAGGGACAGTCCCCCCCCCCCCCCCCCCTTCCCTTCCCTTCCCCCGACTTCGGCTCTAAGACCTAGTCACTATGCTTGAACACATAAATAAATTACCGTGATCCATGTTAATTACAAGTAGGTGGTTCACTTGCTTGTGCATGCAGAGGAATGGCACCCCCTTCATTAATTATCCTCTTGTTGGCAAAGTGGAGAGCTTGTTCCCCCATCCTTCAACCTTCCATGTTATCAACCCCCATCAGGGAATTACTAATTACTAATTATCATTTTTATTATTAGTATTATAAATTTATAATTTAGATCATTTTTATTTTATTTTATCTATTTATTTATTTTTGTGGGCAAGTGAGATGTATTATAAGGTAAGTGTTTCAATGCCTATTGACATTTACTAGTATTTAATTTATATGGTATATCAATATTTACTAGTGATTTAATTTATATGGTTGAACTAACTAGACCTATAAATGGCAGTTGTCTATTGACTCAACAAAATAGCCAGCACTACAGTATTTTTGCTGGAATCTGGTAAAAAAAAAAATTTCAAAAAATCAAATAGTTGGGGTAATTTTTTTTTGAAAAATCAGGTAGTTGGAGTGTTTGAATTGTTTTTTTGATGGTGGAAATAGATTCAGCACTATCAAAAACCCTTGTGGCACCCAAAATCTCCAAAAGTTTGACACCCATAACCCAGATTTTCAAAAGTTTCTACCAAAATTTTACATAATCTTACAACAATTTTTAAGTTATTTTGTGAGTTTTTAGACTAATACCTATAAATATATCTATTTTGAAATAAAAAATTTAATATTTTAATTTTAATATTAATAATTAATAAATAAATAACATACAAATTCAACTATTCATAATAAATATTTTATTTATTATAATAATTTAATCTAAAATAATAACAATTTAACATATAAAATGTTTTCATACACAATTTTCTAAAAATATGGACAAAAATTCTGAGAATACTATATTATAATCTTAGACAGATAAAATTGCAGTCTTAACCTATATTAAAATTTATAGAAATATAAATTACACTAAATTTTATAAATGTAAAACTTTAAATTTAAAGTAAGGTGAATTTAAGTTAATAGTTACTAATAATATTTATTTGTTTATATTAATATATCAGCGGATTAGCATGCCACATTTCACTTTATTAAATTGTAAAATATAATATATTAGCGGATTTAGCATGACACATTTCACTCTATTAAATTGTAAAAATATAAAGGAAAAAACAAAATTCTATACCAAATTTTATAATAACATTCACAATCCATACCATTTTTAAAGCGCATTTACCGCATGAGGCAGAACAATTTATAATGTCTTAAAACTTATAGATAGAGACATGACAAAGAGCCTCAAAGTAGAGTGAATTAAGGTTAAGAATTTAATAATAATAATATTTACATTATATTATATTTATTTATTAAAATTAGCATTTTGTGGATTTAGCATGATACATTTCATTATTTTAAATTTATAAAGTATAAAGAAAAAACAAAATTCTATATCCAATTTCATATTTATATGATAATTTTCACATCCATCCACGTAAAATGAGAGGGGAAACTTTTCACAGAACAATTTATAATGTGTGGAAACTTTTAGATAGAAGAGGACAATTCATAATGTGGGGAGACTTTTAGATAAGGACATTACAAAGAAATCAGTGGGTAGATAAACCTATTTTGGTTTTGAAGAGTTTTATGATTAATTTTTTTTATATGTGATTTGATTATAAAATTTTTAATAAAATATAATTTAATATTTAAAATTAAATTATATTTCGATGAGGTGAATTAACGTAGAGAAGAGAAGGGGAGTTTGGGGGATTCCATGCATTTTAAGGAGGGGTGGCGTGCCAATGCACTATATGTGCATCTTCCATGCAATATTTGATGTTTTGATCCTTTTAAGCTTTCTTGATCTTTTCTTTTTTTTGGTTCTCTTACATCTGAGAATGGCGTGTTTTGTTTTGTTTTTTTTGTTTTTGGGTTGTCAGCCATAGGGGAGATGTTTAGATAATTTTGTATGTTTGATATTTAGTCATGTTAATGATATCTTTCGGATTGTAAGGTTATTTCTAGTAGGTAGTTGTGGGTCAGAGAAAAATGTTCAAAAACACCTAACGAGAAAGTGCTCAGGGAGTAGTAACTTTATATTACAGATAGTTCATGACTCCTATGGTTGCGAGGTGGTAGTTTGAAAAATTTAAGGGCACACAGTTTTAGGGAGATAATATCCCATCTTGTTGTGTCTAGCTTGGACGAGACGCTTCTAAAGACACATCTCTCAATCGCAAGTTTGGGTCTGGCTGCATCCTTCAACTCCTAGTTGAAATTTGAGGTAACTCTGTGTCTTTGGTTATCTTGGCTTTGCTTCATCACTTTGGATTTTTATCGGGTCTCTTCAAGTGTGTGGCTCCTTTGTCGGATTTTGACAATAGTGTGTCTGTCAAAAGTTTCCCATTCTTCCCCATTCCTTATGTGTTTATGTCAAGTTTATTGGTGTAAGACTTCTTGTATCCCTCTAGTTTCTGCTTTCGCATGGTTGTGGAATTATTTTTTTGCTAGTGCTCTTCCTTTTTCAACCTCCCTTACACATAGTCATTATATTTACTGGGGTCCTTGGCTCCAGTTTAAAGGAGGGTTTGGATTACTTGTAGGTTGCAGGAGTGTTATGGTACCTACTGAGAATTTTGTTGAGTCAGAACTCATGGGGCGTTACATTGGGGGTTTTCCTAGAAATTGTAACATCTAGTTGTTTGTTTCATTTATCAGGCCTAAACAACATGGTAGAAGTCGACGAGGTGCCAAATGTTGAGAAATCAAGGGCTTTTAATGATTATGAGATTTCTCTTCTTTGATAATTAATTGTGATGTACCTTATGCTTCTTGATTAGGTCTTGTCTTTGATAGATTATTATTATGTTCTTCTCATCAAGTCAATTATCAAATACACACAAGACACAATATGTAGGCTTGTAAGCCAAGGCCAAAACCTCTCGCTCTTTGAGAGGAAAACCCGATCAGAAATTCTTCTTATAGATCTTCAATTGACAAGTACCACGACCATGACAAAGACCCTTGATACAAGTATCCTTCCAAAACCCTTGTCACTAGCCTTCGCTACTCTTCTCAACTTCTCCTTTCTTCAATCCTCTTTTTCTGCACTGCACCTTCAACTACAGTAGAGAATCTCGGTCTCTATGCTTCGGCGCTCCTAGACAAGTGCTTGCACTTGGATTCCTTTGATATTTACCTCGGCTTCCTTATGTCCTCTTCTCGGTCACCCTTTTGTACCCTTTACATGTCACGATATAGCCAAGACCGAAGTATTTTATATGCTGCAACAGGCTTCGACCTTTTTCTGAGATATGTGAGATATATATATGTAGACCCAAGATAGAAATACACCGAACTTGTCACTTTGCTAATATGACTCCTTCACACTCCTTATAGTGTATAAA